>CM062815.1:163396763-163996763 GCA_031772625.1 Pinus tabuliformis | reverse complement strand
CCCTAACACTCTTTAGCATGCATTGGCACACCTTGGTGCTTGGAACATCTTGGTATGCTTCCCTAACGCTCTAACATGCCTTGGCACTACATAGCATAGCTTTCCATTCCCTCCTTAGCACACCTAGAACTTGTGATACTTCATTTACATGCATCTGAAACTAGTGTTCCCTTGTGTTTCCCTGGCTGCCACTTGGCCCTAACAGTCCCTAGCATGTCTTCACGCCACACCTTGGCACTTGGCACATCTTGCCATGCCTTAGCAGTTGTCTTGTATTGGAATGCCTAACATTCCTTGGAACTATCTAGCATGTGTTAGTACTTTCTGGCATTCTTTGTCACACCTTGTCTCTCTCTAGATGTCATGCCCTCATAGATAGCCTTAATTTTTTTGTGACTTGGGAACGCAACCAAGTCATTGGAAAAATAGTGTTGTGCCCAACCCAAAGTCTCCCTTTGTCTGAAATTGCTTTGACAAACCCCTTATTGTAACCATAGGCTTCCCTCATACAAATCCTATTCTGACCTTCTCCTAATACACTTTGTCCTTGAGACACATGGAATTCATTGACACTCATTGGCACACACTCTTATTTGTTCATTTACATGCATTTTGACCTAGTTCTTCCTTATTATGCCATGGAACTCCCTAACACTCCTCAAAAAGCATTGAAAATGTCTAGCATGTGTTAGCATGCCTTTTCATTCCTTGGCATGTCCTGACACTCCTTAGCTATCATGCCCTCACAACTACCCTTACTTTTTTTGGACTTGGGAACCCAACCAAGTCCTGCCTTGAATACAATAGCTTGACCATGTTATGGTTACTACAACTAGACTATGACTTATTCACCTAACATTTGACTATAACTCACCTTAGGCTACTCATTTACAATTTCAACTTATCCCACTTAACAAGTTACAATTGACCAAGTCAAGGCTCATGTCCAACCATGGCCATAAAACAATTGAGCAACATAGTTTACATCCTAACATGCCATAACACTTGGCACATCTAACAATCCCTTGGAACTATGTGGCATGTGTTATCCTAGATTGACCCATCTGTGGGCCCACATTGTTGCACCAATGGCTAGGCCACCAAGCTCATGTGTTTCACAAAAGCTCTATCTTATTCCATCTTGTCTATTTGTTTAGATGCTTCACTTTATCCATCTAGGAAAATTCCTTCAGACTGACCTGTCTTGTGGCCCGCACTGCACCAATGGAATAATAGTCGAGATGACGGGAGACCACTATGTCTCAACACCACGTCATCTTTATCCCTTCAAAGCACTCTTCATTGATATTAACTTGTTGGGGCCTCACTTACGGGCTTACGTATATATTAGGTCCACCTAGAACCATTTTCATTGGTCCTCTGATCTAACTTGACTGCCAACCTCGCCTATTGTATTTCCATCTCGATTTTTTCATTTGCATGTGCTCTTATATTACTTTGGGGTCAATTCACTAGGATGGTCTGTCAGATGTGACCACCCTTTAGCCAATAGCAAGACTATTGGGCCCATGTTCCTTGCCAACATAGAAATACCCAACTCATCCCACTTGCTCATTTACATGCATTACTTTACTCCTTCAAGACTAAACTTCCAGCCAATGAGAGTGTTCTCCACCTCTACATTGTAAGACTAGATAGATCAATTCCTAGTCAACCCAACCACTCCCTTCTTGTTGCTATTCACAAGTTTTCGAGATGTATTTTTTGGGCCACGTCACCCATCTATTCGCGCAACTACGATATAGTGAAATCTCCGTATCGAATCCATGGCTTCCACAATGGGGCTCTCTTCAGACCCTTTGGACAAGGTTTCTCCAGTTAAAGATATAAGTTTGAGCTTAATCCTTGATCTTCAAGAAAGATTCTAATTTCAGAACTCTGTTATGGATTAGTTAGAGAGGTCCAACCAAATTAGGAGCAATATGCCCAATCTTGAATCCAGTGCTCGCTCCCTTCTTGCACTATGCATTGTTCTCAAAGGAATTCTAACATGGCTCAATTGTGGTGGTTATTTAAATGCTTACACTTGTGCCAAAAACCTACCATGGCCATTAATATTTACTAAGGAACCCACTGGTGCTACCCCTCCTGAGATTTTTCCAGAGCTTCCCTCTCTCAATTCACATTGTCTTTATCATAAAACATTGATAGAGGACTTTCCCATTTATACTAGAGACTTATCAATTCTGTCTCTTAAGGTTTCATAGTCCCTTGGGTCCTTTACGTCTTCTTGAGATCAGATATATCTTGGCCTAGAAATCTGCAGGTATCACTCAAGGACCAACTAGGCGTTGCAAACTTATAATAGCCACCACGAAGCACATGGTGCAAAAAGGACGACATGAAGATTGACATTCCTTAAGGAAATAAAGACTCCTCCGTTTGAGTTCTACTTCAAGCATGAAGCTTATATACAAGAATATGATGGATATGATGGAAGACTTATGAACACTCCCTTTTTAGGGATAGGGAATCCCAGGCATAACTACACCAATGGTTGTGAGCCACCCTCTTGGTGATTCCTGAAGAGCCTCCCATACTCACACTTCACATTGCATTGCTACCCAACGTGTGTTGCAGCCACTCAGTTATCATATGCACACATGCATGTGCATAAACATTCTCTCACATCATGAGCAGAAACATAGCAATAGATATGTCTCTTACCCCTGTGAGGTTCATAGAAAGGATGAAATCATGTGTGAAGTGTGGGATATAAATTTGAGTCAATCTAGCTAATGAGGTTGTGCCTTACACAATTCATAATATATATTTTTGCTCTGATATCTGAATAAAAATAATATGTTGACCCAACATCAAAGTCTACATTACTCGGGCTTAGAGAAGGCCCACATGTGGGTTAATACAAGAAAAAGAGGAAATCATCCATATTGCTACATTGTAACGCAACAATGAAATGAAAATATGCAATCCACATAGCCAGCATTCTGCAATAAGAGAGAAAGTGCTCATACTAATAACTCTATGCTTAACTATCACTCTCATGCACTATCCTAGCTCCAAGCAATAACACAACACATTAGTCCATGCTACATAATGGTAATCGTAGGCATGTCTAATGCACTCATAACATAATTTCAACCATGATGTACATACGTTTATTTGTGAGTAAGAAGAATATGAGTATTTATCTTAACGAAATAGAAGTTTTCCAACTGAGAGTGGCACTTTAACTCTCCACCCAACTGTAGAAAGCTACAACCACTATTACTTAAATTGTCATCTCTGATCCATATTCCAAATCTTGAGGTGGAGTGATTTAAGAGGGAAACCTTCAACAAATGAACAACTCAACCAAAGCACCATCAGGCTACCCTACCTTCATCCTCAAGGCAAGCCACTACTCTTTTCTAATGCTTATACCCAACAAGTTTCCATAGGGCTCTTTAGCTCGTTTACCGCTTGCCTCAACACATAGTAACACAACTTGATATGCTACTTTCTCTGCCCCAACTACCATTTCTAATGCCAATGTATCTGCCTTTGCTATAGATTTTTCATGCAAATAGGTTTTTCTGCCTCTGTGTATTCTAATTCTGTGTCTATTTTTTTTTCAATCCCCCTTAAGAGTGCATGTATCCATCCTTCAATAATTTCCCCAAAGCCCTCTCCGTGTACTGTGCAGCCCATGTTGCCTTCATGTTTTGTCTTATTCTTACTTGTTATGGGAGCCAAAGGACACCTACCTCTATCCTTTCTCTTCCAATTAATTTATGACACAATCAACCCCATTTAAAACCTCCTAGCTCAGCAAGGACTAATATTTAAAACAACAATTCCCTCAATAAATCTCCTACCTCAAGCAATGGAATTGATGTCCCTCTCTCAACCTTTTAATTTATAAAAGTATTTACATTACATACATGACAATATGAAATTGGGGTGTTACAAACCCCTCTCCCTTAGGGGAACACCCTCCTTGATGTTCAATGACACATATAAGATGAACATACTTGAAAAACAAACATACTATTTCATGGAGCTTTATAGACTCAACTCTTTACAACATTTACAATGGTTTATGCATTTTCTTCAACCAATATATGATAATCATCCAGTTATAGCTTAACTGTCAACTAAAAGTATGATAGACATTAAGTCATAATTCATCCATTTTACTAAAGGCCCTTTGGATTATTTTGATGCTTTGGAGGTGTTCATTCCAACTTGGGTTGTTCTTTTTGTTTCTTGCTTTACACACATTGGATCAGTTTCCAACCCAGAAAGCATCCAATAGCCTTTTTTTTTCCCATACACACACTAGATTGGTGGCCAACCTGGTAATCATCTAGTGCCTTCTCTTCACATCGATAATGTATACACATTGGATCGGTTTCCAACCCAACAAGCACCCATTGCCTTCTCTTCTCTTTGACCATGTACATACACTGGATCAATTTCCATCTGACAAGCACCCAATTCCTTCTCTTCTCTTTGACAAATTACATTGATTTTCAACCGACAAGCACCCAATTCCTTCTCTTCTCTTTGATCATGTACACTCACTGTATCAGTTGCTAACTAGAAAGAAGCCAATGGTGGATGTATATCTACCTGATCACAAATTAGCAAATATGGGCACTACCAATCCAGGTAGCCTTATGTCGACAAGTATATAGGTGTATTTCACACCTTTTTAGGCCCAAGAAATCCCATATCTTCCTGTTCCATACAAATTAGGCACCACAAGGGTCCAAACATTTCCATACACATTACACAACACAAGGGCCCAAACAGTCCCATACCTGCCTACCCCAAAACATTACACAACACATGCACATATATACAAGGTACCACAACACACACATACACATGATACAACACAATAGATACACATGTACAACACATTGACACATACACTACACAGATAACAACATACAATATGTAACAACAACATTGACATTACATAGACCACACTGTCTCCATCCATAGACAAAAAACAACATTGCCTCTAGTGCCTTTATCTGCATGTCACAAATCACACTACTTTCATTTTGTTGTTATATCTTTCAACATTCCCTCTTTCTTTATCATTAACCAAGAACCTTTTTATGGCATCCACATATGCATTACATAAGTTTAAATAGCCCCCCTTCCACTAGAAAATATGCTCATAAAACCTTGTGAGACAAAATGGAATTCTCATATTTGCATACAAAAATTGGCATGATCATGGGCATATCACATATTTATATGTATATCAAGTTAAGGTCAGAGAAATTCCCTTATGCCATTATCATGGCTACCATTCCATTTTCCGTCATTTCCCATGGACTAACAAGCCACTTGGCCATCATGTTGTTGTTCAATCAGTCATAAGTGTAACATACATTGACTTATGTAAAAAAAACTAGGGTTCAAATAACTCCTTGTACATTACAAAGCATGCATTAGTTAATGGAATTATCTTCTCTAATTTCTTCCTTCTTGCTTTTCACATTGTTGATATGCAGTAACTTCTAGCTACTTCTACTTTCACTCATGTCCATTATTGTGTCCAAGACTAACTCTCCAATATGTTTCAACATTGTCTCTTTTTCTAGCCCATCTGCCTAGATCTAAGTTCCTCATTACCTAGAATGTGTTCAACTAATTATTATTCATGTCCCTTACATGCAGCTCTCTTCAAATTTTTTTTTGAGAAGCTTCGTGGCCTGCTTTCCACCTTCAATCAATTTGACTCAGGACCTAAGGACTGAGCATGTAAATCAAAGGCATGTCATCATATCAATAGGAAAAATAAGAGGAAAAATGAGAGGTAATGCCACAAAAGAATAAATCCATGATTTCAATCATAGAGGAAACATGCACACAACAACATGGTCATGTGAAAACCTCAAATTAAAATGATGTCAGTCATAAAAGCGATAAATTAAAGGTACCACTTATAGGCGTTAACATATTAAAAAAAAAAACACACAAACACAAACAAACAAACAAAAAAACAAAAGAAAACAAAAAAAACAAAAAAACAAAAAACAAAAAACAAAAAACAAAAAAACAAAAAACAAAAAAACAAAAAGCAAAAACAAAAAACAAAAAACAAAAAACAAAAAACAAAAAACAAAAAACAAAAAACAAAAAAAACAAAAAAGAAAAAAGAAAAAATCTTCAAAATTAAATTTTATCCCCTTGATTTCAGTATTCAAATCACTTCAATCCATTATATAGTGCGCACAGGTATGCATATACACATGCATATTCATCTACTAAATTTGGTTCAATACTTATTCACAAGGCTCAAAACAAACATGAAGTCTTGCATTTCCCACAAGTTCACACA
This sequence comes from Pinus tabuliformis, assembly GCA_031772625.1. Lineage (NCBI taxonomy): Eukaryota > Viridiplantae > Streptophyta > Pinopsida > Pinales > Pinaceae > Pinus > Pinus tabuliformis. The sequence goes on along the minus strand of CM062815.1, from coordinate 163,990,438 downwards.
AAATATTTTAAACACCTACATATATATGTATGTCAAGGAGCTTGAGGGAATTCTCCCTCTTACTTCTCGATAACCTGCATTGTTGATTCATGTCCATGTGGTTCGCGGGGGCTAATTTCATTCTTTTCTTCCCATGGGGACAATTCTTTTTCATATTCTCTTCTCAACAACACCAACATGAGATTATCTTCTTCTCCTTTTCAGCCTCATGAAACCTCTTACTACTAGAGCCATTTTTCCTTTTAGAGGATTCAACTTGGTATGTCCTCCCTTGCAATTTATTTTGCATCTTAGCATTCCATTCATCCAGTTCTCATTGTTTCCTAGTGAGATTTCTAAATTTGGCCCTGCAGATCCTTAGCTCATCTTCTAGGTCTTTGAGCTCAAACTCCAAATTCCTAATGGTTTTATTCCTTTGGAGGAATGCCCCTCTTTCTTGTACTTGATGGACTTGGTCCATACTCTATTGTACCATACCACAATACATGTTTATTTTCGCTGCCAGTGAGTGTTGCTATGTGTTGCCACATAAACTAAGTTGTTAATGCATTATTATATATAAAAAATTATACCAATTTTCTTGTACTATTGTACCAAGAACGATTCTCTTCAACTAAACACATGTCTTAATTCACATATAAGTCACATGTCTCAAAATCTAGGACAAAAATATTTCAACGTAATTTTTTCTCTAAGACCATAATTTATACATGCTCATGCACGTATCAACTCATTAGTAACCATGCTGTGAGAAGATTCCAGTTTCTTTATCAAAGTTTAGTTATAATTGGAAACTAGATATCATGCCAAAATTAACACCATTCTATTCATCTAGTCTCTGTACTGAGACCCAAAACAACTGTTTAAATGCATCCCTTATACCAAAGTTATTAATTAGGGAGTCTGGAATCTTAAGGTATTAATTAGAAACCCTTTAATACATCAATATCATTTCATGCATAATTGTGTCTTTACTAGAATAAATTTCATACTTTTACCCGAAATTATCAACATTGATTATTATCAGCCTCTTTATTGGCAACCCTATCAGTACTTGATAAAATAATCCTTCAAAATTTAAAATGAACATCACACTTGTTCATTTTATTCAGTCTCTTTATTGAGACTATCACCACTCGTCAAGAAGTCAGCTTCCTCCACATGCAACTAAAGTAGCATGAATATTCAACCTCTTTATGTAATGCCAATGATAGTTATGCATCCCATAAATTTGGCTTTCATAATAGTAATATGATCGACATCTTCAACCATGTCTCATCATCTCAGCCACATTCTTCGAGTGCTTCATCCATTATACTAGAATAATAATTCATATAGAAAAAATAAGCATTTATTGAAAAAGGATTATGAAACAACAAGGACTCCTAGAAATTCAAGATAATCCTAATATTACAACCTCTTTCTCTAGAAAAGCTATAAACCCTTTATCTACAAGGTCTACAAAAAACCTTTGCTTTTGAACTCATCTTAGTTCAAGTATTTAACATGGATGTTATATCTCATAACAAGATGCCAACCTTTATAGGCTTCAACTAACCATTTTCATATGTTACACCTATTGCTTGAACAAGGCATTGACCACAAAGACAAACGTTCATAAAGAAAACCTCAATCACCATAAAGAAAAGTAAACCTCTATTGAGGTTGTTTTCCATGTAAGAATATGGTAAGGGGACTTCCCCACCAAATCAATACATTGATGTACATATACTTTTATTTAAATAGAAATAAGCCATGCTATCTAGGCTACAACATCATACAATCATATGCATGTCACTTTACAACTTAGACATTTCCCATTTGAGTAGTATATTATACATATATAGATAGTTTCATAATCAATGGATATCTATATATATATATATATATATATATATATATATATATATATATATATATATATATAGTCACCCAAATCATGGTGCCACACTTTACACCTATGTACACAAGCAAGAATTCACTATGTTTTCCCCCTCCCTTTCCTTAAACAAGGAAGGCATTAACCAAGGAGCAAGCATTTGAGGAAATCTATAACATCAATATATAGGAAGCAATCAACCTCAAATAATGTTCTTGGCCTCCTACAACATACGTGCCATGGGATTTCCACATCCCAACCAACATATATAATACATATGCATATGATTTACTAAACCAAACATGGATATGCATAATACACATCACATAGGTATCCTCCCCCATATCCCTTAAACATCATGGAAATAATTGTTCCAAGCATACAATATTGCATCTCCTAACCAATGGTGTTGGTATACTACTGGTAGCTCATTTCCCTATAGGTTGTTTAAAAAAATTAGAGAGAGGACAACATCCCAAGATAGAACCATTGGCTTCCCAACCTTCAAGATGCCAAATAGCAAGTGAAAATTTCAAATCAACGCATTAACATCATTGCATATAATGTGAAATACAAATCAAATTCTATGAGTAAGGCACCATCATACTCGTGTTCAGTTGTTACACTCATAGTTGAGCTCCTACCTAGTACTGGGATTCATGCATTAGTACCATGCTACACAAACAAATGGTAATCATGCTAATCATGCATGAAATCAATCAGTTGCAGGCCGAATCTTAACATCTAAACACTCGTTTAGTTAATTTTCTAAAATTAGAATGAACCCCTTTATAGGAGTCCTACCATCGCTTTCCATGATAGAGCCCATCCAGTCCAAGTGTTGAACCAAATTTTCTAATGCCACCTGCAACATACCCCATCACTCCACCCAGTGAGGTGGTCACTCACAATTCCAATTCCTCTTATGTTGTTAGAAGAATGGGTTACAAAAGTGGCTACAACATAATATGCAATAGTCAATGCAAACTTGGACGCAAAATAGGATGCAAACACGAATGAAAAAGTGGAAACAAACATGGGTACAATAGTATGCGTAAAACTTGGCCTGAATTATGGTGAAACAAATTTGGATGCAAAAATAGATGTAGAAATGGACTCATACTTGGATGCAACAAGGAGACAAACTTGGATGAAAAATAAGATGCAAGAAGGGATGCAAACATTGACACAAACATGGAAGCAATAGACAAAATTATATGCAAAAGTGGATGCAAAAGTAAATGCAAAATGAGATGCAAAACTTTATGTAAAAGTGGATGCAATAGGGGATGAAAAAAAATAAGCAATATTCGATGCAAACTTGGACACAAAAGCAGATGGAAATGTGAATGAAAAAGTGAAAGAAAATGTGGGTTACAACAATAGGTGCAAGATATGGCACAACAAAAGTGGATTAACAATAGACACAAGAAAAAGAGGCAAACTTGCAAGCAAAACAATATGAAAAAAGGGATGTAAAAGTGGTTGCAAACATGGGTGAAATAGGCGAAAAAAAATTGGATGAAAAAAATGGATGCAATGGAAGTAGATGAAAAAAGTAGATACAAAATGAGACACAAAACTCAATGCATAAAACTGACACAAAAGTGGATGCAAAAAGAGATATAATATTTGATGCAAATATTGGATGCAAAAGAGGGTGTGAACATGGATGCAAAATTGGAAGCAAACGTGGGTACAACAATAGCGAAAAACATGTCACAAATTGTGGCACAACAAAAGTGGATGTAATGATAGATGAAAAAAAAAACAAACTTTGATGTAAGTGAAGATGCAAAAAGGGATGCAATAGTGGACGTAAACATGCGTGAAAAAGTGAATGCAAAATTAAATGTAGAAGTAGATACAACAAAAGTTGATACAAAAGTAGATGTAAAATAAGACACAAAACCTAATGCAAATCTTGACGCAAAAATGGATACAAAAAGGGATGTAAAAATAGATGTAAAAGTTGATGAAAACCTAGATGAAAATGAGAATGCAAATGTGGATGAAAAATTAGAAGCAAAAGTGGGTGCAAAGGGAGGTGCCAAACTAGGCACAAATTGTGGCACAACAAAATTGGATGCAATAGTGGACACACTAATACATGCAAAAGAAGATGCAAATATGGATGAAAAACAAGATGCAAAATTGGATGCAACAAAAGCAGATGCAAAAATAGACACAAACCTCAACTTAAAACTTGACACAAAGGGGTTGCAAAAAATGATGCAAAAAATGATTTAAGAAGGGATACAAAAGGGGATGAAAAAGATGATGCAAAAGTTGATGCAAGTGTATGTAAAAAAAGTGGATGCAATATAGGATGCAAAAATAGGTGAAACAAAATTAGGTGTCAAACTTGATGCAAAACTTGGAACAAAACTTGGTGCAAAGGATGGCACAAAACTCAATGGCATAAAACTTGGTGCAAAAGCTATGCAATACCTGGTGCTAAACTTGGTGTAAGACTTGGTACAAAACTCAGTGTAAATTTTGCATCAAGTTTTGAACCATATTTGATAAATGGATGCAAATAACACCAAAAATGGACTCCGGACACAAAAAAAGAAGCAAAAAGGGACACTAATGATAGGGATTTGTTGTAGTGACTTATGGACCAATGGATGCAAACTTCAATTTGCGGGCTACTCACAATAGCCAAGGTTCTTAGTGGAAGTAGCTCATGACCTTCTTAACTCATTTTGTTATTTGAAATCTTGCTAAACCTTACTTTGATACCCCTTGTTATTTAGAGGTAGAGATAAACATGCAAACACAAGACAAATAAGTACACAAGCTTCTGCTTGAATAAAAAAGTTTTATTCATTAATTATTCTCTCACATACATCCACCAAGTTGTTGTTATTCTCTCTTCTTAATTCACATTACAAGGACCCAACCATGTATATAAGAACTAAACTTTCTAAATATGGAATCATGCAAACTCTAACTTTCTTTTCCTCATGCAAGCTATGACTTGATGCTTTAACCAAACTTTTCTAACTTCACTTTAACATAAATCAACACTTTTATTTTCCTTAACTTAGCTTTTCTTGACAAGGCATTAAATTTTTAACTCTGACTCACTTGACTTCTAATATTAGACTTGTAGAGTCCAAGAACTTCTTTACCTTAACACCCTTGTTTCTCATATTTCCTCATTTTTCCTATCCCTACCATATAAATAAATGCAATAAATATGAGGTTTTGTTAAGGTAAGCACTTACATGTCCTCTTTTTCATATTTTTTCCATATACCTTATTGTTTTAGTAAAGTTTTCATTCAACTACAAAATTGCCTTGATTCTGAAGCTAATCCACAGATCCATAGATCCACAGCTACCTCCATTGTTGACAGGGTTCGAGTGCACTAGCTTAGCAAAAGAAGATATGGATAGACGAGGAATTATCCCCTCATGGATTATTTCCTGTTCTCTCGAACCAATCCTTCAAGATAGTTGCATTGCAATGCGGTCAACCTCAAAGTCAACTACAAGATAATGTGCCGGAACAGAGTCCGAATTTCGCAAAATATTATCCATTTTCTTTTCCAAATATCAAATCGATGATTAAGTGATATAATTTGGTTTGATACGGATTGTAATGAAGATACTTAGGCTTAAAATTATCATGTTGTTATTTGAGAAAATGTTATAAGAACAATGGTCACTCTGTGTTTTGGGTGCACACTGCTATATGTAATTTTGAGAATATCCTATTAAAACTATTTCTAATTAATAGACTTTGGTTCATACCTTTCATGTTGCATTGATTAAAGTTGTTGATTGTCTCGTGGAGGATCCCTGCGTGTAAATCAGGTCTTTGACTCATTGCAAATAGATTTTCTTTGGTTTTTTTAGAGTTAAATTATGGATGCTCTGTTTTATGTTTTAGGATGAAATCCAATGGAATTCGCAATTAAATTGACATCTGCATCAGCAATTTCATTTTCTTTCTACCTAGCATAATTTGATCATTTCATTTGCTTTCTACCTAGTATAATTCAGTCACTCATTTCACACTTTGGTTGTTTTATAGCTTATCAATTTCGTTCTTGTTTTAATTTTGTATCGAGTGAAGCTGCAAAAGTTAAAGAGTGATAGTCTTTTCTTTAGCAACTGAATTCAAGCATCATTCATTTTCCAACTCAATAAAGTAGATTTCCTTTACATCATTCCTTGCTTTCATATTTAGTTTAGTGTAGTTGCAGCATAAAAATCCAAATATAATAAAAAAGAGCCTAATAGAGTAGAGTTTAGGATCTCTCTTCAACCATCCCACAAAACTTGATTCAATTAAGATTAATTTTAGAATAACCAGCTAATAGATCTAGGGACAATACTCTAATATAGACAGTAACACCATTTCCATACTAATTCTAAATTTAGACTTTAACTATAACATAAACACCTTAATGACATAAATAAATTCTAACACATACAGTCCACTTGTGCTTCATTAGTTTACTTGCCCTGGTCGATAATTTATGCTTACAATTTAAGAACATTGAATTGACTAAACATTTTGGCACTGTTTCCGGGGAAGTACAAATAGAAGTTAAAAAATAAAAATAAAAAAATCATCAATTCAAAACATGATATGTGTACAAATAGAGACTCTAGAGGTAGATTTGTAGGATGGGGAAGAAGCTTAATTCCCACAAATCCACTCACTTCACAACGACTTCAAAATTCCACACCACCTACTCAAATTCGAATTCCATTCGCATGTCGACAAAGACTTTCCTAAGTATCAAGATCAGAAATCCAATCTAGAACTTCACCTACTGAAGCTGTAATTGAAGAACATCCTACATCCCCAACTACTAGAGTAGTTTTTCTATCTTCCACTGGTGAACAAATTCTAGGAGAAGCATTAGAAATTACTAGTGAAGAACAGGAACAAGAAACTTATTTTGGCTACCCACTGATAGAGGAACCAGAAGAATTAGAAGAACCTTACATTAGTTCTGAGGAATCTGTCATGGCTGAAGAAGGAGGAGGTGAGGTACACAATGTCAATGGTGAGGAAAATAGGATTGGAGGGGGTAGAGGTAGAGGAGGAGGGGGTAGAGGTAGCGGAAATCAAGACCCTTTTGGATTTCCTATTTTTGATGAAGATAAAACCCTCACAATGAAAAATATTTCACCTTCTATTCTTCCTAATTTCCATGGAAAAAGAAGTGAAGACCTAGAGACATTTCTCTTCGAATTTGAAGTATTATGAAGATCATATGATTATATGCATGATGCTCAAAAACTGAAATTGTTCGCTACTACCTTAAAGGATTCAACATTAAAATGGTTCATGAGTTTAGGGATGAATTCTATAAGAACATGTGCACAAATGGAAGAAGCTTTCTTAGAAAAATATAGATATTACTATATGCCTCATAACATTAAAGATGAAGTCTTCAAAATGACATAAAAGGAAGATGAAAATCTTGAAGACTTAGTAGAGAGATTTGTTTATAATATTAAAAGACCAAAAATGAATAATTTGGATGAGGAAACTTTGAAATCCCTCCTACTCAAAGCTATCAAAGATGAATGGATCGATCTCCTTAACCTAACAGGAAAATGAGATATTTCTCAATTTCCATTTGCAGATATTTGTGACTTATGTGTACATATCTCAAGGGATAAAGCACGAGTTGGAAAAAGTCCTCGAGACCATCTCTTATCAAGAATCAATAAATCTGTAGATGGGACAGTCAGTAGGGAAGAATTAGGAACCTTGCTTGACACCTTCAAGATAGATATTTTAGGGAGTCTAAGTGAACAGGTATACACCCTTGAAATACAGAATAGGAAAAAATATGAAAATGCCACATTATCCATTTTTTGTCCTAGATGTCAAAAGAAGCATGCCCTAAGAGAGTGTCCTTTAGATTTAAAAACTATAGAAACTTGTGCCATATGTGTAGATAACCATGACACTAAGGAGTGTCCTTCTTTACCAGGTCTCAAAGCTGTATTTAATGATGAAGGGATACCAAAACAAGTAGACCCCCTTTACTTTATTACCAATAGACCATGGCGGAACTCTCAACCAAATCAATCACAAGGCTTCAAACCACAAAAATTTGCTCAGTCTTCACAAAATAATTAAAATCCATGTTGGTAGCCTTGGGCTCAGCCACAATCACAATCTTGGAATCAAGGATGGCAAAGTCCTTATGGGGCTTATGCTTAACATCAACAATATTCACCATCCTATCCTAATTTTCCACCACAATTCCTACCCCAATCTAATCAAATTCCTCAAACCAATCAATTACCTCAAGTCCAAGTTCAGAATCAAAATCAACATCTTTCCCTACCATTTGCACAAAAATCAAATCAATTACCCGCTCAAACACTTCTGAATCCTAATAATAAAATGTCACAACACCCTGTTTACAATATGGAAGGGAAAAATCCTCAAACCTCTGTAATAAATCCACTAGATCTAAATAATGTCCAATTAAGGTCTAGAAGAGTATTGTAAAGAAAACCCCCAGTTGTTATTCAGGAAGCAAGAACAAATCTTCAAAAACATAAAAATCAATCTGAAGAAGGAGAGACCTCTCTCCCTCAGAAAGAGAATAATCAAATAAAAAATGTTCCAATAAATACTCATGTTATAGAACAACCCTCGGTACCCATTGGACCACCTTTTCTTGAACGGTTGAAAATTGATGGAGTAGAAAAACAAATCACATTCCGTGATTATAATATGATGGATGAATTAAGAAATGTTTGTATACAAATTCCTTTATTACAAGTCATAAAAGAAATACCAATCTTTGCAAAAATAATTAAGGAATTAAGTACTCAAAGATAAGGAAGAAAAATAAAAGACATAAAAGAAATTCAATTAGTCGGGAAAATTGTAGACATCATGATGGGGAAAACAACAATCCAAAAATATATAGATCCAGGGAGCCCCATTATGAAAATTCGCATCAATGGAATTGAAATACTAAACACATTGATTGATCTAGGAGCAACCATAAACATAATGATTAAACAAGTTATCGTTTCACTTAGGCTTCCTAACCTTCAATACACACCAACACTATTACAATTAGTAGATAGGTCTGTAATTAAACCTGATGGTGTGTTGGAAAATGTTTTTGTATCCTTAGATTCTTAGGGATATCCTGTTGATTTCATGGTATTAACACCCAAGAATAATCTTGGAGGACATCCACTAATCCTAGGAAGACATTGGTTAGCTACAATTGATGCTTTCATCGGTTGTAGATTAGGTGACTTGTTTATCTCAGATGGATATTCTACAAAGAAATTTACATTATAACCACCTACAAAAACAACAATAGAAATAGAGAATGAGGAATGGATAGATGATGATGATGATATACAACTTGTTTTTACTACTGAACAAGTAAGAGAGGAGGACCAAATTTTAAATCTATTGGAAAATAATGAATCTTCCTCACATCATGACCGTTGTCGAAATGTATATCTCTCATCTAGACAAGTATCATTTCTCTCTATGGAGAAATTTGGGAATTCTTCAATAGAAATTTTTCCACGTAAAACTTTGAATGTTAATAAAAACTTGGAAGAATTACAAGAGAATCAACTGGTAGAAGTTTTACAAAAACATTGTTCTGTTTATGCATGGGAATACACTGATATGAGAGGAATTGATCCTAAGAATTGCATACACCATGTCTACATTGAGAAAAATGCAAGACCAATTAGACAGCCACAACAAATAATGAACCCAAATCTAAAATAAATTGTTAAGGAGGAATTACAAAAGTTGCTAAATGTAAACTTCATCTATCCAATATTAGACAGTCAGTGAGTTTCACCCCCAGTAATTGTTCAAAAGAAAAATGGGAAATGGATATTATGTATCGACTACAGGGAATTGAATAAAGCAACATTAAAAGGCCACTTTCCACTTCCTTTCATAGATCAAGTGTTGGACACATTCGCAGGGCAAAAGTATTTTTCATTTTTGGATGGTTTTAGTGGATATAATTAGATTCAGGTAGCACCTGAAGGTCAAGATAAAACCACATTTACCTGTCCATGGGGAAATTATTCTCACCGAGTACATCCCTTTGGATTATGCAATGGAATTTTCTTTGATCTTATTCATGATTGTGTGGAAGTGTATATGGACGATTTCACAGCTTATGGAGATTCATTGAACGAAGCACTTGAAAATTTAGAAGAAGTTTTAATAAGATGGAAAGAAACAAATCTTTCATTAAGTAATGATAAATGTTTTATGATGTTCAACGAAGGAATTGTTTTAAGTCACCATATTTCAGGAGATGGAATTAAGGTAGACTCATCTAAAGTTGTGGTCATTTCTAAATTATCAGTGCCAAACTATGAACGAGATGTTAGGATTTTTCTTGGTTTTACTGGATATTATAGAAGATTTATAGAAAACTTCACAAAAATTACATCTCCACTCTTTAAAATACTTACCAAGGACTGTGAATTCAGTTGGAATTCTGATTGTTAAGCTTCCTTTGAAACTTTGAAAAAGAGATTTTCTAAAGCACCTATCTTAAAAGGACCTAATTGGAAATTTCCTTTCCATATATCAACTGATGCTTCAGATACAACCTTAGGAGTTGTGTTAGGGAAAAAATACTTTACTCCTTATGAAATCTATTATACCAGTAAAAATTTAACTCCTACAAAGTTAAATTATACTGTAACTGAGAAGGAGTTTTTAGCCATAGTTCATGCCATTAACAAATTCATACATTATATAACTCACTATGAAACTTTCATTCACACGGACCATTCTTCCATTAGATACCTAATGAATAAACCAATCACTAATGGAAGAGTAACCGAATGGCTCTTATTGTTACGATAATTCAACATCACCATTCTAGATAGATCCAGAAAACTGAATATAATTGCTAACATTTATCTAGAATCCAAAATGATAATAATGATCAAACTGTGGAGGATAAATTTCCTGATGAATATCTTTTTGCAGTATCTACTAAATCACCTTGGTATGAAGATATCGCTAACTATTTAACTATAGGGAAAATTCCATTTCATTTGTCTCCTAGAGAAAAGAGGAAGATAATTCACAATAGCACATCTTATTCATTGATAAACGAAGAATTATACAAAATAAGACTAGATCTCAACATCAGAAGATGTGTTTGAGAAGATGAAATACCGGAAATACTTAAAGCATGCCATGATGAACCATGTGGAGGACATTTTTCTGACAGAAGAATTTCTTATAAGGTCCTACTTTTAGGATATTATTGGCCTTCCATTTTCAAGGATACCAAGGAATATGTTAAAAGATGTGGCATTTGTCAGAGAATGGTCAAACCTACTCTTTCAAATTAAATGCCATTACAGTCACAGGTACTCATTGAGCCATTTGAAAAATGGGCACCAGATTTTGTTGGTCCAATCAATCCACCTTCAAAGCAAAAAAGATATATTTTGGTATGTACTGATTATGTTACTAGATGGGTAGAAGCTAAAACACTTCCTTTTGCTACTGAAAATGTTGTAGTTTCATTTCTTTTTGAGGATATTTTTACTTGTTTTGGTGTTCCAAGAGAAATTGTAACAAATCAAGGAACTTAATTTACATCCAGATTAGTGCAGAAACTTGTGGAGCAGTACAAAATCAAGCATCATAAATCCACTCCATACCATCCACAAGCTAATGGACAAGTTGAGTCTACAAACAAGGTGACTGAAGCAATTCTTACCAAGATTGTACACTTACATAGGAAGGACTGGGCAGAAAATATTCTAGAAGCTTTGTGGGCTTATAGAATTACACAAAGAAGTACTATAGGGCATACTGCCTATGAACTTGTTTATGGGAAGAACGTCTTACTTCCAATAGAGTTCCAGATCCAGACCTATAAAACAACAGTCCAGTTAGATCTTGACTTATCAGAAGCACAAAAGCAAAGGATGAGACAATTGAATGAGCTTGATGAAATAAGACAATAAGCCCTCCAAAATTCCAGCCTAGTTGAGCAACAGAGATCCAGATGGCATGATAGGTACATTAAAGAAACGAAATTTCATTCAGGAGATTGGGCATTACTATTTGACTCAAAATTCAAAAATTTCCAAGGAAAATTACAAACACACTGGCTTGGACCTTATGAAGTTGAAAATGTCTTTGACAATGGTGTAGTTAGAATGAGGACTATTGATGAAGAGAAAATTCTTCTTTTAGTGAATGGACATCAACTTATACTTTATCAGAAGCCATTGACAAAAGAAGAATTTGTCAAAATTTTCCAAGACAATTCAGAATTGAAGGTGGTTGAGAAGAATTCATCTTTTCGACCTTAGAGATTTTATTTTCTCTATATATATATATATAAGGAAAATATATATATATAAGGGAAATAAAATAATAATAATAATAATAATGTATAAACATGAAAACCAACATGTTGTTGGCATGTTTATACAAAAAATTTAAAGCGAAAACCAACTCTTGTTGGCACCTTAAATTTCTCTCTTTATGATTTCTTCCTAAAAAACAAATGTATTCCTTTTTTCTAAGTATTCCTTTCTTTTAAAAAAATCTCTTTCAGCTACAAAATTAATGACTTTTTGCAAGCCGGACAAGTTTCCGTAGCTCTAATAATATTTTTTTTAGCCAGCTTGACAGGAACACTTGATGGTTCAAGTTGAAGAATAAATGACTCCTTTTCAGTGCAAAGTACCTGCAAAAGATATCAAAAGACAAATAAAGGTTAGTAAATTAGTTGAAGGTATGTAACACATTAATTTTACAATAAGGATTAGTATATTGCATGTATGAATTATGTGGACATAGTACTACCAAAATAAAACAAAATCATTGCAAATCATGGGTGATAATCGCTTGCCAAAATCATCATAATACACCATTTTAAATCCTATCTTGTCCCTATTCTGAATCTATCAAAGTAATTGTCGAATCATTAAATTGAATGGGCTCTAACAGTTATCTCATCTCCACAACCTTCATTATAATTCATGTGTTCGCTCATTTCTCTGAATTCATATAGCTTCTCCATCTCTCTCCCTCACTGAACTAAACCCCACCAACACCATATTTCCCTGTCAAGTAAAAAATTCTTGAGACAAAGCATCTTCCATCATGGGTGTTATTGTCCGAACGGAACCAATAGGAAAGAAGTTCTTGGAAGTATACCCTTAGACCAGGGAACTATTGCAAAAAGTACAGTGGTTACAATTCATAGAGAAATTTGATGGTTTCAATAGGGAGGTAACAAAGACTTTTGCACGTTCTTTTGATGGAATAGAGGTTGAAATAGGAGATGTCAATTTCGCCATAACAGAGTCCCTAATTGCAGAAGCTACCAAATTAACCAGAAGTGGATAAAAGTGGTTCAAAAACAGAGGAATCGAAGGGGAAGATTGGAAAGTCTTCTTGAAAAATCCAAACATTGACACTACCATCTTCAGAAAAGGTATTCCTAGTACAACCCTTAAGAGCAAATGGAGGAATTTTCTCCTTGTACTTTAGAAATTTATTACTTGTGAAGGTCGGTTTGGATGCATGTTTTTCTACCATGTTAGGAAAATGATGAATTTTCTTGAGGAACATCAAATGAATCTTCCATATTTCCTCTTGCACAACCTTAAGAAAATGTCAATGAATGTTCAAAAAAAAAATTAGTTCATAGACAATACAATCTACCATCATGGATTGATAAAAATCTTGATTATGTTTCACCTTCAGAGTATAGGTGACAATTGGCAAAATTTTCAAGTAAGAAATCATTTTGAAGAGAAAAACCCTGAACAACCCAGTGGTAGTAGAACCCTCAAGGGAAGGAAGAGAAAAATGGAAACAATAAAAGAACAGGAACCCCAGTCCCAGCAAGAATTATCAGAGGATGAACTACCCATAGTAGATAATTTGCAGAAAATGAAAAAAGGGAATCTTAGAAGAAAGAAAGCTAGCAAGAAAACATAAATTTCCTCTCAAACAAAGACCCTTCCACAGAAAGAAAATCCAAAAGCTAAAGGGAAGAAAGCTCAAGGATTGCCAACTACAAATTTAAGAAGAAGTATAAGATTAAACATGGTACAACAAGCAGTCTTAGGAGTTGTAGAATATATCGATCTTGAAGCAAAAGAACAAACTGAAAAGCTTGAAGACTCTCCAGGAGAATCATTAAAACTATCACCAAGGGTGTCACCACCCCCCTTCACTGCACCTCCAATAAGTTCAGTACATAGTCCAGGTGTTGATCCTTTTCAGCAAGAACTTTATGATTACATAGAATCATTAGAAAGGAGGAGGTAGCAACTAAAGAGTCAATCCAAAGTCCAGGGGACGGAAGTAATCAGTTTAATGAGCCACAAGAACCTTCAACATCTAATGTTTTAAAGAAAAAAATATTTGAGCTGGAGACGTTAAACAGATACCTCAAAAATGAGAATCAAGCACTGAATACACAAAATGGAATTCAAATTGCCAAGAGTGACAACCTTATTCTTCACATGAGTTTATGGTACAAAAAGAAAAAGAAGTTGAAGAAAGAAAACAGGGCAATGCAAAGAGGAATCATCAACCTAAAGTATAAGATCCTCATGAAGAAACCAAGAATGGCAGTGGCTGCCAAAAAGAAGAAGAAAGTGAATCCTGAATGTGATGGAAAAAATGTACAGGAAAATGTAAATGTTGAGTTGTATGAGGACATACAAAACCTCCATTGTGGGGGAATGTAGAGTCCAAGAATTTCTTTACCTTGACACCCTTTTTTCTCTTCTTTCCTCCTTTTTCCTATCCCTATCATCTAAATAAATGCAATAAATATCAGGTTTTCTTAAGGTAAGCATTTACATGTCCTGTTTTTCATATTTTTTCCATATACCTTATTGTTTTATTAAAGTTTGCATTCATCTACAGAATTGACTTGATTCTGCAGCTAATCCACAGATCTGTAGCTACCTCCATTGTTGATAGGGTTCAAGTGCACCAGCTCAACAAAAGAAGATATGGATAGATGAGGAAGGATCCCCTCATGGATTCTTTCCTGTTCTCTCGAACCAATCCTTCAAGATAATCGCACTGCAATGCAGTCAACCTCAAAGTCAACTGCAAGATAATGTGCTAGAACAAAGTTCGAATTTTACGAAATATTATCGAGTTGCTTTTACAAATAGAAAATCGATGATTAAGCGATATAATTTGGTTTGGTAGGAATTGTAATGAAGATACGTAGGCTTAAAATTTTCATGTTGTTATTTGAGAAAATGTTATAAGAAAAATGGCCACTTTGTGTTTTGGGTGCGCACTGTTGTATGTAATTTTGAGAACATCCTGTTAAAACTATTTCCAATTAATAGACTTTGGTTCATAATTTTCATGTTATGTTGATTAAAGTTGCTAAATGTCTTCTTGAGGGCCCCTACGTGTAGATCAGGTCTTTGACTCATTGCAAATAGATTTTATTTTGTTTTTTTAGAGTTAAATTATGGATGCTCTGTTTTATTGTTTAGAATGCAGTCCAATGGAATTCACGATTAAATTGGCATCTGCATCATCAATTTCATTTGCTTTCTACCTAGCATAATTTGATCATTTCATTTGATTTCTCCTTAGTATAATTTAGTCATCTCATTTCACAGTTTGGTTGTTTTATAGCTTATCAATTTTGTTCTTGTTTTACTTTTGTATTGAGTGAAGTTGCAAAAGTTAAAGAGTGACAGTCTTTTCCTTAGCAACTGAATTCATGCTTCATTCATTTTCCAACTCAATAAAGTAAATTTCCTTTACATCATTCCCTGCTTTCGTAGTTAGTTTAGTGTGGCTGTGGCATAAAAATCCAAATATAATAACAAATAGTCTAACAAAGTAGAGTTTAGGATCTCTCTTCAACCATCCCATAAAACTTGATTCAATTAAGATTAATTTTAGAATAACCAGCTAACCGATCTTAGGGACAATACTCTAATATAGACAGTAACACCATTTCCATACTAATTCTAGATTTAGACTTTAACTATAACATAAACACCTTAATGACATAAATAAATTCTAGCACATACAGTGTGCTTGTGATTCATCAGTTTACCTGCCCTAGTCGATAATTTATGCTTACAATTTAAGAACATTAAATTGACTAAACAAGACTTAACTTGCTTTCCTTCACTTAACATAACTCTCCATACATTCCATGCATACGAGAGTACTTACTATTTCTATCAAGTGAAATAATTTTGATCTATGACAAAGTTATGATCGATGGAAATAAATCAAATAGGAAATTTGGGGATAGGTTTGTATGAACTAGATATTCCATAGGTTTATATTACCTCCGCCTGGTACAAATTTTTAGACCTTTACCGGGATTCCAGAGGAAATCTCTTCCATCTAATAATTGTTGAGGGACTCCAGAGATGTATACCCCCCACCAATTAATCAGTAAGGGACTCCAGAGATCATTGTCTCCACCATTTGTTCAAAAAGGGGTTCCTGAGATCAATGTCTCCACCCTTTAGGCAACAGGGATTCCATAGATATTGTCTCCACCCTAACTTTAGTCTTGTTTTATAAAAATGGATGATACACAAGGAGGTCATGCCTAGAGAATGAACAATAAATAAATCTTGTGCACCACCCTTGAGAAGGAAGTGATGGGATTCTACTCTGCCCAGTCGATTTGGATTCCTAATGATGGATGCTATAATATTAAATTTAAGGCATTTGTGAGTGACAAAAGGGGACATATTTCTCTATTTTCTAGGGAATTGTTGCATCAGCTACAACACTTGGCGACACACTGGTAGAATTCCACTTTCCTGTCTTAGTTAATGTTTTTCGTGCAGGGCCTTGGTTCTTCGGGGAGTATTGATTCATCATGCATATTACTTTGGTCTCCCCACTTCCTCGTGAACAGACGTAGTCCCCATCATGCCTTCTCGGTTAAACTCAACATAAAATTCAACATTATCACAATGTTTCGAGTAGGGAAGGGTAGTGAAGTTCACGAGTTTAAGATTTTCAAAGTATAAGTTTTCATCTTTGGTGTTCCTTTGCTGCCAGCAAGCTTGGACAATACCCCATTAGAGTTGCTACAGGAACACAAACATTTCTCTACTGCCAATGAGCCTAAATAATACCCCAATGGAGTTTCTTGCTTCACCTCTCTGTGCATGGAAGCCTTTCTCTTCTTTCGCCTTTATTTTTTTTCTATATGACTATGCATTGTCACTTATTCATTTTGGGCAGAAGAGAGATCCCGACTTATTGAGAGCAAGAGAGGTTATTCCTTCAAAGAAGCATGTAAAGACATTTGATTTAGGTTTGCTTGTTTAGATTTTTCCCCTTCTCCTTTTCTACCTAATGGATAAGCGTGAAAAAACCAAAACATAAAGAATTGAATACAGGCGCAAGGTTTCCTTAATAGGCACGAGTTCATGGTTTTTCCAAAAATATCCTTATAGATGGAACATATTTTCCATCGAAACTTCATCAGCCAAAAGACTCTCATTGACCCCCTCACTCAAGTATCTGCTAAGATGTCTAGGAAAATATCTTCCATATTGTGATGAATATGTCAGCGATTCTTAGACATGCCAAGTTCCATTGTATTATTATGCCCCAAGTTGTAAAGGTTCTTCTCCATGAGTGAATTCCCATGTCCCAAATGAGAATGGCTATGCCCTAAATGAGAATGTGTGTCCTTAATGAAAATTTCTATTCTCCAAATGAGAATACTTGTGTCCCGAATGAGAATGGCTACACTCCAAATGAGAATGTTCATGTCCAAAATGAGAATGGGTATGTAAATGGTTGTTTTCACAATGTTTATGATTTTCACTAGTGTTGCCAACATGGTGAGACGTACACACAGATTTTGTTTCTTCACTCTTTAGAGAACCATATTTTTCCCTAAATCATTCTACTACTACATAATTAACCTCACATTCACATTCTGAATCCAAGCATAACACTACTATTTTTAATGTGAATTCCACCATTCTTGATCATCATCTTATATCTATTTTTCCGTGTGTCCCCTAGTGTCATCTCTGTTGTTGGAATTCATGTCATTAAGCTCATCTTTTCTTTCATTTTAGTTTTGTGGTGTTGTAGGAAGTACATGATCTTGTGCAGTACCTCTGCCCTTCTTTTTCCACAAGAAAGACAATGTGAATTGCCATTATTTTTGGCTTGAAGGAATGATGGTGGACTCAAGGGTGGAATTATCTCATGATCAACCAATTCCTCTTTCATATAACAACTTCCCACCATCTTAGGTTTGCCTGACTTGACTTCTCAATTAAAAGGGATTCTTCCCAGACTTGGAGCTCTATAGTAAATGCAAGAGGAATACCCTTTCCGGAATTCTGAGAGGAATACCTTGTCCAAAGCTTTGTAGTAAATGCAAGAGGAATACTTCCTTCCATTTTTCTTCGCAAACGAGACAAATCAGGTTGTCGTGATTTACATTTGAAGAAATAAATAGAAAATGGAATGTGTGAGAACATTCCATAGTGAATATTGCATGGTGTGAAAAGAAAAATAGAACAATGATCAGAAACTGATGTGAACGCAACAATCCAAGTTTAACATGGATCAATAAAATTTAACCTCTCTATGAATGTCATAAAACCCACTAAGGTTGAAGATTGGGGTTTGTGTAAATTCAAAAAACTGAACCCACTTTCACTTTAGGACCATTTTCATGAAAAGAAAAATAAAACAATGATAAAAAATAGGCGTGAATGTAACAATCCTAGTTTAACATGGATCAATGAAATTTAACCTAAATGTGTATGTCATAAAACCCGCTGAGGTTAAATATTGGTCAGTGTAAACTGAAAAAATGAAGTGATAAATTGTACTTGAAAGAAATCCATTGCTAAGAAATTAGCCCATTGGTTTCCTATAGTTTGGTGACACATGCTCAAAATGTTTAAGAGTGCATCGAAATATTCTACGTAGGATTTGGATAAACTAGGTTGATCTGGGAAGAAATTCTCGAGAACCAACAACTACGCTTTTGAGCTTAGATTCTTCGATTCAATGCGTTCAATGTTGGATCCTGCTACCAAACCAACATCCCCATCTACCAAAATATTTGTTCATCAATCCCTCCATATACATAATTAAAGGCATGAGATCATAGGTTTTGTAAAACTTACATTGACTTTCCACCACATAGTTCCGTTGATAAGAAATTCCCTCTAAGGCCTCTTTCGAAGCTATTGAGGTAAATATTATAACGCGATAGCTGTTCACAATCGTGTCACTCACAATGAACCAATCACTACGATATTTGGGCATGGAAGACCCCGGGTACCAGTACTTCATCAAATCTGTTTCAGTGAAGACTTTGGTCAAACCTTTGGCAGCTTTGACATAGTCCTGAATGAATATGGTGATGATTTCCAAGGTATTTGTTGTCAGAAATGCCTTAATCACCTTCAATGTATTCACAACTGGCATCTATAATAGAACCATATTCCAAATAAACAAAATATTTAAATATTGATTTAGTTAAATTTAAACAGGGTTGAAAAATTCTATAATCAGTTGTAATCTATCAATGTGTTTAATGCTTGACATGGCTAGGTTCAATTATCTTAAATGAAAAAGACCTCAATATGAGTCAGACTAGTTTAACATTACATCCAAGGCTTTAGCTTCACTGGTTACCATCAATATTATTGAGCATTTGGGTAAATTCAAATCTCCTGAATAATGTGGACCTGGAGGTATGTTGCATTGATTTACAGTGAAAAATAACATCTTAACAGCATGAATAACACTTTGAATGTGGAAAATTATGCCCGAATATATTTAACTTAAACAATAAAGATAATTGCATTAGTTAATCAAGGGACTTGAGATTTTAACCTACAAAAGTTGTGAAATTGTAGCAATTGCCTCGAAGGAATGACAGAGCCAAACATCATTCTCGTAATCATACATGTCCAACATTAGCCCTTTAGCACCATTCTCCAAAACTTTCCCCAAATTAAATACCCTGATTGCTTGAAGTCTCGGCTAAATTCCCAGCAATTCAAATACCCTGATTGCCCTAAAATATTTTACAGGTCATACATACATTTAAGTGGTCTGCAAAGCTAACTTATTGGTTATTGTAACTGAATCTTTGGACATCCGTCTAGAATTCTTATTCGATGATTGCATACGAATTGTGGGTCATCAACCATGAGTATTTATTGAAAAGTAGGTCACCCGCCTAAATAAAAATAAAATAAAATGTCAATGATTTGCAGAGAAATTAAATGAAAATCAATCAAACTATTTCAAAGTTGAGAATGATTCCTTTAAAGTTTGATTTGTAGTATTAGTCGCGGTGCATCTGTAACTCGAGTTGCCCACTAAACTACACAATATGCATTGAAGACCAGTGACATAGTCACTATCCTTTGTACAAATATCATGGACATGTTGGGTAAAAAAGGGAGAAAGGAATGAGAATACCCTCTTATTGCCCTGATTGATTCAAAGACTATTACAACCTAAATAGCAGATGTGGGCTATGTGATAGAATCCCACAATATGGAAAATCCCACTAGAACAAGTTACTTCTGCGCCAGTCGTGGGCAAGAGCACAATTGCATCGATGAACAAGACGATGCATCATCTACAAACACATTGCACATGTATTGCTAGAAATCCTAATACTGGTCATAAGAGTGCTTAATTTAGAGCGGGGAGACGACAGAACCAAACCTTCAGTCAAGGGATCGTTTTCAATATTCCTCACCCTTGGGCTCGCACTAGTGCTGCATTGCAATTGTGGGTGGCACTGAGACTAAAAACACATCCTCAGACTCGAACTCGAGACAATCAACGAACGAGAAGACTGAAAACAGAGATTGGAGATGAAATCCGAAAGTTCCGAGATCCTGCCATGTGGTAATGATTGATTTGATAGAGTAAGACAAAAATTGAATGCTCTGATTGACCAAATCTTCCTAGCCAAAGCCCGTAGAGGAACACTTTCGATGTAATTATGTTTTTAGAATGTGGTATGTATATTGTAATTGTTGTGAAATCAAATTATCTTTAATTTATTACTTTTATGTAATTTTTAATATAATTTTCAAATAAATGTACATTAAATTAAATGCTTAAAAATTAGTTAAAAATATTCTAACTTTTCAAAATATTATATTTTAATTTTATAATTAATTAGAAAATTAATATAATTAAGATAATTAGCATATTCTAATTTTATATTTAATTAAAAAAGATTAATAGAAAAGGAAAAATATAATATAAAATAAAGAAATTGATATGATTAAATTACATGTGGTTTGAATATCTATTTTCAAAAATTAAAAATATAGTTATCCCCTATCCACTCATGGAATCTCTCTAAATTCGTGAATGCAACTATAGACAACTTGTCTCAAAGAGACAAATGAAGAATCGATGCCCATGAAATCTTATTAGGAAAAGTTGTCACAGTTGTCACGTTCTTCAGAGTCAGCTACCTCGAAAAAACTAAGAGCCCAACAAATTGTTGTCTTTATATAATATAATGTGAATGGTAATTGAAATGGTAGCCTCAGTATAGGTGTGAGACAAGGTGCATTCTTAGAGTCAATTTTGCAATTGTTAGATATTATTGTCTTAAATTGATATGGTTTTGTCTTAATTGGTCACTGTCTTAAATGAGTTTCCTCTTAATTGTCATTGTCTTAAATATAAAGTCTTGTCCTAAAATATTTTTTTCTCACACTGTTTTTGTTTTAAATTAAAAAAAAAAAAATTGTCTTAAAATATTTTTGTGTCAAACTATTTTTGTCTTAAATATAAAGTTTTGTTTTAAAATATCTGCTGGTTTTATTTTAAATATAATATTTTTTTCTCAAATTATTTTAGTCTTAAATATCAAATTTTGTATTAAAATATTTTTGACTAAAATCAAAACTAAAATTTTAATGTAAAATAACTAAAATAAAAAGTGAATTTTTGAAAAATTGAATACCCTTATCATAGTAGTATAGTTTGAGAATATTTTGAAATCCCATGTACACAAAATTTAAGTTAATCGTTTTTGTGTTTCTATACATTAAATTTGAAATATTTTAGGAATATGATTTACTAAGTTTTCCATTACATTTGTTTGTGTATTTCAATTATTTTGAGTTAAAATTATATAATTAAAGATTTAAGTTAAAAAATACAAAAAAAAATATGTTAATTATTTTAAATTTATCTTAGTTTATCAAATTCCGAAATATTCTCATATATAATGTGCAAAGCTGCACAATGCATTCATTAGTTTATTTCGATTGCATTCCCTTGAAATCATATAAATTAATTAGAGAGTTAATTTGAAAACGCTATATTTATATCTATCAAATTTCGAAATATTCCAAGCATATAATATGCAAAACTGCTTATTACAATTATTAATTTATTTTAATTACCTTAACAAATTTTGAAATATTAATAAATTTCTGAATATTTCCGCTATTCAAACATGGAGGTTTCATATCCAAAATCTGCAATTTACATCTGCAAAAAAAATGACCATATAGAACTAATTTGTTCCACGTTTGCCGGGGTTTTTCTCCTTCTCCCATGTCCCATAATTCGAAGGTCATCTAAGCAAGCCGAGAGCTTTTATATTGTTTCCTTAAACTTTTGGCTGACTACTGCGCCAATATTCTCTTTTATAGTCTTCATAACTCCCTATGTACGCAGCAAAGAATTGTGTAAATGAAACGGTCTGTTTTGTATTTAGATATATTTTACTTATGGATGAGTTGATTTAGATATCTTTTAATTATGGATGAGTTGATGTAAAAAAATTAGGAGTTAATTTTATTTAAATGTTTTATGGAATTATTTGATTTGTTTAGTTTTAGATTTTTAATTTTTTTTTTAATTTAAATCAATTTATAAAATTTCAATTTTCATATCAAAAAGTGGAATTACCTCTCCACTCACAAAAATAACAATAGAAATAGAAAAAAAATCTAAAATATGTGGTATAGAAATAGAAAAAATGGTAATGGCAACATGTCTCAAGATGGAGGTTAACCCGTCAACGTTCATCCTTATCCCCACTGCCACAGCAGCGTTCATCCCTATATCTCCTAATATCTTGCATTGCATCAAGAGCTCATCCCACTATGCCTTTCATATCTGGTTGGTTCAAAATCTAACTTTCACGCAACATAAGATGGTAGCTGGAACAATAATATGAATGGGACTCTCATCCCAAAACGGGCATCATACTGGAGGATCCCTTTAATACTATAAGCTATGCATTTAGCCCGGTGAATAGGGTCTACCAAATTTATGTTTAAGCTATAAGATATTGAGTTATAAGATATTGAGTTAGTGATAAGATATTTAGTTAGTGATAGGGTTATGTTTTTAAAATTAGTCTTTTTAATAATATTGAAAAATAAAAATTTATTATTCAAAGTTAAGAATTTAATTTGTTGGTTAATGCTAAACTAATACTTGTTATAGCTTTGCTTTGGTAGGGATGATAAATTGATATTTAAAGTAGAAAAATTAAATGTCTTCTCACACACAAAGACTTGCATAAATTTAGGTGGGTGGTGATCACTACATTTACCATTTTACTCTTTATTAAAGCATTGAAGAACACTTATATGACGATGACGTCCAATAACTTTTCACAAGTTTTTATTTACATTTTATTCCAATCCATTTTGATATAAATATTAAAGAAAGAAAGAAATAAAATTATTTTAATGTCCACTAGGCTAAAGATACTCTATGGGAAAAATTGCTTCTTCATTTGGTTGATGTATTCAACCCTTTTCATGTGAAACTTCACAATAAACGCTCCTAGCTTCTTGACAAACCCCTCACTAAATAGATTATCCCAAAGGTTCTAGACAAACCCCTCACTAAATAGACTATCCCAAAAGCTCTGAGCTTCTCGACAAACCCCTTGCTAAATAGACTATCCCAAACACTCCCAGATGCTCCCAGCTTATGGACAAACCCCTCGCTAAATTGACTATCCCAAGAGAAAACCCCTCACTAAATTGATTATCCCAAGAGCTACCTAACAGAATATTTGCATAACTTTCTTTGCTTTTTTTTGAAGGCCTTGCATTCTAAAATGAAATTATTTTCTGTTTCCACTTTTCAGGAAGAACAAAAAATACATACTCTTTCCTCCCACACTTCTTTTAGCCTTTTCCAGCGTTCGTTTCACAACGGAGTTGATGAGAATTAGTCCTTAATTGAACAATAAGAATTTTGGCTCTCCAAGAAATATTGGCCTCTATGTATGTTTTTTGTTGATGATTATGAGTGGGATTAAACACTTCAATATAGCACTTTTCTTTTCTCCCTAGCTCCTTATCCATAATAAGTGTTTATTGGACACATGTTCAAGAAAATACCCCATTTACTCAACCATTTGTTATTTTTTTACATCCAAGTCTTCTTTCTTTTACACAATATGTCATTAAAGACAACCTTTGGCTATTTGCTCAATATTTAAGTGACATAGGGGTGTTATAACATGGAGTAGTCTTTAAGTGACTTTTTTGAGTTTCTCGCAGCTTGCTTTGTGGTCAAATATTGATTTGTGTTGTTTAAACTGGCCTTTTTGACTCCATTATAGGTTCAACACCCTTAAAAACTCTTGGGGCATTTCCATTGTGAAGAGTTCATACATCAAACTTGTGATTTCAAGGGATTTTGGACAAATTAGATCATAAAATAAAGACAAATAGGACTTGAAGAATTTTAATTTAATTATCAGTAATCATTAGGTAGATGGTAGGGATTTAACCCATGTAATACTAATATTTTTAGCAATAGTCATTTATCACAAAAATAATTATGCCTTTCCTACCTTTTTAATTAAATAAATTAATTAATATATAAATGTGTGTCATAAACCCTGATATAGTTTTTTGAGCATGTAGTATTAGTAAACTATGATATTAAGTCATAATATTATAACAAAGTTTATTTACAATTTAAAATCTCTATACAAAAAAATTAAATAATCTTATTATTTACATGTCATTTTTTTATAATTAACCGTAATAATTTAATATAAAATTTTAATTTAAATAATTTTTATAAAAGTTTCAATATTAATAATTGAACTGTATTTAAATAAAATTGTTTTAATGCTTATCAATATTTACTAACTAATTGATTTATGTAACAATTAATTTAAAAATTAGATAAATGTGATATTTATTTTATTCTCTCTAACCATAACAACGCATTAATAAAAGGGTTGAAACGGATTGAAAGCTAGGTATACCAATAAGACGCTCAGTTATATCTGCCTAGCACGATCTCCACTTTGAACGTCTCCTGGCTTTAATCTAAGCCACGTCGTACCAGAGCCGTGTGGTTGAAGTGTTCAAGAATCGATGCAGCGCCATGCGAGACAGTTCCAAATCCTGATCGCTCAGCTGCAACTTCTTCCCGACCCCATTGATATCTGCGCGCCGCAGTGGGACATAGGTGACGCAAATGTATTTCTAATAAATCATGCATTAACGTCTAAAAAATGAGAAGTATACATATTATATCACAAGTTATCGATTGATTTCACTGGGAAATGGTCAGAGAATTTAGCAAATCATGTGAATTTTAAATGGGGCCTTCCTCGATTGATTTCAACCCTACGCGTAGAGATGGATCTCAAATAAAATGTGTTCATTTTAAGTCTTTCTTTAGGGATTTTCTGAGACTTTTTCACTGTAAGTGAATCAGGTTTTATGACATTTAGGGATTTTTTGAGGGAGTTGTTTATAATGCGACTTTTTGAAGATTCTGGTGACAGAATCCGGCGGAAGAATTGAGGTCAAATCTTGATTTATTGCAGTTAAAATGGTTTTTTAACTGCATATTTGGATTCAGCACCCTGAAAAACCTCTGGGACGCTTTCATTGTGCAGAAACTAGCTATCAAACTTGTGATTCCAATAATTCTTGCCGGATTTCAACCAGAAAAATCCGCCGGAAAGCCTTTCAAAAAGTCGCGTTATAGACAACTGCGTTTTTGAGACTTTTTTCTTGCAGGTTTTATGACATTTCGAAGTTTGTGTTGGAATAATCACCACATCTCTATAGAATCCGTAGGGATCCTAGTTATATCACAAGTGAGAATTTAGCAAATCATGTGAATTTTAAATCAGGCCTTCCTCGATTGATTTCAACCCTACGCGTAGAGATGGATCTCAAATAAAATGGGTTCATTTTAAGCCTTCCTTAAGGGATTTTCTGAGACTTTTTCAGTGTAAGTGAAGCAGGTTTTATGACATTTCGAAGTTTGTGTTGGAATAATCCATAGTTACCAAATTCGAATTCGAATTCCATTCAATATGGAAAAAATTCGACAATGTAAAATTCAATACGAGAAAAATTCGACAATATACATCCTATAAAAACTAACAATTTTTTATTTTTTTCAAAATTGAAAAAAAAATGAAATGAATCTTTCCTCACTTGATACTTTGAATAATGTGGTACTTATTTCCAATATTAATCTTTTATGTCTATTTAAAATTACCTAATAATGAAAGAAAAAATTTATTAGTATTGCAAATTTGAAAAAAGTGTAAGTCAAATATAATAATATAAATAGAAAAAATTCAAGCTTGATATTTATATAAAAAATTAGATACTGAATATTAAAATTAAGTTTCAAGTGATCAACACAGATCAAAAAACTTATATCTCAATCTCTTTCTTCTTCAAATCCAAATTTATTCAATAATAAATATGTATAAATTAATCTCTGAACCCTTTAAATTAAATTCGAATTCCATACCAACAATTGCAATGAACCACTATTATCCAATTTAGTAATAACTATCATCTAAATAAAAATGAAAAAACCTATTTTAAAATTTTTAAACTTTTTTTAATATATAACTTACCCTTCTCTTTGAACTTTTTAATACTAAAAATTTCTATCACATTATTGAATATAAAAATTATTATTTTTCAGCTTAGATCTATTTTACATTGCATGCTTGCTAATTGATGAAAGGAGATTCAAACGCTATTCCGAAGGGCCGTGCCCTCTTCTCAGCATCTTTGCTAATAACGGCAATGAGAACCGGTTGGAAGACGATAAGATCCCGCAAACTTTGGGCATTGTTAACATAAATTGAATCTATAAACTAAAAACTCCGTACCGTATTAAAACGCGAACCGAATCGTACTGATGAATTTCCGAATTTTTTGGGCCGATAAGGCCGAACTTGGTAACGTAGGAATAATCACCGCATCTCTATAGAATCCGTAGGGATCCTAGTTACTAGATTGGAAAGTTTACCAATATGTAACAACAAACCTCCACATGGTATCAGAGTTTGGACCCGCAGGTGTTAGTAAAGCAAACCTCCACATGGTATCAGAGCTTGGACCCGCAGGTGTTAGTAAACAAATACATCGCTACACCGCCATTAACGGGGAGCGTTGGATTATCCAATTCCCAACAATCTCCCCCAACGCGAGCCAGGTTTGTTTCGAACTCGAGACCTTTGGCTTTGATACCACTTGTTGGAGTCACGATTGTCGTTACACCAAAACCCGGAGGTGTTAGTAAACAAACACATCGCTAGTGTTAAGCACATGCCATGAAACACACTGGGAGCATTGAATTATCCTTCTACACTGCTATTAACAAAGAGGATTGGATTATCCAATTCCCAACAAATTGTCCATATATATAAATTTTCTATTTATAGAATGAAAAATATATTTTTATTATTAAATTTTATCATTTTGTAATAATATTTTTAAACAAAATTGATGATGAAAGTTTATAGATTCCGCTGTGTATTTAAGGTTTTTGGAAGCAAATTGATGATAGGAAGAGAGCTATACTAGAACATATAGATGAAGTCTTAAGACTTCATCTATATGTTCTAGTATAGCTTTCTTCCTATCATCAATTTGCTTCTCACCCCTAAAGATAGGTTAAATGTTCACCCTAAAATTAGGCTTTTGGAAAAATACACACAAGAATCCAGAAACTATCATTATCAATATACTAGTGCCTATAAAAACTTACGTGCTATAATTCAATTTATAATTCTATTTTAAAATTATTATACCTATCTATATAATTACATATAAATTTACAAATAAGAATAAGAATTCATCATTTTAATCAATTTTATATCACATTAAAAAATAATTTAACATTTTAATAAATTAGTATTTAATTTTGAATGTTTCTCTAAAAATATTATAGATAGAGATACAAAAAATCAAGAATAATTTATATGATTCGTCCAGTTGTACAAATTATGTTCTTACCCTTCAAAATTATCTTCACACCATAAATATCGTAAATTATTTAGTGATCGAATTATCTTCTTACTACATTTTTGTGGATTAGAAATTAAAATGAATATATTTAATTTCATAATTAGAATAAATATAAAATGTTTAATTTGTATCCTACTAAATCCATGTATTAAGAGAGAAGTTTTTATCATAAAAAACGAAATTAAAATGAATATAGAATTAAGATAAATAAAAAATATTTAATTTTTATATCTGTAAGATTTTAGTTCCATATGATCGCAAGAATGCTAGTTATTTAGTTCTTGTTGTATCTCATATGTACTTTTTATATTGTCTCAATATAATACTATACAGATTTTTCTGTCTGGAAAAAAATAAAAGGTTTAACTTGTATCCTACTAAATCTGTCTGGAAAAAAATAAAAGGTTTAACTTGTATCCTACTAAATCCATGTATTAAGAGAGAGGATTTTATAATAAAAAAATGAAGTAATACTTCAAAAGCATAGGATTGAAGTCACATGGACTTTGGCCATACCTATATCGTCTCGTTACTTTCGAGTTATAAGCTTTTGTTTTGTATATCATCACTGTCTTCGGCTTTTGTGAGGTTGCCTGTGATTCGAACTTGTCAGAACAGTTTATTCCACAACTTTTGTCACCTGCAAAGGCTGTGTGAGATTCTTGGCAGTTTGAGGTTATCAAAAGGCTTCACAGGCTTAAGATGCTTTCCAGCTTTGACATGGACCTATCATGTCTTTAGCTTTGACAGGACATTGGATTCTCGCCTGAATTGCTACCCAACTCAACCCAACCCTACCCTTCCCTTCAATGTGATTGATTGCACTAGCATGAAATGAAGAATTGAAATCGGACGCTAGCATCAAGATCAGCATGATGAAGGGGAACACTACCATCAACAACTTATCCACTAAAAGCCAGTCTGGGTATGTTCTTGAACTAGGAATATCATATCATTTGGGTAGGTACTGAGATCTGTTTGAAATATCTGTGTTGGATTTTTTTTCCCTTGTGCCTGTTAATTGGTGCAATATTGCTGCACAGATCTCTGATTTGCTTGAGGAAAACTTGGCTTTTATAGGTCTGTAGCGACAAAGTTAGGAATCGACTTGATAGTGGAGGTTGACGACGCGCTCCTCCATATTCCTAAGGTAATATATGCTCTTTTTCCTCCATTAAAATTTAAGACCACTGCATAGTTCGTTAAAGTCCTGCAATCCTAGTTTAAAACGAAATTTGGCACTTATATTTGTTCTGTTCATGAGGTGTTTGCATTTGTCTAGTGTTACAGTCACCCATTAAGCATTACTGCTTTTATCGAATTATAAATATTGACACAAAAAACCCAAAATTATTATGAGGTCAAATGATTCAATTTTCTTCCGGCATTTGATGGTATGTGGAGCTGAAACTAATAGAACGGGTCACTGTTTCCTTTTGGAAGTTTCCATTGCCTTCGAGAAGCGGTCGGCTGAACAGGGTCGTGTTTGAATTTAGAAACACAGAAAATGATCACATAAAGCTGGCGGGCTTTCCAGGAGGAGCAGAAACCTTTGAAGTAGCTGCAAAGTTTTGCTGTGGGTCTGCTCCAATACAGATCACTGCATTTAATGTCGCTGCCTTACGCTGTGCAGCAGAGTATCTTGAAATGACCGAGGACTTGGAAGAAGGGAACTTAATATCGAAGACAGAAGCCTTCCTCAGTTATATTCTCATGTCATCTTGGTTGGATTGTATTACTATGCTTCGAAGCTGCTCTGGGCTTTCTCCATGGGCCCAGAATCTGAACATCGAACAGAGGTGCGTGGACTGTATTGCATGGAGAGCAGTCACAGAACCTGCTCGCATCAGATGGCCATTCACACCCACAAATAAAACGCATCATTATATGCTGCCCAGTGATAAGCGAATTAGAATGCAGAGCAGCTGTGGAGAAGAGAGCAGCCATGACGAAGTCTATGAGAGTGAACGCCCAAGACAGCTACATGATATTGGACTGGAAATTCAGAAATTGAGAACAGAGTTCACTACGCTGGAGGACCTTTACCAACATATATTCAAGCAGCTGGAAAAAGTATCTACACATAAGATGAGCATCTCTCCTGCATGTGCGTTGCGATGGAAGTACTTGCCCAGAAAACAAAAATCTGGGCGGTTCTCGTCGACATATTGAATGAGCTTTACAGGAGAAACCGATGAAAATCATGCGATGGGTTTACAACAAATTGGGTATAAAACTGCTAAGGCACTCCATGTCATTTAATGATGATTACTATCTGCAGTATTAATGGCAGTTATGGGAGACATGAAATTCCATGTATGAATGAATGCAACATGCAATTAATTATGTTTCTTTCTGTAGTTGTTTTAAATTCAAGGGCCAGCCGACTGTGACATCTTAGTTTGTTATATCCCTCTGGATATATATTTGAAATTCAAGAACGAGGTGTTTAGAGAAAGTACATTTCTGTCAGTCTAATGACTGGAATATATGATGGAACATCTTTTTAAAATTGAATTTAACTGTTGAAATTTGAGGTTGATTTTGTTCATGAATTTTAATTTTGAAAGTTGAGGTTGTTTTTTTCATGAAATCTAAGCGAATGAGCAAAGTTAATTTTGAAATATTTTAAAAAGATAAAAGGTTAAGTCAATTGTTTTGAGTTTTTTTATATTTGAGAAAATCTGAGAAACACAAAAGTGATCATAATTGTTTTAACTTTATTTTTTTTATCAAATTCTGAAATAGTTGGCTAATATGATTGTGCAAAAATGAGCTTACATAGGTTAATTTATTTCAATTACATACATTAACATATTAATTAATTAGGAACATTTGTGCTATCCTAATAAGGAGAAGTGAGAAGCCTCATAGAAGCTTTAATATTCGAAATAATTACATACATTAATATATTATTAATTAATTAGGAAGATTTGTGCTATCATAGTAAGGAGAAGTGAGAAGCCTCATAGAAGTTTTAAGATTCGAAAGATCTCCAGTTCAGTAAGATTTCATTCCAAGACTATAGCTACTTGAGCTACCCCATGGGCATTCCAAAACTATAGCCACTTGAGCTACCCAATGCCTACAGAAGTATTTTAAAATTAAATTGAAAAAATTTAATTTTTTTTGGAATTTCTATTTTATTTGAAAACATTCTAAATCAACAATATAGTTAATCTAATTAAGTTTAGTTATATTATGGGAATAGGGAGAAGTCTCAATTCTGCATGGCTATGGCTACATGCATGAGAACTTCAAGTCGTCGTGATCGAGGTTAAACAATGAACCTGCTCCTGAACATATTTATCAATTTTTTTCTACGATTCTTCATCTTAGTTCCTCACACTAACAGTCTGCACCTGTTGTTTCGTCCAAAAAATTCCATGGTTGCCCACAAACTAAGATGATTAAGTCGATGGACATTATTAAGTTGATCTCAAGCCTCTTTTGTTTTGATATTGACACAAGAACTCTTCCTATTTCAGTTTGCAATAGTTGGGGGTTAAGAAGACACTAACGTTGCGAGGAGATCTCAAGAATACTTGCAGTAACTCTCAAGCCTCTCTTGAATTGATATTGACACAAGAACTCTTCCTATTTCAGTTTGCAATAGTGGGGGTAAAAGGACACTAATGCTGCGAGGAGGACATCTCAAGAATCCTTGCGGTAACCCGTCTTAAGAGCGTACATTGTAAGATTCTGAACAAAACTAACCGATCAACAGTTTGATTTTCATCACCGAAATCTTAACCGGTTGCCATATTAATATGTCAAATTTAATTGATAACTAAAGTTACTTAATGATTAATATAACTATTACACATTTTACCTATCATAGTGGTTTATGGAGATTCAGTCCTATCAAATTATAAATATTAATTTTAAATTTTATCGTAGAATTTAAAGTAAAAGTTATTTGTGAAAATAAAATATTCCAAAAACCTCTTAACTCAATTGAACATCATACCATTTTAATAACATCATCTCATAAAATATATGAATTAAGATATAAAATCAGCAGAACCTTACATTATTCTAATAACAATAAACATCTAAAATCAGCAGACCCTCACATTATTCTAATAACAAAACAATATAATCGCACAATATTCTATAACAAAACAATATCTTGTGGTTAAACAAATGATTCTTCAATCCAAATTACCTATGGATTCCGCTGCCCATAGATTTGAATAAAATCCTAGATATGCTTTGGACTTTTATCATATATTGAAATTTGACTAAATCTTATTTGAATAGGATCAAAGGGAAAAATAGACCATATATTACCATTACACAATTGGGAGATGGAAACTAACCCAATGTATCTAATAGCATAGCTTTTTTCGATAAGATATTTGTCATGGCATTATTTTTCCTATATGTATGAAGAACTTACACATCATCATATTGCTTAGTGGATTTTCCTTTGTCACAATTCTAAATGACGAACCCTTAAGGCAACTCTTCCATTGAACCAGTCCACAAGGACTTTTGAATCCCATACAATTTGAATACTTTAACGTACACTACACATCAAGGAGTCTAGCAGTAAAATATGTACCTTGGCCGATATCTAGTTTGCATTTAATCATCTATATTTGAGAGAAGAAAATAACTATACCAGCGCCTCAAGATCCATCAAAGAATCCCCACACTATACCAATCAGTAGCTCCACATTTGTGATAAGCTCTGGCCTTCTTCCCTTTCAACGGTTTCACTTTCTCAATATAAAAATCTTGCATTATATGTAATGACTTCACAAAAAACCACAAATTCTTGAAACAAACAATGATTTCGCCCTAGCCAAATTCCCTAAGAAACAAAGATTAGAAAGAATTTAAAAAAAAGAAGAAATAAACCTTTGATTCTTTTCAATTTAAATTCCATTCCACCAAGTCAAAGTTAAAACAAGAGAAAATCACCTTCCAATTTTATTTTTTTAAAAAGACAGTGAATAAATAAATGAGCAGTGTATTCCTCTTTGATCCGACATAGAACAGACACTACTGCATAGTGCACTAAAATCCAACGACGTTTACTATGTTATTTGACAGACTTCTATTGTCACTTTGATAGACATTGTTTTCTAGGATCGTCAGTGAAACTCAATCGAATGATCTGAGAGGTAAACATGCCCATTGACTATCTGACATAGGTCACTCATTGGTGTAACGACAAACGGGGATGAAAGTTCGATCAAATTTCTGACACCGTTTTTTCCGGATAACTTGCAAACTGAAAAGAATTAATCTGTGGGATATACGACGCCATATTGTCGGTATGCGATGTAATTACATAATATTTATGGTGGGAGTTGCAATGAATTGCGATGGGATAGGCATCACATAGACAATATTCAGGTTGATGAAAACCCATCAGAGAGTACAAAATTTCGTTGAGACCTCTCCGATGATTGGGGCATCTTGGATTCGACACACGTGGAAAATTTTAAAGGGGACATCCAACAAATTGTGGTTGGAAATCTAACGAGGCGAAACCATATCCGACGATAACGGTGTGCATCCAATTATGGGCATCACGTGTTAGAAATCTAGTTAGGGGATTTATGGAAAATTACATTCTCATGAAGATCGAAGGATAATGGAAATCAAACCTTTTCATCTATTTTAAGCTTACTAAATAAAAAAATCAAGGAGGAGATAATATTTGATAAGGTGGTTTTCTAACTGAAAGATGATTGGGCGTTTTTATAAAAAGTAGAAAAAAATTAATTTTTACGAATTTATGAAAAATAGGCTCCAAATATTCCTTCATATCTCCTAAACTATGATATATGTATAAACATTTAAAGAGGTTTTGGTAAATAACCCCATTCCAAACAAAATCCTCTTTCATATTTGAAAAAATCATTTTCAGCTCCTCGAGAACAACACCCAAAGTTAATGGCTAAAACAAGAAATCTTTTAATATTTAAGTATGGAAAAATGGCCAACAAAAGGTTCCTTAGTATATTGAAAACAATGACACTTATGTAAAAACTGAGAAAGGTTTTAGTTAATGACTCTGTTACCACAAAAAAACTCATTTTGTTTTAAAAAATTAATTTCCAACTGTTCAGAAACTTCTCGTGCAGACGATGACTAAAAAAGGGAAAAAACAAAGTGTTATTAGCGCGACAAAAACATTTTGTAGCACCCCTTTTAGTGCAGCAAAAACATTTCATTGCATTAGTTTTATACATCACTATGCAATCATTTTCATTTGACTTTTGAGTTACATTGAAAAGTTGCATTGGCTTCCAATTGGACACCAAAAGCCATGTACTTTGACACTTTGATGTTGCACGTTTTATATTTTAATCCACAAAAGTCTATTGTGTGTGAAAATAAATCCATAGAAAGGGAACCTCATGATGATTGGATAGAAATTGTGACTCAAACTATCTTTTCTACCCTAAGGCTCTCTTCAAATAACCTCCACAGGCTCAAGAGTAACTTAACAAGGCTTAAGGTATCACTTCTTTCCAATAGGTTTTTAACTTTTGCAAATGCAAAAAAATTGTGTTAACATCTGGCTCCAATGGGGATGCTATCAGTTTCAGAGGCAACAAAGGACCCTCCATAGACCAAGTGCATGGACCATTGAGATGCTTCCAACTCTGAAAATCAATTCATTTTCCAAATCTGAAACTTGTGACCTGACCTGCGATCAACTCATTTTGCAACTGAACCAAATCAAAATTAAAAATTGAACGTTGAAAAACTTACTACTGAAAATCCAAAATTGAAAATTACTAAAAGGATGTTGAAAAAGTTGTGCTTATTTGTCACACCTACCTAGTCAATTAAGTCATGAATTATTTAATCAAGTGAAGTAAAAAACCCATTGCAACCAATCAAGCATCTCTTTCACTAGTTGAACTCCTTGCATGTCTTTGATCAAGGGAAAAATGGAAGACTTACTTAATGACAACTCAAATAAAAGCTTGAAAAAAAATTCAATGTTGACAAAATCTGAAAAATTGGTCTTTCTTATTGTCTTCAGACATGCTGCAAAAGGATCTTCAAAATAATCAAAATCGATGTGAATTTGTATGAACCCCTCAACTGCTCTCATTCTTTCATGACATTTCGATTGTTGGCTATCATAAAAAGGCTAAAAATATTCATGAAATTGTTGCAATGGAAAAACTTGAGGCAAATAACATATGATTGGCTTTGACACCAGCTCATCATGCTCTTCATTTCCAAACTCACAGATGCTCAGTGGCTGAAATTTTTGACTGATAAAACCCTCCATATAACAAGCTACAAGATCACAAAAATCATAGAAATATTGTTGTTGATTTACAATGTTGTTATGTTGTTTCTCCAACAAACCTATGTGATTTTGCATCAGCCCAATTTCTTTTGTTTTATTAATGATTTTAAAATTCCCTTCAAAATTTTGAATGAAGAAAATCATAAAGGAAAGGAATTACCTTCCGCTGACTCACAACTTTCCTCATGTTCTATGTCATGTATGCCATCAAAGAGTTGAGTTCTTTTATGATACTGCTGAAAATTATTACTTTCTGATTGAGAAGACATTGTTGCTAGTTCTTTAAAATCAACCTCATAATGATCATCATGCTCATCAAATATGGGAAAACCAAAAACCACTTGAATATCATCAACAATAAAATTTGAGACAACAGATCGATCCTCGACAAGTTGATTATTACTCTTTGCAAAAACATCATCATTGATACTTTCAAATAAATGCATGACATTGTCAATCCTCTACTCAAAATGAAAAGGATTTGGATTGAAACCAAACCTCTCTTGAGAATTCTCATTCTCTTGTTCATTTGCATCTGTAGTTTCATCTAGAAACTATTTTGGGAATTTCTCACATGCTTGAAGATTGCCATCTATGTCCTAAGTAGAAACGGACATTCAGTGTAAGGTTATAGACCTTCTATTCATGAAAAGGTAAGAAAAATATGAATAAAAGGTTGTTGCATAACACAACATGGTAGCAAATTAAGGAGGTTGAATGTCTCTAGGCATCTTGTCATAAAAAATGAAAATTTTCCTATTAAACATAGAGACAGTTTCATCCCTATGATTTTCAATGACACAAAACTTTGAAAGATGTTGATCCCTGGATTTCCCCCTGCCACAAAATTTCAGAAAGAGATTAGTCAGTTCCTCCTGTGAATTAACTAATTTAGGATCCAAATTCCTAAACCACTCCTTAGCATCCCCTTGCAATGAATAAGAAAATGTTCTCAAGTAAACATCATCACGCTCAACATCAAAAAGCTCTATAAAATGCTCGAAGGCCTGAATGTGTTTTTTAGCCATAAAGTTGTCATGTTCTCCATAAAACTTGGGAAGGTATTTATAATGGTTCAGAGGAAAATCATGAATGACATGTGACAATTTTAAAGGTCTATATCTCTCTTGAATCTTGGAAGGTATAATATTAGATACAAGAGGTGTAATATCAAGCTTGATCACATGAGGTTCATAAGACTGGTCATGGATATCATATGGATTAAATGAAGGATATTGGTCAAGATAAACAATGCAAGAAGAAGGTATATCTACAATTTTTAAAGAAGGATACACAAGTGTCGCTACAACAAAAAAGGTCATTGGTGAGGGTCATGCCTGTGACAGACCTTTAAGCTCCAACACTAATGTTGCATATGGTGACGGTCCTTAAAAAAAGGTTATTGTAAGTGTGTATAGTGATGTTCCTTTAAGGTTTGTCACCAAAGCCATTTTCAATGACACTTTTGGTGAGGGTCGTTAAAGGCCCGTCACTAATTCTCTCTTTGGTGACACTTCTAGTGACGATCTTCTATTAACCCTCACCGATGCTCTTTTTTGCTACTTTTGGTGACGGTCAAAAAATGTTCGTCGTCATCGATCATTCTAATGAGTTTTTGATGAAGTTATGTGCCTGTTACTATATGTTTTGTCAAAAGATAATGGTTTAAGACCATTGTTGTGGAGTCTTTTTCATTATGTGTCCAAGGCCAAAGTGGTTAGAGTGAGTCAATTTGTTAAGAATTAATTAGTGTGTATCATTTCCCTCAGGTAATGAGAATATAATTTTCCTATGAGTCAACACATGATTCATCTCTATTAGGTTTATTATCTAGAAAATTCCCTTTAGATAAAGGTCCACTAGTGTGTATACGAAATATATTATTTAATACATAATAAATCTCTCTCAATTCAATTAATGAGAGAGACCTAGAACTCCTCAACACTCTTTGCACACCTTAACATGCTTTGGCACACATTAACATTCCTTGGCACCTCGAATGTCTTGGAACATCTTTGTACTTAAAACATCTTGTCATGACTAGGATGCCCAAGCACATGTTGGCATGCCCTAGCATATCATAGCACTCTCCTAGCATGTGTTGACATGCCCTCGAACACCTTGGCATGAATTGGTATACATTAGCACTTGGCATGCATTAGAACCTATTATTAGTGTCCCTAGCATGCCCCTTTTGAAAAACATGAAGTCTTGAATTTTTAACCCCCTTATGTGTTTATTTTCTTGCATTTCATCTTGGTTCTTCCTTTTGTTTCCTTGACAATCCTTGACACATATTGGCATACCCTAGCACCTTGCACATTGTAGCCTGCCTTAGCACTTGACATGTCTTGGCATGCCTTGACACTATTTGGCACATGTTAGCACACCCTGGAACTACCTATCACACTCTGGCACTTCTTGACATGCCCTGATATTCCCTCGCATGCATTACTAGTGCTTAGCATACCTTGTCACTCCCTCATTGGCATGATAACTAACACTTATTGACACTCCCTTGCACACCCTCATATTCATTAACTTCCATGAATTTTTACCTAGTGCTCACTTATGTTGTCCTAGTACTCCCTAACACTCCTCATCATGTATAGTTACTCTCTAGCACACCTTAGCACTCTTCAACATGCCATACCACTTCATAGCATGCATAACACTACCTAACACACATTGACACTTGGCATGTCTTGGTGCTTGGAAAGTCTTAGCATGTCTGACATGGGTTGAGATGACTTGGTATGCTTTTGCATGGTTTAATATTAAAGTTATTTGAGGTCAATTTTTGGAAAGTAAATGAGAAGCAACATAGGAAGGTTTGGCACTTAGAATGCACTAACACTTGTCACTTGGCACCCATTGGCACCTAGTGTTGGTGTGCCTAGCATGCCCCTCATGGAAAAGGTAAATTGATGACTTATTAGCCTCTTATGTATTCATTTCCTTGTATTTTAACTTCTTTCTCCCTTTTATTGCCTTAATAGTCCCTGGCACAAATTGTCACACCCTTGCACATCTTGGCATGCCTTAGCACTTGACACATCTTAACATGTTTGACATGCCTTCACACTATCTGGCACATGTTAGCATTCCCAAGCATGTCGTGGCACTCATGCCCTCACAAATAGCCTTACATTTTTCCACGACTTGGGAACCTTCAATTCCCTGGAATGCCTTACCACTCCCTAGTTTTCATGCCCTCATAGATAGCCTTAGCTTTTTCTCAACTTGGGAGCCCAATCAATTCATTAGAAAAATAATGTTGTGCCCAACCTAAAGTCTCCCTTTCTCTGAAAATGTTTTGTACACACCTTTTCACAGCCATAGGATTCCCTCCTGTAAGTCCTATTATGAAATTCTTCTAAAACACTTCATCCTTGGGACACTTGGAATTCACTAACACTCCTTGGCACACACTCTTATTCATCAATTTCTAATAATTTAACTAACACTCCTCGACACACACTCTTATTCATCAATTTCTAATAATTTTGACCTAGTTCTCCCTTGCCTTCTGCTGGCACTCCCTAACACTCCTCAACATGAATTGACACTTTATGGCATGTGTTAGCATGCCTTTTCATTCCTTGGCATGCCCTGACACTCCTTAGCTATCATTCCCTCACAACTACCCTTACGTTTTTTGAGACTTGGGAACCTAACCAAGTCCTGCCTTGACTAAAATTGTTTGACCAATTACTTGTACTCCCTAACACTCATTAGCATGCATTGTCACACCTTGGTGCTTAGAATATCTTGGTATGCTTCCCTAACACTCTAACATGCCTTGGCACTACATAGCATAGCTTGTCATTCCCTCCTTAGCACACCTAGAACTTGTGACACTTCATTTC
Source organism: Pinus tabuliformis (assembly GCA_031772625.1). NCBI lineage: Eukaryota > Viridiplantae > Streptophyta > Pinopsida > Pinales > Pinaceae > Pinus > Pinus tabuliformis. The sequence continues at coordinate 163,951,099 of CM062815.1, read as the reverse complement.
CATGCACATGAAACTAGTGTTCCCTTGCGTTTCCCTGGCTCCCACTTGGCCCTAACACTCCCTAGCATGCCTTCGCGCCACACCTTGGCACTTGGCACATCTTGGCATGCCTTAGCAATTGTCTTGTATTGGAATGCCTAACATTCCTTGCAACTATCTAGCACGTGTTAGTACTTCCTGGCATTCTTTGGCACACCTTGTCTCTCATTAGATTTCATGCCCTCATAGATAGCCTTAATTTTTTTGCGACTTGGGAACCCAACCAAGTCATTGGAAAAATAGTGTTGTGCCCAACCTAAAGTCTCCCTTTGTCTGAAACTGCTTTGACCAAACCCTTATTGTAACCATAGGCTTCCCTCATACAAGTCCTATTCTAACCTTCTCCTAACACACTTTGTCCTTGAGACACCTGGAATTCATTGAGACTCCTTGGCACACACTCTTATTTGATGATTTACATGCATTTTAACCTAGTTCTCCCTTGTGATGCCCTGGAACTCCCTAACACTCCTCAAAAAGCATTGAAAATGTATGGCATGTGTTAGCATGCCTTTTCATTCCTTGGCATGCCCTAACATTCCTTTGCTATCATGCCCTCACAACTAACCTTACTTTTTTTGGACTTGGGAACCCATCCAAGTCTTGCCTCGACTACAATAGCTTGACCAAGTTATGGTTACTAAAACTAGACTATGCCTTATTCACCTAATATTTGACTATAACTCATCTTAGGCTACTCATTTACAATTTCAAATTATCCCACTTAACAAGTTACAAGTGACCAAGTCAAGGCTCATGTCCAACCATGGCCATAAAACAATTGAGCAACATAGTTTACATCCTGACATGCCATAACACTTGGCACATCTAATAATCCCTTGGAACTATGTGGCATGTGTTAGCACCCCCTTCTTTCCTTGGCATGCTTTATCACTTCCTAGCACACCCTACCACTCCCTAACATGCCCTGGCACTCCCTAGCATATAACCTTGTCACTCCCTCCTTAACACACCTGACACTCACTGACACTCCCTATGATACACTCTTATTTGACCTTAATTTCCATGCATTTTAAACTATTTCTCCCTTGCGTTTCCATGGCGCTCCCTCACACTCCCTCGCATGCATTGCCACACCCTGTCACGTTGCAAATCTTGGCATGTCGCCCTCGCACTCTAGCATTCCTTGGCACTACCTAGCATACCTTGTCACTCCCTCCTTAACACACCTAGAACTCACTTGACACTCCCTGTCACACACTCTTATTCATTCATTTCCATGCATTTGAAACTAGTGCTCCCTTGTGTTTCCATGGAACTCCCTAACACTCCCTAGCATGCATTGGCACACCCTAGCACCTAACACATCTTTGGATGTTTCCCTGGACTCTAGCTTGCCTTAGCACTGCCTAGAATATCTTGTCACTTTCTCCTTAGAACACCTAGAACTCAATAAACACTTCTTATCACAAAATATTATTCATTCATTTTCATGCATTATTTTGACCTAGTGATCCCTTTTGTTTCCCTCGCACTTTATAACACTTCCCAAAACAATTTGTCACACCCTGGAACCTAACACATCTTAGACGCATGCTGCCCTGGCACTCTATCATGCCTTAGCACTTTGTAGCATACCATGTCACTCCCTCCATAACATACTTGGAACTCACTAAAACTCCCTGTCACGCACTCTTATTCATTCATTTCCATGCATTTTTACCTAGTGTTCCCTTGTGTTTCCCTAGCACTCACTAGCATGCCTTAGCACGCATTGGCACACCTTGGAACTTCGTACATCTTGGCATGATTCCCTAGCACTCTAACATGCATTGGCACTACCTAACATACCTTATCAGTCCCTCCTTAGCACACTTAGAACTCACTAACACTGCCTATTACACACTCCTATTCATTCATTTCCATGAAATTGAAACTAGTGCTCCCTTGTGTTTCTTTGAACTCCGTAACACTCCCTAGAATGTATTGGTAGCACACCCTAACACCTAGCACATCTTGGCATGCCGTAGTGCTTGGCATGTCTTGGCATGCCTAACATGCCATGGAACTTTCTAGCACGTGTTAGCACTTCCTGGCATTCCCTGACACACGTTGGAACTCTTTATTTGTTATGCCCTTATAGATAGCCTTACTTTTTTTGCAACTTGGGAAACCAACCAAGTCATTGAAAAAATAATGTTGTGCCTAGCGCAAAGTCACCCTTTGTCTAAAACTTCTTTGTTTATCCCCTTATCACAATTGTGGGCTTGCTTCCTACACGTCCTATTCTAAAAATTTTCCTAACACACTTCGTCCTTGGGACACCCAGAATTCACTAACACTCCCTGGCACATACTCTTATTAGTTCATTTCCGTGCATTTTGACCTAGTTCTCCCTTGTGATGCCTGTTGGGTGCAGGAATTGCGCTTGAGGAAACTCCTCAACACTTAATTGTCAACTTCAAGGTTTCGTAAACTTAGAGGCGAAGCACGGGCAATGCCAAAAATGGTATGAAATTTTCTTATCCCTAATCATACTTCTTAAAGGAAATGCTTTGCAGAATCAAACAGAAAACAATTAGAAAGGAAATTGACACCAAAGCAACTCTAGTGCTGGAATGTAAAAGATAATTTTCAAGTAAATCAAGTAAAGAAATTCCACACAACAGAAACAATCTTAAATGTTGTAATGAAATGCTATGTTCATCTTCAGATGGATGGCTAACAGTCTGACAAGTGGGCCCTTGTAGAGTTCTGTCTTCCTCCTGATATTCCTTCCACACAAACAACTTGTCCTTGCATTGTTGCAATCTACTTGCACTAGTGCGGGTACAATATCCCTATGTAAAAGTATATTTGACCTTCCTTAATGAAGACTTATGTCTTAGTGAAGGTGCTCTAAGCCTCAGGGCTTAGAGCACTCTGTTTCTATGACAAGAGACCCGCTCTTGCACCGAGGCAGAGTTTCCTTCACCCAGTTTCCAAATTACTTTCAAAAGGACTGAAAGATGTGCTGAAAAAGAATTACAACTATAAATGAAAATCCGAAGTAGATTATATGTGAAAATGAAAGATGCTTTAATTCATTGAACCTTGCAAAGGAAATAAACTTCATGAAATAAAAGCAATTCAAAGGAATCAAACAGTAGTCTAAGTGTTTTGCGTGTGTTAATTAAATTTGGTAATCCACTCAAAATGCTTATGTTCTTTGCAAGTATAACATGTTCATGATAATTTTATGCAACTCCTTCTAGATCCCATAAAGATGTACTTTTAATGCTGAAGACAGTTACTAATTTATTGATTCATTCACTTGTAAAATAACTGGAAATAATATGTAGGTAAGTGATTCAATGTTTGCTGCAAAACAAATGACTAAACCAAAGTGGAGGCAAATGCATGCACTGGTACAAGAAAGAGTTCCCTACACGATCCGATCAAAAATGAATTAAGATAGAGATTGAGAGTAAAGGAAATGCGAGAAAGGAATTTCATAAACAAAGTAAACGCAGCGAACTCTTAAACCATGGATCTGTTTCACACTTTGGCTACAAAAGATATTTAAATTAGAACTTGAAAAATAACTATTAAAACTATAACATCACACAGCTGCAAAGGGAATATCCACACTGAGGTCCAACCCCAAGAGCAATCCAACCCCCAAAGCTGAGGCGATAACCAAATTACATAAAAACGAAATTGCAGTCGATGGTTTGCTAGCTAATCTGACCTATGATCTATATCTTATACATCCTTTCGGCTCTAGCCGTTTTCACTAATTACAAAAATTTATTATTCAGGCCTTTCGGCCGAACAAACTTAGAAGCCAAAATTACAAACTCGGCCAACAGTTATAATGCACACATATTTCACTTGGCCATAACCTAAATTTGGAAAACATTCCCTGATTGCACACCACCTATTATCCTTCTTCAGTTCATCAGCAACTAAACTCGGAGTCAAGGATCGAGACCCATGGTCGTGGAATATTTGGCTTCTCAAAAATCTCGGGCAGTCTTCGTGGCAATGTCGGATCTACATGCACTAGTCATACTCATTCAGAATTAATACTAAGTTCCACAATTACTCTAGGAAATTAACGTGAGTTAAAAGATGTATGTAAATAGGCATGAAATCCATATAAAATGATAAATAAAGTGATGTAATAAATCTTAATGTAAAATATGAGCAAGTGCAGGAATGGGTAACTATCTTGGACTAGTGCAGGAAAGAAGGGTCTTTATTGAGGTAAAACAGAGGTTGATATTTATGGAAATGGGGTAGAAAATAGGGAAATTTGGGACACCAACATCCTCCCATCCCTAAGTTGTTGTGTGTCCTCACACAACGTTTTACCTTCTACAAAAAATCCTCAAAAATGAATGGCCAACTCCTCAGTCCTGAACTTCAATGTTTATTCCTGCTTTCACTATCTTCGGCTTCTTGTCTCGGGCTTTTCACAGCTGCTTGGTCACCTTCTTGAGGCATTTATAGCATTTGGAAGCCCGATACTTCCATACCTTTACTTGCTGCTTCTGCCTCGTTACTTGTGCAAGTAACTCCACCTCGCTCTGCTTCTAGCAACTCTACTCTTTAATGACCTGGTTCAAAGCCTCCAGATCATGGACTTGTTGTTCCAGATCTACTATTCTACTGTTGAGGAAAAGAGTGGAGGGTGTTGTGCTAATACCTTCGGGTGTGAATGCCTTCTCTGCCATGGACTTGAAACAAGTCCCATCATCATCAAGGTCAAGGCTATCGAATGTCTGCCTTATGACGTCACCGAGGGTTTCTATACTCGGGGTTTTCTTGTAATTGAGGGTTTTGATGCCCTCACCAATCTCCATGCCAAGGGTCTTATTGTCTTAAATTGATATGGTTTTGTCTTAAATGAGTTTCCTCTTAATTGTCATTGTCTTAAATATAAAGTTTTGTCCTAAAATATTTTTTTCTCACACTGTTTTTGTTTTAAATAAAAAAAAATTGTCTTAAAATATTTTTGTGTCAAACTATTTTTGTCTTAATTTTAAAGTTTTGTTTTAAAATATCTATTGTTTTTATTTTAAATATAAATTTTTATCTCAAAATATTTTTTTTCTCAAATTATTTTTGTCTTAAATATCAAATTTTGTATTAAAATATTTTTGACAAAAATCAAAACTAAAATTTTAATGTAAAATAACTAAAATAAAAAGTGAATTTTTGAAAAATTGAATGCCCTTATCATAGTAGCATCATTTGAGAATATTTTGAAATCCCATATACATAAAATTTAAGTTAATCGTTTTTGTGTTTCTATACATTAAATTTGAAAGATTTTAGGAATATGATTTACAAAATTTTCCATTACATTTGTTTGTATATTTCAATTATTTTGAGTTAAAATTATATAATTAGAGATTTAAGTTTAAAAGTACAAAAAATATGTTAATTATTTTAAATTTATCTTAGTTTATCAAATTCCGAAATATTCTCAAAATATGATGTGCGAAGCTGCACAATGTCTATTTCGATTACATTCCCTTGAAATCATATAAATTACAGAGTTAATTTGAAAACACTATATTTTTATCTATCAAATTCCGAAATATTCCAGACATATAATATGCAAGACTGCTTATTACAATTATTAATTTATTTTAATTACCTTCACAAATTTTGAAATATTAATAAATTTCTAAATATTTCCGCTATTCAAACATGGAGGTTTCATATCCAAAATCTGCAATTTACATCTACGGAAAAAAATGACCATATAGAACTAAGTTGTTCCACGTTTACCGGGTTTTTTTTCCTTCTCCCATGTCCCATAATTCGAAGGTCATCTAAGCAAACCGAGAGCTTTTATATTGTTTCCTTAAACTTTTGGCTGACTACTGCGTCAGATATTCTCTTTTATAGTCTTCATATCTCCCTATGTACGCAGCAAAGAATTGCGTACATCGAATCAAACAGCCTGCCACTTTATGGGGAAAGCAAAGAATTGTGTAAATGAAACGGTCTGTTTTGTATTTAGATATATTTTACTTATGGATGAGTTGATTTAGATAGTAAAAAAATTAGGAGTTAATATTATTTAAATGTTTTATAGAGTTATTTGGTTGGTTTAGTTTTAGATTTTTAAATTTTTTTTTTATTTAAATCAATTTATAAAATTTCAATTTTCATATGAAAAAGTAGAATGTACCCCTCCACTCACAGAAATAAGAAATGGAAAAAAATCTAAAATCTGTGGTATAGAAATAGAAAAAAGTCTGAAGTCTGTCGTATACTTGCGAAAGACTTGCGTTATGGTAATGGCAACATGTCTCAAGATGGAGGTTAACCCGTCAACGTTCATCCTTATCCCCACAGCAGCGTTCATCCGTATATCTCCTAATATCTTGCATACGGAGAACCCTATCACTCACTCAATATCTTATAGCTTAAACATAAATTTAATTTAGTCTACCAAATTTATGTTTAAGCTATAAGATATTGAGTGAGTGACAGGGTTATGTTTTTAAAATTAGTTTTTTCAATAATATTGAAAAATAAAAATTTATTATTCAAAGTTAAGAATTATAATTTGTTGGTTAATGCTAAACTAATAGTTGTTATAGCTTTGCTTTGATAGGGATGATAACATGATATTTAAAGTAGAAAAATTAAATGTCTTCTCATATACAAGGGCTTGCATAAATTTAGGTGGGTGGTGATCACTACATTTACAATTTTACTCTTTATTAAAGCATTGAAGGACACTTATATGACGATAACGTCCAATAACTTCTCACAAGTTTATTTATTTACATTTTATTCCAATCCATTTTGATATAAATATTAAAGAAAGAAAGAAAGAAAATTATTATAACGTGCACGAGGCTAAAGACACTCTATGAGAAAAATTGCTTCTTCATTTGGTTGATGTATTCAACCCTTTTCATGTGAAACTTCATAATAAATGCTCCTAGCTTCTGGACAAACCCCTCACTAAATAGATTATCCCAAAGGCTCTGGACAAACCCCTCACTAAATAGACTATCCCAAAAGCTCTCAGCTTCTCAACAAACCCCTTGCTAAATAGACTATCCCAAACACTCCCAGATGCTCCCAGCTTATGGACAAACGCCTCGCTAAATTGACTATCCCAAGAGCAAACGCCTCACTAAATTGATTATCCCAAGAGCTACTTAACAGAATATTTGCATAATTTTCTTTGCTTTTTTTGAAGGCCTTGCATTCTAAAATGAAATTATTTTCTGTTTCCACTTTTCAGGAAGAACAAAAAATACATACTCTTTCCTCCCACACTTCTTTTATCCTTTTCCAGTGTCTGGTTTCACAACGGAGTTGATGAGAATTAGTCCTTAATTGAACAATAAGAATTTTGGCTCTCCAAGAAATATTGGCCTCTATGTATGTTTTTTGTTGATGATTATGAGTGGGATTAAACACTTCATTATAGCACTTTTCTTTTCTCCCTAGCTCCTTATCCATAATAAGTGTTCATAGGACACATGTTCAAGAAAATGCCCCATTTACTCAACCATTTGTTATTTTTTTACATCCAAGTCTTCTTTCTTTTACACAATATGTCATTAAAGACAACCTTTGGTTATTTGCTCAATATTTAAGTGACATAGGGGTGTTATAACATGGAGTAGTCTTTAAGTGACTTTTTTTAGTTTCTAGCAGCTTGCTTTGTGGTCAAATATTGATTTGTGTTGTTTAAACTGGTCTTTTTGACTCCATTTTAGGTTCAACACCCTTAAAAACTCTTGGGGCATTTCCATTGTGAAGAGTTCATACATCAAACTTGTGATTTCAAGGGATTTTGGACAAATTAGATCATAAAATAAAGACAAATAGGACTTGAAGAATTTTAATTTAATTATCAGTAATCATTAGGTAGATGGTAGGGATTTAACCCATGCAATACTAATATTTTTAGCAATAGTCATTTATCACAAAAATAATTATGCCATTCCTACCTTTTTAATTAAATTAATTAAATAAATAAATTAACATATAAATGTGTGTCATGAACCCTGATATAGTTTTTTGAGCATGTAGTATTAGTAAACTATGATATTAGACCATAATATTGTAACAAAATTTATTTACAATTTAAAAATCTCAATAAAAAAAATTAAATAATCTTATTATTTACATATATTATTTTTTTTTATAATTAACCGTAATAATTTAATATAAAATTTTAATTTAAATAATTCCTATAAAAATTTTAATATTAATAATTGAAATGTATTTAAATAAAATTGTTTTAATGCTTATCAATATTTACTAAGGGAGTTGTCTATAATTCGACTTTTTGGAGATTCCGGTGACGGAATCCGGCGGAAGAAATTGAGGTTAAATCTTGATTTGTTGCAGTTGAAATGATTTTTTAACTGCATATTTGGATTCAGCGCCCTGAAAAACCCCTGGGACGCTTTGATTGTGCAGAAACTAGCTATCAAACTTGATTCCAATAAATTGCTGCCGGATTTTGATTAGAAAAACCCACCGAAAAAACTTTCAAAAAATCGCATTATAAATACTGCCTTTACTAACTAATTGATTTATGTAACCATTAATTTAAAAATTAGATAAATATGATATTTATTTTTACGCCGTAAGGCGTTTCCATTTGAAATAAACTTTCCTGTGATCCGCGCTGTCTTGGTTATTTACCATTAGATTTAGTGTTAGACGATTAAAAACTTTACTGCCGTTGATCTCATAACTGAATCTTGTTACGCCGTAGTGTTAGAAGATTAAAAACTTTACTGCCATTGATCTCATAACTGAATCTTGCCTCTCCTTGTTACGCCGTAGTGTTAGAAGATTAAAAACTTTACTGCCGTTGATCTCATAACTGAATCTTGTTACGCCGTAGTGTTAGAAGATTAAAAACTTTACTACCGTTGATCTCATAACTGAATCTTGTTACGCCGTAGTGTTAGAAGATTAAAAACTTTACTGCCATTGATCTCATAACTGAATCTTGCCTCTCCTGTGATCCGCGCTGTCTTGGTTATTTAACATTAGATTTAGTGTTAGAAGATTAAAAACTTTACTGTCGTTGATCTCATAACTGAATCTTGTTATGTCATATTTATCTAATTTTTAAATTAATGGTTACATAAATCAATTAGTTAGTAAAGGCAGTATTTATAATGCGATTTTTTGGAAGTTTTTTCGGTGGGTTTTTCTAATCAAAATCCGGCAGCGATTTATTGGAATCAAGTTTGATAGCTAGTTACGCTGTAACGCGTTTCCATTTGAAATAAACTTTCCTGTGATCCGCGCTGTCTTGGTTATTTACCATTAGATTTAGTGTTAGACGATTAAAAACTTTACTACCGTTGATCTCGTAACTGAATCTTGTTACGCCGTAGTGTTAGAAGATTAAAAACTTCACTGCCATTGATCTCATAACTGAATCTTGCCTCTCCTGTGATCCGCGCTGTCTTGGTTATTTACCATTAAATTTAGTGTTAGAAGATTAAAAACTTTACTGCCGTTGATCTCATAACTGAATCTTGTTACGCCGTAGTGTTAGACTATTAAAAACTTTACTGCCGTTGATCTCATAACTGAATCTTGTTACGCCGTAGTGTTAGACGATTAAAAACTTTACTGCCGTTGATCTCATAACTGAATCTTGCCGCTCAATAACTGGCTTATCTAATAACTGACTTCTGGCTTATTAACTGACTTCTGGCGAATACTCCATTGCTGTACATGTTTGAGGAGAATGCTTTTTGGGTGATGGTAGTGCTGCTCAAAGGCGGAGCGAATACTACATTGGAAGGGCTATACCTGGATGGATCTGATTGGGAAGGGTCCATCGGTTCTCAGAATCTCTTGAACAAGTATCTTGTCGAGGTCGATACCAATAACTGTATTAGAATAATCTCTTGAACATGTATCTTGTCGAGGTCGATACCAATAACTGTATTAGAATGCATGATCACCTTAGAGATTTGGGCAGAGCTTCAGCGGAGAAAGAACCTCAGCGTCGCCTTTGGCGCCCAACTGATAACATCTTCTACAATCTCTTCCAACAATCATATGTAAGTTCTGAAATTTATTTTCAGAAAATTTGTGTTTTTTATCACAATGCAAGTTCTTGGATTTTGGAAGGGTGTCAATTTTGTTTCTAACATTTTCCAGTGAACAATTTAGGTGCGGGGAATTAGCACACAAACATCAGCCCTATCTTTGGACAATCCTGTGGCAGTTGGCAATCGTTTTGTTGATGTCCGCGGTTTGCAGCTGCTGAGGGTCGAAGGTGCATGGTGTGAAAGCTTATCCAACCTGCTGAGACAGTCAAATCATCTATGGCTTCGCTGGGATATGTCTTCCCATAATCGGATCGCGGAATATGTTTCTGAAATTGTTTCTTCCCCAGAGGATTGCTCGGAAATTGTTTCTTCCTCGGATGGGTGCTCGGAAATTTCTTCCCCCTTTCGTCATGGGTGCTCGGAAATTGTTTCTTCCTCACATGGGTTCATGGAAATTGCTCCAGAAGTTGTCTCCTCCTCGCATGGGTTCTCCTTCAGTTATGGGAGCTCGGAAATTGATTCCTCTCATCTGCCGTGTCGGTACTCCCTGCCTACCTGGATTCCTATGAGTAATTTAAGAGTTCTAGAAATGGCGGGCTGCGAGTTCCAATTGGAAACACTCTGGAATGACGAAAGCGAGGTAAAGTGGCTTTTTCTTTGTTTATTAAAGATGTTTGTGTATATATTTTTCTCGGTTCCTGTACGTGGAGGTTTTTATACGAGTCTGCATTGCAGGCACCTCTGGAGTTGAGGGAGTTGAATGTTATTGTTAATGACCTTCTACAGTTACCGAAGTCAATTGGGCAGTTGAACGTGCTATTGGAAACCTAAGCAATTTGGAAATTCTGAGAGTATCCTCTGAAGAATCCTCTATAGAAATGCTGCCGCTTTCGCTGGGTGGCTTGAAAAGCTTAAAAGAATTGACACTCTTCGGCGGGAAATGGAAATGCTTGTTCGACTCTGTTGGAAATCTGAAACGATTGACCAATCTCACCATAGATTGTGGAACAGTAGAGGATTTACCAGCAGCTGTAAGAGAGTTAAACAATCTTGAAATTTTAAAAGCAATGAATTGCCCAGTACGTGAAGTGCCATTTGGCACCGTGGGAAATGCTGGAGAAAGAATAGATATATCAGCAGATCAGAGTGGGGGGAGATTCGCGATCTCTTCCATTGGTCACGAATGCATGCTTCCTCGCCTCAAACAGTTAGACCTGCACGGCACAAGAATAAGGGAATTATCATTTGCTGAAGGGGTTTGCCCCAACCTTAGACAACTGGACATAAGCGATTGTTTAGATCTGGCGGAGGTTGGAGCATTGCCGAAAACACTGATATTACTGGACCTGAATGGTTGTGATGCATTGAAGAAAGTAATAGGGCTCTGTGGTCTTGGAAAACTCCGAGAACTGGACATGAGAAAGTGTGAATTGGTGGAGGAGCTGCCAGGCCTTGAAACGTTGATATCTTTGGTCCATCTCCGGGTCTCTGGATGTGTCCAGCTGAAGAGCATAAGGGGCTTGGCGCACGCGGCACATCTTCATACCCTAGAATCTCATGACCCTGACAGCGATTTGATAGAACGGAAATTGTTTAAAGATCTGAGGCTGTGGAAAGAGTGGTTGCAAGATTTCTGGTGGGAAAATGAATTACAGTTGGAGGGTGAAGATTTCTGGTGGGCAAATGAATTACAGGGTGAAGATTTCAGCTTCAGGGAATGAATAACAAAATTTCAGGTTTGGGGGATGAATGGCTGTTGGAGGATGAATATGTTTCCAGGCAAGAGAGATGACATGCAGTTGCAGGTCATGGACTTTTTAAAAATTGGAAACCTGAAGACTTGTATCTTACTTGGTTCCTGCTGGGTTGAGGATCTATCTTTGAATGATCTCCCTTCCAAATATATTTGACCCAAATTTCTTCCTCTCTTGAAATTTCTCATCCGCCTCTGTAAAATAAAGTTAAATATCCGTTCAGAACATACACTTCAATATTATTTATCACATCCAACTGTATGTATAAAATGAAAATAACGCCTGGCTCTTGTTCATGGGGGCACTGCGCTGTCTTTGAATCTCAAATTAGCTTTCCTGTGTCGGTAACCGTTTACATGTTGACATTTTACTCTTTTATCCATTTTCATCTTCTAGTATTTCTTGTGCAGCACTGCGATGCACAACACGTAGTCCCTTAATTAAAGATCGTGCTAAGTACTGAATTATAATGTTAATGTTAAAAGTGAGTTAATTTATTAGAAGAAAAAAAATGTAACTAGAAAATAAATAAAGAAAAATGGCAACGTACAACGATACGTCCTGAAAAGTAAAATGGTTATTCTCAGTTTAATATTTTTGAGGAAATTTAATTATTATTTAGTTGTGACGCCGTAATGTGTTTTCCTTATGAAATTAACTTTCCTCTCTGTTTACCTGTCATTTTTATATGTAGGATTATATTTTAGAGGATTATAAAGATTTCAGCCATTAAATTAGAATGGTTACAAAAAATTAGTTGCTGAAACGGTTTGCGCACTAGTCTAATGGTTACAAATACCGTCGCCTCATTTCCAATGGATTGCAAGTCTTCCTCAACAAGCTCAAAGGATGTGTACATGATTTCAAAGCTGTGTGATGGGGGAGATCTCCAGCATTTTATTGACGCACATGTCATCGTTCTTGAGAGACTAGCAGCCACAATAATCCAATCTCTTATTCAATCGCTTCAATACTGCCACTCATGGAAAATCATTCACAGAGATGTAAAGCGATCGAGTATTTTTATATCAAACGCTGGAAACAATGCACACCCCTGTACATGGGTTTTTAAACTTGGGAATTTTGATAGGTCAATTTGGAATGGTACGTTGCAGAAATTTTCTTGAAGATTTATTTGTAAATATTGCATAGCCTTGTAGTATATTGATGGCTTATTTATTATTTGTAAATATTGCATAGCCTTGTAGTATATTGATGGCTTATTTATTTTTGCCGGTGGTCAAAATACAGTCATTGAATTCGATAGCGTAGGGACATTGCTATACTCTGCTCCAGAGATGTTGCGTGGAACTGGATACTCGTACGAGGTTGATATGTGGAGCCCAGGAGCGGTGTTGTACCGTATGCTCTTCGGGAGGACACCCTTTTTGGCAGTGAACGATGCCGTGGTCATGTATGAGCAAATACAAAAGGCAAACCCAACGCTGAGTTACCCCTTCTTGCCCTCCATATCGGATTCCGCTAAGGAACTCGTTCTTGGAATGCAGCAGAAGAACCGCAGACGCTAATTTTCTTGTGATCAAATCTTGAGTGAGTTCTTATTTTCTTTGAGCTTTTTTGATATCCAAACTCTGTTTAGATTGGGCGAGGTACTAAATTACTCTTTAAACGTGATGATTGGAATGATGTAAATCATCCCTAGATATTGGATAATGTAAAGTTGGATGTGGGTTTTCGCTCCACCATTAAGACAGAGATTGTGTCTACGGGCAGGAAAGAGGCTGCCCACCAATGAATAAATAGTTGGCATGGTGAATACAGATGATGAAGAACGACCAGGCTATAGTCTGTAAGAATGTAATTGAATGAATCTTGCTTATATCACTGCATATTGAGGTTTAATTATGAGTCAATTGTTAGCCCATGATCTGCTTTGCTATACAATGTGCAAAGTGCACGCCATTGAAAGGATTTATATTATGTACATTTGAGTAAATCATTTTATTATCTTTAAACATTTTATGTTTAGGAATTATTTTGAATTTAATCAAATAGAACATTGAATGTTATTGAGATTTAATCCGATATAATGTTTGAGAAATAGCTATTATTCTTCAGGTCTTCTATAAAGTGAAGCCCTCGGAGGTCAGGGGGACGGGCAAAGATAAAGATGGACAGTACGCTAAAGCAGTGCCACAATGATTGCCCAGGTTCAATATCACACTGGCATGTCATTTTAAGGTTTAGATCGTTCTAAAATTGCACATGTCCTCAGCTGTAGAAAGAAACTTGTCCCAGCATGCTAACCTTCTAATTACATGCAATATAAGAATTGCTCATCATGAGTTGTTGGGATAGAAGCATGAGCATGATAATGAACCCAGGACCGTCGGTTGTAGGTGCACATTTCATAGTATGGATTTAACGCTTCAATCCCTTTATCACTTCTATCTGAAATTCAATTCATCGTATCTACTTAAAGTATTCACTTCTATCTGAAGTATGAGCATAATCAAAACATATCTCAATAGCTATATTATGTGAAGCAAATTGGAAAGACGATTCTCTATAACTACATAAAAATGGAAAAATCCACAGCTTGAAGGACTGAATATAAAAACATTAGTTTATAAATATTGGTTTAGTGGATTGACATTAAATAAAAAAACATTAGTTTATAAATATTAGTTTAGTGGATTGACGTTGTAAAATTTACACGTAGTGCTAATGATTTGACTTCCTTCTCATTTAAAACTACGGAACAGACCAAAGCCGAGACTAACACGTAAGTTTGTTACGCTTTTTTAGTAGCGGCCTAACGTTTCTAGCCCTGTTCAAGCACGTGCGGCTTCCTTTCTTGCACTTGATCCTATGGCATAGTAAATAAGCTCTGCTTTTCTCCATGGCAAATAATATTTACTCTGTTATAGGATATTGTATGTGGTTTAGGATATTAAATGTGGTTGAGCTGTAAGCATATACAGTTAGAATTATACCAATATAAATTTAAATTGGGCATGGTAAATAAGCTTGACCTTTCTCAATGTGTCTGACGGAGGGAATTGTCATGGTCATTGTCATGGTTAGCCTGGTAAGCTGGGTTTAAATCTGTTATTATCATCAAAATAATCGCAGATATTTGTATTTTTGAACATGTATATTGGTGTGTTATACTTTGAATAATATATGAAAATATTGTTTGACGTATTGGAAAACCTGAGGATGGGTATGTCACCTTGTATGTCACCTTTACCATTGACGATTAATTAATTACGCCATAAGGCATTTCCCTTTGAAATCAACTCCTTTCTCTGCCTACCTGTCATCTTTATATGCCATAGGATTATATGTAAGACGATTGCAAAGATTTCAGCCATTAGATTAGAATGGTTACAAAAAATTAGTTGTTGAAACAGTTTGCGCACTGGTCTAATGGTTACAAATACCGTCGCCTCTTGCAAGTCTTTCTCGACAAGCCTGAACTACAGGTTGGACACAATATTACATCTCAGATAGAAGCTACATAGAAGCTGCTGTTTGAGTAGCCTCTGTCCATATAGCCATTTTATCTGCGACCTATGCCGAATCCAATGCCTGGATGCGTTGGTCGTCATGGTGGAGTCCAAAGCTATTATTCTTCCGGTCTTCTATAAAGCGAAGCCCTCGGAGGTCAGGTGGACGGGCAAAGATAAAGATGGATCGTACGCTAAAGCCTTACGTATCCACGAAGAGAAGCAGCAGTACGACTTGCAGACTATCCAGACTTGGTGAAACGCCCTTCATCATGTCACGAATATAAGTGGCTTTGAACTGCAGGGGGGTAATGGGTAAGGATATCCACTGTCTTGATCCACATTAGGTCTAAATCTGTTCCATTGAAGCATACATCACATCTCAAGTATGCTTTTGTCATTACTTACTTTACTGTCTTAATTAATATTCAGGGACGAGGGTGAAGAGAGACTCTTGGAGGAGCACGAAGAGGAGCTATTGGAGAAGGTTGTGCAAGCCGTGTTGAAAAATGTGGCAATGCCATTGGATGTGGAAAAATATCCAACTGGTTTGGCGGAAAAGTTACAAGATTTTGAAGGGACATTACGATTGCATCATGATGAGCATGTGGAGGTCAAGGTTGTGGGGATTGTGGGCATCGGTGGAATTGGAAAGACGATGCCGGTCAAAGAACTTTTTAATCGTAAGAGGTCAGATTATGATAGATCCTGCTTTCTATTTGATGTGAGGGAAAATGAAAATAGAATGTCTCTAAATAATGTATAAAGAAAACTCATTAAGGACTTGAAGGATAGAGATATCAAAATTGAGAGGTGGGAAGAAGGCGTGGAGATACTTAAAAAGAATCTTTCAGCTTGTGAGGCACTCATAATATTAAATGATGTAGGTCATGTGGATCAACTAGATCCTTTCTTGCCAATTAAGCATGTCCTTCACCCCAAGAGCTTGATTTTGGTTACGTTTAGGGTCAAGCATATCCTTAGAAGTGCAGGAATTGCAGAGTCGTCAGTTTATCAGTTACCAAGCCTCAATATAGCACACTCCCAAGAGCTGTTTTGCTTGCATGCCTTTTTCCAGCCATATCCACTACCAGGATTTGAAAATCTTGTAGATGGGTTTTTAAAGGCATGCCATGGTTTGCCTCTATCATTGAAAGTTTTTGGGTCGCTTGTTTGTGGACATGACAAACTTTACTAGGAAGAGAAACTGAATGGACTTCACCAAACATTACCTACAGAGATAGAAAGGAGCCTTAAAATTAGTTACGACTCTCTCAATCATGAGGAGCGGCAAATATTTTTAGATATCGCCTGTTTTTCGATAGGAAAAGACAAGGATACATGGGTAAGAATATGGAGGGGTTCAGGATGGAATGGTTTGGTAGGGTTTCAAAATCTGCTCAACAAGTGTCTTGTTGAGTTGGACGATGAAAATAGAATAAGAATGCATGATCACCTCATAGATTTGGGAAGAGCTATTGCGGATTGTCCAGAATTATTACCGCATTGGCTTTGGCGATCGATAAAGAATCTTCATCTTCATGAGTTGTTGCAACAATCATCCTCTGTAAGTGTTTGAGCCATCCTAATTGTTGAATGTCTAAAGAACTTTCGGTATTTTTTATTCAAAACAGTCTGCCACACATTATGTTAATAATAGTTTATTGTTTTCAAACCACAAATAGGTGATAACATAAGTGCGCGGATTTGTGATGGCTCCTTGGTACACCTTTATTGGGGAGGATGAAGATTAGGAAGTGTTCCATTTAGAATTAGAATTGCCCTTGATACAAGTTCCAGTCAAGAGGTCTGCAGAATCAGGAAATTGCAACTTCTTGAAGTTGAAGGCAACTTTGAAAGCATCTTGACTTCGGTGTGGTCACCAAAACTCATATGGCTTAATTGGAATGTGTCGATCTACTCATCACTGCCTTCTTGGATTCCATTGTGCGATTAAGAGTTTTAGAAGTGTTCAGTTGGGAATTGAAAAGATTGTGGCAATCTCGATCTGAGGTACGTACATATAGATGCAGCAATTTGCATAGCGAGAATTCTCCTATCTTTTCAATTTCTTATATAATCGAAATGTACTTAACATTGCAGGCACCTCTCCACTTGCAGGAATTAAATATTGAAGCTCCATTTTCCGAGTTTCCAAAGTCATTAAGGTCGCTAAAGGTCGCTGAAGCACCTAGAAAAGATTGTACTGAATTGTCCGCGATTGTTGACATACGCAAATGTAGCAATGCTATCAGAAGAATTTTGTTATCTGAGCTCCTTGAGATATCTAACCCTCATAGGGTTCCTGAAATTGCAGCTTCTTCCAATTTTATTTCGGAATCTAAAAAGGCTCGAATACTTCCATCTGTCCAAGTGCAGTAGTTTGGAAATGCTTCCAGATTCTTTTAGTAATCTAACAAATCTTCAACACATCAATCTGACAAACTGTGGAAGTTTGAAAATGCTCCCAAATTCCTTTGGGAATCTGGTAAATCTCCAACACGCCAATATTTCTAAGTGCAGCAATTTGGAGATGATTCCAAATTCCTTCGGGAATCTAACAACTCTCCAACATATCAATCTCACACTGTGCAGAAATTTGAAGATGCTTCCAGATTCGTTTCAAAATCTAAGAAATCTCCAAACCATGAATCTGACATTGTGCAAAAGTTTGAAGATGCTTCCAAGTTCCTTCGAAAATTTAAAAAATATTCAATACATCAATCTTTCTAGTTGTAAAAGTCTGGAAATGCTTCCAAGCTTTCAGGGAAATCTATTGCAACTTAGACATCTACATTTGAGTGATTTTTTGAATTTGACTCTTTCCACACTTGGAGATATCACCACTCTTGAATGTTTAGATCTATCAAGTTGCCTCCAAATGGATTTATTGCCTTCCCAGGTTGGAAGTCAACCGTCTTTGAAAAAGTTAAATTTGTTCCGTACAAACATCAAAGATTTACCTAGTACTATTGTGTGCGTGAGCAATTTGGAACTTTTGATGTTAGGTAGCCCTTTGTTGGGAGCGTTGCCATCTTTGTTCGAACTGACTAAGTGTTTATTACAAACATTGCAATTTTTCAACAAAATGTCAAGAATGTTACTGTAGTAAAGGTGTTTTCACATCCACTACTTTAGAAGCAGGAGGTGGGTTCTGATTTTCTTCTCCTTCTACTGTGATGGCTATATTTGCTTCTCCGTCACAAGATATTTTGATCTGGGTAGCATCGTCTTGGCTTTTGCCCCACAGAAAAAGGTAGAGACCAATGAATATAAGAATCACACCCATCAAACTATTCTAGTGTAGGAAAATCAAGCATTTCAGTTAATTAATTTTGTAAATTTGTAGGCAAAGTGAGAGAAGAAATAATAAATTTAATGTAAATTGTTAGGGTAGTTCTGGTAAACTTGATTTAGTCGAGTTATAAGTAGTTTTCTGGCTCCAACCTATGGTTTGGACCATGATATTCATGTGGAATATAACCTATTTAAAAGCCAAAAGCCTCCATGTTAATTTCTTTCACTTATGGAGTCTTTCTGTTTTTAAACAGGCTATATTCCACATGAATACCATAGACAAAATTATGGGTTCTCATGAACCCCAAAATAGCTGATAACTTTACTTAATCAAATTTACTTGAACCACTCTAATAGAAATTGAAGACTTAAGAATATACTATATTCCATATGAATACCATGGACAAAACCATAGATTCTCATTAGCCCAAAAACAACTAATAACTTTATCTAATCAAGTTTAATTTCACCTGAACCACTCTAAGACAAATTGAATATTGGAGTATATAACAAACCACCGAATTGAATATTTGAGAATATAACAAACCACCCACCTTCCCAGACGCAGCGTGTCTCCCAGAACTATAGATGATAAAATTGCTGAGCACACGGTAGACACTGGGTTGAATACTGTAATGAATACTGGCCCTCGTTTCTGCAAACACCATAACTGTAATGGAAATGCCATTGCATTGAATATGATTCCCTGCCAAATTGAATTAATCTTCCACAAATCAGCTTAACCACCTAACAAAAATTTAAGTTATTCATGGCTGAGAAAATTGAGGAAGAACATCATTCATGTATATAGACTTACTGCAGCGAACACAGTCAAAATATTAGCCCTATCCAGTATCCATGATGTTGGAATGATGCCCCTGTCAAGAATGGCTATTAGGAGAGCAGTTTGGATGGAGCCTAGAATGGCAGTAATTGATGTAAATGATAGTGTGGCTGGAAACTTCTTCAATGTCTCAACCTACACATGAAATTATAATCATACATTTGATTGGGTGGGGAGCTTTGAAACTTCTAAATACAAAAAAGGGTTATAATTGGGTATCAATTTAATATGCAAGGTGGTAGGGAGACCTGCAATATCATGGTAGTGGATAACATTATCACTGCTGAGATAAGGTAAATACACACTCTAATCTGGTTGCCTGAATCTCCCTCATGTAGAATGGTTTCCACTAGGTGTACTGTATTAGTGTTGGAAACTGATGTTGATTGTCCCCACAGAGGCCAGAGTTGGGCTAGAGTAGGACCTTGAAGGAAACTCATAGCCATTGCTCCACCCACACAAATTACAGTTCCCAAATTTTGGCTCTATTGTGAATACACATAACGTCTACTTTCTCCATCCTACACATTTGACACTCACATTAGATTCTGGTCACAATAAATCTAAATGATATAACTAACTCCAAATGAATGCATCATATAGGTGAGCAATTATAAGCTCAAAATAATTTTTTGACCATTAGTAACCTAAATCAAAATAAATTGTTTAGAGTTTCATTTCATTAACCTAAATGAAAGAATCTCCTCCAAATTTCAACTATGTGAATAGTTATAATCTCCTTCTAGTTTAAATAGTTATAAGATAAATAATAGAAAATCTTTTAGCTTTTTAATAACTTAAACTACATGTAACTTCAATCATTAACATTCACTACCAAAATACAAACGATTTATATTTCATTCAAAGTGAGTGTTGAGTTCTTGATTAACCACACATTCAAAGTGAGTGTTGAGTTCTTGATTAGCCACACATTCATGTAAACGATTCATATTTGATTAACCACACATTCAAAGCACATTCATGCAACCACACATTCAAATGATTAACAACACATTCAAAGTGAGTGTTGAGTACCTGATTAACCACACTTTCATGCAAACGATTCATATATGATTAACGACACATTCAAAGCACATTCATGCAAACGATTCATATTTGATTAACCACACATTCAAAGAACATTCATGCTAATTAACCACACATTCAAAGCACATTCATGCAAATTATTCATCACTCAATGCAGAGTTAAGGTTTATAGCCACTCACTTATGGATCAAAAGCATGATGAATTAGTAAACTCTTAGTTGTTGGATGTAAAAAACATGATTCAAGTCTATTCTACATGTTAATGGGTATTTCTATCAATCCAATACATAGATGAAGTTTATAAACACTACTAATGTATCAAAATCAGTTACACATGCCAAGGGGAATCAAGTGCCATATATTTCAACTCAAAATCTCTGATCAACAAACTTTGTATTTCAGAGCTTTTCAACTGCAACTAGGAAAAGCTGCTGTAGTAGAAAATATTTCCCCTCTTTATATTTGGTGACTCACTACAGCATAAAGAGAAAAATCCATTGGTGTTGCAGGGCTTCAAATCTGAGGAAAAGAGTTAGACAAATAAGCAAATGATTTGGACAACAGATCTACAGATCCCATGCTTTCATCCATAATGATTTAATTTCTGCATCGCTGAATTTGTAATGAAAGAAACTCAAGCCCATTTGATCTGCAAGTCATTCATTGTGCTCTCAAACGATTTGCAGTCGCGAGGGAAGAGGAAGAGGAAACAACAGAGTGGTTGAAGGATTTATGAGATCCTAACACTGATCTGATGGATTGGGCGAGGGAAGAGGCAATGGCTGCCTTCACCTGCCCTCTTTTGGGGATGTTCCTCCTCGAATGAGTAGTAGTAGTTGTAGGCATCTTGGTATTTATGTTTTGGACTGAATTCAATGGATTAAGCGATTAAGGAAGATAACAGGCAGTGAATACTTGAAATATTGAATGAACGGAGTGCACAAGCAAGGGAGAGAGGGTTTAGAGAAATGAGATGATAACGAGTATTTAAGCCTTTTTTAGACTTTACCCTACTCTGCTAACTAACACACCCTTCACATGCTAGGCTGCATTACAAATAAGTCAGAGTGCAGAGGATAAATTGAGGAAGTAGTCTGCAAGCCCTTGGTGACTGTTTTTAGCTCTAATTATTCCATTCATGAAATAAACTAGCATAGATTTAGATTTATTAACACTGAGAATATTATTCAATGACATTGAATATTGACCTCATTTTATTTAATAATCATGGACATCTTTCCCAGGCTTGCTATAGAGCAGCTACTTTTTTTGTGTACAATGTTAAAGAAAATGCAGATTACTTTGCAAAAACACTCAAATTGCATGAATTTTAATTCACAAAAGACCAAAACCTCTGTTATTTTAGTAGTAAGTTCAATCCAAGTAAAACCCAGATTTATTGCCAATCCAACCTGGGCTATAATTAGCACAAACTCATCTGAGGGTTTAGGGAATCTGAAGTTGATGTCACACTTGGGTTTGAATGGGCTTGTAATAATGTCTATATATTCAATGCACGTTTATGTACAATCTAGATTCCATACATCATTACATAGGCACATTCCTATAAAAGATTTCATATCTCATTTCCCCTCCAAACTTTAGATCGCTCCTTGTTTCTCTCCCTTGTAACTTCATTTCCATTCATTCCAATTTCATTTTAACACAACTCACATGCAAAATATTACAAATAAATTTCCACACTTAATTTACATATTACAAATCCTAACAAAATATACATTTTGCAGGTTCATTACTACTTCTTCAGGTCTTCGATGCCTCCAACAAATTTCGATGCAACTTCAAATATGGAATGACAACCACAATGTTCTTCAGAATATTATATTTCTTCTCTAACCTCTTCCGTTACAATTTACTACTTGTATTTTCCAACTGAAACTTGAAAAAGGATGTTTCAAGATGAAATACCATTTTGATAGTTTATGTCTTTACAATGAATTCATTATCAATGGGTTTTAACATATTAAAAAAGAAAATCAATTTATTTTAATGAATATAATACATGTTTTAAATATATCTTGATATTAATTAAATTTTTCATTTAAATAATGATTTCTTAAATAACCCTATCCAAATCGATATGGATATACCCAGTTGTTGTTCACCTGGATTCATTTGTTTACCTTCACCTTCAACTAGGCAACCTTTATCCAGATACAAAGGTGTTTAAACAACTTCAATGGCTATTTATGACTATTTTTATTCCATTTTATAGCCACTTTAACCCACGAATAGGGTTTTAGGCATGGCTTCCTCAATTGAAACTCATTATCATCAACCTGTTCACCTGGATTCATTCGTTTACCTTCACCTTCAACTAGGCAATCTTTATCCAGATACAAAGGTGTTTAAACAACTTCAATGGCTATTTATGACTATTTTTATTCCATTTTATAGCCACTTTAACCACCGAATAGGGTTTTAGGCATGGCTTCCTCAATTGAAACTCATTATCATCGACCCTTGCTTTCAAAAATGCCTATTCACATTTCAATATTCCTCCACACTGTATGCCTTACGGCGTTTCCTTTGCAACATTAGGTGCAAATGCTAGTATTCTCTCTGACCATAACAACGCATTAGTAAAAGGGTTGAAACGGATTGAAAGCTAGGTATCCCAATAAGACGCTCAGTTATATTTGCCTAGCACGATCTCCACTTTGAACGTCTCCTGGCTTTAATCTAAGCCACGTCGTACCAGAGTCGTGTGGTTGAAGTGTTCAAGAATCGATGCAGCGCCATGCGAGATAGTTCCAAATCCTGATAGCACAGCTGCAACTTCTTCCCGACCCCATTGATATCTGCGCGCCGCAGTGGGACATAGTTGACGCAAATGTATTTCTAATAAATCATGGATTAACGTCTAAAAAATGAGAAGCATACATATCATATCACAAGTTATCAATTGATTTCATTGGGAAATGGTCAGAGAATTTAGCAAATCATGTGAATTTTAAATTGGGCCTTCCTCCATTGATTTCAACCCTAGGTGTGGAGATGGATCTCAAATAACGGGGAGCGTTGGATTATCCAATTCCCAACAATCTCCTCCTAACGGCAGCCAGGTTTGTGTCGAACTCGAGATCTTTGGCTCTGATACCACTTGTTGGAGTCACAATTGTCGTTACACCAAAACTCAGAGGTGTTAGTAAACAAACACATCGCTAGTGTTAAGCACATGCCATGAAATACACTGGGAGCGTTGAATTATCCTTCTACACCGCTATTAATGGGGAGGATTGGATTATCCAATTCCCAACAAATTGGCCATATATATATATATATATATATATATATATATATATTCTATTTATCTAATGAAAAATATATTTTTATTAATAAAGTTTATCATTTTGTAATAATATTTTTAAACAAAGTTGATGATGAAAGTTTATAGATTCCGGTGTGTATTTAAGGTTTTTGGAAGCAAATTGATGATAGGAAGAGAGCTATACTAGAACATATAGATAAAGTCTTAAAAGACTTTATCTATATGTTCTAGTATAGCTCTCTTCCTATCATCAATTTGCTTCCTACCCCTAAAGATAGGTTAAATGTTCACCCTAAAATTAGGCTTTTAGAAAAATACACACAAGAATCTAGAAACTATCATCATTAATATACTGGTGCCTATAAAAACTTACCTGCTATAATTCAAATTATAATTCTATTTTAAAATAATTATACCTATCAACATAATTACATATAAATTTACAAATAAGAATTCATCATTTTAATCCATTTAAGATAAAAAAAATTAACATTTTAATAAATTTGTATTTAATTTTGAACGATTCTCTAAAAATATTATAGATAGAGATAAATAAAATCAAGAATAATTTATATGGTTCGTCCAGTTGTACAAATTATGTTCTTACCTTCAAAATTATCTTCACACCATTTTTCCATAAATATCGTAAATTATTTAGTGATCGAATTATCTTCTTACTACATTTTTAGATTAGAAATTAAAATGAATATATTTAATTTCATAATTAGAATCAATATAAAATGTTTAATTTGTATCCTACTAAATCCATTTATTAAGAGAGAAGATTTTATCATAAAAAAATCGAAATTAAAACGAATATATTTAATTTCAGAATTAAAATAAATATAAAATGTTTAATTTGTATCCTACTAAATCCATGTATTAAGAGAGAGGATTTTATCATAAAAAAATGAAGTAATACTTCAAAAGCATAGAATTGAAGTCACATGGAGTTTGGCCATACCTCTATCGTCTCGTTACTTTCGAGTTATAAGCTTTTGTTTTGTATATCAGCACTGTCTTCGGCTTTTGCGAGGTTGCCTGTGATTCGAACTTGTCAGCACAGTTTATTCCACAACTTTTGTCACCTGCAAAGGCTGTGTAAGATTCTTGGCAATTTGAGGTTATCAAAAGGCTTCACAGGCTTAAGATGCTTTCCAGCTTTGACATGGACCTATCATGTCTTTAGCACATTAAATTGATGCCATGAGTAGTTCGATCTCAAATTAAATGATGACAGGACATTGGATTCTCGCCTGAATTGCTACCCAACTCAACTCAACCCAACCCTACCCTTCCCTTCAATGTGATTGATTGCACTAGCATGAAATGAAGAATTGAAATCGGACGCTAGCATCAAGATCAGCATGATGAAGGGGAACACTACCATCAACAACTTATCCACTAAAAGCCAGTCTGGGTATGTTCTTGAACTAGGAATATCATATCATTTGGGTAGGTACTGAGATCTGTTTGAAATATCTGTGTTGGATTTTTTTTCCCTTGTGCCTGTTAATTGGTGCAATATTGCTGCACAGATCTCTGATTTGCTTGAGGAAAACTTGGCTTTTATAGGTCTGTAGCGACAAAGTTAGGAATCGACTTGATAGTGGAGGTTGACGACGCGCTCCTCCATATTCCTAAGGTAATATATGCTCTTTTTCCTCCATTAAAATTTAAGACCACTGCATAGTTCGTTAAAGTCCTGAAATCCTAGTTTAAAACGAAATTTGGCACTTATATTTGTTCTGTTCATGAGGTGTTTGCATTTGTCTAGTGTTACAGTCACCCATTAAGCATTACTGCTTTTATCGAATTATAAATATTGACACAAAAAACCCAAAATTATTATGAGGTCAAATGATTCAATTTTCTTCCGGCATTTGATGGTATGTGGAGCTGAAACTGATAGAACGGGTCACTGTTTCCTTTTGGAAGTTTCCATTGCCTTCGAGAAGCGGTCGGCTGAACAGGGTCGTGTTTGAATTTAGAAACTCTGAAAATGATCACATAAAGCTGGCGGGATTTCCAGGAGGAGCAGAAACCTTTGAAGTAGCTGCAAAGTTTTGCTGTGGGTCTTCTCCAATACAGATCACTGCATTTAATGTCGCTGCCTTACGCTGTGCCGCAGAGTATCTTGAAATGACCGAGGACTTGGAAGAAGGGAACTTAATATCGAAGACAGAAGCCTTCCTCAGTTATATTCTCATGTCATCTTGGTTGGATTGTATTACTGTGCTTCGAAGCTGCTCTGGGCTTTCTCCATGGGCCCAGAATCTGAACATCGAACAGAGGTGCGTGGACTGTATTGCATGGAGAGCAGTCACAGAACCTGCTCGCATCAAATGGCCATTCACACCGACAAATAAAACGCATCATTATGTGCTGCCCAGTGATAAGCGAATTAGAATACATGGCAGCTGTGGAGAAGAGAGCAGCCATGACGAAGTCTATGAGAGTGAACACCCAAGACAGCTACCTGATATTGGACTGGAAATTCAGAAATTGAGAGCAGAGTTCACTACGCTGGAGGACCTTAGCCAACATATATTTAAGCAGCTGGAAAAAGTATCTACACATAAGATGAGCATCTCTCCTGCATGTGCGTTGCCATGCAAGTACTTGCCCAGAAAATAAAAATTTGGGCGGTTCTCGTCGACATATTGAATGAGCTTTACAGGAGAAACCGATGAAAATCATGCGATGGGTTTACAACAAATTGTAAACCCATGTCACTTAATAATGATTACTATCTGCAGTATTAATGGCAGTTATGGGAGACATGAAATTCCATGTATGAATGAATGCAACATGCAGTTAATTATGTTTCTTTCAGTAGTTGTTTTAAGTTCAAGGGCCAGCCGACTGTGACATCTTAGTTTGTTATATCCCTCTGGACATATATTTGAAATTCAAGAACGAGGTGTCCAGACAAAGTACATTTATGTCAGTCTAATGACTGGAATATAGGATGGGACATCTTTTTAAAATTGAATTTAACTGTTGAAATTTGAGGTTGATTTTGTTCATGAATTTTAACTTTTGAAAGTTGAGGTTGTTTTTTTCATGAAATCTAAGCGAATGAGCAAAGTTCATTTTGTTGTGTCCTTGTTAATCAAATTTTGAAATATTTTAGGATTGATTTTGTTCAGGAAATCTAAGCGAATGAGCAAAGTTAATTTTGAAATATCTTAAAAAGATAAAGGTCAAGTCAATTATTTTGAGTTTTTTTTTTTTATATTTGAGAAAATCTGAGAAACATTGTTTTGAGTTTTTTTATATTTGAGAAAATCTGACAAACACAAAAGTGATCATAATTGTTTTAACTTTATCTTTTTCATCAAATTCTGAAATATTTGGCTAATATGATTGTGCAAAAATGAGCTTACATATGTTAATTTATTTCAGTTACAGAAATTAACATATTAATTAATTATGAAGATTTGTGCTATCTTAGTAAGGAGAAGTGAGAAGCCTCATAAAAGCTTTAAGATTTGAAAGATCTCCAGTTCCATAAGATTTAATTCCACTACTATAGCTATTTGAGCTACCTCATGCTTACAAAAATATTTTGAAATTAAATTGAAAAGAGTTATTTCATTTTTTATAATTTCTATTTGATTTGAAAATATTCTAGATCGACAATATAGTTAATCTACTTAAGTTTAGTTATATTATGGGAATAGGGAGAAGTCTCAATTCTTCATTCCTATGGCTACAGGCATGACAACTTTAAGTTGTCGTGATCGAGGTTAACCAATGAACCTGCTCCTGAACATATTTATCAATTTTTTCCCTACGATCCTTCATCTTAGTTCCTCCCACAAACAGTCTGCACCTGTTGCTTTGTCCGAAAAATTTCATGGTTGCCCACAAACTAAGATGATTAAGTTGATGGACACTATTAAGTTGATCTCAAGCCTCTTTTGTTTTGATATTGACACAAGAACTCTTCCTATTTCAGTTTGCAATAGTTGGGGGTTAAGAAGACACTAACGCTGCGAGGAGATCTCAAGAATACTTGCAGTAACTCTCAAGCCTCTTTTGAATTGATATGGACACAAAAACTCTTCCTATTTCAGTTTTCAATAGTGGGGGTAAAAAGACACTAACGCTGCAAGGAGGAGATCTCAAGAATCCTTGCGGTAACCCATCTTAAGAACGTACATTGTAAGATTCTGAACAAAACTAACCAACCAATAGTTTGATTTTCATTCTTCAGTAATATGTTCATGCTAATCAACATTTAACAATGTTCTTTACATCCAGTCTTATAAACCACTGGAAATATCCTACCTGCAACATTGTTTTCAGCTCTAAACCTACAAATCACCAAAATCTTAACCGGTTGCCATATTAATATGTCAAATTTAATTGATAACTAAAGTTACTTAATGATTAATATAACTATTACACATTTTACCTATCATAGTGGTTTATGGAGATTCATTCCTATCAAATTATAAATATTAATTTTAAATTTTATCGTAGAATTTAAAGTAAAAGTTATTTGTGAAAATAAAATATTCCAAAAACCTCTTAACTCAATTGAACATCATACCATTTTAATAACATCATCTCAGAAAATATATGAATTAAGATATAAATCAGCAGAACCTTACATTATTCTAATAACAATAAACATCTAAAATCAAGAGACCCTCACATTATTCTAATAACAAAACAATATAATCGCACAATATTCTATAACAAAACAATATCTTGTGGTTAAACAAATGATTCTTCAATCCAAATTACCTATGGATTCCGCTGCCCATAGATTTGAATAAAATCCTAGATATGCTTTGGACTTTTATCATATATTGAAATTTAACTAAATCTTATTTGAATAGGATCAAAGGGAAAAATAGACCATATATTACCATTACACAATTGGGAGATGGAAACTAACCCAATGTATCTAATAGCATAGCTTTTTTGGATAAGATATTTGTCATGGCATTATTTTTCCTATATGTATGAAAAACTTGCACATCATCATATTGCTTAGTGGATTTTGCTTTGTCACAATTCTAAATGACGAACCCTTAAGGCAACTATTCCATTGAACCAGTCCACAAGGACTTTTGAATCCCATACAATTTGAATACTTTAACGTACACTACACATCAAGGAGTCTAGCAGTAAAATATGTAACTTGGCCGATATCTAGTTTGCATTTAATCATCTATATTGGAGAGAAGAAAATAACTATACCGGCACCTCAAGATCCATCAAAGAATCTCCACACTATACCAATCAGTAGCTCCACATTAGTGATAAGCTCTGGCCTTCTTCCCTTTCAACGGTTTCACTTTCTCAATATAAAAATCTTGCATTATGTGTAATGACTTCACAAAAAACCACAAATTTTTGAAACAAACAACAATTTCGCCCTAGCCAAATTCCCTAGAAAACAAAGATTAGAAAGAATTTTAAAAGAAGAGGAAATAAATCTTTGATTCTTTTCAACCGAGATTCCATTCCACCAAGAATCAAAGTTAAAACAAGAGAAAATCACCTTCCATTTTTTTTTAAAAGACAATGAATAAATAAATGAGCAGTGTATTCCTCTTTCATCCGACATAGAACAGACACTACTGCATAGTGCACTAAAATCCAACGACTTTTACTATGTTATTTGACAGACTTCTATTGTCACTTTGATAGACATTGTTTTCTAGGATCGTCAGTGAGACTCAATCGAATGGCAATGGCTAACCAGCCATATATTGTGTCTTAAATGCTGGCCCATCTATGTATGTGGTGCACGTCAGTGGGATGGCATACATAACTCCGGCAGGCGACCACGGAGACCTTTCCGGCAGCCGGTGCGGGACCCTCCATGCCAACCCATCCGTACAACTCACCTGATTTGCAATCAATTCTTCCCTGATCTCCGCGGGCTAATTTGAATTTTAAATTTGCTGCCTCGGCGCTTCGAGTTGAATCGACTGCATGTACGAGCTCCAAATGCATTGATGATTGTTCATTTGAATTTTGAAAACTCGCCCCGCCTAAACACTGAAATTTGGATTTCAAATTTTGGGGATGGCTAAATCAGTTTCATTCCTTCAAGGCGTAAGGAGCTGCGTTCCCTTATCAAGATGTGCTCAAGCGGAGATTGAAGAATATAGTTCCCATCCCACAGGAAGAAGTCGCGTCCTAGCTCTTCTGGTATAGGTCCACTGAGCTGATTTCCGTGGAGCCAAAGCTGCGCCAAGCTAGAGCAGTTTCCTAGCTCTGCAGGAACCTATCAGCTCAAATTGTTGCGTTGCGTTGTGACTATAATCTGGTGACTGATTTTATACAGCCATAATCGTTGGGTATACTTCTTATGAGCGAATTGTCTCGTATATTGTTGAGTTCAGGTGGAAGGGAGATTGTGAGGAAATTGGATTGTGCCGGTCAGAGAGTTACGGTAAAGGGCGAACACTTTGAGTTTCGTAATGTTCCCAACAACGCTAAGAAACATTGTAAGTCTATGGAAATTGTAATTGTCATGGACAAGAACACGATGAGTGATGATGTGCCGTGAGTGCTGTAAGAGGCGGTGGAGGAGGCAACTTGTGCGTCGTGATTGCCTGCAAAATAAAACTGGTGACAAAAACCATCCACCGATGGCAATACAACATGCCTTTCGTGGAAGAGGATCTGTTCATGCGTGTTCAGTTCCTTTGCATTAACGTGGAAGGAGGGACGAAAAAGGATATGAATGCATTGTTCCAAGGAATGTATCTGAATGTATCTAGGATGTAAGGAGAAGTTCTTGAAGATTATGAACACAACCTTCCTATAGTTGAACAAGGCGGAGAACGTGTAGTAAAATGAACTGGATCGAGTCCACGTCCTTCATTGGAGGGACTGCTAACGTGAGTAAATTGACAGAAAGATACTATTCCAACAAAGTCCACTTCAAAATAAAGTCAGATATGGCAGTAACACCACTGCCCATATCAGGCCTCCAAGGATTGTTCGACATCCTCGAAGGAGTACGTACACATTTATTTCTCCTCTGGGAGGGATAATGAATAGGATTCCTTCCTATGCGATGCCCTTCCCTCACAGAGATGGAAAAATCTTTGACATACAAGACAAAGTGGTTTGGAAAAACAACATCAACCATGAGCACTACCTTAATGTATACATGGTTTATGTTAATTATTTGGATCTTGATCCAGGAAGTGCAGTCAATGGAACTGCTACAGTCCAAGAAGCTGACAATTTGGACAGACTTGTGAAGGAATTTCGACGCGTAATTGTAAGTTTCTTTGATTGCTAAGAGGAGTTGAGCATCGCGTGGAACGTATGTGCACTTTGCTTTCATTACACATATCACACTGAAATCATTCTAAATGCCAAACACAACAGTGGGGGCATTCATATTCCGTTGGAAAGTCATAATGAATAGAGTCATTCATATGCCAAACATAAATTTTATGAACAAATATATATGCAGACAATATCCAATGGAGATGAACATTTTTGCTGCAATTGTCGAATGAGTTACATAGGAGCAAAAGATCAACATTAATGGTGAATGGGAAAATGAGTAATTTGGTTAAAGAGATTAGGAAGTTGATTAGGTTATATTGGATTTTGTTTTGTAAATCAATTTCAGTGTAATAATCCTTATTACAATGGATTAATATTAATAATCTTCCATAATCTATTTTTTTTTTTTGAATTTATGATTTAAAGAGATTAGGTTATTCATTCTCTATTCTTTATTTTGATTTTAAATCTATAATTAAGAAAATTATTTTATTAGTGTAATTTAATTTTTTCATGTATATTTTAAATTTGATAAAAAAAATTTAATATTTAAAATATGTTTTTAATCAAATTTAAGTTCAATATTTTGACAAAATCTTTAAAGCAATATATGCGATTTCACTAAATTATATTAATTTTTGTTGGGAAAACATATTAAGATTATGCACATTTCACAATTTAAATATGAGATTCCAACCAATTATATTAAGAAACGGATGTAAGTCATAATTATTTTTTTGGAACATATCAAACACATTAACCATTATTCCAATCAATAACACTATTGAAAAGTAAATTAAATATTTAATTTCATATGTATATATATGTTTTGTTAGTTTCACTTATAGGGATATAAACTTTGAATCTGATAGTTTACACAATATTCATAATGAAAGGATGGTCAATTGGACAATTTTCATGGTAAATATTATTAAAAGCCAAATTCACATTATTAAAAAAAATATTTTTTCATGATAATGTTTAATGAAAAAGATATGTAATAATATTGGTCTTTATAATAATATTTTTTAGCTCAGTGATATGAATTAAATGGTTAATAATTTTTTATAGACATTGATGCATACTTTGCATTGCCAAAAACAAAAATCATAAAAATTAATTAAATTAGAATTTTATTTCAAATTATTATTATTATTATATATATATATATATATATATATATATATATATATATACATGAAACTAGAAAATATAGTAAAAACAACCGTAAGTAACTAGAAGTGAACAATGTCACAAATTAAAATGAAATGAAAATTGACTTTCTCACATTCAAATTCTTAAATATAATAATAATATTTTTTTTAAAATTAAATTGAAAAAAAATGTATATCTACTTTTGAAATAAATTATAACACTTTGTTGATGAATATTTTGTGGAAATTAAATCCTATCATTTACTAATAATTATTAATTATTAAATTAAAATTCTAGAACCTCTAAGTTTAATAAGATTAATAATTATATTCTTATCAAAAATAAATTATAATCACAACAACACCATAGTGTTAAATTTAATGATCTATTATAAAGTTTGCATCTTAAAATGAATATGATAAGGTTTTATTGAATAGTTTATCTATATAGATCATTTTTTTAAATCTTCATTTTCAATTTGTTATCTATTTTATTTAATTTATGTATACAGAATTAGATTCTTTTTCTTTCTTTTTTAAACTATAGTTAGGAAGTTTGTATTAGCATAAATCTTTATCCAAGGCACAAAAAGGTACTACAATTGTATCAAAATTACCCATTGTGGCAACTTACGATAAGTGCGAGTCCGACAACAAACTTTGTGAGGATAATGACGACACTTGTGTAATAGTGCATGAAAATTTGGAAATGAGTGTGAAACATGTCTATATGATGAGAATAACTCATTTTCACAAAGGTTGCCCCTTGAAGTAAATCAGAACTCCCCTTTGCATGATATGCAATAATTCCCATGCCCGAAGACGACACTTGCTATATAAAGATAAAAGTGTGAACGATTGCTTGAGATCCAAGAAGGGAGCTTCAAATCATCAACTAACCAATAAGTGACTAAGGAACGACTAATCACAGGATCCACAATAGGCTCCAAAATTTGAATGTAGGCCAAAATTTTGGAGTGCGTTGTAGTCGCTACAACATTTGGCGACGCACTAATAGAATCCAACTTCTCTATTTTGGTTAACTCCTTCTGTGCAGGACCTTGGTTATTTAGGGAGTATTGATTCATTGTACGGATTACCATGGCCTTCCCACTTACCCCACAAACAAACATGGTCCCCTCTATACCTTCTTAGTTGAACACAACATAAGATTCGGCATAATCACAATGTTTCGAGTTAGGAAGGGTAGTGTAGCTTGTGAGCTTAACATTTTCAAAGTATAATTTTCATCTCTAATGTTGCTCTACTACTAGAAGGCCTGTATAGTACCTCGGCGAAGTCATGCAAGAACACAAACATTGTTCTGCTATCAACAAGCCTACAAACTACCTCGGTGGAGTTGTTTGCTTCACCTCTCTATGCAGGAAGCCTTTCTCTTCTTCCACCTTTATTGATTTATTTAGAGAGAATTGTTCATTGGCACTTATTTATTTTGGGTTGGAATAGGGATCCAAACTTATTGAGAGGAGAAGGGGTTATTCCTTCAGAGAAGCATATATAGACCTCTGATTTAAGTTTTCTCGTTTAGATTTTCCCCTTCACCGTTTCTACTATTTGGATAAGCTTGAGAAAACCAAAGTCGAAAAAACCAAGTATAGGCATGAGGTTTCCAAACTAGAAGTGGGTTCATGGTTAAACCAAAACTCTCCTTACAGATTGATCGTATTTTCCGTCAGAAATTCATTCACCAAAAGATGTAGCCAACACAAGGAAGATGGACATAAGGCTAGCCAAATGTTGAAGTGTCACAAGACTCTTTATAGTTCGGCCACAGACATATTAAGAAGCCAAAATAGGTCCAAGAACAATACTTATTCACATGATGAAAAAAAGGAAGAACTCAACAAGAAATAAAAACAACACGAAAAGAAAGAAAACACACAACAAGGAAACATAACCGGAAGACAAGAGAAAAAAATGGCTAAAGCAAAAAATGATATAGAATCAAAATAAGAAAACGAGGACAAACAATAGGGAATGAGTGCATAATGGGTGCAAGAAAGGGAAACTAGGATGAAACTAATCCTACTCCTAACCTAACAGCTAGAAGGTCGGGGTCACGTATAATGAAATTTCTAGTGAAGCCACCATAGTCATTCCCGACTTGCAACCACAAAGATATGAACAATTAAAACAAATAAAAACTGATGTGCAACAAAAAATATAAAAACCTGAAGAAAAAAAATTGCACAAGAAAACGAAGGTCTCTCTTGTGGGAAGAAGGTGTGTCACAACCACTACTTTCATCCAATCTACATGTTTACCTTTTTGATGAATACCATTTTTCAATCAACCTTGGAATCTTCTTGTGGATGTGTGATCCAGAATTATGCAGGAGCACAATAAAATACAGATATACACATAAACACATACATGCAGCAAAAACAAAACTTCATTTCATTAATATCAAAGAAATGAAATATGCTTACATACAGAAATGGAAATAAACTAGCTCGAACGATGGTAGCTTATCTCTAAGAAGAGATGTGGTGGGTACATGCCTCTGAAATATGTTACAATGAGGCTCAAATGCCTATTTATTATTGAGAAACAATGGAAAACCCTAAACATCTAGAAACCTAACCCTAGGAGATGAAGCGTCAAAATTGTGGGCCCCGTTTGGGTAAATCGGTACATCATCAACGTCCCGAGGTCGTAACTTTGGCATACGATCTCCATTTGACTATCATAATACCTCATTTCGAAGATGTTGAAGAGGAGGTTGAAAAAAAAAAGAAGCTAGAATGGTATTATACTTCTTCCATCTCTTCAGTTTCCCTAAAAACATCTTTTAGTCCCTCAAAACGGCTTCGGAAGTTTAGGACCCGAAAAACTGCCAGAAATAGTAAGTGTGTTACAATTAAGGAAATTGAAAGGAAACAATAGTGGGGGTCCAAATGGAATAGGCAGGTGGCCACCAATATCCACCTGGACCAGTCCTCCCCCCTTAGGAAGAAATGGTCCCCATTGTGTTCAGTGCCTCAATGAGATGGAGAAATTTCTGCTAAACTTGGTCGCTAGTGAGCCACTTGCCTTGGTGCAGGAATTGGTCAGCTTTGATAACCTGATATAGTTGGATCTTCTGCCGGTGGGTGTTCTTGATCTGTGTGTCCATGATCCAATCATTTGTGGTCTTTTCCATGTATTCTAGTTTTATCTCTATTGGTGTGATTTGCTCCGCAATGTCTGATTTGTCTAGTAATGGTGGAAAGTATGGTTAAAGGAAGTCCACATTGAACACTAGGTGCAGGCCAAGGAATGTTGGAATGTTGGGCTCGAAAGCATTATTCCCTACAACCTTAGTGATGGCGTAAGGCCCATATCGGAGTGGGCGAAGCTTGCGGTGGGGCTCAACAAGGCACTCCTTCTACAAATATAACTAAAAATTTGTTGCCCATATGGAACTTGTGTGGCACCCGATGTCGATCATGAAATTACTTGTATTTATCATTGGCTTTGTCCAATATGTCATGGACCTACTGGAGGATGTGCTGAATGCACCCAATGAAGTCGTTAGCCCTATCAGCTTCGGACTGGACATGAGCCGAATTTTCTTGAGTAGCCGCAAATGGTGTGGCCACATCAATGGGACATAGTGACTGGAATCCCAACCCCACCTGAAAGGGGGTGTGGCTAGTCGAACTATGGAGAGCTCTGTTGTAGCAGTGTTCGACACAGGGGAGCCTTTCATCCCATGTGCATGGATTCTTTGAGTTGTAAATACGCAGAATGTGTATAATCATCCTGTTGACGACTTTTGTTTGGCAATCAGTTTGGTGGTGGAAAGTCGTGGACTTAGTGAGCTTGGTATACAACATCAACCACAGACTTGACCAAAATGTACTTAGGAAAATGTTGTCCCGATCTGAGATAATGGATTGTGGGATCCAAAATGTACCCACACTCATTCAAAGAAGAGCTTCGCAGTGGATTCTACTGTGATACTCTTCTTGCAGGCTGCCAGAATGGCCATCTTAGAGAATTTGTTGACGACCACGAAAGTGCAGTCATTTCCATGCTTAGTAAAAGGAAGGCCTGACATGTAATCCATGGAGATGGATTCCCAAGGTCGACTAGGAGTAGGCAGAGGAGTATATAGGCCTTGCTTCTTGATGGTTGGTTTTGCAATGGCGCAGGCAGTGCAAGATTTGATGTACTTCACAATATCCTGTCGAAGGTTTGGCCAACAAAAATATTTTTGTAGCACTGCCACTATTTTCTCTACCCTGAAATGTCTAGTGACCCGACTATAGTGCACCTCCCAAATAATCTTAGCACACTATGTTGAAGGAACATAGAGGTGTCCCAGGTGGCATAACTGCGCATCCTGGAGGTGAAAATTTGGAACTTTCTTTCCTTCCAGGAGCATCTGGTATGCATTTCTGAATTTTGGATCGCTCTTGTAAAGATGTGGCCACCTCACAACTTCGTTCCCATAAGAGTCAAGCATAGTGGTCAGCACCATGACCGGTGGTCAGTGTCTATATGAATTGCACGGGTCGGTGGTCTGTGTTGATGATTTTTTCCTTCCCCAGAATGTAATTTCTTCATTATCGACAGGCCTACACAATGGAATAAATCTCTTTGTAATAGGTGGGATACTTTCGAAATGTGTCTAAAAGTGTCTCACTGTGATATGCCACTAGATGCCCCTGCTGGGTAAGAGCTGCACCAATAGCATAGTCATAGGCATTTGTCTCGATCTCAGAAGGTTGTTACAGGTCTGGTAATGTGAGCACTAGTGCAGAGCAGAGGCGATGCTTCAATTCGACAAACACCTTCTATTCGGATTCAAACCAAAATAATTTTTCTTTCGCTCCTACCTTGGTGACTTGACTCAAAGTCTAAGTTATATGAGAGAACCCAAACATGAACCTATGGTAGACGTTGGCAAGACCTTGAAATCTATGGAGCTCTGTTAGAGTGGTTGGGGCTGGCTAATACCGAATGACTTGTATTTTGGCTGGGACCATATGCACACCCCGCTCATAAATGATGTACCCAAAATATTGAACCTAGGTCATACCAAAAGTGCATTTCTCCAAATTGGCACACAACTTGTGTTGCCATGGGGTTTGGAGGACCTATAGAATATGGTGTAGGTGTTCTTCCCAAATCTGGCTAAATATCAAAATGTCATCCAAATACAACACCATGAATGAGTTGGTGAAGGGTCTCAAGATGTCGTCCATCATCCTCATGGAGGTTGCGGGAGAATTTGTCAACCCGAAATGCATGACCAACCATTTGAAAAAGACCTCCTTGGATTTGAAGTCAGTCTTCTACACATCGGAGGGTTCGATAGTACCTAGTGATAAACAGGCTTCAAGTCAATCTTGCTGAAATATTTGAACCCCTTAAGTTATTCCATAAGGTCATCAATCTATGGGATTGGATACCTATTCCAAACAGTGATCTTGTTCAGCATCTGATAATCAATACAAAGTCTCCAGGTCCCTTCTTTCTTTTGTACCCACATGATCAAGCTCCCACAGGGTCATGAACTTGGCCTGATGTGCCCTTTTTGCAACAACTCTTGAATCTGCCTCTTGATTTCTTCGTTCTCCAAAACAAAGTGTCGATAGATAGGTCCATTGGGTAGTGCCACACTTGGGGTTAGATCGATGGAGTGCTTGACCTGACAATGTAGAGGTACCCCTACGAGTGAGGTGAAGATGTCCCTGTACTCGTCTACAACCTTTTCCATCTGTTGTTGTCATGCAGAGGAGCCCTGTCTAGAGTTCATGGCCATAATCTTCTTCTTTCCTTGAGGGCGAATCATAAGGAAAAAAATCCTGGTTTGGGAAATAATCTTACTACATTGCTTCGCAGTGATCAAAGAAACAATGATAGGCGGTGCTACCTCTGGTATCATGTACAGTTTATTGCCCAAAGTAATAATAACAATGCAAGGCATATACTCATACATAACATGGCACTTCCACAAGTATGGTTGGACATATAAAACATCACAAACTTCAAGAGGGGCAACATCACACAACACCTCATCTATGAAGGGCTTGATGTTGTATGGAAAGTGGCACTGTTGGTTGATGCAAAGATCTCTCCCTTGATGAAGCCACCGAATGGTGTATGACTGCTGGTGTGGTGTGGTCAGTAGGCCCAACCGCTTCATGACCTCTGTTGAAATGAGGTTCTTTTGGCTCCCGTTATCAACAATGAACTACAACAGAGAACCCTTCACCCACATTTGTGAGTGGAAGAGTCACTCCCCTTCCTCTGGATGTTCGAGCTCATCCTTCTGGATCTTGGTGGTGGCAAGGGTGGCACTAGGCTCTGCATCGATAATCTGCTTCTTTTTGTCATTCCCCTTCTCGATTTCTGACTCAGATTCAGAACATGCATCTGATTCGGAAGCCTTCAACTCGGCTACCAGTAACTGCTTGGCTCGACACTCACTTGTGTTGTGAGTGGGGCTCTTATGGAACTCACACCATTTCCCTGTGTCCTTCATTGTCTTCGTCATGTTGTTCTTTTTTTGCAGCTTCGGTGGGTTGTCTTGGGTCACCCCACCTTGGATTTTTCCTTTGTTTTGCGGTTTAGGGATGCCTTTCCCTTGCTTCAGATTTGCAGATCCAAAGTCTCGCTTCTTCCGTTTAAATTTATGCTTGATGTTGACAGCATATTGATAGGCGGCACCAATCAAGGATATTTCTAGGAACTCCATCTCATCCTGGATATACTTGTGTAGACATTCGCGGTACTTGAGTACCAAATTTTGCTTAGAATCCTTGATACCCAGTTTCGTGCGAAGGTTATGGAAAACATTTGTAAACTCCGACACATCTTGGTCTCTTCCCTGTCGTAGAGTGGTCCACTTCATGTATTTATCTTCATAGCTCCCGACAGGGTAATATTGTTCCTTGATGGCATCTCAGAAAGAATTGCAAGTGGGTTTGACTGAAAGGAGTGACGATTCCCTCTCATCCTTTTGTTCACAGTAGCTTTCCCACTAGTCCTTGACATGTGGGGCGACTTTGAGGAGTGAAAAAGTAATATTTTCTAGATTGGAAAAGTCATGAATTTAAAAATATCCTTCCAATGGATATAACCATCTATCTATGACATCTGCATCTATTTGTCCTTCAAATATGGGAACATTGCCCGCTCACTCAGTTCCAAGCTATTACCTATGTTTTTGTCTGCCAATCCTAAGTCCTCTCTATGTACTGTAAGCATGTTATCCATTTTTTCACCACTATCCCCAACTTATACAATCATGCCTCCAAAAGACAAGGGACCAAAAGAACCTGTCAGTCCTCTGATCCACCCTCCCATTGATTTTCACCACATCCCTTTGACAGACAGAGACTATAAGATCCATAAAACTCTCTACGAATTTGACCTTTTTGAGATGTATTGTTGGATCAAGGACAAATATATAGATAAATCCGATGACATTCAACTGTGGGAATCCAATTTTCCCCACTATATTTTTCCCCGTACCCACAACACCCCAGAATTTGTTAGGAAGTGTCATGCATGTTATTTGCCAAGCCAAAGAGCCATCATTTCCCCCACTGGAGAAATTTTTTTCACTATCACTCAAGCTATAGACCAGATGATGCAGGCTCCTACAGTAGAGAATTCCACTCCTTTTTCCCATGAAGCCGTTGTTGAATTGTATCATAAATTGGACTTTGCTAAGAGGGCCAAAACCGTTGAGATTTTCTTGACATAAGATGCCCCATTGCCAAAGAAAACTCCTCTCTATCCCTCCTCTATTTTCCCTGAGAGAGCCAAGAAAATTATCACAGTCATCTCTTACCTCCTTGGATATTACTCAGATCAGTGGGTAGATGAGGCCATCATAGGATTTATTTCCATTTTCTTTGTTGATTCCAAACCCTCCATCATGTTTAACTTTAGACAATTTCTTGCATATTCTATTCATGAGTAGTTTATCAAATTCCATATTGAGGATGTATTCAAGTATGCTTCTGTGTTAGTTTATATGTTCTTATATTTTTAGGGAGATCAAGCTTGCTTTACAAAAGATGGATGAAGAAGGAAATCAACAGTCATTCATCTTCTCGACTACACTAGTGATGAAGGAACAAAAAGAATACGCTTACAAACATTTCATAGAGATGTTTGTGCATCCAGTAATCAGTCTCTTAGGCAACAAGATAGAGCTAAGGATCATTGAGGAAATTAGAAAGTTTTTGCAGATATCAGACCAAGTCCAGACAGGAGATTAGTACCTCTATCACAATTATACAAAATTGAGAATATTTGGGTGTGAGCTTGCAACTTACAAGCTGCCTAAATTCCTCCCAATGAGGATTTTTTCTCTAGAGTACATAAGGAAAATGCTCAATATGGATGAGATCCACTTTGTAGCTTCCAAGAAGAATTCCCAATTCAAAATTAAAACATAGATAGGGCACATCAAATCCTACACTGCCTGCAAATCGACCATCAAGAAGCAAGGCCTATATACTCCTCTGCCTACTCCTAATTGACCTTAGGAATCCATCTCCATGGATTACATGCCAAGCCTTCTTTTTGCTAAGCATGGAAATGACTGCGTTTTCGTGGTCATCGACAAATTCTCTAAGATGGCCATTCTGGCAGCCTACAAGAAGAGTATCACAGCAGAATCCACTGTGAAGCTCTTCTTTGAATGTGTGGGTACATTTTGGATCCCACAGTCCATTATCTCAGATCGGGAAAACATTTTACTAAGTACATTTTGGTCAATTCTATGGTTGGTGTTGTATACCAAGCTCACTAAGTCCACCACTTTCCACCAACAAACTGATCGCCAAACAGAAGTCATCAATAGGATGATTGTACACATTCTGCATATTTACAATTCAAAGAATCCACGCACATGGGATGAAAGGCTCCCCTGTGTCCAACACTGCTACAACAGACCTCTCCATAGCTCAATTGGCCACAACCCCTTTGAGGCGAGGTTGGGATTCCAGTCACTATGTCCCATTAATGTGGCCATACCATTTGCAGCTACTCAAGCAGATTCGGCTCATGTCCAGTCCGAAGCTGACAGGGATAACGACTTCATTGGGTGCATTCAGTGCATTCGCCAGTAGGTCCATGACATATTGGACAAAGCCAATGCTAAATACAAGCAATTTCATGATCAGCATCGGGTGCCACACAAGTTCCAAATGGGAGACAAATTTTAGTTACATTTGAAGAAGGAGTACCTTGTTGGGTCCCACCGTAAGCTTCGCCCACTCCGATATGGGCCTTACACCATCACTAAGGTTGTAGGGGACAATGCTTTCGAGCCCAACATTCCACCATTCCATGGCCTGCACCTAGTGTTCAATGTGGACTGCCTTTGACCATACTTTCCACCATTACTGGACAAATCATACATTGCGGAGCAAATCATACCAACAGAGATAAAACCAGACTACATAGAACAGGCCACAAATGATCGGATCATGGACACACAGATCAAGAACACCCGCCAGCAGAAGATCCAACTATATCAAGTCATCAAAGATTACCAATTCTTGCACCAAGGCAAGTGGCTCACTAGGGACCAAGTTCAGCAGAAGTTTCCCCATCTCATGGAGGCACTGAACGCAATGGGGACCATTTCTTCCTAAGGGGGGAGGACTGGTCCAAGTGGATATTGGTGGCCACCTGCCTATTCCACTTGGACCCCCACCATTGTTTCCTTTCAATTTCCTTAATTGTAACACACTTACTATTTATGGCAGTTTTTCGGGTCCTAAACTTCTGAAGCTATTTTGAGGGACTAAAAGACGTTTTTAGGGAAAACGAAGAAATCAAAAGTCTCAAGCCTTTTTAGCTTCTTCTTTTTTTTTTTCAGTCTCTTCTTTAACATCTTCGAAACGAGGTATTATGATAGTCAAATGGAGATCGTATGCCAAAGTTATGACCCCAAGAAGTTGATGTACCGATTTACCCAAACTGGGCCCACAATTTTGGCGCTTCATCTCCTAGGGTTATGTTTCTGGATGTTTAGGGTTTTCCATTGTTTCTCAATAATAAATAGGCCTTTGAGCCTCATTGTAACATAGTTCATAGGCATGTACTCGCCACGTCTCTTCTCAGAGATGAGCTACCATCGTTTGAGCTAGCTTATTTCCATTTATGTATGTAAGCATATTTCATTTCTTTGATATTAATGTAATGAAATTTTGTTTCTGCTGCATGTATGTGTTTATGTGTATATCTGTATTTTATTACGCTCCTGCATAATTATGGATCACACATCCACAAGAAGATTCCAAGGTTTGTTGAAAAATGGTATTCATCGAAAAGGTAAACATGTGGATTGGATGAAAGTAGTGGATGTGACACACCTTTCTTCCCACACGCGAGACCTTCTTTTTCTTGTGCAATTTTTGTTTCAAGTTTTTATATTTTTTGTTGCACATCAATTTTTATCTGTTTTAATTGTTCATATCTTTGTGGTGTAGGTTGGGAATGACTACGATGGATTCACTAGAAATTTAATTATACGTGACCCCGACCTTCTAGCTGTTAGGTTAGGAGTAGGATTAGCTACATCCTAGTTTCCCTTTCTTGCACTCATTATGCACTCGTTCTCTGTTGTATGTCCTCGTTTTCTTATTTTGATTCTATATCATGTTTTCTTTAGCCGTTTTTTTCTCGTCTTCTGGTTATTTTTCCTTGTTGTGTGTTTTCTTTCTTTTCGTGTTGTTTTTCTTTCTTGTTGAGTTCTTCCTTTTTTTCATCATACGAATAAGTCTTGTGCTTGGACCTATTTTGGCTTCTTAATATGTGTGGCCGAACTATAAAGAGTCTTGTGACACTTTAACATTTGGCTAGCCTTATGTACGTCTTCCTTGTGTTGGTTACATCTTTTGGAAAATGAAGTTCCGACGGAAAATACGATCCATCTGTAAGGAGAGTTTTGGTCCAACCATGAACCCACTTCTAGTTTGAAAACCTCATGCCTATACTTGATTTTCTCTGCTTTGGTTTTCTCAAGCTTATCCAACTAGTAGAAACGATGAAGGGGAAAATATAAATGAGAAAACTTAAATCAGAGGTCTCTATATGCTTCTATGAAGGAATAACCTCTTCTCCTCTCAATAAGTTGGGATCCCTCTTTCACCCGAAAATAAATAAGTGCTAATGCACAATTCTCTTTAAATAAATAAATAAAGGTGAAAGAAGAGAAAGGTTTCCTGCGTAGAGAGGTGAAGCAAACAAGTACACGAGGGTATTTTCTAGGCTCATTGATAGCGGAGCAATGTTTGTGTTCTTGCATGACTCCGCCGGGGTACTGTTCAAGCCTGCTGGCAGTGGAGCAACACTAGAGATGAAAATTATACTTTGGAAATGTTAAGCTCACGAGCTACACTACCTTTCCTAACTTGAAACAATGTGATTATCCTAAATCTTATGTTGTGTTCTACTAGGAAGATATAGAGGGGACCATGTTTGTTTGTGGGGTATGCGGGAAGGCCAAGGTAATCTACACGATGAATCAATACTCCCTAAAGAACCAAGGCCCTGCACTGAAGGAGTTAACCATAATAGAGAAGTTGGATTCTTCTAGTGTGTCGCCAAGTGTTGTAGCGACTGCAACACACTCCAAAATTTTGGACTACATTCAAATTTTGGAGCCTACTGTGGATCCTGTGATCAGTCGTTCCTTAGTCACTTATTGGTTAGTTGATGATTTCAAGCTCCCTTCTTGGATCTCAGGCAGTCGTTCACACTTTTATCTTTATATAGCAAGTGTCGTCTTCGGGCATGGGAATTATCGCATATCGTGCAAAGGGAAGTTCTTATTTACTTCAAGCGGAAACGTTTGTGAAAATGAGTTGTTCTCATAATATAGACATGTTTCACACTCATTTTCAAATTTTCACGCACTATTACACAAGTGTCTTCATTATCCTCACAAAGTTTATTGTCGGACTCGCCCTTATCGTAAGTTGCCACAAAGGTTTTTGCATTAAGAAAAATATGTTTTCATATGTTCTAGATGATCTATGTTGTATCACTAAGTGCCCAAGTGTGTGGTCATAGTCAAGTTCTATCACTGTTCACGTCAATTCCATTGATCCCACACTTAGCCAAATTCCTAGGATTCCTAGCAACCTAGCCTCATCTAGCATTCCTAAATTGCGCACTTCACATATGCAACCCTTAAGATTTTTCCTTGCTGCAACTATATAATATATGGAATTTTATTTCTTCTAGATACACAAAGTCAATGGGTAATTTTGATACAATTGTTGTACTTTTTTGTGCCTTGGATGAAGATTTATGCTAATACAAACTTCCTAACTATAGTTTAAAAAAGAAAGAAAAAGAATCTAATTCTATATACATAAATTAAATAAAATAGATAACAATTTGAAAATGAAGATTAAAAAAATCATTTATATAGATAAACTAT
This sequence comes from Pinus tabuliformis, assembly GCA_031772625.1. Classification (NCBI taxonomy): domain Eukaryota; kingdom Viridiplantae; phylum Streptophyta; class Pinopsida; order Pinales; family Pinaceae; genus Pinus; species Pinus tabuliformis. The sequence goes on along the minus strand of CM062815.1, from coordinate 163,906,487 downwards.
TCAATAAAACCTTATCATATTCATTTTAAAATGCAAACTTAATAAAGCCTTATCATATTCATTTTAAAATGCAAACTTTATAATAGATCATTACATTTAACACTGTGGTGTTGTTGTCATTATAATTTATTTTTGATAAGAATATAATTATTAATCTTAGAGGTTCTAGAATTTTAATTTAATAATTAATAATTATTAGTAAATGATAGGATTTAATTTCCACAAAATATTCATCAACAAAGAGTTATAATTTATTTTAAAAATAGATATATTTTTTTTTTCAATTTAATTTTAAAAAAATATTATTGTTATTATATTCAAGAATATGAATGTGAGAAAGTCAATTTTCATTTCATTTTAATTTATGACATTGTTCACTTCTTATTACTTACGGTTGTTTTTATTATATTTTCTTGTTTCATGTTTATATATATATATATATATATATATATATATATATATATATATATATATATATATATATATATATTAATTTTTTTTATAATTAATAATAATAATTTGAAATAAAATTCTAATTTAATTAATTTTTATGATTTTTTTTTGGTAATGCAAACTATGCATCAATGTCTATCAAAATTTATTAACCATTTAATTCATATCACTGAGCTAAAAAATATTTATTATAAAAACCAATATTATTACATATCTTTTTCATTAAACATTATCTTAAAAAAATATTCCTTTTTTTTTAATAATGTGAATTTGGCTTTTAATAATATTTACCATGAAAAATGTCCAATTGACCATCCTTTCATTATGAATATTGTGTAAACTATAAGATTCAATGTTTATATCCCTATAAGTGAAACTAACAAAACATATATATGCATATGAAAATTAAATATTTAACTTACTTTTCAATAGTGTTATTGATGGGAACAATGGTTATTGTGTTTGATATGTCCCAAAAAAATAATTATGACTTACATCCATTTCTTAATATAATTGGTTGGAATCTAATTTTTAAATTGTGAAATGTGCATAATCTTATTATGTTGAATTTTTCCCAACAAAAATTAATATAATTTAGTGAAATCACATATTTCAATTGGGGAATGTGTATTTTTTTATTGCTTTAAAGGTTGTTTTAAATATTGAATTTAAATTGGATTAAAAACATATTTTAATTATTAAAAAATTAATATCAAATTTAAAATATACATGAAAAAATTAAATTACACTAATAAAATATTTTTCTTAATTATAGATTTAAAATCAAAATAAAGAATAGAGAATGAATAACCTAATCTCTTTTAAGTCATAAATTCAAAATAAAGAAAAATATATTATGGAAGATTATTAATATTAATCCATTGTAATAAGGATTATTACATTGAAATTGATTTACAAAACAAAATCCAATATAACCTAATTTGTTTAACCTAATCAACTTCCTAATCTCTTTAACCAAATTACTCATTTTCTTTGCTTATGCCATTCACCATTAATGTTGATCTTTCGTTCGACAGTTGCAGCAAAAATGTTCATCTCTATTTGATATTGTCTGCATATAAATTTGTTCATAAAATTTGTGTTTGGCATATGAATGACTCTATTCATTATGACTTTCCAAAGGAATATGAATGCTCCACTCTTGTGTTTGGCATTGAGAATGATTTCAGTGTGTATATGTGTAATGAAAGCAAAGTGCACAAACGTTCCACGCGATGCTCAACTCCTCTTAGCAATCAAAGAAACTTACAATTACGTGTCGAAATTCCTTCACAAGTCTGTCTAAATTGTCAGCTTCTTGGACTGTAGCAGTTCCATTGACTGCACTTCCCGGTTTGAGATCCAAATAATTAACATAAGCCATGTATACATAAATATTTTGCATATAATTAAGGTAGTGCTCATGGTTGATGTTGTTCTTCCAAACCACTTTGTCTTGTATGTCAAAGATTTTTCCAGCTCTGTGAGGGAAGGGCATCGCAAAGGAACCCTATTCATTATCCCTCCCGGAGGAGAAAAAAATGTGTACATACTCCTCCAGTATGTTGAACAATCCTGGGAGGCCTGATATGGCCAGTGGGGTTACTGCCATATCTGACTTTATTCTGAAGTGGACTTTGTTGGAATATTATCTTTCTGTCAATTTACTCACGTTAGCAGTCCCTCCGATGAAGGGCGTGGACTCGATCCAGCTCATTTCACTACACGTTGTCCGCCATCTTCAACCCTAGGAAGGTTGCGTTCATAATCTTCAAGAACTTCTCCTTACTTCCTTGGAACAATGCATTCATATCCTTTTTCGTCCCTCCTTCCACGTTAATGCAAAAGAACTGAACACGCATGAACAGATCCTCTTCCACGAAAGGCATGTTGTATTGCCATCGGTGGATGGTTTTTGTCACCACGTCTCGCCTGATTCTTGAGAATTGAAAGGCCGTGAGAATTGGGGGAATGCTCACCAGTTTTATTTTCCAGGCAATTAGGACGCACAAGTTGCCTCCTCCACCACCTCTTAGAGCAATCACGACACATCATCACTCATCGCGTTCTTGTCCATGACAATTACAATTTCGACAGACAATGTTTCTTAGCGTTCTTGGGAACATTAAGAAACTCAAAGTGTTCACCCTTTACCGTAACTCTCTGACCGGCACAATCCCCAGATATCCAATGTTAATGATTTTGTGATAAGATCCAATTTCCTCACAAGCTCCCTTCCACCTGAACTCGACAATATTACCAACGTCCAATACATGCAACTACGAGACAATTCGCTCATAGGAAGTATACCCAACGGTTATCGCTGTATAAAATCAGTCACCAGATTATAGTCACAACGCAACGCAACAATTTGAGCTGATAGATTCTTGCAGAGCTAGGAAACTGCTCTAGCTTGGCCCAGCTTTGGCTCCAGAAGAGCTAGGACGCGACTTCTTCCTGTGGGATGGGAACTATATTCTTCAATCTCCGCTTGAGCACATCTTGATAAGGGAACGCAGCTCCTTACGCCTTGAAGGAATGAAATTGATTTAGCCATCCCCAAAATTTGAAATCCAAATTTCAGTGTTTAGGCGGGGCGAGTTTTCAAAATTCAAATGAACAATCATTAATGCATTTGGAGCTCGTACATGCAGTCGATTCAACTCGAAGCGCCGAGGCAGCAAATTTAAAATTCAAATTAGCCCTCGCGTTCTTGTCCATGACAATTACAATTTCAACAGACTTACAATGTTTCTTAGCGTTCTTGGGAACATTAAGAAACTCAAAGTGTTCACCCTTTACCGTAACTCTCTGACCGGCACAATCCCCAGATATCGAATGTTAATGATTTTGTGATAAGATCCAATTTCCTCACAAGCTCCCTTCCACCTGAACTCGACAATATTACCAACGTCCAATACATGCAACTACGAGACAATTCGTTCATAGGAAGTATACCCAACGGTTATCGCTGTGTAAAATCAGTCACCAGATTATAGTCACAACGCAACGCAACAATTTGAGCTGATAGATTCCTGCAGAGCTAGGAAACTGCTCTAGCTTGGCCCAGCTTTGGCTCCAGAAGAGCTAGGACGCGACTTCTTCCTGTGGGATGGGAACTATATTCTTCAATCTTCGCTTGAGCACATCTTGATAAGGGAACGCAGCTCCTTACGCCTTGAAGGAATGAAACTGATTTAGCCATCCCCAAAATTTGAAATCCAAATTTCAGTTGTTTAGGCGGGGCGAGTTTTCAAAATTCAAATGAACAATCATTAATGCATTTGGAGCTCGTACATGCAGTCGATTCAACTCGAAGCGCCGAGGCAGCAAATTTAAAATTCAAATTAGCCCGCGGAGATCAGGGAAGAATTGATTGCAAATCAGGTGAGTTGTACGCATGGGTTGGCATGGAGGGTCCCGCACCGGCTGCCGGAAAGGTCTCCGTGGTCGCCCGCCGGAGTTATGTATGCCATCCCACTGACGTGCACCACATACATAGATGGGCCAGCATTTAAGACACAATATATGGCTGGTTAGCCCTTGCCCAATCGAATGATCTGACAGGTAAACATGCCCATTGACTATCTGACATAGGTCACTCATTGGTGTAACGACAAACGGGGATGAAAGTTCGATCAAATTTCTGACACCGTTTTTTCCGGATAACTGGCAAACTGAAAATAATTAATCTGTGGGATATACGACGCCATATTGTCGGTATGCGATGTAATTAGATAATATGTATAGCGGGAGTTGCAATGAAATGCGATGGGATAGGCATCACATAGACAATATTCAGGTTGATGAAAACCCATCAGAGAGTACAAAATTTCGTTGAGACCTCTCCGATGATTGGGGCATCTTGGATTCGACACACGTGGAAAATTTTAAAGGGGACATCCAACAAAATGTGGTTGGAAACCTAACGAGGGGAAACCATATCCGACGATAATGGTGTGCATCCAATTAGGGGCATCTAACCGTCACGTGTTAGAAATCTAGTTAGGGGATTTATGGAAAATTACATTCTCATGAAGATCCAAGGATAATGGAAATCAAACCTTTTCGTCTATTTTAAGCTTACTAAATAAAAAATCAAGGAGGAGATAATATTTGATCTTAAAGTTTAATTGATAAGGTGGTTTTCCAACTGAAAGATGATTGGGCGTTTTTCTAAAAGTAGAAAAAATTAATTCTTACGAATTTATGAAAAATAGGCTCCAAATATTCCTTCATATCTCCTAAACTATGATATATGTATAAACATTTAAAGAGGTTTTGGTAAATAACCCCATTCCAAAAAAAATCCTCTTTCATATTTGAAAAAATCATTTTCAGCTCCTCGAGAACAACACCCAAAGTTAATGGCTAAAACAAGAAATCTTTTAATATTTAAGTATGGAAAAATGGCCAGCAAAAGGTTCCTTAGTATATTGCAAACAATGACACTTATGTAAAAACTGAGAAAGGTTTTAGTTAATGAGTCTGTTACCAGAAAAAAACTCATTTTGTTTTAAAAAATTAATTTCCAACTGTTCAGAAACTGCTTGTGCAGACGATGACTAAAAAAGGGAAATAACAAAGTGTTATTAGCGCGACAAAAACATTTTGTAGCACCCCTTTTAGTGCAGCAAAAACATTTCATAACATTAGTTTTATACATCACTATGCAATCATTTTCCTTTGACTTTTGAGTTACATTGAAAACTTGCATTGGCTTCCAATTGGACACCAAAAGCCATGTACTCTGACAGTTTGATGTTGCACGTTTTATATTTTAATCCACAAAAATATATTATGTGTTAAAATAAATTCATAGAAATGGAACCTCATGATGATTGGATAGAAATTGTGACTCAAACTATCTTTTCCACCCTAAGGCTCTCTTCAAATAACCTCCACATGCTCAGAAGTAACTTAACAAGGCTTAAGGCATCACTTCTTTCCAATAAGTTTTTAACTTTTGCAAATGAAAAAAATAGTGTTAACATCTGGCTCCAATGGGGATGCTGTCAATTTCAGAGGCAACAAAGGACCCTCCATAGACCAGGTGCATGGACCATTGAGTTGCTTCCAACTCTGAAAATCAATTCATTTTCCAAATATGAAACTTGTGACCTGATTTGCAATCAACTCATTCTGCAACTGAACCAAATCAAAACTAAAAATTGAACGTTGATAAACTTATTGCTGAAAATCAAAAATTGAAAATTGCTGAAAGGATGCTGAAAAAGTTGTGCTTATTTGTCACACCTACGTATTGAATTAAGTCATGAATTATTTAATCAAGTGAAGTAAGAAACCCATTGCAACCAATCAAGCATCTCTTTCACTGGTTGAACTCCTTGCATGTCTTTGATCAAAGGAAAAATGAAAGGCTTACTTAATGACAACTCAAATAAAAACTTGGAAAAAAATTCAATGTTGATAAAATCTGAAAAATTGGTCTTTCTTATTGTCTTCAGACATGCTGCAAAAGGATCTTCAAAATAATCAAATGTGACTTTGTATGAAACCCTCAACTGCTCTCTTTCTTTCATGAAATTTCAACTATTGGCTATCATAAAAACACTGAAAATATTCATGAAATTGTTGCAATGGAACAACTTAGGGAAATTAAGATCTGATTGGCTTTGACACCAACTCATCATCCTCTTCATTTCCAAACTCACAAATGCTCAGTGGCTGAAATTTTTGACTGATAAAATCCTCCATATAAAAAGCTACAAGATCACAAAAATCAGAGAAATATTGTTGTTGATTTACAATGTTGTTATGTTGTTTCTCCAAAAAACCTATGTGATTTTGCATAAGCTCAATTTCTTTTGTTTTATTAATGATTTTAAAATTCCCTTTCAAAATTTTGAATGAAGAAAAGCATAAAGGAAAGGAATTACCTTCAGCTGACTCACAACTTTCCTCATGTTCTATGTCATGTCTGCCATCAAAGAGTTGAGTTCTTTTATGATACTGCTGAAAATGATTACTTTCTGATTGAGAAGACATTGTTTCTTGTTCTTTAAAATCAACCTCATAATGATAATCATGCTCATCAAATATGGGAAAACCAAAAACCACTTGAATATCATCAACAATAAAATTTGAGACAACAGATTGATCCTCAATAATTTGATTATTACTCTTCGCAGAAACATCATCATTGATACTTTCAATAAAATGCATGCCATTGTCAATCCTCTGCTCAAAATGAAAAGGATTTGGATTGAAACCAAGACTCTCTTGAGTATGCTCATTCTCTTGTTCATTTGCATCTGTAACTTCATCCAGAAACTATTTTGGGAATTTATCATATGCTTTAAGATTTCCATCTATTTCCTAAGTAGCAACGAACATTAGTTGTAAGGTTATAGACCTTCTATTCATGAAAAGGTAAGAAAAATATGAATCAAAGGTCGTTGCATAACAAAACATGGTAGCAACTTGAGGAGGCTAAATGTCTTTAGGCATCTTGTCATAAAAATTGAAAATTTTCCTGTTAAACATAGAGAGAGTTTCATCCCTATGATTTTCTATGACAAGAAACTTTGAAAGATGTTGATCCCTGGATTTCCCCCCGCCCCAAAATTTCAGAAAGAGATCAATCTGTTCCTCCTGTGAATTGACTGATTTAAGATCCAAATTCCTAAACCGCTTCTTAGCATCCCCTTGCAATGAATAAGAAAAAGTTCTGAAGTAAACATCATCATGCTCAACATCGAAAATCTCTATACAATGTTTGAAGGCCTGAATGTGTTTTTCAGCTATAAAGTTGTCATTTTCTCCATCAAACTTGGGAAGGTATTTATAATGGTTCGGAGGAAAATCGTGAATGACATGTGACAATTTTAAAGGTCTATATCTCTCTTGAATCTTGGAAGGTATAACACTAGTATAAAATGATGAAATTAATGACTAGGTGACTAAAAAACTTAGTCACCGCAATTATTTCAAGTAAATTACTACTAAATTTGAGCAATTTTAAGTGACTAACTTAAACGACTAATTTAGTCTAGGGATAAAATATACGACTAGCTAATAAGTGACTAAACTAAAAGTGACTAACTTAAATGACTAATTTAGTCTAGGATTAAAATATATGACTGGATAATATGTGACAACATTATTTCATGACGAGACTACCCTACAAGCCACCGAATTTCTATCATATCTATGAGGTCAACAATAATTTGTGGTTCAAGATATAGCTAATTTGGAACAAACTTAGCTCTAAAGCTTAGGATTTTTTTTCTCCCTCTAATGTTTATAGACAAACAGATCAATTTCTAAAGCATGTGGGAGCCAAACTATCACCTTTCCCATGTTGACTCCCCCTATTGAACATCATTGAAAATCTCAATAGATTAGTTATCCTTACTAAAACAAACATTTCATTGGAAATGATCATTAATCCTATGACATTACTACTTCACTATACTTTTTTACCACACAAAGCTTATTTTGATGTCTATGCTTCTTATTTTATGACAATACTACCCTACAAGCCGCCAAATTTCTATCATATATTCCATGAGGTCAACACCAATTTGTGATTCAAGATATAACTAAGTTGGAACAAACTTAGCTCTAGAAGCTATGCTATTTTTCCACCCCTAATGTTTATGGACAAAGAGATATCAATTTTCTAAAACATGTGAGAGCCAAAGTATTACCTTTCCCATGTTGACTCCCTCTATTAAACACCATAAAAAATCTCTATAAATTAATTATCCTTATTAAACCAAACATTTAATTGGAAATGATGATTGATCATTACCATGACATTAGTACTTTTCCTCACTTTTTAACCACACAAAACTTATTTTGATATCAGCATAATTCACTTGTGATAAATCAACCAAAACCCCCTCAATTAATATTTACTCACACAAAAACCTAAATATTTTCATAAATTAATAATTATTTATAATAAAAAATACCTCCTATTAAAAAAATAATATTTAATGGAATTTAATTGCCTTGATAAAGAAGAACATTTCATTTAAATTTCATTAAGGTTTCATGGATTTGTTTCTTTCAAACATTAAAATGGTTTATTTCCCTCCATTACAAAGGTTTGTCAAATATCAAAATAGTTTATTTCCAAATGTTTGTCCATGGGGAAGAAGGAGAAGGAAAAGGCACATTTGGAAGGATGAGGGTCCATGCCACTTTCAGCGTAGCATGCCCGCTAGATTTGAGATCTATTCTTGGGGGGGCTCCATAGTCCTTTTGTTCATGTCTGTCTAGCGTCAAAGGGTATATGTGGGGAAGAAGGCTAGCACTGTGAACCCAAAGCCTTGCTTTTTTACTCTGCTAGTCTCGGACTAAGGCCAGCCCTTGGCACCTTCTCTTTCACACATCTGGTCGTGTTATCACATAAATTCTTTTGTTAAAAATTATTTATATGGGCAAATTTTTTTGGTGTTTAAGGCTGCAGGAGCTCCCGACATTCCTATGTTTGAAATTTTCTTAACAAAAATCAGAAATACAAGGAGCAGGTGGTCTACTTGCAGCGGAATGGACAATCTGCAAATGCTTCCTTTTTAGTATCACTTAAAGCTACTGAAGACTCGGATCTTGACACAAAGGAAAATGATGATGCAGATGTGGGAGATATGGGATTGAGACAAGTTCTTAAATTTCTTAAAATTGGGATGCCTGGCCTAAAATTCAAGGTGTTGAAAGTTGTGACTCCAGAACAGATAACAAGGATTTAGAGATTGTTCCATCAGTTGTAGTTAGTGCATATCTGCAGCAAATACAAATGAGCAAGCTGCTTCAGCCATTTGGGTGCATGGTTGCAGTGAATGAGAAGACTTTTGAAGTGATTTCTTACAATGAAATCCCCTAGATATGTTTCAAGTGTCAACTCATGCAGTTCCCAGCGTGGAGGACCAAAAAATTCTTTGTATTGGCAGTGATGCAAGGACCTTGTTCACTCCTTCGAGCACCATGTCATTGTAGAAGGCTGCCAAGTTTGAAGAACTCAATCTTCTGAATCCTGTTTTGGTCCATTCCAGGAGTTTTGGTAAGCCCTTCTATGCTATACTCCATAGAATTGATGTGGCATTGGTGATAGATTTTGAGCCTATTGGGACTTCGGATGTTTCCACCTCTGCAATGACAGCATTACAATCCTATAAGCTTGCTGCAAAAGGAAATATCATGGTTGCAAATCAATCTCTAGTGGAAATATTGGGCTACTGTGTGACATGATTGTACAATAGGTGTGTGACCTTATAGGTTATGTCTGTGTTGTGGTGTATAAATTTCATGATGATGATCATGGTGAGGTGATATCCGAGATTAGAAGATATGATTTAGAACCTTATTTGGGTCTTCACTACCCTCCAGCTGATGTCCTTCAGGTTTCAAGATTCTTGTTTATGAGGAACGAAGTAAGAATGATTCTTGATTGCTATGCACAACCTGTAACAATGATTCACGATAAGGGATTTCCTAGAGACCTAAGTTTCTGTGGATCTACATTGATAGCACCTCATGGTTGCCATCCTCAATACATGGCCAGCATGGGTTCTATAGCATCTCTAGTAATGGTTGTAGTAATCGATGAGAAGGAATTGGACAGAGGTAGCGAGGGGCAGATGCAGCAGAAAGGAAGAAGGCTTTAGGGACTGGTGGTTTGTCATCGCACTAGTCCACATTATGTTCCATTTCCTTTGAGGTATGCCTGTGAGTTCTTAATGCAAGTTTTTGGAATTCAGTTAAACAAGGAAGTTGAATTGGCTACTCAGATGAGAGAAAAGTGAATTTTATGCACTCAACATTGCTCTGTGAGCAATACACCCTTGGTAATTGTCACTCGGAAGCCCAAAATCATGGATCTTATCAGATGTGATGGTGTTGCCCTTTACTATGAAGAAAACTTTTGGCTTATGGGGGTAAGTCCTACTGAGGCTCAGATCCAAGATATTGTTGCATGGTTGTCTGAGCATCACATGGATTCCATAGGTTTGAACACAGATAGTCTTTTTTATGCAGGCTATCTTGGAGCAGGATCATTAGGGAATGCAGTTTGTGGAATTGGCATCGTGAGAATTAATTCAAAAGAACTTTGTTTTGGTTAAGATCCCATACTAAAAAAGAAATCAAATGGGGAGATGCCAAACATGACTTGTAGGAGAGAGATGATGGTAATAAAATGCATCCACGATCTTCATTTGATGCATTCCTTGAAATGGTAATAATGAGGAGTTTTCCTTGGGAGGATGTTGAGATGGATGCCATCCATTCATTGCAATTAATATTGTGAGGTTCCTGCAAAGAAACTGATGACAGTAGCATAAATATCTTGATAAATAGGCAACTCACTGATTTGAAACTTTAGGAAATGGATGAATTGAATGCAGTGGCAAATGAGATGGTGAGATTGATTGAAACAACAACAACTCCAATCTTGGTAGTCGATGCTTATGGAGTAGTAAATGGATGGAATAGAAAAGCTACCTAACTTAGAGGTTTGTCAGTGGAAGAGGTCTTGGGGGAGCCTCAATCAATCTCGTCGAGGAAACCTATGCTACATTTGGCTTTGCAAGGAGTTGAAAAGAAAAATGTTCAAATTGAGCTAAAAAGACATGGCTTAGAGGAGGAAAAAGGTCCAGTAGTTTTACTCATTAATGCTTGCTCGAGCAGGGACCTGAAGGAGAATGTTGTGGGAGTTTCCTTTGTCGCCCAAGATGTGACCAAGCAGAAGATCGTTATGGACAAGTTCACTCGCATTCAAGGTGACTACAAGGAAATAGTTCAGAATCCAAGTCCCCTAATTCCTCCCATATTTGGAACAGATGAATATGGATGGTGTTCTGAGTGGACTTCGCCCTGGAGACAAAGAGGCTCTAATTCTTACTGTTAAAGCTACCAAAGTTTTGGATTGCATTTTTTATGAGCAGAGTTTCAAGGCATACAATCCGCAGCTCCAGATTTGAAGGGCATAAATATATGTCAAAATGACAGCTAGTTAAATAGGGGGCATAATTTCCCTCATTAAAGGAACCCCTGGCAGCAAACAAAGAAGCACCATTAAGGTACATAAAATATCATCTATGGTATCAGAGGAATAATTGTGTAAGCATTTTGTTTACCTGCTCAGAGATGATCCTTTTCTATGTAGAGAAGGTTGATAAATTCACATATGAAGAGTCTGATGGACAAAACCAGAATTTGTATCAAAGGTGCAGTGAAAGATGTTTTTCTTTTTGCATGTCGAAGGAGGCTCAATTATTCTTTCATGTTGATAAGGTTTCCCTCATAGCAAGCCAATTTTGTTGACTAAGAACCCATGAAAAAACATAGGACAGTGACAAACATCGATCATCAAACATCACTGACAGAAATAAAAATATCAAAGAAATAAGAACATAAGGGATCAAGAAACATGGCATGGCTAGAAGAAAGAAGCCAACAAAACCAGTCTTCCTGTATTGATTCCTAAACAACCTTTTCTTATGAACAGAGTTCATGTAGATCTGCAAATCGTACTAGTTCCTTCACCATTCCCTCATCTTCATTCACAAAGCAAATTATACATAATGGCAGCTTGGATTTTCATAGATGCATCACCAAGCGGAAGACCAAGAACATCTCACAAATGCTGCTCAAAACTTCATTATCCTGCACATTTGGTGACTGTGAGGAAGATCTGATGTTTCCTACAACACAACCATCGAAATCCATTCTATGAATCTATAATGAGAGATGTGATATATTTCATTCAATTCAAAAACTAAAACCTAAGCTTCATTCATGCAGCTTCATCAAACCTTAGACTTGCTAGGGACAATTCTGCTTTAACAACTAAGAGTGGATCAATGTTTGGAGAGGTTTGTCCTATTTTGACAACCATAGTTCTAGTTCTTCTAAACACTGTGAAGGAGCTCCATACAGCTTTAACTAGACTTGCATGCACTGCAAGCTTTGATGCCCATTTTCTCTATAAAGCTCTTGAAGGTGTTGGACCACCCTGAAGCCACATTGAAATAATACAAGGATAGATAAAAAGGATACCTGCTGACAAATAAATATTTTTCATGCTATAAGCCTTTTGGAGAAAATCCACAAACATATTCATAGGATGGAACTTTTCTTATCCTTTGATCAATGAGTTCTATCTCAGAAATATGCTTGAGAGGATATTTATGTGTAGAATCTAGATGTGAATGCTCAATCAAAATTTTCATACCAAGGTTGTACATAAGCTAGGGCTCTTGCAATCATCCATATTCCATTCTAGTAAATTCCCTGTGTTGTTCCTTATTTTTGAAGAATGGCAGATATAGTCTTTACCAAGGCCCCATAGGGACCGCACTTCCCAGCTTTTGTTTCCTAATTACTGGGATAACATTTGTAGATGTCCTTCTCCATCAAGTTTATACTGGTTCAAGTGAAATTTCAGGTGTTTACTCATTATTTATTTTTAGGTGCTTGATAGGTCACTTGCCTTTATATACACCATTTCCGATCTAATGTTTTTTAATTCCTTTGGGCTTTTCTATCAAACTTTGACTTGTGTGTTGAAGAATGCTTTTTTCTGTAATATAAGAGTATCCTGTAGACCTTTCATTTTTGGTTTGATATGGAAATTGTCATTCTCTACCTTAGAACAAATGATCCAAGCACACAGAACATTTGTGACCACATTCAGAAAGTCTTTGTTTGAATTTTGCTATGGCATCAAAGTTTCAAGCTTCCTCTAATCATAAGTTTTGTCTGCCATGAAAACTCTGCAAGAATTGTTGCAAAGTCACTTTCGAAACACAGACCATGTAACTTTCTTTATGCATATTTCATGCTGCTTGACTTGAATTGAGAACCATAACAGTCATATGCCCTTTTGCATATTTTTTTCATTCGCCTTATGAAAGTCATTAAAAGGCCTTTAGACCTTCAATTAGCCCTGTGATTTCTTGCACAAACCAAGGGGTAACCGTGTCAACATTGACACATTTATGGTGGTGGATGGTGATGGCTCCTCTTTGTTTCAAATGCTAGTAAGGATGCTTCTCTTCCTCACCTCCATAATCTTTGCTTTCGAGAGGACTAGTCATGACTTGGAGGATTTTCTCTCTCAAGTATTATCTATTATCAATTCCACTTTCTAGGGATACTCTTTTGGGTTCCCTTCCTTTTTTATTTTATTGTTGTTGTTAAATGTTGTCCTCCTAGTCCCATTGACATAGTTTGAAGTATTATTTTGTCACATAGGAGGTCTCCCTCTCTTATTTTTTGTTGAGAAATGTTGCATATATACTTCATAGATCAAATAAGTACATCATGGAACATGAAGGATTACAACAAGCAAACAACAATGGTACCCCAAACGGTGAAGGCAAGGGATTTTAGAGTTCCCCTCTCTTTTGTGAACTTTGATATCTATGGATGTTTTCTTGTATGTGTTTTTATAAATTGACATTTTTAGGGTGTTTTTCTTGTATTTGTTTACAACAGCGGCCAACACATGTTCTGAAGTTTGGGAACTAGAATACTAAACAAGATACTAGTTACACATCTTATTTTGAGGGTGCCCATGTTGTTAGAGGTGCAAAGCCTGGCCATGAAGAACAGTCTAACAAGGAAGATGAGGGTATCATATGCCAAAGATTTGGGAACAAACCTGGAGCAGAGTGCATGTTACCACCTTCAACAACTGGGCAAGAGTCATAGGGTGGAAACATACAAACCAATGAAACTGTAAGTATTTCATAGTTTTTCCTTCTTGTAAATTGCTTTCAGTAAAAACTGACATAATTCAAATTTAAACCATAATTTATAATGTTAGAATACCTGTTAAGGTAATAGTTCCAAATGTAGAAATAAGCCAAATTTTTGGAAGTTTTCTAATTAGTCACTAGATAAAGTGGTCAATAACACTGGAAAAGGGCATTATTTTTTGCTTATGGTTTGAATAGCCATGATCTTGGATTGATAGATATCCTATCTAAACAGAATAATTTATTATATTTAATTCTTTTATAAATATTACTCCCAATCTGTGTGTCTAGGACTAAGGTATGCTTTTACTTTCATGCAGATTTTAGAAATCAAGCCATGAAATTACATGCTTTGTGGAGAATGGGCATGCAAAATTTGTCAGTGTCCTGCAAGCCATGAATACAAAGCTTAGGTACTTATGAACCAAGTCTACACACAGCTGATTTGAGAAATTATTAATGGCATAGGTTGATTAAAATAAAGGCCATTCCATCTATAACATTTGAAATTAAAGATTTTAGGTTGACTAAGGACATTTCTCACCATCTATTGTTCAAACTCATTATTCTAAAAATTCCAATTATTTTGCACCTTCTGTGAGACAATACGAGTCTTTGTGAAGCCTTCTTAAGTTAGGTACTAGTAGGGCCTAATTTTGCATCATAATCTGTAATATGGATATTTATTATACCTATACTTCTAGGAAAACATTAAAATATTGTTGCGTATTATCTGACAGGTGAGAGGAATCCATTAGCATTTGGTTAGGCAGATTCTTGGCTGAAGCAAATTGATTGAGCACTATGAATATTTGTTACAAGGTTCATGGCATTAACATAAGATTTCATAAAGCAATAACTCTCTCCAAGGAACAACTCTATATTTCATTGATGTAAAGGTTATTCAACATGTTGCAGCTTGGCAGAGGTGCACCTATCCCCAGTGTTGGAGCCTTGAGTTAAAGCAACCCTATATTTAACAAAGCATGGGAAGACAAGCAGACAAGAGGAACAACCAAAATTCCAATAATACCATCAGAAACTCCATCTCATAACAAGCCACCCCAAAGGTCATAGGTAATTAGTTTTGAATAAGATAGGTTGTATCTATAGAAAATCTGATCATTTTCATTTGGGGCCTCTGAAAGTTGAACATGTTTATGTGTTTGTAGTGATGGTGTTGCTTCAAACCAGGAGTTGATTTTTACAATAGAATTTGTCTACAAACTTTGCAATTATTGATTTTAAAATTTAAATCACTCAAATTCTTGCAAGAATTATTATGTGCTTTTCCTGAAGAAATTTCATAGAATAATTTTTGGGAAATTAAAATAAATTTGAAAATAAATATTGCAATGATACCCATCAAGGTCAGGAGTTACTTCCCACCAAGGGGAAGTCAACAGTGCCATAAATCTAGACATACCATGAATAAAACAAAACTGAAAGTAGCCATGAACATCCACACCAATGGGGATCTTAGAGTCACTTTCACAAAATAACACACACCCACATGACTTTACAAGGCTATAAGGCACATTCTTTGGGCTTATATGGTGTGTCCAAAAATTTTTGGAGTACCCCTACTGAAAGAGGGGTAACATGACCTTGGGCTTGCAATAATGCTAATAAATATTGCGAAGTGATCATATGTACCCATGCTTACACGAGAGGTAGTAGGCCCAAAAAAGTGACCCATCTCCAACAAATGAGGGGAAAAATGGTTTTGGTGCAGCATCCAACCTCCAAAGGCCCTTCAAAGGTGCTTCTCCTCTACAAATCAGCCAGTAAACTCCCTAGGTGTCATCCAAAGTAAAAGATTGGGCTCCAAAGTAAACTATCCACCCTTAGTGGTGGGTCTTCTCCTCCAATCCTATCAAGAATGATCCCAAACCCTCCTAAAAAATGAGCACAGGGGCTTCAGAGTGGACACATCTAACTTTCAAGAGGTGGGACAACTCTTCTTATCATGTACATGAGACCTCCAAGTGTCCACCAATGTGGGAAAAATCTTCTAAGGTGAATGCTCAACATACAAATCTGCCAACAATACTCCCAAACAGGCTTTATCTCTACTTCTCATATCTATAACTCACCCAAAACAGAGATCAACACCTAATTGTTGCAATAACGTGGGTGGGCTCCATATAGAAAAACTGATTCAAAACACATTATAAATTGGTCCTCCATGAAATATGTTTCAATACAGCTTGTAGGTTGGCTCAAACAGGTCAGCCCTTACTCCTTTAAGTGGTTGCTGCACAAGTATATATATATAAAACCTAAGCAGCCCTTTTGAAGAATACAAATAGAAGTGTCTGACCTTGCTCCCACAAAATTTGAAATAGGTACAGAGCACTGGATTCATAGTTTAGATAGACTTTTGATATCCCCGAGGAGGCTTGAGTTTGCATCTGATCCAAGCATTCTTCATTGTGGAAAGGCTTTGCCGCAATTTCCTGCTTCATTACAACATATCACACCAAAATTTAGGCTTCAAGAGAGTAGTCTTTCCGTGTTGTGGCTGAAAGTAGCCCAGAACACATTAATAGCATCCCTTTATATTGATTCAAGTGAAATTTTAGGTGTTTACACCTTATTTCTTTTCAAGTGCTTGATAGGTCACTTGCCTCTATATACACCATTTCCAATCTGATGTTTTTTTATTCCTTTGGGCTTTTCTGTCAGACTTTGACTTGTGTGCTGAAGAATTATTTTTTTCTGTAATATAAGTGTATCATGTAGACCTTTCATTTTTGGTTTGATATGGACATTATCATTCTCTACTTCGGAACAAACTATCCAAGCACACAGAACATTTGTGACCACATTCAGAAAGTCTTTGTTTTAATTCTGCTATGGCATCAAACTGCCTCCAATTACAAGTTTTGTATGCCATGAAAACTCTGCAGGTGCTTCTACAAAGTCACTTTTGAAACACAACCCATGTAACTTTATTTATGCACATTTGACCCATTCATCCTGCTTGACTTGAGCTGAGAACCATACCAGTCATATGCCCTTTTGAATTTTTTTTCATCCACCTTATGAAAGCCATTAAAAGTCCTTTAGACCTTCAATTAGCCCTGTGAAATTAATATACTTAGCAAGATGCTCTTGATGGCATAGATGGTTTCAAAGTTGATCCATTATTTTCATGCTTGAAATCACACATTTTGAATTATGCAGGAAACATCCATGTTTTTTGTCCAGTGAGGCCTTTCCTCTTTAGTGAGAAGCAGGCAATACCTGGGCCTCTTGTAGTTCCTGATCTAGACAAAGTAGTCATAAGATTTGCTGGAGGAAAAACTAAAGAATACAACTTTGACAAGGTTTTCCTTCTTGGTGCTTCACAAGGTGCACAAAAAACACTATATTTTGCAGTTAGACTGTAGGTTATTGTTCAACAAAAGCTTCACATTTTTGTCATCAATATATCTAGCAGTACATTATATAAAAAAATGTGTCTTGCAATTCTACAGATGAAATTTTTACAGAAGTGGAGCCAAGTATCAAATCAGCTTTGGATGGACACAATGTATGCATTTTTTCCTATGGATAGATAGGGACTGGCAAAACTTTTACTATGGTTTGTATTTTCTATTTTGGACTTCTCATTGAGCCATATATAACGATGGTATTGTTTCTTAACCACTTGGTGGATACAGTTAGGCTATTATCTATTTGATTCTTATCAAATTTTGCAGGAAGGCACGCCAGATTGTCCTGGGATTGTTCCCCATATGATGCA
Organism: Pinus tabuliformis; assembly: GCA_031772625.1. NCBI lineage: Eukaryota > Viridiplantae > Streptophyta > Pinopsida > Pinales > Pinaceae > Pinus > Pinus tabuliformis. The sequence continues at coordinate 163,888,553 of CM062815.1, read as the reverse complement.
AGAACTATTTCATCAGGCCTCTCTGGACACGACTGTTAGCTTCACATTCTCATTTAGCATGCTAGAACTATACATGGGACACTTTAGGGATTTACTTACCTCTCAATCAACAAAGTTAGTACACCTTTTCTCCAAAATGATATTTTACACTCACATCATGGTATCCTTCTTCAAAAGTTAAATGTGTATGGAGTTGTAATGCAATCAGATTGTTTTTCTTCTTGCTATTCAGTCTTTCTATCCAAATGGATGCAAAGGGTAGAGTTGAGATTGAGAACCTAAGGGAAGTGATCATGACCAATTTCAGCCAAGCAAGAAAATTGTATAGCAAAGGTAGCAGAGCTCAATCTATAGCTTGGACCAATGCCAATGAGCCATCTAGTAGATCACATTGGTACGCACCTATTTTGACTAACAATACTGGATTGGTACAGTGAATATAATTATAAATTGAATTTGAAGTTCTATTAATGTCCATGAATGACCAAAAATGGGTCAATGGGAGTGGAGACTACTAAATACATTATCAGCTACAAAGGGAGTGCATAATGCATGTAAGAGCAAAAAAAATAGTAAAATGGAAATGAGTCCTAAATCTAAATCTAAATTAGTAACCCTAAAGCATAGCTAGCAAAAGGGTGGACCAAAGAAGATAAGTCCCCCCACAAAGTCAAGGGTGGAGCTAATTGTTGTTATCATCTACACCTGCAATAAAGATGGGATTTAGTCGCATTCATTCATCTCCGTAATTCTTCTACTGTCTGCAGTTTAATCAAGATTGCTATCAATTTCTCGAGTGCTACACAAAGATATAGAGGTACTAGCAAGCTTTGGATGGTAGATCTCGGTGGAAGTGAACGTTTGCAAAAGACACAGGCCACAGGTCAGACTATGGAGGAAGGGAAGGCGATAAATATGTCCCTCTCAGCTCTTGGTGATGTGATTAGTGCATTACAGAATAATTAAGCTCACATTCCTTATAGGTAAATACTCTTGAATCTGTAACCAGCCTAGGTGCATCTTTATCTTGGATCTATCAAGTGCTGAGATGGATAAAATCCCTTGAGGTGCCAAACTTTTTTAGAGTGCAAATACTTGAGGAAAGGTTTCCACCTGGAGGTCTTTGATCTCTCTTGGTGTTTGTTAGATATATGGTTAGGACATATTTCGGCTAGTTTAAAACACTCTCCTCTCTCGATATATTATTATTATACCATAAATGAACATTAAAGGATTAAATTTTTTGTTTTCCTTCAATATAGAAAAGGTCAACAGCGTAAGTGTTACACAGAGACATTGCACATCTCTCCACTTGGGCTGTAGAATGCACCTCTTGGTGCAACTAGTTTCATGCGAAGCTTCCAAAGTATGTTTGTCACATCGGTCAGGGACTCGGGATTTTACGTTTTTCATATTATAAGATGTGGATCCTTTTCGGTCAATACGTTCCTATGAGATCTGTAAAAAGAAGGCATGCTACATATAAAGGCTACAAAGAGCCCATGAAATGGAAAATATAGAGCTAATTTTTTGGCACTTGAGGAAGAGGGCAACATGTATAATAATTCCTTGAGGTTTATAGAGTGTACTCATTTATTTTTTGTCTATAACAATCCAGTTTTGTTGAGATTAAGGAAAGTTTGCTAAAAGTACTGCCGTGAAAGTGCAGTGTTTAGTTCGGTTAGGTGAATAGGCATTTCACTGAAATTATGGAAATGTTGTAGTTACTGGCAGCACTGTTTAGTTTAGTCAGTATTAAAAACCACAATACTTGGAATGTTAGTGATTAGGCTAGTTTAGACCTACCCACCCGCCCCACACATTTTTGCACACAAAAATGTATTATTGAATTAGAATTAGTTAGTCACAGTTTGTTATGTGCCTCTTTCAGTGGTTAAAAAGGATTCCATTGTAAGGCATACTCCAACTGAGGAGGTGGTGATACATTTGGTGAATTATTGTTGGGTTGAGTTTGGTAGCTTGCTTGTGCCACCATATTTAGGGTTTGGTAGCTGGCTTGTGCTACCAGATTTAGGGTTTGGAGCTTGTAGAAAGCTTCCTTGATTGTGGATTGTAATTTCATATTTCCTAATATTAATCAGCACTTTTCTGTCTATTTTGAAATAGTAATTTAATTTAATATATTTACTCGTGTTGGGAGGGATGCATGGATAAAATTCCTATGGAGATCTGCATTCATACTCGAGAATTTTGTATTGTAATGGTATTCTGCATTGCTGAGGAAAGAAAATCTAGTGGTCTTTATAGTGTAAAAAAACAAACAACATCTTGATTTGTTGATTGCAAGCTGAAAAGAAGTACTTGGTTTCATGTTTGTTCGCTACATCTGATACATTTTGCAATCTAATTTTACAGAGTGATTATTTATATAAAGTTCTACATGTGCAGGAACAGAAAACTTACGCAAATCCTAAGAGACTAAATAGGTAACGAATTCGCTTTTTTTGTCCATTTGTTCTCTTTGTATGCCGTGAAGGTTTGTTTTCTTGGTTCTTCTGCAGATGGACTTATGGTGTCTTATTTCATTAATTTGAGATTCTAAAACACATTCTTTTGAAAAAATGCAGGAGAAGACTCAAAAACATTGATGCTTGTCCATATTAGTCCTAAAGCAGATGATTTAAGTGAGATGATTTGTTCTTTGAGTTTTGCGACTAGAGCAAGGGGGGTTCACCTTGGACGAGAACTATATTATGTAAATCCTTATGCCCGAACCTTGTCTAGGTCTCCTGTAAAGGGAAAAAATAAGGAAGCCTCTTGTTCATTCTATTTAGGTATTTAACAGGCATGTTCTATGAAAAGGTTTATTATCGGAAGAGTGTTGTATACAACCAGTGCCTCATGCATATTTTCTTGAGTGGTGCTAGTTTATATATGAATCTTGTGAGGTACAATCAATGGACCTGTGATATAGCAGCCATATTTACGTTGCTTTTAAAATAAAATCTAGTTGTCTAGTTCTCTCTTCCTTGTCTAGTTCTCTCTTCCTTGTCTTGGCCTTTGGTTATGCTACATATATGCAATTCACACTGGTATTTGTCTAGTTCTCTCTTTCTTGTCTTTGATATTGCTGCATGCATATTTTCTTGAGTGGTGTTAGTTTATATCTGACTCTTGTGAGGTACAATCAGTGAACTTGTGATACAACAGACAACTTTACGTTGCTTTTAGAATAAAAACCATTTGTCAAGTTGTCTCTTTCTTGTCTTGGGTTTGTTACATATATTCAATGTGTACTCTTCTTTGTCTTTGTCTATTTCGCTCTTCCTTGTCTTGGGTGTGCTACATACATGCAATGAACACTTTTCTGTGTCTTTGTCTAGTGGTCATAGAATGCCTGGTAATAGAAATTTATCATAGAACTGATTCCAATTTTTGAGGGAACGAGTATCATGCTTATTCTTATTGTGCCATGCAGAAAGTCAAAGTTAAGACAAAAGCAAACATGGTTGAACTGATGCAGCAGATGAGATGCCTTGAAGATGACTGCCAAAGTGCAAGAAACAATATTCAAACCGTTGAGTTTCTTTGAGAGAAAAGAAGAAACATCTTGCAAAGAGTGATCCATCCTTAGGGTACCAGGAAACATCAGATAGTCAAGCTAGTCAGGAAACATAGATGCCATACAATATTGAATTAGGGAATGTAGCACAAGGGTCTGTGGGCTTGCCCAGATATATTAATGCCACAGCCTGTAGTTGCATCTGAGGTAAGTTAGTGGATGTAGAATTCAAAACTCCAAGCATAACGAAAAAGAGAATGCAATTGAGTAATGAAAGGAAAAAACCATTATCAGGGAATGCCAAAACTGTGATTTTTCCCGAGATAGATCAATCAACTTGTGGTTCAGAAAGCTATGTATCTAATGAAAGTGTTCTTACGCATTCCTGACTGCCCAGCAAGAGGGTTGTTGCTTACTCCGCCCAGTAATCCAGTAATTGTGCTTCCTATTGGTATTGGTGAAAAAAGGCCATGGAAAGAAAATGAATAACATTTATTCTAAGACGTGTGGTATTAATGAATTCCTATGCTTTTCCGAGAGAAATTCACTGAAGGTTGGTGGAATCTCCAAAAATAAGATTAGGACTGGAATTTATTCCAAGCAAAGTACCATTTATGAATCTCAATTCTCTTTTGAGGGTAAGACACCCATGGGCAATGACAAGAAGGCCAATGAAAAATATTATAAGCAGTATACTATTGATCAATCCCAATGCCTTTTAGAGTGTAATACTCCTAAAGATACTGGCTTGCCCGAACATGAGGTAATTGGTGCATATTCTGAGGAGTTCACCATTGCCGAGTACCGGTTCTTGTCGGAGTGCAATACACCCGAGAGAAGACAAGTGTGTTCATCAATTCCACACTGTAAAAGGGTGATTTATTTCTAAACATCACCCAATAAAACACTGAACAAAGATATTTCATATACTCCTGCTGTTGAGAAAACAGAACTGATGTTGAGAAAGTTATGTATAGGGGGCCTATAAACGATAACAATGAAGACGATTCAAATCCATCTCAAAATGAACAAAACTACAAACAATTACCCATGCCAACATTATCAAAACCTATCTCACAATCCCCCATGGAAGAAAATGAGATGAAGGACCTATGTAAACAAGAAATAGCAATTGCAGTGGCAACAACAACAGCAATATCGAAAAGAACGACAACAATGGAAATGGAAACAAAAGCTAAAACAAAAACAAAAGAAACAACAGGTGACTTGCAGACCAAGCTGACCTTAAAGACCAGAGATCCCTCAGATCCGTCACTCATGAGTATAGGATTTCCTTCCATAGGAAGCTTTAGAATGCATCATTTCAAATGCTCATACATGTTTTCAGAATTAGAAATGAAATTGAAACAAAAGTGGGTTTGTCTAACATTAGAAGTGTTGTAAGTAGAAGGGTTTGTACAAATTTTCTGTTCATATTTTGCTAACTCTGACACAAGATAGGGATCGCCATTGTGAAATGTCATTCTTGAGAAATTTTATGGTGTGACTTTCTTTTTAGGGTCGAAAATTTTGTAGTATTATGTACAGCTAAAAGGCTAATGTCTTTTCTACACGTTTGTATGTTGAGGCCCTGATCAACTTGTATGATCATATTTCTTTGTTTACCTTCTTTATGTGGCCAGGATTCTGCGTTCATATGGTGAAGATCACGCACATAATATTGTTCGGCGCTTGTTTAGGAGCGGGGTGACTGAACTTGGTTCTTGAGAATGACTTTTTCTTTGGACTGCTGCTCTGAAGAAGCTGATACACATGATTCACAGTATTTTATACCCGGATCATTCATCCGTATCGAAATTAGGATCGTGTTCCCCTGTCTAGAATATTTTTTGGGTATAGTGGATTGTGTATAACCCAATACAGAGTCCCATCACAGATTAACCAGACTGGATTTCCATCAGAGATTCTTCGAGAGGTAAGATCGTCTACTTTCTCATGCTTTTGATTGTATTTGAGAAATTTGTAGGTTATTTGTGTCTCTTCTCTCCTATAGTTGAGTATCATTTATCTTTCTTTCTAAATTATTATTAGCAACTCTGTTTTTATGTGATTGACATCCCAGTGACTTGTTAACTAGGATAACAAGTTACAATCCATGATGTGTTTAGTGCCAAAATCACTTGTTTGTTATCCCTTGTACTTGTTGCAGGTATGATATTTTCTCCAGAGAGGAGCATATGTTGTAGGTTTCACTGCTATACAACAGAAGCATTGCTCCTTTCTCTCCTACTTGGCCTTCATGTAGTTGGGTCGTGTTTGTTGGGGGATCATTGTCTTAGGGTGGATTTCACGTCACAAGACGGGTTCATGACTCCCAACGTTTTTGGGCCATCCATATATTTTGTAAATAATCCCAATGCTTTTGTCACAGTTGCTTCAACAAGAAACCATGCGCATTGGAAATGCTTCTTCTTTGTTACTGATATGTTCAATTTTGTGATGTTTTTGGATAGAATGATTGATGGGATTCCATTTAGAGTATACATGCTAATTTGTGATACAAACTTTCTATTATTGTTTCAAATGTTGGGTTTTTGAATTACAAAATGCAGGATTCTCCTCCCCCACTCCAATACAGGCACAATCAAGGCCTATTGCTATTCAAAATCAGAACATAGTAGCCATTGTCAAAATACGTTATGGGAAAACATTAGGTTATCTTTTACCAGCATTTATTCATCTTCGACGCCATTGTACAACACTCAGATGGGACACAGTACTTGTTTTGGCACCAACGTGAGAGCTTGCAACCCAAATATAAGAGGAAGTGATGCCATCATGATGCCACCCAAAATGCCGGCAAGCTTTCAAACTGCTGGCATTCAATCATTTATACATATTTACCTTCCTTGATATTCCACTTTGCACTTTGTTCCCTCCAATACACTCAAAATGGGTGTTTTCACATCTCACACAGATATTCTCTTTCATGCATTCCCAATGCAACTGCGGTGTCTTTATCTAGAAGACCACCTTATGGGCACATCGTGAAGTCCATGTCTTCATACAAACAAACGTATTCCAGTTTGAACCAAGGCAATAAAATATTAATTCATCTTACCTCAGAAATCTTTATATCCAGACCATACCATACCCATTTCCAAAAAGCAATTATGCCCTCTCCTTTGGAATTCAGCGCAACCCTTGCACAATTTACAAATAATGAGGTTCTAAGTATTTGCACAAATTTTTTATTTCAGAATTCCAACAACAATTGGAGTTATCAAAATCATCAGGTGAAATGTCCAGCAAGAGCACAAGATGCCACACTTTCCAAAAAATCAATTTAATAATGGAATTGTAAAATGCCAATGTATTCCTATACATATTTTGCAATGGATTTCAACCCATTCAATGCATTTTCAACATCAATCTCCTTCGTGGCATTAAATTATATACAAGGCGATTTTCCCTCCAACACACATCTATTGGATGATCGTTTTTTCATAAACATTGCTATGATCAACAAACATCAGAAGTAAAAGCTAATCAAGTCTCGAACCACAACTTCTCCAACATAGCTCATAGGGACATTATAATTCATGACATTCAAGTTCTATACTTAAAAATTTATTTCAGAGATCACAAATCGACTATCCTCTCTGAGTCCATCTCACATTTCCAAGGCACATATGCCTAATTGGAAAACTCGGCATCCTTTAAAGTTTTTCCTCTCATCCTTCTAAAATAGAGGTTTCTCTTTTTGTATGCTAGTATTTCATCTCATAATTCCTAGCTTTGAAATCATGCTCTTCTCCACATTAAGTCTTCGCTTCAGGCTCTTGTGCCCATTTCATATACATGAAGATTTCAACTGATTCAAAATGGTTATGATACTCACCTAATCCCTTTCATTACCTTTTTCTCTGCGATACCAACACCATCAATTTATGAGTTCTACTCTCATTATACCAAGGTAATTCTATATAGAAAAACCCCTTCTTGAATTCCCAAATGAATCCGTCTTCTATCTCGGTTTGTAATAAATATTCCTCATGCCTGCAACTTACTATGGTTCTTACTGTGAACTACAATATGGGAATCATAACCCATTTCTACTTGACTATCATTCCTATAGATGAAGATATAGACAAATTGAAGGAAGAGCCTTATACAAAATCCCAACATTTGCTAAGATAGAAAACAACTTAGATGTCAGAAATGATTGGCTTATTTCTTTGTATGATGATTAGCAATCATGATTTCTTGGTTGGCGGCTTTTCCATATGCTACTCACTCTGCTCTCTCATGCATATTTTCTTGAGTGGTGCTAGTTTATATATGAATCTTGTGAGGTACAATCAATGGACCTGTGATATGTTGAAAATAATACTGAGAGGGGGGGTGAATCAGTATTATCTAATTCTTTTAATAAATCTTCCTTAGTTGTTCTTTGAATTATTTTTGCATGTCAGTACCATAAAATAATGAGCATGAACAAAGAAAAACAGATAGTCACACCAAAGAACACAAGATGTAAGGTGGAAACCCAATGTGGGTGAAAACCACCTGCTGCAATATGTCTCTATCTTCTTTCAAATTAGAAACTTCTTTTACAATGGTTTTGTACTGGTGCAGTCCTTTACCAGTACGCAGGCTGCAACCTGCAAAGAGCTACAACTCTCTCTTTCTCGTTTTCCAGTCTCTCCTGGAAGGGAGCTACAACCCCCTACTTCTTTTCATAAAGCATCAAATGATCATCAAGTACATACTACAGTTATCAGATCAGTAATAACAGAACTAACCCAGAACACCTTATCAACAGAAAAATTCAATCAACAGAACATCTTAAGACAGATACGCAATTTTCCCTTCTATGGCCTGCGTCGCTACGCAGTTCACCTTCTGCTTTCTTGCGTATACCCGCAGAGATCCTTCTGCCGCACTGCGTGCCCACGCACTGTTCCTTCAACCGCACTGTGTACTATTACTGCAGGTACGCACCCAGAGACATTATCGCGCCGCGTACTTTTACTGCAGGTACGCACCCAGAAATACTATCGCGCCGCGTACTTTTACTATGCGTACGCACCTGAACCTTAGTTGCTCTGCGTACCCACGCAGCTCTCCTTCTTCTGCTCTGCGTACCCACGCAGCTCTCCTGTTTCTGCTCTGCGTACCCACGCAGATCTCCTGTTTCTGCTCTGCGTACCCACGCAGCTCTTCTGTTAAACACCTGCGTACTTCTGATTAGGGCCGAATAGGCAGTCCACCAGAGTGGCACAGTTGCTCAGATCTGATCATGCGCTCGAGAGATCACCCTTCACAGATTCGCCTTCAACTTCCCTTTCATTTAGATCAAGCTTTTAAGACCATAACCCAATATTTCAGATCTAAAGATATTCAATTGCAAAAGATTCTTAGCCAAGTGATCTCCTTTTCTTTATATAGGCAAGCTCCTCCTAAAATCATGGAACAATACCACGAGCCAAAACCGTAATAACACAAATACCGACGGCTAAATACCAAGAGTAAAACATAAGAAACCCCACGTGTGCTTTTCTCTGCCTTGAAATGTGTGCACTGGGGGTACGCACCTCCTGAACGACTGGCCTGCATATCTGGACGCGGTCCCTGCATGGTGTACCTGCGGGTACGCACCTTCTGAACTGATTTCCTGCGTACTTCTTAATTTTCAACATATTGAGAGCCTTGCCACGGGAGTTGCCATCAAGTACAACATCTGTAACATATAGCCATACCAGAAACATAATGCCAACAATCTCCCCCTTTGGACTTGATGGCAACCTCACAATCTTCAACTTCATTCTCCCCCTTTGACATCAAGGGCAAAGGGGTATGCTCCCCCTAAGAACATGCTCCCCCCGAATATGAACCAGATCTGCAACAAAGAACCATAATCCACCATGAAAGAGATAGAGACATATTGCAGCTATTTCCAAGATCTCCTTCTGACCATCCTCCATAATGCCAACAATGCATTATATGCTCCCCCTGAACCTGTACCATCAATCAGAAAAGGTTCAACAATAAGATGATACATCAACAACCCCTAGCTTTTGCCTGAGGTATTCAAAAGTGTCCCTGGGCAATGGTTTGGTGAGAATATCAGCAACTTGTTCCTTAGAAGGAACATACTCCAACTTGACCTTCTGTTCAAGTACTTGTTCCCGGAGAAAATGATACTTGATTGGTATGTGCTTGGTTTTTGAATGCATAACAGGATTCTTTGAGATGCTGATTGCACTTGTGTTATCACATAAGATGGGGATTGGTGGTGTACAAGTGATTTGAAAATCCTGCAAAGTCTGCATCATCCAAAGGAGTTGGGTGCAACAAGATGCAGCAGCAACATATTCCGCTTCAGCTGTAGACAAGGCAATTGAACTCTGTTTCTTGCTGAACCAAGATACCAGTCTGGAACCCATAAAGAACGCACCACCACTTGTGCTTTTCCTGTCATCCACGCTTTCGGCCCAATCTGCATCTGTATAAGCATGAAGTGTAAGATCTGTATCTCTAGGATACCATAAGCCATAATTTTGAGTCCCTTGAAGATATTTGAAAATTCTCTTCACTGCCTGAAGATGAGTCTCCTTCGGATTTGCCTGAAATCTTCCAACTATTCCAACTGCATGCATGATGTCCGGTCGGGTACCTATCAAATAAAGTAAACTTCCAATCATAGATCTGTAGGTTGGTTCATGTACTGCTGCAGATTCATCATTTGCACTGAGGCTACATCCTGTGACCATGGGTGTACATACTGGTTTTGCATCTTCCATACCATATTTCTTCAAAATCTGTTTGAGATACTTGGTTTGAGATAAAAAGATTCCTCCTTCTTTTTGTTGGATTTGCAAACCAAGGAAATATGTCAGTTCTCCTAGCAAGGACATTTCAAATTCTTTCTGCATGACCAAGGCAAAGCTTTGACTCATAGCTTCTTCATTGCTCCCAAAAATAATGTCATCTACATACACAACAAGTATTAGCAATTTGTCATTTTCAACTTTTATATAAAGATTGCTATCTGCTGATCCTTTTGAAAAACCTTGTTGATGAAGATATTTGTCCAAACGGTAGTACCAAGCCCTTGGAGCTTGTTTGAGACCATAGAGAGCCTTTTTCAATCTGCATACAAGATTTGGATCATTTCCAAGAATGAACCCATCTGGCTGTTCAATGTATACTTCTTCTTCCAAGTCTCCATTTAGAAAAGCTGATTTCACGTCCATTTGAAATACTTTGAAGTTTTGAAAACTTGAGAGAGCAAGGAACATTCGGATGGCCTCAAGTCTTGCAACAGGAGCAAAGGTTTCTTCAAAGTCTATTCCTTCTTGCTGCGCATACCCTTTACAAACAAGTCTGGCCTTGTTTCTAATTACTTCTCCATTTTCATTCAATTTGTTTTTGAAGACCCATTTTGTTCCGATAACATTCTTATCATTTGGTCTAGGAACCAGCTCCCAAGTGTTGTTCTTTTCGATTTGCTCAAGTTCTTCATCCATTGCTTTCACCCAACATTCATCTTTGCATGCCTCTTTCACATTTTGTGGTTCAGTGGAGGAGAGTAATGCCAAATAGATTGAGGCTTCTGCAACTGTTCTTCTTGTTTGTACACCTGCTTCTTTCTGCCCCACAATCTGAGATTCTGGATGATTCTTCTGGACATATCTGGATGGGGTTTTCTCTTCTATTCTTGTCTGCTCCTCTGGTTCTTCTTGAGGTTCTTCTTCTTCATCATTCTGTCTTTGAGGGTAGCCTTCATCTTCTCCGATGTCTTCATGATGAACTTGCCTAGGAATGTATCCCTTCTCATCAACCACTACATCAATGCTGTCAACAATTCTGCCAAGTCTTTTATTGTAGCATTTGTATGCTTTGCTATGTGGAGAGTAACCAAGAAGAATGCCTTCATCTGCTCTAGGTTCAAGTTTGCCAAGCTGCTCATCAGTATTCTTGATATAGCATTTGCTCCCAAAGATTTTGAAGTGCTTTACCGAAGGAGTCTTACCACTCCAGAGCTCATGAGGAGTTTGAGTGTTGTTCACCCTGACATTTGTTTTGTTGAGAATAACAACCGTAGCATGTGCAGCTTCACCCCAGAAAGTTGCGGGAGTTCCTGATTCATCAAGCATAGCACGAGCCATTTGTTGGACTGTTCTGTTCATTCTTTCCACAACTCCATTTTGCTAAGGAGTTCTAGCTGTAGAGAATTCTCTTCTTATCCCATGTTCTTCACAGAAATCGAAAAATTCATTTGAGGTAAACTCCCCACCTCTGTCGGATCTGAGGCACTTAATTTTGTGACCTGATTCATTTTCAACCAAAGCTTTGAAGGATTTGATTTTTTCGAATGCTTCATCTTTGTGCTTCATAAGTCCTAGCCAGACAAACCTGGAGAAATCGTCAATGAATAATATCAAGTATTCTTCTCCTCTAGGTGTTCTTTTCCTGAATGGACCGCATGTATCTGTATGTACTAGCTCAAGAGGCATGCTAGCTGATCCTTCCTTCTCTGGAAAGTTAGTTCTGGTTTGTTTTCCAAACTGACATGATTTGCATATGGTGTTGTCAGGAATTTTGATATCTGGAAGATCGCGAACTGCCTAATATTTGCATGCTTTCCTTATTTGTGAAAAGCTTAGATGCCCCAACCTCCGATGCCATAGCCAGTGCTCATCATCCTTGCTCAGATAGCATTGTTGTTGTCCTTCTTCAAATATGTACAAATTATTTGGAGTTCTTTTGCCTTTGATCACTGTTTTACCTGTATCAAGATCACGAACAAGACATCCATTTGATCTTAATATAACCTCGGTTCTTTGATCACACATTTGGCTGACACTTAGAAGATTATGCTTCAATCCATCGACATACAAAACATTTCCAGCCTTGACCTTTTCTTTTAACTGAGCAATGCCCTTTCCTTTTATAGTTGCAGGAGTATCATTTCCAAAAGAGACTTTCTTTCCCTTTTCTAGAGCAGAATAAGACTCAAGTTTTTCTTTATCACCTGTCATATGCTTCGAACATCCACTATTAATGTACCATACATTTTCCTGTCCTTCTGCATAAAATGCTATCCCACATCTTTTTGTTTGAGGTTCCTTTATTCTCCATGTTTTGGTGCTTGAGACTTGTTCCCTTTTCTGCTGAAACCTGCTCCTGCATTCCGAGTCTTCATGACCAAAGTTATTGCAAATAGAACATTCAGCTTCATTTTCAAGAACCGAAAATTTGTTATAGGTCCTTTTTGTAATCCCTGTCATACTTCTTTGTTTTTGAGCTTCCCTAGTCATGATCGTTTTATATGCAACACATTGAGCTGCTTTGTGACCAAAGTTATGGCAAGAAAAGCATTGTCCATTGAAGAAACTTCTGCGGTTATCGAATCTACCAGCCAACTGATTGTAATTTCTATTTTCATCTATTCTTGAACCAAATTGAGAAGATTTTACCTGTGGTTGGTTGTAGCTTTTGTTCACCCTTAAGATGGATTGCCCCTGATAGTTTCTGTTTGTAATTCGTCCCTGCTTTACCTGATGATCTTCATTGTTCTTTTGCTCATTTCTTCTTACTGCATCAAGATAACTTTTTGAGGTGGATGCTTGAGAAGTTTCTCCATTATAGCCCAGACCTGTCTTGTTTAGTGGAGACCGCTGCACATTGATAATCTCATCCAAAGTTTCAGATCCTTTGACAAACTTGAGATTAATAGCTTTTGTTTTCTCAATCTCTTTTCTAAGACCAACAATTTCACCTTCTAATTTTTCAAGATGTTTTTCCTTTTCATCAATTTGAAATTGTAGAGTATCAATGATCATGTTCTTTTCTTCTATACATCTCTTGAGTCTAGTAATTTCATCATAAAGTTTATCCACATCTATAGCATCCATATAATCATCATCTTCAAATGCCATTAACAACTTATATTCATTACCTTGTTCATCTTCGTCACTGTTTGATAGACCATCACTATCTTCATGATTGTAGTAGCTTTTCTTATTTGCGTTCTGTTTCTTGTTCCATCTAGCAGGTTCCTTTCCTTTATCCTTATAAGGACATTTTGCAGCATAATGACCTACTCTTCCACAAGCAAAGCATTTAAAAGGTAACTTACCTCTAAACCTTCCAGAACCCCTTTGAAGAATTCTGACAAAATTAGATTCTTCTTCCTCTTCTTCCGGGACGTGGCTTGCTTCATAATAATCTCCTTTGCCTGATGCTTTGAAAGCAGCTTCTCTTCTGTCTGATGGACCTCCCTTTCTCATTTCATAAGCAGTTAGAATTCCATGTAGCTGAGACATAGTAAGAATTCGAAGATTTTCCTTTTCTTCTATTGCAGATACTTTAGATTCAAACTTGGGGGACAATGATCTTAGGAACTTTTCAACCACAATAGCCTCTTTTATTTCTTCACCCAAATTCTTCATACAATTAACAACCTCATCTACCCGAAGAAAATAGTTAGCCACACTTTCATCATTATACATTTTGAGAGTCTCATACTGAATTCTGAGAGTTTGAAGTTTAGCACGCTTTACCTGTTCGTCTCCTTCATAGCTCGTGACAATTTTGTCCCATATCTCTTTTGCGGATTTATAGTGCATTACCTTCATGAATTCTGATTGAGATATACATCCTAATAGAGTACTGACTGCTTTCACATTTGTTTCATACTTCTTTTTCTCGGCTGCATCTGTAGGAGTAGCTGAAGGAAAAGCATAGCCTGTCTCTACGATGTCCCAAACTTCTGTACCAAGAGATTGAAGATAGGCAGTAACTCTTACCTTCCAATAATTGAAGTTTGTCCCATCAAAAACCGGTGGCCTGATTGATGCTTCTCTCTCGTAGTTGCTCATGATGAACGATCTACCTTCAAGCGATCAAGCTTCTCTGAAGGACCTGCTCCGATACCAATTGTTGAAAATAATACTGAGAGGGGGGGTGAATCAGTATTATCTAATTCTTTTAATAAATCTTCCTTATTTGTTCTTTGAATTATTTTTGCATGTCAGTACCATAAAATAATGAGCATGAACAAAGAAAAACAGATAGTCACACCAAAGAACACAAGATGTAAGGTGGAAACCCAATGTGGGTGAAAACCACCTGCTGCAATATGTCTCTATCTTCTTTCAAATTAGAAACTTCTTTTACAATGGTTTTGTACTGGTGCAGTCCTTTACCAGTACGCAGGCTGCAACCTGCAGAGAGCTACAACTCTCTCTTTCTTGTTTTCCAGTCTCTCCTGGAAGGGAGCTAAAACCCCCTACTTCTTTTCATAAAGCATCAAATGATCATCAAGTATATACTACAGTTATCAGATCAGTAATAACAGAACTAACCCAGAACACCTTATCAACAGAAAAATTCAATCAACAGAACATCTTAAGACAGATACGCAGTTTTCCCTTCTATGGCCTGCGTCGCTACGCAATTCACCTTCTGCTTTCCTGCGTATACCCGCAGAGATCCTTCTGCCGCACTGCGTGCCCACGCACTGTTCCTTCAACCGCACTGTGTACTATTACTGCAGGTACGCACCCAGAGACATTATCGCGCCGCGTACTGTTACTGCAGGTACGCACCCAGAAATACTATCGCGTCGTGTACTTTTACTATGCGTACGCACCTGAACCTTAGTCGCTCTGCGTACCCACGCAGCTCTCCTTCTTCTGCTCTGCGTACCCACGCAGCTCTCCTGTTTCTGCTCTGCGTACCCACGCAGATCTCCTGTTTCTGCTCTGCGTACCCACGCAGCTCTTCTGTTAAACACCTGCGTACTTCTGATTAGGGCCGAATAGGCAGTCCACCAGAGTGGCACAGTTGCTCAGATCTGATCATGCGCTCGAGAGATCACCCTTCACAGATTCGCCTTCAACTTCCCTTTCATATAGATCAAGCTTTTAAGACCATAACCCAATATTTCAGATCTAAAGATATTCAATTGCAAAAGATGCTTAGCCAAGTGATCTCCTTTTCTTTATATAGGCAATCTCCTCCTAAAATCATGGAACAATACCACGAGCCAAAACCGTAATAACACAAATACCGACGGCTAAATACCAAGAGTAAAACATAAGAAACCCCACGTGTGCTTTTCTCTGCCTTGAAATGTGTGCACTGGGGGTACGCACCTCCTGAACGGCTGGCCTGCGTATCTGGACGCGGTCCCTGCATGGTGTACCTGCGGGTACGCACCTTCTGAACTGATTTCCTGCGTACTTCTTAATTTTCAACATATTGAGAGCCTTGCCACGGGAGTTGCCATCAAGTACAACATCTGTAACATATAGCCATACCAGAAACATAATGCCAACAATATAGCGGCCATATTTATGTAGCTTTTAAAATAAAATCCAGTTGTCTAGTTCTCTCTTCCTTGTCTTGGCCTTTGGTTATGCTACATATATGCAATTCACACTGGTATTTGTCTAGTTCTCTCTTTCTTGTCTTTGATATTGCTGCATGCATATTTTCTTGAGTGGTGTTAGTTTATATCTGACTCTTGTGAGGTACAATCAGTGAACTTGTGATACAGCAGACAACTTTATGTTGCTTTTAGAATAAAAATCATTTGTCAAGTTATCTCTTTCTTGTCTTGGGTGTGTTACATATATTCAATGTGCACTCTTCTTTGTCTTTGTCTATTTCGCTCTTCCTTGTCTTGGGTGTCCTACATACATGCAATGAACACTTTTCTTTGTCTTTGTCTAGTGGTCATAGAATGCCTGGTAATAGAAATTTATCATAGAACTGATACCAATTTTTGAGGGAACGATTACCATGCTTATTCTTATTGTGCCATGCAGAAAGTCAAAGTTCAGACAGAAGCAAACATGGTTGAACTGATGCAGCAGATGAGATGCCTTGAAGATGACTGCCAAAGTGCAAGAAACAATATTCAAAACGTTCAGTTTCTTTTGAGAGAAAAGAAGAAACATCTTGCAAAGAGTGATCCATCCTTAGGGTACCAGGAAACATCAGATAGTCAAGCTAGTCAAGAAACATAGATGCCATACAATATTGAATTAGGGAATGTAGCACAAGGGTCCGTGGGCTTGCCCAGATATATTAATGCCACAGCCTGTAGTCGCATCTGAGGTAAGTCAGTGGATGCAAAATTCAAAACTCCAAGCATAATGAAAAAGAGAATGCAATTGAGTAATGAAAGGAAAAAACCATTATCAGGGAATGCCAAAACTGTGATTTTTCCCAAGATAGATCAATCAACTTGTGGTTCAGAAAGCTATGTATCTAATGACAGTGTTCTTACGCATTCCTCACTGCCCAACAAAAAGAAAATGAATAGAATTTATTCTAAGAGGTGTGGTATTGATGAATTCCTATGCTTTTCAGAGAGAAATTCACCCAAGGTTGGTGGAATCTCCAAAAATAAGATTAGGACTGGAATTTATTCCAAGCAGAGTACCATTTATGAATCTCAATGCTCTTTTCAGGGTAAGACACACATGGGCAATGACAAGAAGGCCAATGAAAAATATTATAAGCAGTATACTATTGATAAATCCCAATGCCTTTTAGAGTGTAATACTCCTAAAGATATTGGATTGCCCGAACATGAGGTGATTGGTGCATATTCTGAGGAGTTCACCATTGCCAAGTACCGGTTCTTGTCGGAGTGCAATACACCCGAGAGCAGACAAGTGCGTTCATCAATTCCACACTGTAAAAGGGTGATTTCTTTCCAAACATCACCCAATAAAACACCGAAAAAAGATATTTCATATACTCCTACTGTTGAGAAAATAGAACTGATGTTGAGAAAGGAAGTTATGTATAGGGGGTCTATAAACGATAATAGTGAAGACAAATTCAAATCCATCTCAAAATGAACAAAACTTCAAACAATTACCCATGCCAACATTATCAAAACCTATCTCACAATTCCCCATGGAAGAAAATGAGATGAAGGACCTATGTAAACAAGAAATAGCAATAGCAGTGGCAGCAACAACAGCAATACCGAAAAGAACGACAACAATGGAAATGGAAACAAAAGCTAAAACAACAAAAGAAACAACATGTGACTTGCAGACCAAGCTGACCTTAAAGACCAGAGATCCCTTAGATCCCTCACTCATGAGTATAGGATTTCCTTCCATAGGAAGCTTTAGAATGCATCACTTCAAATGCTCATACATGTTTTCAGAATTAGAAATGAAATTGAAACAAAAGTGGGTTTGTCTAACATTAGAAGTTTTGTAAAGTAGAAGGGTTTGTACAAATTTTCTGTTCATATTTTGCTAACTTTGACACAAGATAGGGATCACCATTGTGAAATGTCATTCTTGAGAAATTTTATGGTGTGACTTTCTTTTTAGAGTCGAAAATTTTGTAGTATTATGTACAGCTGAAAGGCTAATGTCTTTTCTACACGTTTGTATGCTGAGGCCTTGATCAACTTGTATGATCATATTTCTCTGTTTACCTTCTTTATGTGGCCAGTATTCTGCTTTCATATGGTGAAGATCGTGCACATAATATTGTCCAACGCTTGTTTAGGAGCGAGGTGACTGAACTTGGTTCTTGAGGATGATACACATGATTCACAGTAATTTATACCCGAATCATTCATCCGTATCGAAATTAGGATCGTGTTCCCCTGTCTAGAATATTTTTTGGGTATAGTGGATTGTGTATAACCCAATACAAAGTCCCATCACAGATTAACCAGACTGGATTTCCATCAGAGATTCTTCGAGAGGTAAGATTGTCTACTTTCTCATGCTTTTGATTGTATTTGAGAAATTTGTAGGTTATTTGTGTCTCTTCTCTCCTATAGCTGAGTATCATTTATCTTGCTTTCTGAAATTATTATTAGCAACCATGTTTTTATGTGATTGACATCCCAGTTACTTGTTAACTAGGATAACAAGTTACAATCCACGATGTGTTTAGTGCCAAAATCACTTGTTTGTTATCCCTTGTACTTGTTGCAGGTATGATATTTTCTCCAGAGAGGAGCATATGTTGTAGGTTTCACTGCTATACAACAGAATCATTGCTCCTTGCTCTCCTACTTGGCCTTCATGTAGTTGGGTCGAGTTTGTTGGGGGGATCATTGTCTTAGGGTGAATTTCACGTCAAAAGACGGGTTCATGACTGCCAATGTTTTTGGGCCATCCATATATTTTGTGAATAATCCCAATGCTTTTGTCACAATTGCTTCAACAAGAAACCATGCGCATTGGAAATGCTTCTTCTTTGTTACTGATATGCTCAATTTTGTGATTTTTGGGTAGAATGATTGATGGGATTGCATTTAGAGTATACAGGCTAATTTGTGATACAAACTTTCTATTATAGTTTCAAATGTTTGGTTTTTGAGTTACAAAATGCAGGATTCTCCTCCCCCACTCCAATACAGGCACAATCAAGGCCTATTGCTATGCAAAATCAGAACATAGTAGCCATTGCCAAAAATACGTTATGGGAAAACATTAGGTTATCTTTTACCAGCATTTATTCATCTTCGACGCCATTGTACAACATTCAGATGGGACACAGTACTTGTTTTGGCACCAACGTGAGAGCTTGCAACTCAAATATAAGAGGAAGTGATGCCATCATGATGCCACCCAAAATGCTGGCAAGCTTTTCAAACTGCTAGCATTCAATCATTTATACATATTTACCTTCCTTGATATTCCACTTTGCACTTTGTTCCCTCCAATACACTCAAAATGGGTGTTTTCACATCTCACACAGATATTCTCTTTCATGCATTCCCAATGCAACCATGCTGCCGCAATTTTGTTCCTTTTCTGCGGTGTCTTTATCTAGAAGACCACCTTATGGGCACATCGTGAAGTCCATGTCTTCATACAAACAAACGTATTCTAGTTTGAACCAAGGCAATAAAATATTAATTCATCTTACCTCAAAAATATTTATATCCAGAGGTAATTCCCATACCATACCCATTTCCAAAAAGCAATTATGCCCTCTCCTTTGGAATTCAGCGCAACCCTTGCACAATTTACAAATAATGAGGTTCTAAGTATTTGCACACATTTTTTATTTCAGAATTCAAACAACAATTGGAGTTATCAAAATCATCAGGTGAAATGTCCAACGAGAACACAAGATGCCACACTTACCAAAAAATCAATTTAATAATGGAATTGTAAAATTCCAATGTATTCCTATACATTTTTGCAATGGATTTCAACCCATTCAATGCATTTTCAACATCAATCTCCTTCGTGGCATTAAATTATATACAAGGCGATTTTCCCTCCAACGCACATCTATTGGATGATCGTTTTTTCATAAACATTGCTATGATCAACAAAAATCAGAAGCAAAAGCTAATCAAGTCTCGAACCACAACTTCTCCAACATAGCTCATAGGGACATTATAATTCATGACATTCAAGTTCTATACTTAAAAATTTATTTCAGAGATCACAAATTGACTATCCTCTCTGAGTCCATCTCGCATTTCCAAGGCACATATGCCTAATTGGAACACTAGGCATCCTTTAAAGTTTTTCCTCTCATCCTTCTAAAATAGAGGTTTCTCTTTTTGTATGCTAGTATTTCATCTCATAATTCCTAGCTTTGAAATCATGCTCTTCTCCACATTAAGTCTTCACTTCAGGATCTTGTGCCCATTTCATATACATGAAGATTTCAACTGATTCAAAATGGTTATGATACTCACCTAATCCCTTTCATTAACTTTTTCTCTGCGATACCAACACCATCAATTTATGAGTTCTACTCTCATTATACCAAGGTAATTCTATATAGAAAAACCCCTTCTTGAATTCCCAAATGAATCCGTTTTCTATCTCGCTTTGTAATAAATATTCCTCATGCCTGCAACTTACTGTGGGTCTTACTGTGAACTACAATATGGGAATCATAACCCATTTCTACTTGACTATAATTCCTGTAGATGAAGATATAGACAAATTGTAGGAAGAGCCTTATACAAAATCCCAACATTTGCTAAGATAGAAAACAACTTAGATGTCAGAAATGACTGGTTCATTTCTTTGTATGATGATTAGCAATCATGATTTCTTGGTTGGCGGCTTTTCCATATGCTACTCACTCTGCTCTCTATATTATGTGGGGGCTTATAATGACCCTCTTTGATCTCGCTAATATGGTATATCAGGGGTTGGTTCAACTCCTCAATAGCTCAATTTCTCCTTTGTTGCAGTGATCCAATTTTTCTGCTACTCAGCTTGTGAATGGAGGTTGATGTTCTGCACGATTTCTACTTCCCTTGCCTTCTCCTTCAAGTACCCCATTGACTTGGATAACATTGTATTAGTTTCCTCCAATTTTCCAAGCTTTCATTTGCATTATGGGATGTTAGATTGCACCAACCCTACTTCTATGTCTTTAGCTGATCAATTGAGCTAGTGGTTGGTCATTCTAGGGTACTTGGGAGACTCCAAGATAGTCTTGAGGCTGATAATATTTGAGTATGTTTTTATTGACCTTCCTACCTCTCTGAGCTTCTTGCTTGGGAATATAAGGAATCTCACCGAAGAATATGAAGTGATTTCCTTCTTTCCCATGACTGTCTATATTATATTTTTCATTCTGTTCCTTTTTGTTTAGGGCATGTGTCAGACATGTGTTTGGTTGGTGTCCTATGAAGAGGACATGTGCCAAACATGTTAGACATGTATCCTCACGTGTTGGTGTCCGGCACTAGGATACAAGATATGAGACCTATTTGCAGGCGTCCTATTACTTAGTCACTAAGTAAAACACAACTTTATTTTTCAAAGTGCATTTAGCCTCCTAGCTTGAGAGCTCCTTGATAAAGGTCATTTATTGCTTCCATTGTAACCGTAATGCTGGTGAAGTGGGTTTTGACCATGTTAAGTGGTTTTCAGGCTCATGTCAACAAGGATGTTCTCTAATTTTGTTTTTCAAAAGCTTCAAATGATAACAGGTGGAATTGGAAGTAGTGTTTTCTCATGCCATTCCTTTATTGAACTTAACTTAAAAAGTTCAAATTTGTTGTCTCACAATCACTAAAATTTAGAATACATGCTTTATGTACTTTGTGTAATGGGGTGAATGACAAGTAGTTTTTCATTTTGAATGACTTCAATGCTTGAGTGATCATGGTTCTCCTTCAACATTTCTTCAAGTTCTATTAAGCACTTTTGATTACACTCTTCATAGGTTGTAGAAGCTTTGTTCAGGGACTCCTTCCATGTAGGTTTCCCATAAATCCAAATATTCATCAATGAGGGGGAATAATATATTGATATTCAATGGATCTCCTTTTTCCACTAGGATTTTGTGGTTGAATGGAAAAACATAAAGTGGTTGGAACTCTTTTAATATTGCTTAGAATAACTACGATGAACCAAAATTAGAAATGACATTAATGCCTTGCTTCAAGTGGCATTGGAATTACCTCAATTTGGTTCACAAGTAGAGAGAAAATCAACCCATGAGAAAAGTTTCCAGTTTTCACAGCCAAAACTTGTAGAGCTGGAAAGTTGACTTTTTAAGGGTATATCTTCCTCAATATTACTTAAAATTGCTATTATGACCCCAATATGAAAATGACATCAAAACTTTTCTTTGGATAACATTGGTGTGATTGCAATCAGGCTCCTAAACAAAAAGAAAGACTAAAGTCATGCCGCAATATAATAATCAACTGATCTCATTTTGTTGGCTATGGTTTTGAGGCCGCAACTTAAAATGGTCGTAACTTCCTTAGTATGGCTCAGAATTGCAAGTATAACCCATTTCGGAAATGGTGACACAACTACACTTCTGATGGCATTTGGTGCGACTACAATATGGCTTCCAAGCAAGGATAAATTCTACTGCAAGATAATCTACAAAAAACAAAACAAAATGATTTAACATGACTCAAATTGTTGCTTTGATACTACTTGTTAAGATCGATAGTGCATAATAATAAGAATGATAGAAGAAACACACAATTGGACATCAACGGATTTCCATTATCCACACTAATCAAGTGAGGGCAAGCTCTCACAACCACTTCAAAGGGGATAACCTCCAATATGAGTGCCAAAGCATGAATCCACAAAGACTTTCTTCTCTGTCTCCTATGACACAATATGTATGACCTTCTATGAAAACTCGCCCACCTCTACCTCCATCTGCAACACTCCTTCAACATCGATAGTTTCAAACACTAAACCATAAACATTAGACTAATTTCATGAAGCCTAGTCAATCAAAAGTTCAACTTCCTTCTCTTTATTCCCAAGGTCATTCTTCACAGTCCTTTCAACAATCTCCATGGTGAGATTTTAGTGTTCCATTCTTACTTTTTGTTTTAAATAGGGAGAATCATAGTGGATCGAGACTGCATGGGCTTGCACCTAGTCCCAGACTTGCATACACAGGCATGATGACTTTCTTGGATGGGCGAGATGGACCATGAGGCAAAGGGTTATGAGATTCCGTACCTCAGTTAGGGTATGAAACACACCCTCTTTATCATCATACCAAGACCCTGTTGACCACTATAGTTACTTTTCATTGAGTTTTAGCTGCCATTAGGATATATTTATGGGTGGATCTCCGAAGCCATGGTGAGAATGTGGGTGCCTGATAAGCATGAAATTACAAATGAATGTTGACTTTGTTTGCTTAAACACAAGTATGTATGCCTTCCATACTAGCCAAACGCTTAAGAAATGCATTATGGCTACATGGATAACTTTTGTAGATCAATGACATCAACAATAACATTGTAGAATCTTGTTGGATGTCATTCAATATATTACTATTACACGACACATCAAATCTTATTTGATGTCATTCAATATCTTACTATTACAACGCACACCTTCAGAAAATATTTTAGCATATTGCATTTTCCATTCTTGTGCAACACCATGGGCTTGTGAAGGGTGTCTTTGTTCTTAGTCACTTCAAGGTTTGCTAGTCAGTGTATGTTCACTCGACTATGATTGTCCTTGGGAAAATAACTTTATTAGACTCCAAACCAATTAAATTACACAACTACGCTAATATAATTTTTTTTTTTTTTTTTAATTTGTACTACGTGTATCTGTTTAAATTCCCTTTATTGGTGGAATTATCATTTTTCTGTCTAATACGAATCTGATTCTTGATAATGAAGCTCTTTGTAGAGGCCCAATATTTTTCAAATAGCTAATGTCTGCCACCAAACAACGAACAGTGCCTTGTGGCTAGAAATACCATTGGTGGGATGGGATGTTTATGATCCATCTTGTGCCCAATCATTCTGGGATCCATAAAACAAATGTTCACCACAACCATAATGATCTTTTTATGAAGACAATTCCAGTGGGCTTGACATGATATAAAAACTTGTTCTTTTTGTTAGAAAATCGGAAAGGCAGAAATATTTTCTTATGTTGATAATTACTTGTGATATTGTTATGTTCTTATTTACTTAAGATATGGTTATGTTATGGTCTTGAATTACAGTACCATTATTTGTGACAGACTGGAGCCTTTGAACATTTCACCATATCCTTGTCAACCCTATCCATACATGACAACATATCATTTCCATCATCTGAAACGTATCATTCCAAAATCATAAGAAACGATTCATCACATTGTATTTATTTTTCATATCACATTTGGGCCATTGTTACATTAACTGGTAATTACGTCGTAAGGTGTTCCCCTCTAAAATCAACTCCCATAATTTCCACGTGTACTTGTTTGAACCATTCAATCAGATGTTAGACGATTGAAAAGTTCAAGATCGTTGGATATAATAATTAGTTTAGGTTAGTTTCTTATGTTCTTTCCGCACATTTTTTCCTCTTGCTTCAAATCTTGCTGTTAAATGTTGCTAAGCAAATCGCGTCTCTCAGCATCCCACTGTAGGAGCTTGATGAGCTTTTATCCCTATTCGGGACTGTGTAGGGAGATTTGTTAATGGATCTTCCGGGCTTCAGATTTCATCCAATGGAAGAGGAACTGGTTGGCTTCTATATGAAGAAAAGAATCTAAGGCGGCCACCCAATGAGCTTCGATATTTCTAATTTGTAAACCTCCATGATTTTGTAGAATATGCCCTGGTTTGGCCCAAAGACACAAGACAACAACAGATGTTTGAGTGCCTGGAACCGATCATGCTCTCTGAAGAGACAAGGGTTTTGAGGAACCCAAAGCCTACAAGATAGACCAGTTAGTGTTGTCAAACTTGTTGCTGGACAGCCTGCTGATCCAGACCATAACAACTTCTTCTGCTCTTCTTTCTTTTTGAGCATTTAGACCATTTGATAATATGGTTATTTCAGTAAATGGAGAACCAAAAGGTAACGATTCAAAGAGGAACAGAGTATTAATGCAGGGTCATGCAAGTTCCAGAATCAAAATTTCCTAGCCTAAGAGAGATTCCTGTGGGCCAAAATGGATTCGTCTCCGTGGTAGCCTGTACAGATTGTGGACAAGGGAACTGTAAGTGTAGGCTGCACTTTTTACAGTTGAATACTATTCAATTAATTTGTCTTTGCCGTTGTCGATGGTGAGATTGTTGAGTTATATAAGTTTATAATCTTTACTTTGTTTATATTATTTGTCTGGACAAGTGCTGTCATAATCTTCTTCTCCAGTGATTATTTGTTCAAGATTCCCTTGTTTGGAGATTCTAGAGTTGGCAAATCATGTCTCCTCCTGCGATTTGTGGTGAGGTTTAATTTTATTATCCAAGCTTTGAATATAGTTCTGAAATATTATTTGCATGTGAGCAAAGTTTTGGGTATAATGCAAATGCTTTGGGTTTTCTTGTTTATTAGGACTGAAATATGTTTTAGTCCTTTTTCAACAGGAATTCCCTTGACAGTAGGAACTTGAAGTAGCTTGGGCAATTGGTACTCGCATCTGGCATAGACTTGGCTTCTGAGTCCTTGATCATAGGGCTCGTTCTCTGAACCCTAGTCCTTTCAATATGAAAGAGCACATTCTCATAACAGTCTTTGCCAACGCTGGTGTGTCTTTTGGTGGTGGAGATGCCTTCTCTTTCGGGGCCATCAACTTCATCAAAGCTTTCTATAAGAAAAATATCAGATTTGTTGCAACATTCATCATAGCAATCACAACACAGGTATGTTGTTCATTCCCAGTTTATTCTCAGAGCTTGCACTCAATGGTGTCAGTGGCCAACCAAGTCCCATGGGTTTTGCTTGGAATGATTTGAATTGCACTTGCAAAAAGAAAAATTGTGGATATCATCTGCAGTCAATTATTTGGGCACAGTTTTTCCTTTAGTGTGAAAGATCCTTTGAATATGACCTCATTATTTGCAAGATTGGTGTACTGCTTCTTTTCAAAACAGTAGAACCTGAAACTGTACTTTACATGAGCTCAAGTAACTACACCTCAGTCTTTATTTGAGCTCAAGAAAGACCTTTGAACAACTTATCTAAGCCCTTCTTAGTAAAGTAAGACCTTTCACGTCTAATCCTTCCAACTAGCCCGGAGTTGATCTTCCAGAACCTAATTTCTGAGCAGTTAGGTGGGTACAGCTATATAGAAAAGCATTTCTTGACCTTATCCTCAGGTCATGAAAGGTCTTATTTGTGTGTACCTCATGTAAGGTAGTTATAACCAACCCAATTCTTTCAACCAACAAACTTTAATCATACTTTCTTCTTTTGTTTTCAAGTGTTTTCAGACTTAAGTCTGGGTCAATTGACAACAGTGATGGTAGAGTATTCATGCAGGTTTTAGGTTATGGATGGGTAGGTCTACTGCGCAAATATCTAGTACAACCAGCATATATGTGGTGGACATCCAATCTAGTACAAGTTTCTCTGTTTAGGTAAGATGGACACATCTTTGACATGTATGTGCCTATGAGTTTCAAGAAGTGATTAGATCGAATAAATTTACCATTTTTGTTATAGTTCTGTAGGTTAAAATATTGAACTGGAAAATTCATGTCATTAGGCAGTATGAGGAGTGATCGTAAAATGGAGACCATCTATGATTCAACTTCTCAATACAGTAAGTTAGATTTTCATTATTTTTTTTGGATTTATTAGAGACATGGATTATATTAGTTAAATATGAGAAATGCCCCATCTCAGAGGTAATAATCTAGTAAAATCTAGATTGTTTTTCTTAACCTGAAAATGTTTATTGCACTTCATTTGAATATGCAGAGGCCTTCTTTATAAACGTATTCCTATGACATCAATAACATATTCCTGTGACATCAATGTAAAATTTATGTAGTTTAGATACCAAAAGCCTGACCAGGAGAGTTGCTTCTAGTTTAGCTCTTGTTCTCAGTTCTATTTCCTTTTAGACATTTTATTAGTAGATTAGTAATCGATTTGTATCTATAATATATTTTGAAAGAGTTTTCTTATCACCTAAAAGGTAGCCCATTTCTTGCTACACCAAAATTGTACATTACCAATAAAATTTATATGTATAATATATGCTGAGAGACAAAAAGGGGTTTCATTTTGATTCCCTCAAACCCTCTAGGCCAATTTATTGTTCCATTCCTACTTCCCATTTTGTTTCCCTTTTCCCATTCCACTAACCTAGCATAGATATCTTCACAACTTAGTAAATTGCACACACATTGTTTTGTTTTACCTTCTCTCAATATGACATCAATGTGAGATTCATATAGTCTATGCTACCATAATCCTGACCAAATATGACATCAATGTGAGATTAGGACTGAAATATGTTTTAGTCTTTTTTCAGCAAGAACTCCCTTGACATCAAGAACTTGAAGCAGCTTAGGAAATTGGTACTGGCATCTGGCATAGACTTGGCTTCTGAGTCCCTGATCATAGGGCTCATTCTCTGAACCCTGGTCCTTTCAATATGAAAGAGCACGTTCTCATAACAGTCTTCGCCAATGTTGGTGTGCCTTTTGGTGGTGGAGATGCCTTCTCTTTCGGGGCCATAAATTTCATCAAAGCTTTCTATAAGAAAATTATCAGCTTTGTTGCATTATTGATCATAGTAATCACAACACAGGTATGTTGTTCATTCTCTGTTTATTCTCAGAGCTTGTTCTCAGTGGTGTCAATGACCAACCAAGTCTCGTGGGTTTTTCCTGGAATGATTTTAATTTCACTTGCACAAAGAAAAAATGTGGATATCATATGCAGTCAATTATTTGGGCACAATTTTTCCTTCAGTGTGAAAGATCCTATGAATATGACCTCATTATTTGCAAGATTGGAGTACTGCTTCTTTTCAAAACAATAGAACCTGAAACTGTACTTTACATGAGCTCAAGTAACTACACCTAAGTCTTTATCTGAGCTCAAGAAAGACCTTTGAACAACTTATCTAAGCACTTGTTAGTAAAGTAATACCTTTCACGTCCAATCCTTCTAACTAGCCCAGAGTTGATCTTCCAGAACCTAATTTCTGAGTAGTTAGGTGGGTACAACTATATAGAAAAGCGTTTCTTGACCTTATCCTCAGGTCATGAAAGGTCTTATTTGTGCGTAGCTCATGTAAGGTAGTTATAACCAACCCAATTCTTTCAACTAGCAAAACTTTAATCATACTTTCTTCCTTTGTTTTCAAGTGTTTTCAAACTTAAGTTTGGGTAAATTAACGACAGTGATGGTAGAGTATTCATGTAGGTTTTAGGTTATGGGTGGGTAGGTCTATTGCGCAAATATCTAGTACAACTAGCATATATGTGGTGGACATCCAATCTAGTACAGGTTTCTCTGTTTAGGTAAGATGGATTCATCTTTGACATGTATGTGCCTATGAGTTTCAAGAAGTGATCAGATCGAATAAATTTACCATTTTTGTTATAGTTTTGTAGGTTAAAATATTGAACTGGAAAATTCATGTCATTAGGCAGAATGAGGAGTGACCGTAAAATGGAGACCATCTATGATTCAACTTCTCAATACAGTAAGTTAGATTTTCATTGTTTTTTTTGGATTTATTAGAGACATGGATTATATTAGTTAAATATGAGAAATGCCCCATCTCAGAGGTAATAATCTAGTAAAATCTATATTGTCTTTCTTAACTTGAAAATGTTTATTGCACTTCATTTGAATATGTAGAGGCCCTCTTTATAAACGTATTCCTATGACATCAATAACGTATTCCTATGACATCAATGTAAAATTTATGTAGTTTAGATACCAGAAGCCTAACCAGGAGAGTTGCTTCTTGTTTAGCTCTTGTTCTTAGTTCTATTTCCTTTTAGACATTTTATTAGTAGATTAGTAATCGATTTGTATCTACAATATATTTTGAAAGAGTTTTCTTATCACCTAAAAGGTAGCCCATTTCTTGCTACACCAAAATTGTACATTACCAATCAAATTTATATGTATAATATATGATGAGAGACAAGAAGGGGTTTCATTTTGATTCCCTCAAACCCTCTAGGCCAATTTATTGTTCCATTCCTACTTCCCATTTTTTTTCCCTTTGCCCATTCCACTAACCTAGCATAGATATCTTTACAACTTAGTAAATTGCACACACATTGTTTGGTTTTACCTTCTCTCAATATGACATCAATGTGAGATTCATATAGTCTATGGTACCATAATCTTGACCAAATATGACATCAGTGTGAGATTAGGACTAAAATATGTTTTAGTCTTTTTCAGTAGGAACTCCCTTGGCAGCAGGAACATGAAGCAACTTAGGTAATTGGTACCGGCATCTGGCATAGACTTGGCTTCTGAGGCCCTGATCATATGGCTCGTTCTCTGAACCCTGGTCCTTTCAATATGAAAGAGCATGTTCTCATAACAGTCTTCGCCAACGTTGGCGTGTCTTTTAGTGGTGGAGATGCCTTCTCTATTGGGGCCATCAATTTCATCAAAGCTTTCTATAAGAAAAATATCAACTTTGTTGCAACATTGATCATAGTAATCACAACACAGGTATGTTGTTCATTCCTTGTTTATTCTCAGAGCTTGTGCTCAGTGGTGTCAATGACCAACCAAGTCCCGTGGGTTTTGCCTAGAATGATTTGAATTTCACTTACACAAAGAAAAAATGTGGATATCATTTGTAGTCAATTATTTGGGCATAGTTTTTCCTTGAGTGTGAAAGATCCTTTGAATATGACCTCATTATTTGCAAGATTGGAGTACTGCTTCTTTTCAAAACAATATAACCTGAAACTGTACTTTACATGAGCTCAAGTAACTACACCTAAGTCTTTATTTGAGCTCAAGAAAGACCTTTGAACAACTTATCTAAGCCCTTAGTAAAGTAAGACCTTTCACATCCAATCCTTCTAACTAGCCTGGAGTTGATATTCCAGAAGCTAATTTCTTATCAGTTAAGTGGGTACAACTACATAGAAAAGTGTTTCTTGACCTTATCCTCATGTCATGAATGTTCTTATTTTTGTGTAGCTCATGTAAGGTAGTTATAACCAATCCAATTCTTTCAACCAACAAACTTTAATCATACTTTCTTCTTTTGTTTTCAAGTGTTTTCAGACTTAAGTTTGGGTCAATTGAAGGTAGTGATGGTAGAGTATTCATGCAAGTTTTAGGTTATGGCTAGGCAGGTCTGCTGCACAAATATCTAGTACAACCAACATATATGTGGTGGACTTCCAATCTAGTACAGATTTCTCTGTTTAGGTAAGATGGACGCATCTTTGACATGTATGTGCCTATGAGTTTCAAGAAGTGATCAGATCGAATAAATTTACCATTTTTGTTATAATTTTGTAGGTTAAAATATTGAGCTTGTAAGGGAAAAGCATTATGATAATTTTGTTTCCTTCAAATGGTATCAACAATACACTAGCCATCGAAATTTGTTAATATGCAAAAAAAATATGTCGCCAAGAAGATTCCTAGTCGAATGCTGCTCTTGACTAGGGACTCCTCATAAAAATGACTAAGCCAAAAGCATTTTCGTCAATCCTTCTACTTTGTAAACCTCCATGATTGTGTAGAATATGGCCTGGTTTGGCCTAGAGACACAAGACAACAACAGATCTTCGCCACCCTTCTCAGGTTTCTCCTGGTGGAAAGTTTGGATATTTTATTTATAGGGATAGAACATTTCCCTTTTTGTAATTATGAAGGAATTACAATTGCTCAACCATGAAGCAAGTGTGTTTGAGTTCCTGGAACCGATCATGCTCTCTAAAGAGACAAGGGTTTTGAGGAACCCCAAAGCCTGCAAGACAACTAGTTAGTGTTGCCAGACTTGTCGCCGGACAATCGGCTGATCTAGGCCATAGCAACTTCTTCTGCTCTTAGGATTTGATCTGATATAGCAAGAAAGAATATGGGCATAAGCCAAAAGTATTGAGAATATAATAGGATAAAATACTTGATTGATGCTAATTATCCTTGATAACAGGAACTCCCTTGACAATAGGAACTTGAAGCAGCTTAGGCAATTGGTACCGACATCTAGCATAGACTTGGCTTCTGAGTCCCTGATCATAGGGCTGCTTCTCTAAACCCTGGTCCTTTCAATATGAAAGAGCACGTTCTTATAACAGTCTCTGCCAATGCTGGTGTGTCTTTTGGTGGTGGAGATGCATTCTCTGTTGGGGCCATCAATGTCATCAAAGTTGTCTATAAGAAAAATATAAGCTTTGTTGCAGCATTGATCATAGTAATCACAACACAGGTATGTTGTTCATTCCATGTTTATTCTCAGAACTCGTGCTTAGTGGTGTCAGTGACCAACCAAGTCTCATGGGTTTTGCCTGGAATATAGTTCTGAAATATTATTTCCATGTGAGCAAAGTCTTGGGTATAATGCAAATGCTCTGGGTTTAGCCAATTGTGTGTTTATAAAGTTACTACTTCTTATTTATTAGGACTGAAATATGTTTTAGTATTTTTCTTTTCAAATACAATGAATTTGGTTTTATGAGCTCTACTGTATGGCTGTCCATTACATTGTTTTATTACACTATCTTATATATTTTTGACTCGATGTGGGGGCCTTCTTCTAGCTGGTCATTAAAATTTTACTTTCTTGGCAGAAGCTATTTACTTAAAGATCACTTTTTTAAGGAGAAGTGGTATATCTCTTGATATGGAAATGATAATTAATTTTCTTTTTGTCTCGTAGGATAATTCATATCTGGAGAGCTACATTAGTACGATAGGAGTTGATTTTGTAAGTGATCTTGATGGCTTGTCCGTTGTATCAAATATTTTGAATTTTTTGTTTTAAAATTCTGGTCACAATATTCAGTACAAGGTGGTTAGTCCTGGTTTTAAAAAGTCTTTATTTGGTAGGCTATCTACTTAAAGGTAACATTTTAAGTGTGGAGTGGGCATGAATGAAGTATCATTCATGAATTCATGTTTTCTTCAGAAAATTTAAACAGTGGAGCAGGATGGAAAGACTATCAAGCTTGAAATTGTAGGTGATATTCCTATAGTAAGCAGTGAGCTGATAGGAAAGATTTCCTGTTAAGAACTGGTAAATGTGTCCTGATCAAACTTCAATTTGATTTGAATAGGACTGGGTGAAATATTGTATTTGAGTGGGACAGGCTTAGGCATATAATCTTAAATGTATTTTATGATTGTTCGGTTTATAGAGGGAAAAAATTACCTTTGGTGACTCATCATACTATTCTATTGTTTCTTTCAATTCTGAAGGACCTTCTTGGGTTCTGTTTTGAATCTTAAAGTTTTCTTTCTTTTACATGTATCAATGGCATCCTACAATTCTAGAGAGAATTCTGAGAGATTGAATTTAACAATGTTTAAGTTTTTAACCTTTTTAGAATTTTTTTGTCTTAAACATATATTATACATTAGGATTTGATCTGATATAGCAAGAAAGAATATGGGTGCCCAAAGTATTGAGAATATAATAGGATAAAATATTTGATTGATGCTAATTACCCTTGACAGTAGGAACTTAAAACAACTTAGGCAATTGGTACTGGCATCTGGCATAGACTTGGCTTTTGAGTTCCTGACCATAGGGCCCGTTCTCTATAAATCTCTACAGTAAAAATTGCTCTGCTGAGCTATCATAGCATGGAGAAGGTTCTAAATTAGAGGCTGCCAGTTAGTGAATTTTATGGAATTTCCAATGCAGTGCCTCCCATGTCAAGCATGTTTGGGACACATAAATGGTCTCTAATTCATCCTTCTGATGCTGCAGTTCAATCTCATCATCTCCCAATTCCCTTCTTCTTGATGACAGTTGACACAGAGATGATGCCATGAAGGAAAAGCCCCTTACGGGTAGAGGACGAACTGGATTATGAATAAGATCCTCCACAGTCAATGTCATTAGTTTGCTTCAATAATCATTTTATCCAGATTTCAACATATAGAATGACCCAAAGTCAAACTTAGATATCAGAGCCCTGAATTATAAGTTGGTTGAATTTTATGCGATTTATATGCAATATTAATTCAATAATTAATAAAAAAATTGCGTGAGGCACCCTAAATCAATTTCATTTCTGCTACATCTCTACATTTCATTTAGATTTTCCCATTCCCATGTCGTGATTGTTCCTCAATTTACGCCTTATGGCGTTTCCTTTGCAACATTTGGTGCAAATGCTAGTTAAGATACTTGTAGCCATAGTTACCAAATTCAGTTGAGTTAACTTGGCTAGTATGAATCATCTAGGATCTAAATCTGAGCAGATCAGATGGAGTCCAAGCTTAACTTGGACATAATTCAAGGTCTAACTCAGACTTGAGTAGAACTCTCTCAGGATTTGACTTGGGCTTGGGCAAGAATCAGGTAAAACTTGACAGTTAAAAAACAAAAGTTTTGTCCAAGTTATTTTATTTCGACCAAATTTCTTGAATTAACTCTTAAGTCTTGCTTGATTTTAAGTCAAACCTTGTTTCTTTGTCCTTGTTGAGTTGGACCTAAAGCTTTATAGAAACAATTTCCATAATGCTATTTCATAGAGACATATAATTGAGTTTAGGATTAGCTGATGCTTCCATCACCGTGTCTATCATTTAGAACCAAGATACAATACATTCATCTATTTGAAATCTGAGTGCCTTTAGAGATAGAACTTTGTAGCAATACTTGTAGGAGTATTGAATTTGAGGGCTTCCTATGAAGACACATGAAGAAATAGGAGTGTGTAGAGGGAAGCGCACTACACTTGTTTGATACTTCCACACGTTTTGAGGGCATGCTAATAGAAATGTCAATGTTGTTGGATACACAGGCATTGGTTAGTTTTAGAAAAGTTCTCTTTGTCAAATATGTTGTTTTCATGAAGTAATATTTCCAACCAAGAGGATAAAGAATTGTCATGCCTAAGACATATTGGTGTTATTTCTTGCCTTTATTTGTGATTTATTAGTATTCCACCACTAATAACTTCATTGCATAGCTTTCTTTTTAGTAGTATATTACAACAATGACTTGTTAAAAGAAATAGATTTCAATTTGTTTGAATGTCATAAAGTGGAAGGAATTTAGCTTTAAATTATAAAATTTTATGATCAAATATAGCCATGTTGTTTGATCATTAAAAAAAGGAGTGATGACAAAAGCAATGATTTTGGACATGATGAATTACATAACTCTCCAACCCAAATACAGGTTAAGTTTGCTTTGAATATTTATAGAATCATTTCAGGTATTCTAAATGGAAATTGCATGTGGTAATCTTGCTCAATTATTTACAGGGAAAACAAGGGGGATACATAATTTGCTGGCTTTTGGAAATTGGATTCTTTTTACCTTGGAATAGTATGCTGACAATTGAAAGTTACTCTATTGAAGCTATATTCCCGGTTAGTATCACAATTTTCAAAGTC
Source organism: Pinus tabuliformis (assembly GCA_031772625.1). NCBI lineage: Eukaryota > Viridiplantae > Streptophyta > Pinopsida > Pinales > Pinaceae > Pinus > Pinus tabuliformis. Next base: position 163,854,278 of record CM062815.1, on the reverse strand, counting down.
TTGTCTTATTTTTTTTTAGTTTCTTATTGTAATCTTGTGCTAGCAATACTTTGCTCCACCCATTAGATTTCTGTTGACTAATTTTATGGTTGGAGTGTTACTACTTCTTAAAGATAACTATAGAAAAAAATACAACTACAAAAGTGGAGCATGAGAAATTCTTAGTATAAATTGCTAGCTCTGCTATGTTTGATTATGTTGGATAAAATAAAAAATGCAGTGTACCATAAGCATGGGAATTCGAAATATTGGGATAGAAATGCATTCGTCTATTTTCATTTATTATTTTAGTTGAAGATAACATTTCATCAACAAATGTTCTACACTGAAAACATAGTAAGTACAAAATTTATTCTATGGTGACATTTTATTTGCTTTGTTTATACAAGTCGTCTGGCCACATAGCGACGACTATTGCCCAACTAAAAAAAACTTGTTTGAGTTTCTTGATTTTATGGGAGGAAATGACATTAACAATATTACTGATGTTGAGGTATATATCGTATAAATCTTTTATAGTCTACTTTAGTTTATATTCTAGTGTTCATCGACTTTCATGTCTTATACTCTGAATTGTATCTTCTTTTTTTCTTTCAGAAAAAGAACTCAGTATTAATGGTAAGAAGCAGGGATTGAAGAAAGAGGAGAACAATAACACTATAGCGACAAAATGAAAATTAAATAGACATAGAAGAGAGCTGGTCTAGTGGTACCTGTAAAGACAATATCTCACATAAGACACACACGTAGAGACTGATGGTCAAATCTTTAGAGTTGGTGAACTCACCTACAATGCCTTGGCAACATAATGATAATGTTTTGAAGCGATGAAACAATATTCATGTGTAAATTGTACTCCAACCAATATTAAGTTGGAAACTCATATTGTAATACTTGACATTTTATATAATATAATTTATGTGGTTGAAATTATTTATAGTTGCATTTGATATTACTTAGTATTGTAATTAACATATGTAACTTTGCGTTTTCATATTAGATGAACATGTAAATTGTATGACATTTTTTTTAATTTAGTTGCAAAATCATACTAATTAATTTATGTTGATTAATAATAAACACATAAAATGAATCTAAAAGTACTAAATTGGTAATTTATGTTTATTAATGATGAACACAAATAAAATGGATATATGACTAAATTAGTTGCTTATAACGATTGTTAATGAAAGTAAATGAAATGAATATAAACTACTAAAGTAGTCATTTATATAATGAGTATGAAACTACCAAAAAAAAAAAAAACTACTGCAAATGATAAATTTGTGATTACAAATTATGACTAAATTTTGCATATATACGACTATTAGTAGCTAATTTACAATCTCTTATAACATAACCTAAATTTAGCCATATTTTTTTGGTCATTAATTGGTTTCGAACAATGAATAAAATTTGCATATATATGACTATTAGTAGCTAATTTACAGTATCTTATAACATGACCAACATCTTGGTCATATTTTTTTGGTCATTAATTGGTTTTATCGGGTGATCATTTAGTAATATATTTTGTTGTATATTTGGTCATTAATTGTGGCAATTAATGACCAAATAAATAACTAAATTAATCACCACATTAGTGACCAACTCAATGACTAAATTAATGACCAAATATACTACTAGACAACAAAATTGAGACAACCAATTAATGACTAAGTTAAAAATGACTAAAAGTTGGTCGCGTTATAAGATACTGTAAATTAGCTACTATTGGTCACCGACCGAAAAATAGTCGTTTATATGCAAATTTTAGTCATTTTTTTATTAACTAATTGGCCATTTTGTACTAGTGTAAAATTAGATACAAGAGGTGTACTATCAAGCTTGATCACATGAGGCTCATAAGATTGGTCATGGATATCATATGGATTAAATGAAGGATATTGGTCAAGATAAACAATGCAAGAAGAAGGTATATCTAAATTTTTTAAAGAAGGATACACAAGTGTCACTACAACAAAAAAGGTCATTGGTGAGGGTCATGCCTGTGACGGACCTTTAAGCTTCATCAGTAATGTCACATATGGTGATGGTCCTTAAAAAAGGTTATTGTAACTGTGTATAGTGATGATCCTTTAAGGTTTGTCACCAAAACCATTTTCAATTGCACTTTTGGTGAGGGTCGTTAAAGGCCCATCGCTAATTCTCTCTTTGGTGACACTTCTAGTGACGATTTTTTATTGACCCTCACCGATGCTCTTTTTTGTTACTTTTGGTGACGGTCAAAAAATTTTCATCATTATTGATCATTCTAATGAGTTTTTGATGAAGTTATGTCCCTGTTACTATATGTTTTGTCAAAAGATAATGATTTAAGACCATTGTTGTGGAGTATTTTTCATTATGTGTCCAAGGCCAAAGTGGTTAGAGTCAGTTAATTTGTTAAGAAGTAATTAGTGTGTATCATTTCCCTCAGGTAATGAGAATATAATTTTCCTACGAGTCAACACATGATTCATCTCTATTAGGTTTATCATCTAGCAAATTCCCTTTAGATAAAGGTCCACTAGTGTGTGTAGGAAATATATTATTTAATACATAATAAATCTCTCTCAATTCAATTAATGAGAGAGACCTAGAACTCCTCAACACTCTTGGCGCACCTTAACATGCTTTGGCACACATTAACATTCCTTGGCACCTCGCATGTCTTGGAACATCTTTGTACCTATAAAATCTTGTTATGGCTAGGACGCCCAAGCACATGTTGGCATGCCCTAGCATATCATAGCACTCTCCTAGCATGAGTTGACATGCCCTGGAACACCTTGGCATGAATTGATATACATTAGCACTTGGCATGTATTGTTGAAAATAGCAACAAGAAATGATAAAAATAGAATCCAGATATTCCAATTTTAATTTTTCCTTGAATTAAAATTGTGAATTAAAATCGAATTTACTCTCACCAGATGCTTGGAAATAATTAATTAATTCATTATGGATTAATTAGTTGGAGAAATTCAAGTTAGAAGTATTTCTAAAGTCATGCAATAGTTATTCATTAAATTAAGGAGATTGTCCCTTAATTAAAGAGATAAGATTGAATTATAATTGAGTTGTAATTAGTTAGCTCAGTTTATTGAGTTAAGTCTAGTTAAATTAGTTCCAAACTATTTGAGGAGCTAATTGTGTGTTATCAGTCAGTTGATGCATGCATGCACTCAACTAGTGTACTCTAGATAACTGAAGATTCCCTCATCAGAAACTCATGCATGTCTATTTTGAGAAAGACCCAGTTGAGCTAAATGTCAAGGACAATGTACTATCAGTTGCATGTGTTTTCCTATAAAGGAAACTCATGCATGCATTCAAGGTAAGGTTCCTTGAGGATTGCACAGTTCTGACAGTGTGTTAGAGCAGTGTGTGAGAGTAGTGTTCCACTGGGTGAAGAAGATCATCCCAAAGGAATTGCGCAAGGAAATAGGAGCTTGGAGGGTAGAGGAGAAGGCTTGTGAGAAGCTTTGATTACCTGTGAGCATCCAGGAGGATTGTACTGAGAGCTGGCTAGCTATGAGAGCTAAGGCTTTGTATAATTCTGATGTATTTCCACCTTGTATGATAATACAGATAGTGGGGTTTTTAGCTGAGGCTTTCCCCTGAGTATTTTTTGTGTTTCATGTGCATTAATTCTTCTTCTTCTAGTTATATATGTCTAGCTTGATCTTGCTCTATCTTTAAGCTTCCACGAATCACATTGATAGTAGACGTAGATTATATTGTTTTTCCTTGGTTATATTGCATTATCGGGTTAATCTACAGTCATATTTTATACAGAAGTCTCAAAGCGAGATTTGTAGAGAATTTGCAGAATTTCTACATGTATTAGAACCTATTATTAGTGTGCCTAGCATGCCCCTTTTGAGAAACATAAAGTCTCGAATTTTTAACCCTCTTATGTGTTTATTTCCTTGCATTTTAGCTTGGTTCTTCCTTTTGTTGCTTTGACACTCCTTGACACATATTGGCATACCATGGCACCCTGCACATCCTAGCTTTCCTTAGCACCTGACATGTCTTGGCATGCTTTGACACTATTTGGCACATGTTAGCACACCCTGGAACTACCTATCACACTCTGGCACTTCTTGACCTACCTTGATATTCTCTCGCATGCCGTACTAGTGCTTAACATACCTTATCACTCCATCATTGGCATGATAACTAACACTTATTGACACTCCCTTGCACACCCTCATATTCATTAACTTCCATGAATTTTGACCTAGTGCTCACATATGTTGTCCTAGTACTCCCTAACACTCCTCAGCATGTATTGGCACTCTCTAGCACACCTTAGCACTCTTTAACATGCCATGCCACTTCATAGCATGCATAACACTCCCTAACACACATTGACACTTGGCATGTGTTGGTGCTTGGCATGTCTTAGCATGTCTGGCATGGATTGAGATGACTTGGTATGCTTTGGCATGGTTTAATATTAAAGTTATTTGAGATCAATTTTTGGAAAGTAAATGAGAAGAAACATAGGAAGGTTTGGCACTTAGAATACACTAACACTTGTCACTTGGCACCTATTGGCACCTAGTGTTGGTGTGCCTAGCATGCCCCTCATGGAAAAGGTAAATTGATGACTTATTAACCTCTTATGAATTCATTTCCTTGTATTTTAACTTCTTTCTCCCTTTTCTTGCCTTAATAGTCCCTGGCACAAATTGTCACACCCTTGCATATCTTGGCATGCCTTAGCACTTGACACATCTTAGCATGTTTTACATGCCTTCACACTATCTGGAACATGTTAGCATTCCCAAGCACACGCTGGAACTCATGCCCTTATAACTAGCCTTACATTTTTCCACGACTTGGGAACCTTCAATTCCCTGGAATGCCTTGCCACTCCCTTTCTCTGAAATTATTTTTTCCGCGCCTTTTCACAACCATAGGATTCCCTCTTGTAAGTTCTATTATGAACTTCTTTTAAAACACTTCATCCTTGGGACACCTGGAATTCACTAACACTCCTTGGCACACACTCTTATTCATCAATTTCTAATAATTTTGACCTAGTTCTCCCTTTCCTTCTGTTGGCACTCCCTAACACTCCTCAACATGCATTAACACTTTACGCCATGTGTTAGCATGCCTTTTCATTCCTTAGCATGCCTTGACACTCCTTATCTATCATGCCCTCAAAACTACCCTTACGTTTTTTGAGACTTGGGAACCCAACCAAGTCCTGCCTCGACTACAATTGTTTGACCAATTACTTGGTACTCCCTAACACTCTTTAGCATGCATTGGCACACCTTGGTGCTTGGAACATCTTGGTATGCTTCCCTAACACTCTAACATGCCTTGGAACTACATAGCATAGCTTTCCATTCCCTCCTTAGCACACCTGGAACTTGCGACACTTCATTTACATGCATCTGAAACTAGTGTTCCCTTGTGTTTCCCTGGCTGCCACTTGGCCCTAACAGTCCCTAGCATGTCTTCGTGCCACACCTTGGCACTTGGCACATCTTGGCATGCCTTAGCAGTTGTCTTGTATTGGAATGCCTAACATTCCTTGGAACTATCTAGCATGTGTTAGTACTTTCTGGCATTCTTTGGCACACCTTGGCTCTCTCTAGATGTCATGCCCTCATAGATAACCTTAATTTTTTTGTTACTTGGGAACCCAACCAAGTCATTGGAAAAATAGTGTTATGCCCAACCCAAAGTCTCCCTTTGTCTGAAATTGCTTTGACAAACCCCTTATTGTAACCATAGGCTTCCCTCATACAAGTCCTATTTTGACCTTCTCCTAACACACTTTGTCCTTGAGACACATGGAATTCATTGACACTCATTGGCACACATTTACATGCATTTGAGCTAGTTCTTCCTTGTTATGCCATGGAACTCCCTAACACTCCTCAAAAAGCATTGAAAATGTCTAGCATGTGTTAGCATGCCTTTTCATTCCTTGGCATGTCCTGACACTCCTTAGCTATCATGCACTCACAACTACCCTTACTTTTTTTGGACTTGGGAACCCAACCAAGTCCTGCCTTGACTACAATAGCTTGACCAAGTTATGGTTACTACAACTAGACTATGACTTATTCACCTAATATTTGACTATAACTCACCTTAGGCTACTCATTTACAATTTCAACTTATCCGACTTAACAAGTTACAAGTGATGAAGTCAAGGCTCATGTCCAACCATGGCCATAAAACAATTGAGCAACATAGTTTACATCCTGACATGCCATAACACTTGGCACATCTAACAATCCCTTGGAACTATGTGGCATGTGTTATCCTAGATTGACCCATCTGTGGGCCCACATTGTTGCACCAATGGCTAGGCCACCAAGCTCATGTGTTTGCCACAAAAGCTCTATCTTATTCCATCTTGTCTGTTTGTTTGGATGCTTCACTTTATCCATCTGGGAAAATTCCTTCGGACTGACCTATCTTGTGGCCCGCACTGCACCAATGGAATAATAGTCGAGATGACAGGAGGCCACTATGTCTCAACACCACGTCATCTTTATCCCTTTGAAGCACTCTTCATTGATATTAACTTTTTGGGGCCTCACTTACGGGCTTACGTATATATTTGGTCCACCTAGAACCATTTTCATTGGTCCTCTGATCTGACTTGACTGCCAACCTGGCCTATTGTATTTCCATCTCGATTTCTTCATTTGCATGTGCTCTTATATTACTTTGGGGTTAATTCACTAGGATGGTCTGTCGGATGCAACCACCCTTTAGCCAATAGTAAGACTATTGGGCCCATGTTCCTTGCCAACATAGAAATACCCAACTCATCCCACTTGCTCCTTTACATGCATTACTTTACTCCTTCAGGACTAAACTTCCAGCCAATGAGAGTGTTCTCCACCTCTACATTGTAAGACTAGATAGATCAATTCCTAGTCAACCCAACCACTCCCTTCTTGTTGCTAATCACAAGCTTTCGAGATATATTTTTTGGGCCACGTCACCCATCTATTCGTGCAACTATGATATAGTGAAATCTCCGTATCGAATCCATGGCTTCCACAATGGGGCTCTCTTCATACCCTTTGGACAAGGTTTCTCCAGTTAAGGCTATAAGTTTGAGCTTAATCCTTGATCTTCAAGAACGATTCTAATTTCAGAACTCTGTTATGGATTAGTTAGAGAGATCCTACCAAATTAGGATCAATATGCCCAATCTTGAATCCAGTGCTCGCTCCCTTCTTGCACTATGCATTGTTCTCAAAGGAATTCTAACATGGCTCAATTGCGGTGGTTATTTAAATGCTTACACTTGTGCCAAAAACCTACCATGGCCATTAATATTTACTAAGGAACCCATTGGTGCTACCCCTCCTAAGATTTTACCAGAGCTTCCCTCTCTCAATTCACATTGTCTTTATCATAAAACATTGATAAGAGACTTTCCCATTTATACTAGAGACTTATCAATTCTGTCTCTTAAGGTTTCACAGTCCCTTGGGTCCTTTGCGTCTTCTTGAGATCAGATATATCTTGGCCTAGAAATCTGCAGGTATCACTCAAGGAACAACTAGGCGTGGCAAACTTATAATAGCCACCATGAAGCACATGGTGCAAAAAGGACGACATGAAGATTGACATTCCTTAAGGAAACAAAGACTCCCCCGTTTGAGTTCTACTTCAAGCATGAAGCTTATATACAAGAATATCATGGATATGATGGAAGACTTATGAACACTCCCTTTTTAGGGATAGGGAATCCTAGGCATAACTACACCAATGGTTGTGAGCCACCCTCTTGGTGATTCCTGAAGAGCCTCCCATACTCACACTTCACATTGCATTGCTACTCAACGTGTTTTGAGCGACTCAATTATCATATGCACACATGCATGTGCATAAACATTCTCTCACATCATGAGCAGAAACATAGCAATAGATATGTCTCTTACCCCTGTGAGGTTCATAGAAAGGATGCAATCATGTGTGAAGTGCGGGAATATAAATTTGAGTCACTCTAGCTAATGAGGTTGTGCCTTACACATTTCATAATATATATTTTTTCTCTGATATCTGAATAAAAATAATATGTTGACCCAACATCAAAGTCTACATTACTCAGGCTTAGAGAAGGCCCACATGTGGGTTAATACAAGAAAAAGAGGAAATCATCCATATTGCTACATTGTAACGCAACAATGAAATGAAAATATGCAATCCACATAGCCAGCATTCTGCGATAAGAGAGAAAGTGCTCATACTAATAACTCTATGCTTAACTATCATTCTCATGCATTATCCTAGCTCCAAGCAATAACACAACACATTAGTCCATGCTACATAATGGTAATCGTAGGCATGTCTAATGCACTCATAACATAATTTCAACCATGATGTACATACGTTTATTTGTGAGTAAGAAGAATATGAGTATTTATCTTAACGAAATAGAAGTTTTCCAACTGAGAGTGGCACTTTAACTCTCCACCCAACCGTAGAAAGCTACAACCACTATTACTTAAATTGTCATCTCTGATCCATATTCCAAATCTTGAGGTGGAGTGATTTAAGAGGGAAACCTTCAACAAATGAACAACTCAACCAAAGCACCATCAGGCCACCCTACCTTCATCCTCAAGGCAAGCCACTACTCTTTTCTAATTCTTATACCCAACAAGTTTCTATAGGGCTCTTTAGCTCGTTTACCGCTTGCCTCAACACATAGTAACACAACTTGATATGCTACTTTCTCTGCCCCAACTACCATTTCTAATGCCAATGTATCTGCCTTTGCTATAGATTTTTCATGCAAATAGGTTTTTTTGCCTCTGTGTATTCTAATTCTGTGTCTATTTTTTTTTTCAATCCCCCTTAAGAGTGCATGTATCCATCCTTCAATAATTTCCCCAGAGCCCTCTCCGTGTACTATGCAGCCCATGTTGCCTTCATGTTTTGTCTTATTCTTACTTATTATGGGAGCCAAAGGACACCTACCTCTATCCTTTCTCGTCCAATTAATTTATGACACAATCAACCCCATTTAAAACCTCCTAGCTCACCAAGGACTAATATTTAAAACAACAAATCCCTCAATAAATCTCCTACCTCAAGCAATGGAATTGATGTCCCTCTCTCAACCTTTTAATTTATAAAAGTATTTACATTACATACATGACGATATGAAATTGGGGTGTTACAAACCCCTCCCCCTTAGGGGAACACCCTCCTTGATGTTCAATGACACATATAAGATGAACATACTTGAAAAACAAACATACTATTTCATGGAGCTTTATAGACTCAACTCTTTACAACATTTACAATGGTTTATGCATTTTCTTCAACCAATATATGATAATCATCCAGTTATAGCTTAACTGTCAACTAAAAGTATGATAGACATTAAGTCATAATTCATCCATTTTACTAAAGGCCCTTTGGATTATTTTGATGCTTTGGAGGTGTTCTTTCCAACTTGGGTTGTTCTTTTTGTTTCTTGCTTTACACACATTGGATCAGTTTCCAACCCAAAAGGCATCCAATAGCCTTTTCTTTTCCCATACACATGCTAGATTGGTGGCCAACCTGGTAATCATCTAGTGCCTTCTCTTCACATTGATAATGTATACACATTGGATCAGTTTCTAACCCAACAAGCACCCATTGCCTTCTCTTCTCTTTGACGATGTACATACACTGGATCAGTTTCCATCCGACAAGCACCCAATTCCTTCTCTTCTCTTTGACAAATTACATTGATTTTCAACCGACAAGCACCCAATTCCTTCTCTTCTCTTTGATCATGTACACTCACTGTATCAGTTGCTAACTAGAAAGAAGCCAATGGTGGATATATATATACCTGATCACAAATTAGCAAATATGGGCACTACCAATCTAGGTAGCCTTATGTCGACAAGAATATAGGTGTATTTCACACCTTTGTAGGCCCAAGAAATCCCATATCTTCCTGTTCCATACAAATTAGGCACCACAAGGGTCCAAACATTTCCATACACATTACACAACACAAGGGCCCAAACAGTCCCATACCTACCTACCCCAAAACATTACACAACACATGCACATATATACAAGGTACCACAACACACACATACACATGATACAACACAATAGATACACATGTAGAACACATTGACACATACACTACACAGATAACAACATACAATATGTAACAACAACATTGAAATTACATAGACCACACTGTCTCCATCCATAGACAACAAACAACATTTCCTCTAGTGCCTTTATCTGCATGTCACAAATCACACTACTTTCATTTTGTTGTTATATCTTTCAACATTCCCTCTTTCTTTCTCATTAACCAAGAACCTTTTTATGGCATCCACATATGCATTACATAAGTTTAAATAGCCCCCCTTCCACTAGAAAAGATTCTCACAAAACCTTGTGAGACAAAATGGAATTCTCATATTTGCATACAAAAATTGGCATGATCATGGGCATATCACATATTTATATGTATATCAAGTTAAGGTCAGAGAAAGTCCCTTATGCCATTATCATGGCTACCATTCCATTCTCCGTCATTTCCCATGGACTAACAAGCCACTTGGCCATCATGTTGTTGTTCAATCAGTCATAAGTGTAACATACATTGACTTATGTAAAAAAAACTAGGGTTCAAATAACTCCTTGCACATTACAAAGCATGCATTAGTTAATGGAATTCTCTTCTCTAATTTCTTCCTTCTTGCTTTTCACATTGTTGATATGTAGTAACTTCTAGCCACTTCTACTTTCACTCATGTCCATTATTGTGTCCAAGACTAACTCTCGAATATGTTTCAACATTGTCTCTTTTTCTAGCCAATCTGCCTAGATCTAAGTTCCTCATTACCTAGAATGTGTTCAACTAATTATTATTCATGTCCCTTACATGCAGCTCTCTTCAACTTTTCTTTTTGAGAAGCTTCGTGGCCTGCTTTCCACCTTCAATCAATTTGACTCAGGACCTAAGAAATGAGCATGTAAATCAAAGGCATGTCATCATATCAATAGGAAAAATAAGAGGAAAAATGAGAGGTAACGCCACAAAAGAATAAATCCATGATTTCAATCGAGGAAACATGCACACAACAACATGGTCATGTGAAAACCTCAAATTAAAATGATGTCAGTCATAAAAGCGATAAATTAAAGGTACCACTTATAGGCATTAACATAAAAAAAATAAAAAAATAAAAAAAAAATAAAAAAAAATAAAAAAAATAAAAATCTTCAAAATTAAATTTTATCCCCTTGATTTCAGTATTCAAATCACTTCAATCCATTATATAGTGTGCACAGCTATGCATGTACACATGCATATTCATCTACTAAATTTGGTTCAGTACTTATTCACAAGGCTCAAAACAAACATGAAGTCTTGCATTTCCCACAAGTTCACACAAAATATTTTAAACACCTACATATATATGTATGTCAAGGAACTTGAGGGAATTCTCCCTCCTACTTCTCGATAACCTGCATTGTTGATTCGTGTCCATGTGGGTCGCGGGGGCTAATTGCATTCTTTTCTTCCCATGGGGACAATTCTTTTTCATATTCTCTTCTCAACAACACCAACATGAGATTATCTTCTTCTCCTTTTCAGTCTCACGAAACCTCTTACTACTAGAGCCATTTTTCCTTTTAGAGGATTCAACTTGGTATGTCCTCCCTTGCAATTTATTTTGCATCTTAGCATTCCATTCATCCAGTTCTCATTGTTTGCTAGTGAGATTTCTAAATTTGTCCCTGTAGATCCTTAGCTCATCTTCTAGGTCTTTGAGCTCAAACTCCAAATTCCTAATGGTTTTATTCCTTTGGAGGAATGCCCCTCTTTCTTGTACTTGATGGACTTGGTCCATACTCTATTGTACCATACCACAATACATGTTTATTTTCGCTGCCAGTGAGTGTTGCTATGTGTTGCCACATAAACTAAGTTGTTAATGCATTATTATATATATAAAATTATACCAATTTTCTTGTACTATTGTACCAAGAACGATTCTATTCAACTAAACACGTGTCTTAATTCACATATAAGTCACATGTATCAAAATACAGGACAAAATATTTCAACGTAATTTTTCTCTAAGACCATAATTTCTACATGCTCATGCACGTATCAGATCATTAGTAACCATGCTGTGAGAAGATTCTAGTTTCTTTATCAAAGTTTAGTTATAATTGGAAACTAGATATCATGCCAAAATTAACACCATTCACTTCATCCAGTCTCTGTACTGAGACCCAAAACAACTGTTTAAATGCATCCCTTATACCAAAGTTATTAATCAGGGAGTCTGGAATCTTAAGGTATTAATTAGAAACCCTTTAATACATCAATATCATTTCATGCATAATTGTGTCTTTACTAGAATAAATTTCATACTTTTACCCAAAATTATCAACATTGGTTATTATCAGCCTCTTTATTGGCAACCCTATCAGTACTTGATAAAATAATCCTTCAAAATTTAAAATGAACATCATGCTTGTTCATTTTATTCAGTCTCTTTATTGAGACTATCACCACTCGTCAAGAAGTCAGCTTCCTCCACATGCAACTAAAGTAGCATGTATATTCAACCTCTTTATGTAATGCCAATGATAGTTATGCATCCCATAAATTTGACTTTCATAATAATAATATGATCGACATCTTCAACCATGTCTCATCATCTCAGCCACATTCTTCGAGTGCTTCATCCATTATACTAGAATAATAATTCATATAGAAAAAATAAGCATTTATTGAAAAAGGATTATGAAACAACAAGCAATCAGGGAAATTCAAGATAATCCTAATATTACAGCCTCTTTCTCTAGAAAAGCTACAAACCCTTTATCTACAAGGTCTACAAAAAACCTTTTATTTTGAACTCATCTTAGTTCAAGTATTTAACATGGATGTTATATCTCATAACGAAATGCCAACCTTTATAGGCTTCAACTAACCATTTTCATATGTTACACCTATTGCTTGAACAAGGCATTGACCACAAAGACAAACATTCATAAAGAAAACCTCAATCACCATAAAGAAAAGTCAACCTCTATTGAGGTTGTTTTCCATGTAACAATATGGTAATGGGACTTCCCCACCAAATCAATACATTGATGTACATATACTTTTATTTAAATAGAAATAAGCCATGCTATCTAGGCTACAACATCATACAATCATATGCATTTCACTTTACAACTTAGACATTTCCCATTTCAGTAGTATATTATACATATATAGATAGTTTCATAATCAATGGATATATATATATATCTATATATATATATATATATATATATATATATATATATATATATATATATATATATATATATATAGTCACCCAAATCATGGTGCCACACTTTACACCTATGTACACAAGCAAGAATTCACTAAGTTTTCCCCCTCCCTTTCCTTAAACAAGGAAGGCATTAACCAAGGAGCAAGCATTTGAGGAAATCTATAACATCAATATATAGGAAGCAGTCAACCTCAAATAATGTTCTTGGCCTCCTACAACATACGTTCCATGGGATTTCCACATCCCAACCAACATATATAATACATATTCGTATGATTTACTAAACCAAACATGGATATGCATAATACACATCACATAGGTATCCTCCCCCATATCCCTTAAACATCATGGAAATAATTGTTCCAAGCATACAATATTGCATCTCCTAACCAATGGTGTTGGTATACTACTGGTAGCTCATTTCCCTATAGGTCGTTGAACAAAATTAAAGAGAGGACAACATCCCAAGATAGAACCATTGGCTTCCCAACCATCAAGATGCCAAATAGCAAGTGCAATTTTCAAATCAACACATTAACATCATTGCATATAATGTGAAATACAAATCAAATTCTATGAGTAAGGCACCATCATACTCGTGTTCAGTTGTTACACTCATAGTTGAGCTCCTACCTAGTACTGGGATTCATGCACTAGTACCATGCTACACAAACAGAGGGTAATCATGTTAATCATGCATGAAATCAATCAATTGCAGGCCAAATCTTAACATCTAAACACTCGTTTAGTTAATTTTCTAAAATTAGAATGAACCCCTTTATAGGAGTCCTACCATCCCTTTCCATGATAGAACCCATCCAGTCCAAGTGTTGAACCGAATTTTCTAATGCCACCTGCAACACACCCCATCACTCCACCCAATGAGGTGGTCACTCACAATTCCAATTCCTCTTATGCTGTTAGAAGAATGGGTTACAAAAGTGGTTACAAAATAATATGCAGTAGTCAATGCAAACTTGGACGCAAAATAGGATGCAAACACGAATGAAAAAAGTGGAAACAAACATGGGTACAATAGTATGCGTAAAACTTGGCCTGAATTATGGTGAAACAAATGTGGATGCAAAAACAGATGTAGAAATGGACTCATACTTGGATACAACAAGGAGACAAACTTGGATGAAAAATAAGATGTAAAAAGGGATGTAAACATTGACACAAACATGGAAGCAATAGACAAAATTATATGCAAAAGTGGATGCAAAAGTAAATGCAAAATGAGATGCAAAACTTTATGTAAAAGTGGATGCAATAGGGGATGAAAAAAAAAAAGCAATATTCGATGCAAACTTGGACACAAAAGCAGATGCAAATGTGAATGAAAAAGTGAAAGAAAATGTGGGTTACAACAATAGGTGCAAGATATGGCACAACAAAAGTGGATGTAACAATAGACACAAGAAAAAGATGCAAACATGCAAGCAAAACAATATGCAAAAAGGGATGTAAAAGTGGTTGCAAACATGGGTGAAATAGGCGAAAAAAAATTGGATGAAAAAAATGGATGCAATGGAAGTAGATGAAAAAAGTAGATACAAAATGAGACACAAAACTCAATGCATAAAACTGACACAAAAGTGGATGCAAAAAGAGATATAATATTTGATGCAAATATTGGATGCAAAAGAGGGTGTGAACATGGATGCAAAATTGGAAGCAAACGTGGGTACAACAATAAGTGAAAAACATGGCACAAATTGTGGCACAACAAAAGTGGATGTAATGATAGATGAAAAAAAAAACAAACTTTGATGTAAGTGAAGATGCAAAAAGGGATGCAATAGTGGACGTAAACGTGCGTGCAAAAGTGAACGCAAAATTAAATGTAGAAGTGGATACAACAAAAGTTGATACAAAAGTAGATGTAAAATGAGACACAAAACCTAATGCAAATCTTGACGCAAAAATGGATACAAAAAGGGATGTAAAAATAGATGTAAAAGTTGATGAAAACCTAGATGAAAATGAGAATGCAAATGTGGATGAAAAATTAGAAGCAAAAGTGGGTGCAAAGGGAGGTGCCAAACTAGGCACAAATTGTGGCACAACAAAATTGGATGCAATAGTGGACACACTAATACATGCAAAAGAGGATGCAAATATGGATGAAAAACAAGATGCAAAATTGGATGCAACAAAAGTAGATGCAAAAATAGACACAAACCTCAACTTAAAACTTGACACAAAGGGGTTGCAAAAAATGATGCAAAAATGGATGCAAAAAATGTTTTAAGAAGGGATACAAAAGGGGATGAAAAAGATGATGCAAAAGTTGATGCAAGTGTATGTAAAAAAAGTGGATGCAATATAGGATGCAAAAATAGGTGAAAGAAAATTAGGTGTCAAACTTGATGCAAAACTTGGAACAAAACTTGGTGCAAAGGATGGCACAAAACTCAATGGCATAAAACTTGGTGCAAAATCTATGCAATACCTGATGCTAAACTTGGTGTAAGACTTGGTACAAAACTCAATGCAAATTTTGCATCAAGTTTTGAACCGTATTTGATAAATGGATGCAAATAACACCAAAAATAAACTCCAGACACAAAAAAGGAAGCAGAAAGGGACACTAATGATAGGGATTTGTTGTAGTGACTTATGGACCAATGGATGCAGACTTCAATTTGCAGGCTACTCACAATAGCCAAGGTTCTTAGTGGAAGTAGCTCATGACCTTCTTAACTCATTTTGTTATTTGAAATCTTGCTAAACCTTACTTTGATACCCCTTGTTATTTAGAGGTAGAGATAAACATGCAAACACAAGACAAATAAGTACACAAGCTTTTGCGTGAATAAAGAAGTTTTATTCATTAATTATTCTCTCACATACATCCACCAAGTTGTTGTTATTCTCTCTTCTTAATTCACATTACAATGACCCAACCATGTATATAAGAACTAAACTTTCTAAATATGGAATCATGCAAACTCTAACTTTCTTTTCCTCATGCAAGCCATGACTTGATGCTTTAACCAAACTTTTCTAACTTCGCTTTAACATAAATCAACAATTTTATTTTCCTTAACTTAGCTTTTCTTGAAAAGGAATTAAATTTTTAACTCCGACTCACTTCACTTCTAATATTAGACTTGTAGAGTCCAAGAACTTCTTTACCTTGACACCCTTGTTTCTCATCTTTCCTCATTTTTCCTATCCCTATCATATAAATAAATGCAATAAATATGAGGTTTTGTTAAGGTAAGCACTTACATGTCCTCTTTTTCATATTTTTTCCATATACCTTATTGTTTTAGTAAAGTTTGCATTCAACTACAAAATTGCCTTGATTCTGAAGCTAATCCACAGATCCACAGCTACCTCCATTGTTGACAGGGTTCGAGTGCACTAGCTCAGCAAAAGAAGATATGGATAGACGAGGAATTATCCCCTCATGGATTATTTCCTGTTCTCTCAAACCAATCCTTCAAGATAATTGCATTGCAATGCGGTCAACCTCAAAGTCAACTACAAGATAATGTGCCGGAACAGAGTCCGAAGTTTACGAAATATTATCCATTTTCTTTTCCAAATATCAAATCGATGATTAAGTGATATAATTTGGTTTGATATGGATTGTAATGAAGATACTTAGGCTTAAAATTCTCATGTTGTTATTTGATAAAATGTTATAAGAACAATGGTCACTCTGTGTTTTGGGTGCACACTGTTATATGTAATTTTGAGAATATCCTATTAAAACTATTTCCGATTAATGGACTTTGGTTCATACCTTTCATGTTGCGTTGATTAAAGTTGTTGACTATCTCGTGGAGGATCCCTGCGTGCAAATCAGGTCTTTGACTCGTTGCAAATAGATTTTCTTTGGTTTTTTTAGAGTTAAATTATGGATGCTCTGTTTTATGTTTTAGGATGCAATCCAATGGAATTCGCAATTAAATTGACATCTACATCAGCAATTTCATTTTCTTTCTACCTAGCATAATTTGATCATTTAATTTGCTTTCTACCTAGTATAATTCAGTCACTCATTTCACACTTTCGTTGTTTTATAGCTTATCAATTTCGTTCTTGTTTTAATTTTGTATCAAGTGAAGCTGCAAAAGTTAAAGAGTGATAGTCTTTTCCTTAGCAACTGAATTCAAGCATCATTCATTTTCCAACTCAATAAAGTAGATTTCCTTTACATCATTCCTTGCTTTCATAGTTAGTTTAGTGTGGTTGCAGAATAAATCCAAATATAATAAAAAAGAGCCTAATAGAGTAGAGTTTAGGATCTCTCTTCAACCATCCCACAAAACTTGCTTCAATTAAGATTAATTTTAGAATAACCAGCTAATAGATCTAGGGACAATACTCTAATATAGACAGTAACACCATTTCCATACTAATTCTAAATTTAGACTTTAACTATAACATAAACACCTTAACGACATAAATAAATTCTAATACATACAATCCACTTTTGCTTCATCAGTTTACTTGCCCTGGTCGATAATTTATGCTTACAATTTAAGAACATTGAATCGACTAAACATTTTGGCACTATTTCCGCGGAAGTACAAATAGAAGTTAAAAAATAAAAATAAAAAAATCATCAATTCAAAACATGATATGTGTACAAATAGAGACTCTAGAGGTAGATTTGTAGGATGGGGAAGAAGCTTAATTCCCACAAATCCACTCACTTCACCACGACTTCAAAATTTCACACCACCTAGTCAAATTCGAATTCCATTTGCATGTCAACAAAGACTTCCTAAAGTCTCAAGATTAGAAATCCAATCTAGAACTTCACCTACTGAAGCTGTAATTGAAGAACATCCGACATCCCCAACTACAAGAGTAGTTTTTCTATCTTCCACTGGTGAACAAATTCTAGGAGAAGCATTAGAAATTGCTAGTGAAGAACAGGAACAAGAAACTTATTTTGGCTACCCACTGATAGAGGAACCAGAAGAATTAGAAGAACCTTACATTAGTTCTGAGGAATCTGTCATGGCTGAAGAAGGAGGAGGTGAGGTACACAATGTCAATGGTGAGGAAAATAGGATTGGAGGGGGTAGAGGTAGAGGAGGAGGGGGTAGAGGTAGAGGAAATCAAGACCCTTTTGGATTTCCTATTTTTGATGAAGATAAAACCCTCATAATGAAAAATATTTCATCTTCTATTCTTCCTAATTTCCATGGAAAAAGAAGTGAAGACCTAGAGACATTTCTCTTCGAATTTGAAGTATTATGAAGATCATATGATTATATGCATGATGCTCAAAAACTGAAATTGTTCGCTGCTACCTTAAAGGATTCAACATTAAAATGGTTCATGAGTTTAGGGATGAATTCTATAAGAACATGTGCACAAATGGAAGAAGCTTTCTTAGAAAAATATAGATATTACTATATGCCTCATAACATTAAAGATGAAGTCTTCAAAATGACACAAAAGGAAGATGAAAATCTTGAAGACTTAGTAGTGAGATTTGTTTATAATATTAAAAGACCAAAAATGAATAATTTGGATGAGGAAACTTTGAAAGCCCTCCTACTCAAAGCTATCAAAGATGAATGGATCGATCTCCTTAACCTAATAGGAAAATGAGATATTTCTCAATTTCCATTTACAGATATCTGTGACTTATGTGTACATATCTCAAGGGGTAAATCACGAGTTGGAAAAAGTCCTCGAGACCATCTCTTATCAAGAATCAATAAATCTGTAGATGGGATAGTCAGTAGGGAAGAATTAGGAAGCTTGCTTGACACCTTCAAGATAGATATTTTAGGGAGTCTAAGTGAACATGTATACACCCTTGAAATACAGAATACGCAAAAATATGAAAATACCACATTATCCATTTTCTATCCTAGATGTCAAAAGAAGCATGCCCTAAGAGAGTGTCCTTTAGATTTAAAAACTATAGAAACTTGTGCCATATGTGTAGATAACCATGACACTAAGGAGTGTCCTTCTTTACCAGGTCTCAAAGTTGTATTTAATGATGAAGGGATACCAAAACAAGTAGACCCCCTTTACTTTATTACCAATAGACCATGGCGGAACTCTCAACCAAATCAATCACAAGGCTTCAAACCACAAAAATTTGCTCAGTCTTCACAAAATAATTAAAATCCATGTTGGTAGCCTTGGGCTCAGCCACAATCACAATCTTGGAATCAAGGATGGCAAAGTCCTTATGGGGCTTATGCTTAACATCAACAATATTCACCATCCTATCTTAATTTTCCACCACAATTCCTACCCCAATCTAATCAAATTCCTCAAACCAATCAATTACCTCAAGTCCAAGTTCAAAATCAAAATCAACATCTTTCCCTACCATTTGCACAAAAATCAAATCAATTACCCGCTCAAACACTTCTGAATCCTAATAATAAAATGTCACAACACCCTGTTTACAATATGGAAGGGAAAAATCCTCAAACCTATGTAATAAATCCACTAGATCTAAATAATGTCCAATTAAGGTCTAGAAGAGTATTGTAAAGAAAACCCCAAGTTGTTATTCAGGAAGCAAGAACAAATCTTCAAAAACATAAAAATCAATCTGAAGAAGGAGAGACCTCTCTCCTCAGAAAGAGAATAATCAAATAGAAAATGTTCCAATAAATACTCCTGTTATAGAACAACCCTCGGTACCCATTAGACCACCTTTTCTTGAACGGTTGAAAATTGATGGAGTAGAAAAACAAATCACATTCCGTGATTATAATATGATGGATGAATTAAGAAATGTTTGTATACAAATTCCTTTATTACAAGTCATAAAATAAATACCAATCTTTGCAAAAATAATTAAGGAATTAAGTACTCAAAGATAAGGAAGAAAAATAAAAGACATAAAAGAAATTCAATTAGTCGGGAAAATTGTAGACATCATGATGGGGAAAACAACAATCCAAAAATATATAGATCCAGGGAGCCCCATTATGAAAATCCGCATCAATGGAATTGAAATACTAAACACATTGATTGATCTAGGAGCAACCATAAACATAATGATTAAACAAGTTATCGATTCACTTAGGCTTCCTAACCTTCAATACACACCAACACTATTACAATTAGCAGATAGGTCTGTAATTAAATCTGATGTTGTGTTGGAAGATGTTTTTGTATCCTTATATTCTTAGGAATATCCTGTTAATTTCATGGTCTTAACACCCAAGAATAATCTTGGAGGACATCCACTAATCCTAGGAAGACATTGGTTAGCTACAATTGATGCTTTCATCGGTCGTAGATTAGGTGACTTGTTTATCTCAGATGGATATTCTACAAAGAAATTTACATTATAACCACCTACAAAAACAACAATAGAAATAGAGAATGAGGAATGGATAGATGATGATGATGATATACAACTTGTTTTTACTACTGAACAAGTAAGAGAGGAGGACCAAATTTTAAATCTATTGGAAAATAATGAATCTTCCTCACATCATGACCGTTGTCGAAATGTATATCTCTCATCTAGACAAGTATCATTTCTCTCTATGGAGAAATTTGGGAATTCTTCAATAGAAATCTTTCCAGGTAAAACTTTGAATGTTAATAAAAACTTGGAAGAATTACAAGAGAATCAACTGGTAGAAGTTTTACAAAAACATTGTTCTGTTTATGCATGGGAATACACTGATATGAGAGGAATTGATCCTAAGACTTGCATACAACATGTCTAAATTGAGAAAAATGCAAGACCAGTTAGACAGCCACAACAAATAATGAACCCAAATCTAAAATAAATTGTTAAGGAGGAATTACAAAAGTTGCTAAATGTAAACTTCATCTAACCAATATTAGACAGTCAGTGAGTTTCACCCCCAGTAATTGTTCAAAAGAAAAATGGGAAATGGAGATTATGTATCGACTACAGGGAATTGAATAAAGCAACATTAAAAGGCCACTTTCCACTTCCTTTCATAGATCAAGTCTTGGACACATGCGCAGGGCAAAAGTATTTTTCATTTTTGGATGGTTTTAGTGGATATAATTAGATTCAGGTAGCACCTAAAGGTCAAGATAAAACCACATTTACCTATCCATGGGGAAATTATTCTCACCGAGTACTTCCCTTTGGATTATGCAATGGAATTTTCTTTGATCTTATTCATGATTGTGTGGAAGTGTATATGGACGATTTCACAGCTTATGGAGATTCATTGAACGAAGCACTTGAAAATTTAGAAGAAGTTTTAATAAGATGTAAAGAAACAAATCTTTCATTAAGTCATGATAAATGTTTTATGATGTTCAACGAAGGAATTGTTTTAAGTCACCATATTTCAGGAGATGGAATTAAGGTAGACTCATCTAAAGTTGTGGTCATTTCTAAATTATCAGTGCCAAACTATGAACGAGATGTTAGGAGTTTTCTTGGTTTTATTGGATATTATAGAAGATTTATAGAAAACTTCACAAAAATTGCATCTCCACTCTTTAAAATACTTACCAAGGACTGCGAATTCAGTTGGAATTCTGATTGTCAAGCTGCCTTTGAAAATTTGAAAAAGAGATTTTCTAAAGCACCTATTTTAAAAGGACCTAATTGGAAATTTCCTTTCCATATATCAACTGATGCTTCAGATACAGCTTTAGGAGTTGTGTTAGGGAAAAAATACTTTACTCCTTATGAAATCTATTATACCAGTAAAAATTTAACTCCTACAAAGTTAAATTATACTGTAACTGAGAAGGAGTTTTTAGCCATAGTTCATTCCATTAACAAATTCATACATTATATAACTCGCTATGAAACTTTCATTCACACAGACCATTCTACCATTAGATACCTAATGAATAAACCAATCACTAACGTAAGAGTAACTGAATGGCTCTTATTGTTACGATAATTCAACATCACCATTCTAGATAGATCCAGAAAACTGAATATAATTGCTAACATTTTATCTAGAATTCAGAATGATAATAATGATCAAACTGTGGAGGATAAATTTCTTGATGAATATCTTTTTGCAGTATCTACTAAATCACCTTGGTATGAAGATATTGCTAACTATTTAACTATAGGGAAAATTGCATTTCATTTGTCTCCTAGAGAAAAGAGGAGGATAGTTCACAATAGCACATCTTATTGATGGATAAACGAAGAATTATACAAAACAGGACTAGATCTCATCATCAGAAGATGTGTTTGAGAAGATGAAATACCGGAAATACTTAAAGCATGCCATGATGAACCATGTGGAGGACATTTTTCTGACAGAAGAATTTCTTATAAGGTCCTACTTTTAGGATATTATTGGCCTTCCATTTTCAAGGATACCAAGGAATATGTTAAAAGATGTGGCATTTGTCAGAGAATGGTCAAACCTACTCTTTCAAATTAAATGCCATTACAGTCACAGGTACTCATTGAGCCATTTGAAAAATGGGCACTAGATTTTGTTGGTCCAATCAATCCACCTTCAAAGCAAAAAAGATATATTCCGGTATGTACTGATTATGTTACTAAATGGGTAGAAGCTAAAACAGTTCCTTTTGCTACTGAAAATTTTGTAGTTTCATTTCTTTTTGAGGATATTTTTACTTGTTTTGGTGTTCCAAGAGAAATTGTAACAGATCAAGAAACATAATTTACATCCAGATTAGTGCAGAAACTTGTGGATCAGTACAAAATCAAGCATCATAAATCCACTCCATACCATCCACAAGATAATGGACAAGTTGAGTCTACAAACAAGGTGACTGAAGTAATTCTTACCAAGATTGTACACTTACACAGGAAGGATTGGGCAGAAAATCTTCTAGAAGTTTTGTGGGCTTATAGAATTACACGAAGAAGTACTATAGGGCATACTGCCTGTTAGTGTTGGTCATGATGCCCTCCATCAGTGATCAAAAAACTCTTTGCATATGCATAGGTAGGTGTCTCATCAGTATCAGTTTTGCATCCCGTTAGGCATGCCATAAAACTGATGGAGGAGCTGGTCCTTGTTCCCTTCTTGGCTTTGCTGGATCAGGTCATATCATTTAATGAGCTTGTGTTACACTTGTTTTATTTTTGTCTTGAAGTCCCAAGTCTTAGGTCTAGGGTTTTGGTCAAAAATCATTGCAAGGTCATGAGTCAGAGGTCTAATAGTCCCCAGCAAGCCGAAAGGAGGTATGTTAATATGTTCCATGGATATTTTCATCAGGTACAGCTCATTTATACCTTGGATTTAAAAACCCTGTTTTTAAACCCAAGGTCATGTGAAATTTGCAAAAAATAAGGAAAATTTTCAAAATTCTTCAAAATGCCAGCAATAACCCTAGTCTCCTCGCCAAAGTCCATCAGATGGTCAACCTGCAAAAAGAACGGAGTTAAAGCACTCAAAAGATCAAATTTAGGACAAAGTGAACTCAAAACAGTGTTAAAAGTGAATGTCAAAACAAAAACATTAGAAAGTGGGTTTGGTAAGTTAATTTTTTCAAATTGGGCCTATAAAGAGTAAATTTCCCTCTAAACAGCCTCATTATGCATTTAAGAGCTTGCAAAAACGAGTGAGAGGTCAAAAGAGGCGATTTGCAGAAAGTTGGAGTCATTCTCAGGGGCGCGACCACTCAGGCTCAGTGCGCGACCAGTTGGGTAGGGCGCGACCACTCAGCGACCCCTCTGCAGTGTATTTTTCTAAAGGGCGCGACCACTCAGGAAAGGCGCGACCACTCAGAGCAGGGGTGCGACCACTCAAGCTGTCTTCTACAGAACCACTCCAAATCGACTAAATCGCCCTCTTGCTTGCTCAACTGATCAAGGTAGGGTCTTCTAGTGTGTTTGAATGCTTGAAACATGAAATCATGGGCTTGCATATATATGTTTATCACCAAGAAATGTAAGGAGAAATGGATTTGGGTGATTGCTTGTTCATGTAGGCATTATGCTAGGGTTGATGTTTTTTCAAGGCTTTAAACCCTTATTTATTCCCTCCTTGTTTCCTATTAAATTCACAAATGTCATATATATCTTATCTCAATTGCAATAAATACTAAATCTCTCATCCCAAATCCCTTTACAAAACCCTAATGCCCTTTCATGTATTCTACCCAAACCCTAATACCCTCCATACGGCAAGGAAAATAAATGAACAACAGCAAGGATAAAAATGTTATGTAAAAAGAGAAAAGAGCAATAATATAGCAAAATGACCAAATAAAAAGATGTTTCTGTGCATAGTCATTGGAAAATAGAAGACATACTGTTGTTGCATATCCATAGCAAAAACAAGAAAAATGCAGTTGTGTATATGTATAAAATGGACATATTGTTGTAAATATTGTTTACAAAAGAATATTGTTGTGTCTCCCCAAAACCAAGCCCTGTTTTCCTCTCTACCCCTTCCTTAAAATCCTGTTCAATTAAGATCCCTTTTCCCTTATGACAAGATGTAAAAGAAGCCTTGTTCCCCTATGACTAAATGTACATAAAATCCTTTGAAAAACACTGTTTACCTTATGATGTACATTGAAAAAACAAAAAACTCAAAGGAGCAAGCTATCTATGCTGTCCTATACTCCTGTTGCAAATGCATGTCCTTTCCCTTGATGACTATCATACGTATTTTCCCTAATAAAGTATTTCTTTGCAAATGATTTCCTAATGATGGAAGATGAGATGATATGCATGACAATTTGTGAATTTTCCCTTAAAAAATTCCCTGTCATATCACGCGTTCCCATTCCTTGTTGAAGATCCCTCCCCTAACATTTCCCTTATGATTTTTTCCCCTTGAAATCAGCATACTTCTCAGCATTTTTGCAGGCAAGGGCAGCAGTTTACTTTATCTATTTTCTCCACTTTGCTCAAAAGCACCATGTCAACCACTGAAACCTATGAGCAAGGTGATGACCGGTCTTCTTCCATAGAGGTTGAGGTACAGCGGAGGCCTCGCAGGGGAGGCAAAGGTGGTCATCATAAAAGAGAGGAGCCCAAGAAATTTTGAGAGTTTTGAAGCATTTTTGGCATTTTTGAGAATTTTACAGGTTTTGGCCATTTGACTGGTCTCACCCTGCGCGCGACCAGTCATGGGGGCAACTCAGAACGGGGAAAACTTTGCATTTTTGGAATTTTCATGCAAATATACACTTGCCTATGGATGGGTTTCAGATTTTATGGAGATTTGGGCTTCCAAAAGCTCAAAATACATGCAAATTTTGACTTTCTGCCCCTATTTTGAGTTGCAGAAAGCTGTCTTGGGAGAAATGACTTTTGAGGGGTCAAATCAACTCTACATTCAGAAATTCAGTGGGGTTGGAAAGTAGACTCGTAGACCTTTCCAACGAGCTATCTTGCACCTGATTTGGACACCGGGAAGACCATCAAACAGAGCTGTGAAAGTGCGCAACCAGTCAGAGTGATGTGCGCGACCAGTCAGGGAAATTTGCCTGTTTTGACCAGTTCGGCCAGCAAAACACTGTTTTCATTTTGGTTGAATTTTGAGGCATGTAAATGATGGATTTTTGTGTAATTTTCATGGCATTTAGATGCTTTTACTCTCCTTCATCACTTCTAGAATATTCTTTGATGTAAATGGTAAATATTTAATGCATGGATAGGTTCCCTAAGTTTTAGAGGCAAGTTGTTTTGACTGCCTATTATCTAGTGCTCAGTTTAGAATTAGTTGAAACAGCTCCTAGGAAGCTGAGCTCGACCCCTAGAGGTGGGGAAAGGAGTTAGATCATCTATATTATGCCTTCTCTTGCTCATTTTCATGGTTGGACTCTTGAGGGAGAAGCTCCTATTGTATATTTTACTTGTATCTCTGCAATTTGAGGAAAAGGAAGACCAGGGTTTTGCAGACATCATTGGGATTCTTGTGGACTCTTGTGTTGATGGTGTGTTCTCTTATTGTAATTGTAAGTGTGTTTATGTGTTCCATATCTTTCTTTACTGCAGCTTATTAAACAAATGAAGTGATAAAGTTTGAATTCATGCTTGCCATGCTCAGCTTTCAAATTTGTTTAATGTTTATGTTTTCCATTGTCTAGAGAGGATTCAAAGTCATTGTTTGCCCTCTTTAGCTTCTCATTTTTCTTCCTTGATCATCCATCTCATCTAAAGGCATCAGCACAAACTCCTACCTTGCCCCAAAGACCCACCTGCAAAAACTGAGCTCAATCCCCGCACCCTGAATTGCACTCCCTCCAATTGCCACCAAAAACCCAAAAAACTTTAAATCAACCTTCCTAATCAGTTTACTAGCCTAATATCAGTGTTAACTTGTTGTTCATGTCATCCCATTGAAGATCTATCGAGATTGACCGGAGAGAGCCTTCTCATACCCCGTAGGGCTAGCTACGAGGTGAAATGGTTTGATGTTGCCTTGAAGGTTTACCTTCCTCAGCCTAGGGTGAAATCTCAAGCGCTAACATACTGGCGACCATACTGGGGAGAACAAATTGATCTTTTGCTCATTGATGTGTTATTTCATAAGTCTTAGACGGACCCTGAAGTTACGCCAGGTAGCCTTCGAAAACGCTCTTGTTTTACATCAGCGTTAGTAGATAAATGTTGCTTCAGTCAATCTCCGTGAGCTTGTGAATACAACACTTCATTTGCATTTTACCCCAGTACATATATCAAGTTCAGATCTGATTGTTGATAGTGGACAACGATCAGACACTTGAAAGTCTGAAATCATTCACTTGGCGACTCCTTTCACTGAAGAAATCCAGCAACCTATGCTTCATGGTGACTTCACTGCAGAGAGATCAGTAGCTTTGAGCTTTTCAAGATGGATCAGATTGCAAGAAGATACGCTCCCTTGAGCCGAGATCACATTCCAGGTTTTCCAAATAAAATTCCAAAGGTAGATTGGTCAAGGAATCTGCCTATATTTAACGATGATGGTAAGAAGGATGCTGCTTTACATCTGGTTAGATTTCATATGCATATTCGCAAGTTGAAGGTGGATTTCCCTGAAGATTGCTTGATGAAGATATTCTTGGCCACTCTGGAAGGTGAAGCCCAATCATGGTATGAAAGTTTGCCGCCTGCTTGTATTTACTCTTTAAAGGATTTTCATGCTATGTTCATTGAACGATATAGGGACTCTTATCCATCATTGAATTTAGTTCAAGACTGTTGCAAGCATGCTTATAGTTTTATTGAAAGCCTTGAGAAGTTTTATGAAGATGATAATTTCATGGATGAAGAGATCATGGAAGCCCTGTATGAAAATCCATTTCAGCAGCACATAGAAATCTTAGAGGATACTTGTCAAGATCAGCAAGCTGAAGATTTCCATTTGGTTGAAAATGAGGAAAGAGCAAATGTTGTTTCAGATTTACCCACAAAAGAAGACAACAGCATGCAACCCATCAAAGAGAGCTCTACTGTTGAGATCATAGACAGATTTTTGGATTCAGATGTTCATGAACAGCAAGGTGAGATGTTTGTGCAAGTAAGTGATGAATCTCCTTTCAATAGCTCAGTAATAAATGATAGTTTGAGTGCCCTATCGTATGAAGATAATTACTATTTAAGCAGAAGAAAACAAAAGGCATTATCTCCTTTGTCTGAAGAGGAGATAGATCAGCTCTTGAAAGGTCTTGTTACAGCCCAAGCTACAGCAGATTTGCAGTGCACACACAGTCAAGAAAGTGTTGGGAAAACTTTTTCCTCTGTTGAAAAAGATGATTGTCTTGTAGATCAGCAAATAGATAATGTTTTCCTTCACAAAGATGATGAGGCTGTCATGTTTGATGATCTTGAGGATTGTTTTCTGTTTAAGAATGATTTAGACCATGAAATGGAGAAATATAAGCTTGAGAGAGACAATATGTCAAAATTTCTCATGGTCAAGGAATTTACAGCCAACACTCATATGGCAGAAGCTTATACTTCTCTGTGCCTTCCTATCAATCAGCAACCCACTGTTCTTTCAGATCAGAATGAAGCGAGTACTTATATTTTTGCAGCTGGATCTCCAAACAAGGTAGTGCTTCAGGATTATCAAGATCCCTTTGGCATTCTTCTGCAAGCATTAGAAAAGATAAATGTTGCCTGGTTCATTATCATAAGCTTTGGTTTCAGTGGTTATTTTGAGTTTCCTACAGGTTCATCGTTTCGCCTGCTCGAGATAAGCAAGAGCAAAAATTTGGTATGTAGCCATCTGCTGGATTGGTTACATTGGAAAGCTCATTATACATGATTGTACATATTTCATTAGTATGCAGGTGGTTGTCATCATGATTCCAAATCCTGATGGATTGCTGCCGTTTTTCCAAAAGCTTTGTAAAGTTATGTTTTAAGTCGGTCATGAGTCATTTGTGTTTGGTCGGATAAGTGAGTTTTTTCAAGTTATTTCAGTTTTCCATCGAGTCGGTTTGAGTCAAGTTCCAGTTAAGTTTCAGTCAGTTTTCAGTCAAGTTTTCACTCAATAAATGTGTCAAAGTTTTGTGTCAAAGGTGTAAATAATGACTCCATTGCCCAATAAATAAGGCACTGGTCTGCTCTCCCAGAGGTCTAAGGTTCTTGGCACCTCCAAGGAGCTACCATCCCCATTGGAGCCAATGTTAGTGTCGGTCATGATGCCCTCCATCAGTGATCAAAAAACTCTTTGCATATGCATAGGTAGGTGTCTCATCAGTATCAGTTTTGCATCCCGTTAGGCATGCCATAAAACTGATGGAGGAGCTGGTCCTTGTTCCCTTCTTGGCTTTGCTGGATCAGGTCATATCATTTAATGAGCTTGTGTTACACTTGTTTTATTTTTGTCTTGAAGTCCCAAGTCTTAGAGGTCTAGGGTTTTGGTCAAAAATCACTGCAAGGTCATGAGTCAGAGGTCTAATAGTCCCCAGCAAGCCGGAAGGAGGTATGTTAATATGTTCCATGGATATTTTCATCAGGTACAGCTCATTTATACCTTGGATTTAAAAACCCTGTTTTTAAACCCAAGGTCATGTGAAATTTGCAAAAAATAAGGAAAATTTTCAAAATTCTTCAAAATACCGGAAATAACCCTGGTCTCCTCGCCAAAGTCCATCAGATGGTCAACCTGCAAAAAGAACGGAGTTAAAGCACTCAAAAGATAAAATTCAGGACAAAGTGAACTCAAAACAGTGTTAAAAGTGAATGTCAAAACAAAAACATTAGAAAGTGGGTTTGGTAAGTTAATTTTTTCAAATTGGGCCTATAAAGAGTAAATTTCCCT
Source organism: Pinus tabuliformis (assembly GCA_031772625.1). NCBI lineage: Eukaryota > Viridiplantae > Streptophyta > Pinopsida > Pinales > Pinaceae > Pinus > Pinus tabuliformis. The sequence continues at coordinate 163,824,796 of CM062815.1, read as the reverse complement.
CTAAACAGCCTCATTATGCATTTGAGAGCTTGCAAAAACGAGTGAGAGGTCAAAAGAGGCGATTTGCAGAAAGTTGGAGTCATTCTCAGGGGCGCGACCACTCAGGCTCAGTGCGCGACCAGTTGGGTAGGGTGCGACCACTCAGCGACCCCTCTGCAGTGTATTTTTCTAAAGGGCGCGACCACTCAGGCAGGGCGCGACCACTCAGAGCAGGGGCGCGACAACTCAAGCTGTCTTCTACAGAACCACTCCAAATCGACTAAATTGCCCTCTTGCTTGCTCAACTGATCGAGGTAGGGTCTTCTAGTGCGTTTGAATGCTTGAAACATGAAATCATGGGCTTACATATATATGTTTATCACCAAGAAATGTAAGGAGAAATGGATTTGGGTGATTGCTTGTTCATGTAGGCATTATGCTAGGGTTGATGTTTTTTCAAGGCTTTAAACCCCTATTTATTCCCTCCTTGTTTCCTATTAAATTCACAAATGTCATATATATCTTATCTCAATTGCAATAAATACTAAATCTCTCATCCCAAATCCCTTTACAAAACCCTAATGCCCTTTCATGTATTCTACCCAAACCCTAATACCCTCCATACGGCAAGGAAAATAAATGAACAACAGCAAGGATAAAAATGTTATGTAAAAAGAGAAAAGAGCAATAATATAGCAAAATGACCAAATAAAAAGATGTTGTTGTGCATAGTCATTGGAAAATAGAAGACATACTGTTGTTGCATATCCATAGCAAAAACAAGAAAAATGCAGCTGTGTATATGTATAAAATGGACATATTGCTGTAAATATTGTTTACAAAAGAATATTGTTGTGTCTCCCCAAAACCAAGCTCTGTTTTCCTCTCTACCCCTTCCTTAAAATCATGTTCAATTAAGATCCCTTTTCCCTTATGACAAAATGTAAAAGAAGCCTTGTTCCCCTATGACTAAATGTACATAAAATCCTTTGAAAAACACTATTGACCTTATGATGTACATTGAAAAAACAAAAAACTCAAAGGAGCAAGCTATCTATGCTGTCCTATACTCCTGTTGCAAATGCATCTCCTTTCCCTTGATGACTATCATACGTATTTTCCCTAATAAAGTATTTCTTTACAAATGATTTCCTAATGATGGAAGATGAGATGATATGCATGACAATTTATGAATTTTCCCTTAAAAAATTCCCTGTCATATCACGCGTTCCCATTCCTTGTTGAAGATCCCTCCCCTAACATTTCCCTTATGATTTTTTCCCCTTGAAATCAGCATACTTCTCAGCATTTTTGCAGGCAAGGGCAGCAGTTTACTTTATCTATTTTCTTCACTTTGCTCAAAAGCACAATGTCAACCACTGAAACCTATGAGCAAGGTGATGACCGGTCTTCTTCCACAGAGGTTGAGGTACAGCGGAGGCCTCGCAGGGGAGGCAAAGGTGGTCATCATAAAAGAGAGGAGCCCAAGAAATTTTGAGAGTTTTGAAGCATTTTTGGCATTTTTGAGAATTTTACAGGTTTTGGCCATTTGACTGGCCTCACCCTGCGCGCGACCAGTCATGGGGGCAACTCAGAACGGGGAAAACTTTGAATTTTTGGAATTGTCATGCAAAAATACACTTTCCTATGGATGGGTTTCAGATTTTATGGAGATTTGGGCTTCCAAAAGCTCAAAATACATGCAAATTTTGACTTTCTGCCCCTATTTTGAGTTGCAGAAAGCTTTCTTGGGAGAAATGACTTTTGAGGGGTCAAATCAACTCTAAATTCCGAAATTCCAGTGGGGTTAGAAAGTAGACTCGCAGACCTTTCCAACGAGCTATCTTGCACCTGATTTGGACACCGGGAAGGCCCTCAAACAGAGCTGTGAAAGTGCGCGACCAGTCAGAGTGATGTGCGCGACCAGTCAGGGAAATTTGCCTGTTTTGACCAGTTCGGCCAGCAAAACACTGTTTTCATTTTGGTTGACTTTTGAGGCATGTAAATGATGGATTTTTGTGTAATTTTCATGGCATTTAGATGCTTTTACTCTCCTTCATCACTTCTAGAAGATTCTTTGATGTAAATGGTAAATATTTAATGCATGGATAGGTTCCCTAAGTTTTAGAGGCAAGTTGTTTTGACTGCCTATTATCTAGTGCTCAGTTTAGAATTAGTTGAAACAGCTCCTAGGAAGCTGAGCTCGACCCCTAGAGGTGGGGAAAGGAGTTAGATCATCTATATTATGCCTTCTCTTGCTCATTTTCATGGTTGGACTCTTGAGGGAGAAGCTCCTATTGTATATTTTACTTGTATCTCTGCAATTTGAGGAAAAGGAAGACCATGGTTTTGCAGACATCATTGGGATTCTTGTGGACTCTTGTGTTGATGGTGTGTTCTCTTATTGTAATTGTAAGTGTGTTTATGTGTTCCATCTCTTTCTTTACTGCAGCTTATTAAACAAATGAAGTGATAAAGTTTGAATTCATGCTTGCCATGCTCAGCTTTCAAATTTGTTTAATGTTTATGTTTTCCACTGTCTAGAGAGGATTCAAAGTCATTGTTTGCCCTCTTTAGCTTCTCATTTTTCTTCCTTGATCATCCATCTCATCTAAAGGCATCAGCACAAACTCCTACCTTGCCCCAAAGACACACCTGCAAAAACTGAGCTCAATCCCCGCACCCTGAATTGCACTCCCTCCAATTGCCACCAAAAACCCAAAAAACTTTAAATCAACCTTCCTAATCAGTTTACTAGCCTAATATCAGTGTTAACTTGTTGGTCATCTCATCCCATTGAAGATCTACCGAGATTTATCGGAGAGAGCCTTCTCATACCCCGTAGGGCTAGCTACGAGGTGAAATGGTTTGATGTTGCCTTGAAGGTTTACCTTCCTCAGCCTAGGGTGAAATCTCAAGCGCTAACATACTGGCTACCATACTGGGGAGAACAAATTGATCTTTTGCTCATTGATGTGTTATTTCATAAGTCTTAGACGGAGCCTGAAGTTACGCCAGGTAGCCTTCGAAAACGCTCTTGTTTTACATCAGCGTTAGTAGATAAACGCTGCTTCAGTCAATCTCCGTGAGCTTGTGAATACAACACTTCATTTGCATTTTACCCCAGTACATATATCAAGTTCAGATCTGATTGTTGATAGTGGACAACGATCAGACACTTGAAAGGCTGAAATCATTCACTTGGCGACTCCTTTCACTGAAGAAATCCAGCAACCTATGCTTCATGGTGACTTCACTGCAGAGAGATCAGTAGCTTTGAGCTTTTCAAGATGGATCAGATTGCAAGAAGATACGCTCCCTTGAGCCGAGATCACATTCCAGGTTTTCCAAATAAAATTCCAAAGGTAGATTGGTCAAGGAATCTGCCTATATTTAACGATGATGGTAAGAAGGATGTTGCTTTACATCTGGTTAGATTTCATATGCATATTCGCAAGTTGAAGGTGGATTTCCCTGAAGATTGCTTGATGAAGATATTCTTGGCCACTCTCGAGGTGAAGCCCAATCATGGTATGAAAGTTTGCCGCCTGCTTGTATTTACTCTTTAAAAGATTTTCATGCTATGTTCATTGAACGATATAAGGACTCTTATCCATCATTGAATTTAGTTCAAGACTGTTGCAAGCATGCTTATAGTTTTATTGAAAGCCTTGAGAAGTTTTATGAAGATGATAATTTCATGGATGAAGAGATCATGGAAGCCCTGTATGAAAATCCATTTCAGCAACACATAGAAATCTTAGAGGATACTTGTCAAGATCAGCAAGCTGAAGATTTCCATATGGTTGAAAATGAGGAAAGAGCAAATGTTGTTTCAGATTTACCCACAGAAGAAGACAACAGCATGCAACCCATCAAAGAGAGCTCTACTGTTGAGATCATAGACAGAGTTTTGGATTCAGATGTTCATGAACAACAAGGTGAGATCTTTGTGCAAGTAAGTGATGAATCTCCTTTCAATAGCTCAGTAATAAATGATAGTTTGAGTGCCCTATCGTATGAAGATAATTACTGTTTAAGCAGAAGAAAACAAAAGGCATTATCTCCTTTGTCTGAAGAGGAGATAGATCAGCTCTTGAAAGGTCTTGTTACAGCCCAAGCTACAGCAGATTTGCAGTGCACACATAGTCAGGAAAGTGTTGGGAAAACTTTTTCCTCTGTTGAAAAAGATGATTGTCTTGTAGATCAGCAAATAGATAATGTTTTCCTTCACAAAGATGATGAGGTTGTCATGTTTGATGATCTTGAGGATTGTTTTCTGTTTAAGAATGATTTAGACCATGAAATTGAGGAATATAAGCTTGAGAGAGACAATATGTCAAAATTTCTCATGGTCAAGGAATTTACAGCCAACACTCATATGGTAGAAGCTTATACTTCTCTGTGCCTTCCTATCAATCAGCAACCCACTGTTCTTTCAGATCAGAATGAAGCGAGTACTTATATTTTTGCAGCTGGATCTCCAAACAAGGTAGTGCTTCAAGATTATCAAGATCCCTTTGGCATTCTTCTGCAAGCATTAGAAAAGATAAATGTTGCCTGGTTCATTATCATAAGCTTTGGTTTCAGTGGTTATTTTGAGTTGCCTACAGGTTCATCGTTTCGCCTGCTCGAGATAAGCAAGAGCAAAAATTTGGTATGTAGCCATCTGCTGGATTGGTTACATTGGAAAGCTCATTATACATGATTGTACATATTTCATTAGTATGCAGGTGGTTGTCATCATGATTCCAAATCTTGATGGATTGCTGCCGTTTTTCCAAAAGCTTTGTAAAGTTATGTTTTAAGTCGGTCATGAGTCATTTGTGTTTGGTCGGTTAAGTGAGTTTTTTCAAGTTATTTCAGTTTGCCATCGAGTCGGTTTGAGTCAAGTTCCAGTTAAGTTTCAGTCAGTTTTCAGTCAAGTTTTCACTCAATAAATGTGTCAAAGTTTTGTGTCAAAGGTGTAAATAATGACTCCATTGCCCAATAAATAAGGCACTGGTCTGCTCTCCCAGAGGTCTAAGGTTCTTGGCACCTCCAAGGAGCTACCATCCCCATTGGAGCCAATGTTAGTGTCGGTCATGATGCCCTCCATCAGTGATCAAAAAACTCTTTGCATATGCATAGGTAGGTGTCTCATCAGTATCAGTTTTGCATCCCGTTAGGCATGCCATAAAACTGATGGAGGAGCTGGTCCTTGTTCCCTTCTTGGCTTTGCTGGATCAGGTCATATCATTTAATGAGCTTGTGTTACACTTGTTTTATTTTTGTCTTGAAGTCCCAAGTCTTAGGTCTAGGGTTTTGGTCAAAAATCACTGCAAGGTCATGAGTCAGAGGTCTAATAGTCCCCAGCAAGCCGGAAGGAGGTATGTTAATATGTTCCATGGATATTTTCATCAGGTACAGCTCATTTATACCTTGGATTTAAAAACCCTGTTTTTAAACCCAAGGTCATGTGAAATTTGCAAAAAATAAGGAAAATTTTCAAAATTCTTCAAAATGCCGGCAATAACGCTGGTCTCCTCGCCAAAGTCCATCAGATGGTCAACCTGCAAAAAGAACGGAGTTAAAGCACTCAAAAGATCAAATTCAGGACAAAGTGAACTCAAAACAGTGTTAAAAGTGAATGTCAAAACAAAAACATTAGAAAGTGGGTTTGGTAAGTTAATTTTTTCAAATTGGGCCTATAAAGAGTAAATTTCCCTCTAAACAGCCTCATTATGCATTTGAGAGCTTGCAAAAACGAGTGAGAGGTCAAAAGAGGCGATTTGCAGAAAGTTGGAGTCATTCTCAGGGGCGCGACCACTCAGGCTCAGTGCGCGACCAATTGGGTAGGGCGCGACCACTCAGCGACCCCTCTGCAGTGTATTTTTCTAAAGGGCGCGACCACTCAAGCAGGGCGTGACCACTCAGAGCAGGGGCGCGACCACTCAAGCAGGGCGTGACCACTCAGAGCAGGGGCGCGACCACTCAAGCTGTCTTCTACAGAACCACTCCAAATCGACTAAATCGCCCTCTTGCTTGCTCAACTGATCGAGGTAGGGTCTTCTAGTGCGTTTGAATGCTTGAAACATGAAATCATGGGCTTGCATATATATGTTTATCACCAAGAAATGTAAGGAGAAATGGATTTGGGTGATTGCTTGTTCATGTAGGCATTATGCTAGGGTTGATGTTTTTTCAAGGCTTTAAACCCCTATTTATTCCCTCCTTGTTTCCTATTAAATTCACAAATGTCATATATATCTTATCTCAATTGCAATAAATACTAAATCTCTCATCCCAAATCCCTTTACAAAACCCTAATGCCCTTTCATGTATTCTACCCAAACCCTAATACACTCCATACGGCAAGGAAAATAAATGAACAACAGCAAGGATAAAAATGTTATGTAAAAAGAGAAAAGAGCAATAATATAGCAAAATGACCAAATAAAAAAGATGTTGCTGTGCATAGTCATTGGAAAATAGAAGACATACTATTGTTGCATATCCATAGCAAAAACAAGAAAAATGCAGCTGTGTATATGTATAAAATGGACATATTGCTGTAAATATTGTTTACAAAAGAATATTGTTGTGTCTCCCCAAAACCAAGCCCTGTTTTCCTCTCTACCCCTTCCTTAAAATCCTGTTCAATTAAGATCCCTTTTCCCTTATGACAAGATGTAAAAGAAGCCTTGTTCCCCTATGACTAAATGTACATAAAATCCTTTGAAAAACACTGTTTACCTTATGATGTACATTGAAAAAACAAAAAACTCAAAGGAGCAAGCTATCTATGTTGTCCTATACTCCTGTTGCAAATGCATGTCCTTTCCCTTGATGACTATCATACGTATTTTCCCTAATAAAGTATTTCTTTGCAAATGATTTCCTAATGATGGAAGATGAGATGATATGCATGACAATTTGTGAATTTTCCCTTAAAAAATTCCTTGTCATATCACGCGTTCCGATTCCTTGTTGAAGATCCCTGCCCTAAAATTTCCCTTATGATTTTTTCCCCTTGAAATCAGCATACTTCTCAGCATTTTTGCAGGCAAGGGCAGCAGTTTACTTTATCTATTTTCTCCACTTTGCTCAAAAGCACCATGTCAACCACTGAAACCTATGAGCAAGGTGATGACCGGTCTTCTTCCACAGAGGTTGAGGTACAGCGGAGGCCTCGCAGGGGAGGCAAAGGTGGTCATCATAAAAGAGAGGAGCCCAAGAAATTTTGAGAGTTTTGAAGCATTTTTGGCATTTTTGAGAATTTTACAGGTTTTGGCCATTTGACTGGTCTCACCCCGCGCGCGACCAGTCATGGGGGCAACTCAGAACGGGGAAAACTTTGCATTTTTGGAATTTTCATGCAAAAATACACTTGCCTATGGATGGGTTTCAGATTTTATGGAGAATTGGGCTTCCAAAAGCTCAAAATACATGCAAATTTTGACTTTCTGCCCCTATTTTGAGTTGCAGAAATCTGTCTTGAGAGAAATGACTTTTGAGGGGTCAAATCAACTCTAAATTTAGAAATTCCAGTGGGGTTGGAAAGTAGACTCGCAGACCTTTCCAACGAGCTATCTTGCACCTGATTTGGACACAGGGAAGGCCTTCAAACAGAGCTGTGAAAGTGCGCGACCAGTCAGAGTGATGTGCGCGACCAGTCAGGGAAATTTGCCTGTTTTGACCAGTTCGGCCAGCAAAACACTGTTTTCATCTTGGTTGACTTTTGAGGCATGTAAATGATGGATTTTTGTGTAATTTTCATGGCATTTAGATGCTTCTACTCTCCTTCATCACTTCTAGAAGATTCTTTGATGTAAATGGTAAATATTTAATGCATGGATAGGTTCCCTAAGTTTTAGAGGCAAGTTGTTTTGACTGCCTATTATCTAGTGCTCAGTTTAGAATTAGTTGAAACAGCTCCTAGGAAGCTGAGCTCGACCCCTAGAGGTGGGGAAAGGAGTTAGATCATCTATATTATGCCTTCTCTTGCTCATTTTCATGGTTGGACTCTTGAGGGAGAAGCTCCTATTGTATATTTTACTTGTATCTCTGCAATTTGAGGAAAAGGAAGACCAGGGTTTTGCAGACATCATTGGGATTCTTGTGGACTCTTGTGTTGATGGTGTGTTGTCTTATTGTAATTGTAAGTGTGTTTATGTGTTCCATCTCTTTCTTTACTACAGCTTATTAAACAAATGAAGTGATAAAGTTTGAATTCATGCTTGCCATGCTCAGCTTTCAAATTTGTTTAATGTTTATGTTTTCCACTGTCTAGAGAGGATTCAAAGTCATTGTTTGCCCTCTTTAGCTTCTCATTTTTCTTCCTTGATCATCCATCTCATCTAAAGGCATCAACACAAACTCCTACCTTGCCCCAAAGACCCACCTGCAAAAACTGAGCTCAATCCCCGCACCCTGAATTGCACTCCCTCCAATTGCCACCAAAAACCCAAAAAACTTTAAATCAACCTTCCTAATCAGTTTACTAGCCTAATATCAGTGTTAACTTGTTGGTCATCTCATCCCATTGAAGATCTACCGAGATTTACCGGAGAGAGCCTTCTCATACCCTGTAGGGCTAGCTACGAGGTGAAATGGTTTGATGTTGCCTTGAAGGTTTACCTTCCTCAGCCTAGGGTGAAATCTCAAGCGCTAACATACTGGCGACCATACTGGGGAGAACAAATTGATCTTTTGCTCATTGATGTGTTATTTCATAAGTCTTAGACGGAGCCTGAAGTTACGCCAGGTAGCCTTCGAAAACGCTCTTGTTTTACATCAGCGTTAGTAGATAAACGCTGCTTCAGTCAATCTCCGTGAGCTTGTGAATACAACACTTCATTTGCATTTTACCCCAGTACATATATCAAGTTCAGATCTGATTGTTGATAGTGGACAACGATCAGACACTTGAAAGGCTGAAATCATTCACTTGGCGACTCCTTTCACTGAAGAAATCCAGCAACCTATGCTTCATGGTGACTTCACTGCAGAGAGATCAGTAGCTTTGAGCTTTTCAAGATGGATCGGATTGCAAGAAGATACGCTCCCTTGAGCCGAGATCACATTCCAGGTTTTCCAAATAAAATTCCAAAGGTAGATTGGTCAAGGAATCTGCCTATATTTAACGATGATGGTAAGAAGGATGCTGCTTTACATCTGGTTAGATTTCATATGCATATTCGTAAGTTGAAGGTGGATTTCCCTGAAGATTGCTTGATGAAGATATTCTTGGCCACTCTGGAAGGTGAAGCCCAATCATGGTATGAAAGTTTGCCGCCTACTTGTATTTACTCTTTAAAGGATTTTCATGATATGTTCATTGAACGATATAAGGACTCTTATCCATCATTGAATTTAGTTCAAGACTGTTGCAAGCATGCTTATAGTTTTATTGAAAGCCTTGAGAAGTTTTATGAAGATGATAATTTCATGGATGAAGAGATCATGGAAGCCCTGTATGAAAATCCATTTCAGCAGCACATAGAAATCTTAGAGGATACTTGTCAAGATCAGCAAGCTGAAGATTTCCATATGGTTGAAAATGAGGAAAGAGCAAATGTTGTTTCAGATTTACCCACAGAAGAAGACAACAGCATGCAACCCATCAAAGAGAGCTCTACTGTTGAGATCATAGACAGAGTTTTGGATTCAGATGTTCATGAACAACAAGGTGAGATCTTTGTGCAAGTAAGTGATGAATCTCCTTTCAATAGCTCAGTAATAAATGATAGTTTGAGTGCCCTATCATATGAAGATAATTACTGTTTAAGCATAAGAAAACAAAAGGCATTGTCTCCTTTGTCTAAAGAGGAGATAGATCAGCTCTTGAAAGGTCTTGTTACAGCCCAAGCTACAGCAGATTTGCAGTGCACACACAGTCAGGAAAGTGTTGGGAAAACTTTTTCCTCTGTTGAAAAAGATGATTGTCTTGTAGATCAGCAAATAGATAATGTTTTCCTTCACAAAGATGATGAGGTTGTCATGTTTGATGATCTTGAGGATTGTTTTCTGTTTAAGAATGATTTAGACCATGAAATTGAGGAATATAAGCTTGAGAGAGACAATATGTCAAAATTTCTCATGGTCAAGGAATTTACAGCCAACACTCATATGGCAGAAGCTTATACTTCTCTGTGCCTTCCTATCAATCAGCAACCCACTGTTCTTTCAGATCAGAATGAAGCGAGTACTTATATTTTTGCAGCTGGATCTCCAAACAAGGTAGTGCTTCAGGATTATCAAGATCCCTTTGGCATTCTTCTGCAAGCATTAGAAAAGATAAATGTTGCCTGGTGCATTATCATAAGCTTTGGTTTCAGTGGTTATTTTGAGTTGCCTACAGGTTCATCGTTTCGCCTGCTCGAGATAAGCAAGAGCAAAAATTTGGTATGTAGCCATCTGCTGGATTGGTTACATTGGAAAGCTCATTATACATGATTGTACATATTTCATTAGTATGCGGGTGGTTGTCATCATGATTCCAAATCTTGATGGTTTGCTGCCGTTTTTCCAAAAGCTTTGTAAAGTTATGTTTTAAGTCGGTCATGAGTCATTTGTGTTTGGTCGGTTAAGTGAGTTTTTTCAAGTTATTTCAGTTTGCCATCGAGTCGGTTTGAGTCAAGTTCCAGTTAAGTTTCAGTCAGTTTTCAGTCAATATTTCACTCAATAAATGTGTCAAAGTTTTGTGTCAAAGGTGTAAATAATGACTCCATTGCCCAATAAATAAGGCACTGGTCTGCTCTCCCAGAGGTCTAAGGTTCTTGGCACCTCCAAGGAGCTACCATCCCCATTGGAGCCAATGTTAGTGTCGGTCATGATGCCCTCCATCAGTGATCAAAAAACTCTTTGCATATGCATAGGTAGGTGTCTCATCAGTATCAGTTTTGCATCCCGTTAGGCATGCCATAAAACTGATGGAGGAGTTGGTCCTTGTTCCCTTCTTGGCTTTGCTGGATCAGGTCATATCATTTAATGAGCTTGTGTTACACTTGTTTTATTTTTGTCTTGAAGTCCCAAGTCTTAGGTCTAGGGTTTTGGTCAAAAATCACTGCAAGGTCATGAGTCAGAGGTCTAATAGTCCCCAGCAAGCCGGAAGGAGGTATGTTAATATGTTCCATGGATATTTTCATCAGGTACAGCTCATTTATACCTTGGATTTAAAAACCCTGTTTTTAAACCCAAGGTCATGTGAAATTTGCAAAAAATAAGGAAAATTTTCAAAATTCTTCAAAATGCCGGCAATAACCCTGGTCTCCTCGCCAAAGTCCATCAGATGGTCAACCTGCAAAAAGAACGGAGTTAAAGCACTCAAAAGATCAAATTCAGGACAAAGTGAACTCAAAACAGTGTTAAAAGTGAATGTCAAAACAAAAACATTAGAAAGTGGGTTTGGTAAGTTAATTTTTTCAAATTGGGCCTATAAAGAGTAAATTTCCCTCTAAACAGCCTCATTATGCATTTGAGAGCTTGCAAAAACGAGTGAGAGGTCAAAAGAGGCGATTTGCAGAAATTTGGAGTCATTCTCAGGGGCGTGACCACTCAGGCTCAGTGCGCGACCAGTTGGGTAGGGCGCGACCACTCAGCGACCCCTCTGCAGTGTATTTTTCTAAAGGGCGTGACCACTCAGGTAGGGCGCGACCACTCAGAGCAGGGGCGCGACCACTCAAGCTGTATTCTACAGAACCACTCCAAATCGACTAAATCGCCCTCTTGCTTGCTCAACTGATCGAGGTAGGGTCTTCTAGTGCGTTTGAATGCTTGAAACATGAAATCATGGGCTTGCATATATATGTTTATCACCAAGAAATGTAAGGAGAAATGGATTTGGGTGATTGCTTGTTCATGTAGGCATTATGCTAGGGTTGATGTTTTTTCAAGGCTTTAAACCCCTATTTATTCCCTCCTTGTTTCCTATTAAATTCACAAATGTCATATATATCTTATCTCAATTGCAATAAATACTAAATCTCTCATCCCAAATCCCTTTACAAAACCCTAATGCCCTTTCATGTATTCTACCCAAACCCTAATACCCTCCATACAGCAAGGAAAATAAATGAACAACAGCAAGGATACAAATGTTATGTAAAAAGAGAAAAGAGCAATAATATAGCAAAATGACCAAATAAAAAGATGTTGTTGTGCATAGTCATTGGAAAATAGAAGACATACTGTTGTTGCATATCCATAGCAAAAATAAGAAAAATGCAGCTGTGTATATGTATAAAATGGACATATTGCTGTAAATATTGTTTACAAAAGAATATTGTTGTGTCTCCCCAAAACCAAGCCCTGTTTTCCTCTCTACCCCTTCCTTAAAATCCTGTTCAATTAAGATCCCTTTTCCCTTATGACAAGATGTAAAAGAAGCCTTGTTCCCCTATGACTAAATGTACATAAAATCCTTTGAAAAACACTGTTTACCTTATGATGTACATTGAAAAAACAAAAAACTCAAAGGAGCAAGCTATCTATGTTGTCCTATACTCCTGTTGCAAATGCATGTCCTTTCCCTTGATGACTATCATACGTATTTTCCCTAATAAAGTATTTCTTTGCAAATGATTTCCTAACGATGGAAGATGAGATGATATGCATGACAATTTGTGAATTTTCCCTTAAAAAATTCCCTGTCATATCACGCGTTCCCATTCCTTGTTGAAGATCCCTCCCCTAACATTTCCCTTATGATTTTTTCCCCTTGAAATCAGCATACTTCTCAGCGTTTTGTCAGGCAAGGGCAGCAGTTTACTTTATCTATTTTCTCCACTTTGCTCAAAAGCACCATGTCAACCACTGAAACCTATGAGCAAGGTGATGACCGGTCTTCTTCCACAGAGGTTGAGGTACAGCGGAGGCCTCGCAGGGGAGGCAAAGGTGGTCATCATAAAAGAGAGGAGCCCAAGAAATTTTGAGAGTTTTGAAGCATTTTTGGCATTTTTGAGAATTTTACAGGTTTTGGCCATTTGACTGGTCTCACCCCGCGCGCGACCAGTCATGGGGGCAACTCAGAATGGGGAAAACTTTGCATTTTTGGAATTTTCATGCAAAAATACACTTTCCTATGGATGGGTTTCAGATTTTATGGAGATTTGGGCTTCCAAAAGCTCAAAATACATGCAAATTTTGACTTTCTGCCCCTATTTTGAGTTGCAGAAAGCTGTCTTGGGAGAAATGACTTTTGAGGGGTCAAATCAACTCTAAATTCAGAAATTCCAGTGGGGTTGGAAAGTAGACTCGCAGACTTTTCCAACGAGATATCTTTCACCTGATTTGGACACCGGGAAGGCCCTCAAACAGAGCTGTGAAAGTGCGCTACCAGTCAGAGTGATGTGCGCGACCAGTCAGGGAAATTTGCCTGTTTTGACCAGTCCGGCCAGCAAAACACTGTTTTCATCTTGGTTGACTTTTGAGGCATGTAAATGATGGATTTTTGTGTAATTTTCATGGCATTTAGATGCTTTTACTCTCCTTCATCACTTCTAGAAGATTCTTTGATGTAAATGGTAAATATTTAATGCATGGATAGGTTCCCTAAGTTTTAGAGGCAAGTTGTTTTGACTGCCTATTATCTAGTGCTCAGTTTAGAATTAGTTGAAACAGCTCCTAGGAAGCTGAGCTCGACCCCTAGAGGTGGGGAAAGGAGTTAGATCATCTATATTATGCCTTCTCTTGCTCATTTTCATGGTTGGACTCTTGAGGGAGAAGCTCCTATTGTATATTTTACTTGTATCTCTGCAATTTGAGGAAAAGGAAGACCAGGGTTTTGCAGACATCATTGGGATTCTTGTGGACTCTTATGTTGATGGTGTGTTCTCTTATTGTAATTGTAAGTGTGTTTATGTGTTCCATCTCTTTCTTTACTGCAGCTTATTAAACAAATGAAGTGATAAAGTTTGAATTCATGCTTGCCATGCTCAGCTTTCAAATTTGTTTAATGTTTATGTTTTCCACTGTCTAGAGAGGATTCAAAGTCATTGTTTGCCCTCTTTAGCTTCTCATTTTTCTTCCTTGATCATCCATCTCATCTAAAGGCATCAACACAAACTCCTACCTTGCCCCAAAGACCCACCTGCAAAAACTGAGCTCAATCCCCGCACCCTGAATTGCACTCCCTCCAATTGCCACCAAAAACCCAAAAAACTTTAAATCAACCTTCCTAATCAGTTTACTAGCCTAATATCAGTGTTAACTTGTTGGTCATCTCATCCCATTGAATATCTACCGAGATTGACCAGAGAGAGCCTTCTCATACCCCGTAGGGCTAGCTACGAGGTGAAATGGTTTGATGTTGCCTTGAAGGTTTACCTTCCTCAGCCTAGGGTGAAATCTCAAGCGCTAACACTGCCTATGAACTTGTTTATGGGAAGAATCTCTTACTTCAAAAAAAGAGTTCCAGATCCAGACCTATAAAACAACAGTCCAGTTAGATCTTGACTTATCAAAAGCACAAAAGCAAAGGATGAGACAATTGAATGAGCTTGATGAAATAAGACAATAAGCCCTCCAAAATTCCAGCCTAGTTCAGTAACAGAGATCTAGATGGCATGATAAGTACATTAAAGAAAGGAAATTTCATTCAGGAGATTGGGCATTACTATTTGACTCAAAATTCAAAAATTTCCAAGGAAAATTCCAAACACACTGGCTTGGACCTTATGAAGTTGAAAATGTCTTTGACAATGGTGTAGTTAGAATGAGGACTATTGATGAAGAGAAAATTCTTCGTTTAGTGAATGGACATCAACTTATACTTTATCAGAAGCCATTGACAAAAGAAGAATTTGTGAAAATTTTCCAAGACAGTTCAGAATTGAAGATGGTTGAGAAGAATTCATCTTTTCGACCTTAGAGATTTTATTTTCTCTATATATATATATAAAAGGAAAAATATATATATAAATTATATATATATATATATATATAGATATATATATAGATATAGAGATATAAAAGGGAAATAATAATAATAATAATAATGTATAAACATGAAAACCAACATGTTGTTGGCATGTTTATACAAAAAATTTAAAGCTAAAACCAACTCTTGTTGGCACCTTAAATTTTCTCTCTTTATGATTTCTTCCTAAAAAACAAATGTATTCCTTTTTTCTAAGTATTCCTTTCTTTAAAAAAAAATCTCTTTCAGCTACAAAATTAATGACTTTTTGCAGGCCGGACAAGTTTCCGAAGCTCTAATAATATTTTTTTTAGCCAGCTTGACAGGAACACTTGATGGTTCAAGTCGAAGAATAAATTACTCCTTTTAAGTGCAAAGTACCTGCAAAAGATATCAAAAGACAAATAAAGGTTAGCAAATTAGTTGAAGGTATGTAACACTTTAATTTTACAATAAGGATTAATATATTGCATGTATGAATTATGTGGACATAGTACTACCGAAATAAAACAAAATCATTGCAAATCATGGGTGATAGCCGCTTGCATAATACACCATTTCAAATCCTATCTTGTCCCTATTCTGAATCTATCAAAGTAATTGTTGAATCATTAAATTGAATGCGCTCTAACGGTTATCTCATCTCCACAACCTTCATTATAATTCACGTGTTCGCTCATTTCTATGAATTCATATAGCTTCTCCATCTCTCTCCCTCACTGAACTAAACCCTACTAAACCCTACCAACACCATATTTCCTTGTCAAGTAAACAATTCTTGAGACAAATCATCTTCCATCATGGGTGTTATTGTCCGAATGGAACCAATAGGAAAGAAGTTCTTGGAAGTATACCCTCAGACCAGGGAACTATTGCAAAAAGTACAGTGGTTACAATTCATAGAGAAATTTGATGGTTTCAATAGGGAGGTAACAAAGACTTTTGCACGTTCTTTTGATGGAATAGAGGTTGAAATAGGAGATGTCAATTTCGCCATAACAGAGTCCCTAATTGCAGAAGCTACCAAATTAACCAGAAGTGGATAAAAGTGGTTCAAAAACAGAGGAATCGAAGGGGAAGATTGGAAAGTCTTCTTGAAAATCCAAACATTGACACTACCATCTTTAGAAAAGGTATTCCTAGTACAACCCTTAAGAGTAAATGGAGGACTTTTCTCCTTGTACTTTAGAAATTTATTACTTGTGAAGGTCGGTTTGGATGCATGTTTTTCTACCACGTTAGGAAAATGATGAATTTTCTTGAGGAACATCAAATGAATCTTCCATATTTCCTCTTGCACAACCTTAAGAAAATGTCAATGAATGTTCAAAAAAAAATTTAGTTCATAGACAATACAATGTACCATCATGGATTGATAAAAATCTTGATTATGTTTCACCTTCAGAGTATAGGTGACAATTGGCAAAATTTTCAAGTAAGAAATCATTTTGAAGAGAAAACCCCTGAACAACCCAGTGGTAGTAGAACCCTCAAGGGAAGGAAGAGAAAAATGGAAACAATAAAAGAACAGGAACCCTAGTCCCAGCAAGAATTATCAGAGGATGAAGTACCCCTAGTAAATATTTTGCAGAAAATGAAAAAAGGGAATCTTACAAGAAAGAAAGCTAGCAAGAAAACAGAAATTTCCTCTCAAATGAAGACCCTTCCTCAGAAAGAAAATCCAAAAGCTAAAGGGAAGAAAGCTCAAGGATTTCCAACTACAAATTTAAGAAGAAGTATAAGATTAAACATGGTACAACAAGTAGTCATAGAAGTTGTAGAATATATCAATCTTGAAGCAAAAGAACAAACTGAAAAGATTGAAGACTCTCCAAGAGAATCACTAAAACTATCACCAAGGGTGTCACCACCCCCCTTCACTACACCTCCAAGAAGTCCAATAAACAGTCCAGGTGTTGATCGTTTTCCGCAAGAAATTTATGATTACATAGAATCATTAGAAGGGAGGAGGCAGCAACTAAAGAGTCAATCCAAAGTCTAGGGGACGGAAGTAATTAGTTTAATGAGCCATAAGAACCTTCAACATCTAATGTTTTAAAGCAAGAAATCTTTGAGTTGGAGACATTAAACAGATACCTCAAAAATGAGAATCAAGCACTGAATACACAAAATGGAATTCAAATTGCCAAGAGTGACAACCTTTTTCTTCACTTGAGTTTATGGTACAAAAAGAAAAAGAAGTTGAAGAAAGAAAACAGGGCAATGCAAAGAGAAATCATCAACCTAAAGTATAAGATCCTCATGAAGAAACCAAGAATGGCAGTGGCTGCCAAAAAGAAGAAGAAAGTGAATCCTGAATGTGATGGAAAAAATGTACAGGAAAATGTAAATGTTGAGTTGTATGAGGACATACAAAACCTCCATTGTGGGGGAATGTAGAGTCCAAGAATTACTTTACCTTGACACCCTTTTTTCTCATCTTTCCTCCTTTTTCCTATCCCTATCATCTAAATAAATGCAATAAATATCAGGTTTTCTTAAGGTAAGCATTTACATGTCCTGTTTTTCATATTTTGCCCATATACCTTATTGTTTTATTAAAGTTTGCATTCATCTACAAAATTGACTTGATTCTGCAACTAATCCACAGATCTGTAGCTACCTCCATTGTTGATAGGGTTCGAGTGCACCAGCTCAACAAAAGAAGATATGGATAGATGAGGAATGATCCCCTCATGGATTCTTTCATGTTTTCTCGAACCAATCCTTCAAGATAATCGCACTGCAATGCAGTCAACCTCAAAGTCAACTGCAAGATAATGTGCCAGAACAAAGTTCGAATTTTACGAAATATTATCGAGTTGCTTTTACAAATAGAAAATCGATGATTAAGCGATATAATTTGGTTTGATAGGAATTGTAATGAAGATACGTAGGCTTAAAATTTTCATGTTGTTATTTGAGAAAATGTTATAAGAACAATGGCCACTCTATGTTTTGGGTGCGCACCGTTGTATGTAATTTTGAGAACATCCTGTTAAAACTATTTCCAATTAATAGACTTTGGTTCATAATTTTCATGTTACGTTGATTAAAGTTGTTGAATGTCTTCTCGAGGGCCCCTACATGTAGATCAGGCCTTTGACTCATTGCAAATAGATTTTATTTGTTTTTTAGAGTTAAATTATGGATGCTCTGTTTTGTTGTTTATGATGCAGTCCAATGGAATTCACGATTAAATTGGCATCTGCATCAGCAATTTCATTTGCTTTCTACCTAGCATAATTTGATCATTTCATTTTATTTCTACTTAGTATAATTTAGTCATCTCATTTCACAGTTTGGTTGTTTTATAGCTTATCAATTTTGTTCTTGTTTTACTTTTGTATTGAGTGAAGTTGCAAAAGTTAAAGAGTGACAGTCTTTTCCTTAGCAACTGAATTCAAGCTTCATTCATTTTCCAACTCAATAAAGTAGATTTCCTTTACATCATTCCCTGCTTTCGTAGTTAGTTTAGTGTGGCTGCGGCATAAAAATCCAAATATAATAACAAATAGTTTCACAAAGTAGAGTTTAGGATCTCTCTTCAACCATCCCATAAAACTTGATTCAATTAAGATTAATTTTAGAATAACCAGCTAACTGATCTTAGGGACAATAATCTAATATAGACAGTAACACCATTTCCATACTAATTCTAGATTTAGACTTTAACTATAACATAAACACCTTAATGACATAAATAAATTCTAGCACATACAATGTGCTTGTGATTCATCAGTTTACCTACCCTAGTCGATAATCTATGCTTACAATTTAAGAACATTAAATTGACTAAACAAGACTTAACTTGCTTTCCTTCACTTAACATAACTCTCCATACATTCCATGAATACGAGAGTACTTACTATTTCTATCAAGTGAAATAATTTTGATCTATGACAAAGTTGTGATCGATGGAAATAAATCAAATAGGCAATTTGGGGATAGGTTTGTATGAACTAGATATTCCATAGGTTTATATTGCCTCTGCCGAGTACAATTTTTTAGACCTTTACCGGGATTCCAGAGGAAATCTCTTCCATCTAATAATTGTTGAGGGACTCCAGAGATGTATACCTCCCACCAATTAATCAGTAAAGGACTCCAGAGATCATTGTCTCCACCATTTGTTCAAAAAGGGGCTCCTGAGATCAATGTCTCCACCCTTTAGGCAACATGGATTCCATAGATATTGTCTCCACCCTAACTTTAGTCTTGTTTTTATAAAAATGGATGATACACAAGGAGGTCATGCTTAGAGAATGAACAATAAATAAATCTTTTGCACCACCCTTGAGAAGGAAGTGATGGGATTCTACTCTGCCCAGTCGATTTGGATTCCTAATGATGGATGCTATAATATTAAATTTAAGGCATTTGTGAGTGACAAAAGGGGACATATTTCTCTATTTTCTAGGGAAGTGTTGCATCAGCTACAACACTTGGCGACACATTGGTAGAATTCCACTTTCCTGTCTTAGTTAATTTTTTTCGTGTAGGGCCTTGGTTCTTCGGGGAGTATTGATTCATCATGCATATTACTTTGGTCTCCCCACTTCCTCGTGAACAGACGTAGTCCCCATCATGCCTTCTCTGTTAAACTCAACATAAAATTCAACATTATCACAATGTTTCGAGTAGGGAAGGGTAGTGAAGTTCATGAGTTTAAGATTTTCAAAGTATAAGTTTTCATCTTTGGTGTTCCTTTGCTGCCAACAGGCTTGGACAGTACCCCATTAGAGTTGCTACAGGAACACAAACATTTCTCTACTGCCAACGAGCCTGAATAATACCCCAATGGAGTTTCTTGCTTCACCTCTCCGTGCATGGATGCCTTTCTCTTCTTTCGCCTTTATTTTTTTTCTATATGACTATGCATTGTCACTTATTCATTTTGGGCAGAAGAGAGATCCCGACTTATTGAGAGCAAGAGAGGTTATTCCTTCAAAGAAGCATGTAAAGACATTTGATTTAGGTTTGCTTGTTTAGATTTTTCCCCTTCTCTTTTTCTACCTAATGGATAAGCGTGAAAAAACCAAAACATAAAGAATTGAATACAGGCGCAAGGTTTCCTTAATAGACACGAGTTCATGGTTTCGCCAAAAATATCCTTATAGATGGAACATATTTTCCATCGGAACTTCATCAGCCAAAAGACTCTCATTGACCCCCTCACTCAAGTATCTGCTAAGATGTCTAGGAAAATACCTTCCATATTGTGATGAATATGTCAGCGATTCTTAGACATGCCAAGTTCCATTGTATTATTATGCCCCAAGTTGTAAAGGTTCTTCTCCATGAGTGAATTCCCATGTCCCAAATGAGAATGGCTATGCCCCAAATGAGAATGTGTGTCCTTAATGAAAATTTTTATGCTCCAAATGAGAATACTTGTGTCCCGAATGAGAATGGCTACACTCCAAATGAGAATGTTCATGTCCAAAATGAGAATGGGTATGTAAATGGTTGTTTTCACAATGTTTATGATTTTCACTAGTGTTTCCAACATGGTGAGATGTACACACAGATTTTGTTTCTTCACTCTTTAGAGAACCATATTTTTTCCCTAAATCATTCTACTACTACATAATTAACCTCACATTCACATTCTGAATCCAAGCATAACACTACTATTTTTAATGTGAATTCCACCATTCTTGATCATCATCTTATATCTATTTTTCTATGTGTCCCCTAGTGTCATCTCTGTTGTTGGAATTCATGTCATTGAGCTCATCTTTTCTTTCATTTTAGTTTTGTGGTGTTGTAGGAAGTACATGATCTTGTGCAGTACCTCTGCCCTTCTTTTTCCACAAGAAAGACAATGTGAATTGCCATTATTTTTGGCTTGAAGAAATGATGGTGGACTCAAGGGTGGAATTATCTCATGATCAACCAATTCCTCTTTCATATAACAACTTCCCACCATCTTAGGTTTACCTGACTTGACTTCTCAATTAAAAGGGATTGTTCCCAGAGTTGGAGCTCTATAGTAAAAGCAAGAGGAATACCCTTTCCGGAACTCTGAGAGGAATACCTTATCCAAAGCTTTGTAGTAAATGCAAGAGGAATACTTCCTTCCATTTTTCTCCCCAAGCGAGACAAATCAGGTTGTCGTGATTTACATTTGAAGAAATAAATAGAAAATGGAATGTGTGAGAACATTCCGTAGTGAATATTGCATGGTGTGAAAAGAAAAATAGAACAATGATAAGAAACTGATGTGAACGCAACAATCCAAGTTTAACATGGATCAATAAAATTTAACCTCTCTATGAATGTCATAAAACCCACTAAGGTTGAAGATTGGGGTTTGTGTAAATTCAAAAAACCGAACCCACTTTCACTTTAGGACCATTTTCATGAAAAGAAAAATAAAATAATGATAAAAAATAGGTGTGAATGTAACAATCCTAGTTTAACATGGATCAATGAAATTTAACCTAAATGTGTATGTCATAAAACCCGCTGAGGTTAAATATTGGTTAGTGTAAACTGAAAAAATGAAGTGATAAATTGTACTTGAAAGAAATCCATTGCTGAGAAATTAGCCCATTGGTTTCCTATAGTTTGGTGACACATGCTCAAAATGTTTAAGAGTGCATCGAAATCTTCTACGTAGGATTTGGATAAACTAGGTTGATCTGGGAAGAAATTCTCAAGAACCAGCAACTAGGCTTTTGAGCTTAGATTCTTCGATTCAATGCGTTCAATGCTGGATCCTGCTATCAAACCAACATCCCCATCTACCAAAATATTTGTTCATCAATCCCTCCATATACATAATTAAAGGCATGAGATCATAGGTTTTGTAAAACTTACATTGATTTTCCACCAGATAGTTCCATTGATAAGAAATTCCCTCTAGGGCCTCTTTGGAAGCTATTGAGGTAAATATTATAAGGTGATAGTATTTCACAATCGTGTCACTCACAATGAACCAATCACTACGATATTTGGGCATGGAAGACCCTTGGTACTAGTACTTCGTCAAATCAGCTTCGGTGAAGACTTTGGTCAAAACTTTGGTAGCTTTGACATAGTCTTGAATGAATATGGTGATGACTTCAAAGGGATTCGTTGTCAAAAATGCCTTAATCACCTTCAATGTATTCACAACTGGCATCTGTAATAGAACCATATTCAAAATAAACGAAATATTTAAATATTGATTTAGTTAAATTTAAACAGGGTTGAAAAATTCTATAATCAGTTGTAATCTATCAATGTGTTTAATGCTTGACATGGCTAGGTTCAAATATATTAAATGAAAAAGACCTCAATATGAGTCAGACTAGTTTAACTTTACATCCAAGGCTTTAGCTTCACTCGTTACCATCAATATTATTGAGAATTTGGGTAAATTCGAATCTCCTGAATAATGTGGACCTGGAGGTATGTTGCATTGATTTACAGCGAAAAATAACACCCTAATAGCCTGAATAACACTTTGAATGTGGAAAATTATGCCCGAATGTATTTAACTTAAACAATAAAAAAAATTGCATTAGTTAATCAAGGGACTTGAGATTTTAACCTACAAAAGTTGTGAAATTGTAGCAATTGCCTCGAAGGAATGACAGAGACAAACATCATTCTCGTAATCATACATGTCCAACATTAGCCCTTTAGCACCATTCTGCAAAACTTTCCCCAAATTAAATACCCTAATTGCTTGAAGTCTAGGCTAAACTCCCAGCGATTCAAATACCCTAATTGCCCTAAAATATTTTACAGGTCATACATACATTTAACTAGTCCGCAAAGCTAACTTCTTGGTTATTGTAACTGAATCTTTAGACATCCGTCTACAATTCTTCTTCGATGATTGCATACGAATTGTGGGTCATCAACCATGAGTATTTATTGAAAAGTAGGTCACCCACCTAAATAAAAATAAAAGAAAATGTCAATGATTTGCAGAGAAATTAAATGAAAATCAATCAGAATCTTTCAAAGTTGAGAATGATTCCTTTAAAGTTGGATTTGTAGTATTAGTCGCGGTGCATCTGTAACTCGAGTCACCCGCTAAACTACACAATATGCATTGAAGACCAGTGACATAGTCACTAGCCTTTGTACAAATATCATGGACATGTTGGGAAAAAAAGGGGGAAAGGAATGAGAATGCCCTATTATTGCCCTGATTGATTTAATGACTATTACAGCCTAAATAGCAGATGTGGGCTACGTGATATAATCCCACAATATGGAAACTCCCACTAGAACAAGTTACTCCTGCGCCACTCGTGGGCAAGAGCACAATTGCATCGATGAACAAGACAATGCATCGTCTACAAACACATTGCACATGTACTTTTAGAAATCCTAATACCAGCCATAAGAATGCTTAATCTAGAGTGGGGAGATGACAGAACCAAACCTTCAATCAAGGGATCATTTTTAATATTCCTCACCCTTGGGCTCGCACTAGTGCTGCATTGCAATTGTCGGCAACACTGAGACTAAAAACACATCCTTAGACTCGAACTCGAGACAATCGACGAAAGAGAAGACTGAACTCAGAGATTGGAGATGAAATCCAGAAGTTGCGAGATACTGCCATGTGGTAAAAATTGATTTGACAGAGTAGGACAAAAATTGAATGCTCTGATTGACCAAATCTTCCCAGCCAAAGCCCGTAGAGGAACACTTTCGATGTAATTATGTTTTTAGAATGTGGTATGTATATTGTAATTGTTGTGAAATCAAATTATCTTTAATTTATTACTTTTATGTAATTTTTAATATAATTTTCAGATAAATGTACATTAAATTAAATGCTTAAAAATTAGTTAAAAATATTCTAACTTTTCAAAATATTATATTTTAATTTTATAATTAATTAGAAAATTAATATAATTAAGATAACTAGCATATTCTAATTTTATATTTAATTAAAAAAGATTAATAGAAAAGGAAAAATATAATATAAAATAAAGAAATTGATATGATTAAATTACATGTGGTTTGAATATCTATTTTCAAAAATTAAAAATATAGTTATCCCCTATCCACTCATGGAATCTCTCTAAATTCGTGAATGCAACTATAGACAACTTGTCTCAAAGAGACAAAAGAAGAATCGATGTCCATGAAATCTTACTAGGAAAAGTAGTCACAGTTGTCACGTTCTTCAGAGTCAGCTACCTCGAAAAAACTAAGAGCCCAACAAATTGTTGTCTTTATATAATATAATGTGAATGGTAATTGAAATGGTAGCCTCAGTATAGGTGTGAGACAAGGTGCATTCTTAGAGTCAATTTTGCAAGTGTTAGATATTATTGTCTTAAATTGATATGGTTTTGTCTTAATTGGTAACTATCTTAAATGAGTTTCCTCTTAATTGTCATTGTCTTAAATATAAAGTTTTGTCCTAAAATATTTTTTTCTCACACTGTTTTTGTTTTAAATTAACCAAAAAAAAAAAAAAAGTCTTAAAATACTTTTGTGTCAAATTATTTTTGTCTTAAATATAAAGTTTTGTTTTAAAATATCTGTTGTTTTTATTTTAAATATAAATTTTTTTTCTCAAATTATTTTCGTCTTAAATATCAAATTTTGTATTAAAATATTTTTGACTAAAATCAAAACTAAAATTTTAATGTAAAATAACTAAAATAAAAAGTGAATTTTTGAAAAATTGAATACCCTTATCATAGTAGTGTAGTTTGAGAATATTTTGAAATCCCATGTACACAAAATTTAAGTTAATCGTTTTTGTGTTTCTATACATTAAATTTGAAATATTTTAGGAATATGATTTACAAAGTTTTCCATTACATTTGTTTGTGTATTTCAATTATTTTGAGTTAAAATTATATAATTAAATATTTAAGTTAAAAATACAAAAAAATTATTTTAATTATTTTAAATTTATCTTAGTTTATCAAATTCCGAAATATTCCAAGCATATAATATGCAAGACTGCTTATTACAATTATTAATTTATTTTAATTACCTTAACCAATTTTGAAATATTTGAAATATTAATAAATTTCTAAATATTTCCGCTATTCAAACATGGAGGTTTCATATCCAAAATCTGCAATTTACCTGTGCAAAAAAAATGACCATATAGAACTAAGTTGTTCCACGTTTGCCGGGGTTTTTCCCCTTCTCCCATGTGCCATAATTCGAAGGTCATCTAAGCAAACCGAGAGCTTTTATATGGTTTCCTTAAACTTTTGGCTGACTACTGCGTTAGATATTCTCTTTTATAGTCTTCATATCTCCCTATGTACGCAGCAAAGAATTGCGTACATAGAATCAAACAGCCTGCCACGTTATGGGGAAAGCAAAGAATTGTGTAAATGAAACGGTCTGTTTTGTATTTAGATATATTTTACTTATGGATGAGTTGATTTAGATATCATTTAATTATGGATGAGTTGATGTAAAAAAATTAGGAGTTAATATTATTTAAATGTTTTATGGAGTTATTTGATTTGTTTAGTTTTAGATTTTAAAATATTTTTTTTATTTAAATCAATTTATAAAATTTCAATTTTCATATCAAAAATAGAATAGAATGTACCTCTCCGGTCACAAAAATAAAAATAGAAATAGAAAAAAATCTAAAATCTGTGGTATAGAAATAGAAAAAAGTCTGAAGTCTGTCGTATACTTGCCAAAGATTTGCGTTATGGGAATCGCAACATGTCTCAAGATGAAGGTTAACCCGTCAACGTTCATCCTTATCCCCACAGCAGCGTTCATCCGTATATCTCCTAATATCTTGCATACGGAGAACCCTATCACTCACTCAATATCTTATAGCTTAAACATAAATTTGGTAGACTCAATTATACGAAATTTAGTCTACCAAATTTATGTTTAAGCTATAAGATAGTGAGTGAGTGATAGGGTTATGTTTTTAAAATTAGGTTTTTTAATAATATTGAAAAATAAAAATTTATTATTCAAAGTTAAGAATTATAATTTGTTGGTTAATGTTAAACTAATAATTGTTATAGCTTTGTTTTGGTAGGGATGATACACTAGGATTTAAAGTAGAAAAATTAAATGTCTTCTCACACATAAAAACTTACATAAATTTAGGTGGGTGGTGATCACTACATTTACAATTTTACTCTTTATTAAAGCATTGAAGAACACTTATACAATAACTTTTCACAAGTTTATTTATTTACATTTTATTCCAATCCATTTTGATATAAATATTAAAGAAAGAAAGAAAGAAAATTATTTTAACGTCCACGAGGCTAAAGATACTCTATGGGAAAAATTGCTTCTTCATTTGGTTGATGTATTCAACCCTTTTCATGTGAAACTTCACAATAAACGCTCCTACCTACTGGACAAACCCCTCACTAAATAGATTATCCCAAAGGCTCTGGACAAACCCCTCACTAAATAGACTATCCCAAAAGCTCCTAGCTTCTCGACAAACCCCTTGCTAAATAGACTATCCCAAACACTCCCAGATGCTCCCAGCTTATGGACAAACCCCTCACTAAATTGACTATCCCAAGAGCTACAGATTCTGAACAAACCCCTCGCTAAATTGACTATCCCAAGAGCTACTTAACAGAATATTTGCATAACTTTCTTTGTTTTTTTTTGAAGACCTTGCATTCTAAAATGAAATTCTTTTATGTTTCCACTTTTCGGGAAGAACAAAAAATACATACTCTTTCCTCCCACACTTCTTTTAGCCTTTTCCAGCGTCCCATTTCACGACGGAGTTGATGAGAATTAGTCCTTAATTGAACAATAATAATTTTGGCTCTCCGAGAAATATTGGCCTCTATGTATGCTTTTTGTTGATGATTATGAGTGGGATTAAACACTTCGATATAGCATTTTTCTTTTCTCCCTAGCTCCTTATCCATAATAACTGTTTATAGGACACATGTTCAAGAAAATACCCCATTTACTAAACCATTTGTTATTTTTCTACATCCAAGTCTTCTTTCTTTTACACAATATGTCATTAAAGACAACCTTTGGCTATTTGCTCAATATTTAAGTGACATAGGGGTGTTATAACATGGAGTAGTCTTTAAGTGACTTTTTTGAGTTTCTCGCAGCTTGCTTTGTGGTCAAATATTGATTTTTGTTGTTTAAACTAGCCTTTTTGACTCCATTATAGGTTCAACACCCTTAAAAACTCTTGGGGCATTTCCATTGTGAAGAGTTCATAAATCAAACTTGTGATTTCAACGGATTTTGGACAAATTAGATCATAAAATAAAGGCAAATAGGACTTGAAGAATTTTAATTTAATTATCAGTAATCATTAGGTAGATGGTAGGGATTTAACCCATGCAATACTAATATTTTTAGCAATAGTCATTTATCACAAAAATAATTATGCCCTTCCTACCTTTTTAATTAAATTAATTAAATAAATAAATTAACATATAAATGTGTGTCATGAACCCTGATATAGTTTTTTGAGCATGTAGTATTAGTAAACTATGATATTAAGCCATAATATTGTAACAAAGTTTATTAACAATTTAAAAATTTTCATATAAAAAAAATTAAATAATCTTATTATTTACATATATTATTTTTTTTATAATTAACCGTAATAATTTAATATAAAATTTTAATTTAAATAATTTTTATAAAAATTTTAATATTAATAATTGAAATGTATTTAAATAAAATTGTTTTAATGTTTATCCATATTTACTAACTAATTGATTTATGTAACAATCAATTTAAAAATTAGATAAATATGATATTTATTTTATTCTCTCTAACCATAACAACGCATTAATAAAAGGGTTGAAACGGATTGAAAGCTAGGTATCCCAATAAGACGCTCAGTTATATGTGCCCAGCACGATCTCCACTTTGAACGTCTCCTGGCTTTAATCTAAGCCACGTCGTACCAGAGCCGTGTGGTTGAAGTGTTCAAGAATCGATGCACCGCCATGCGAGATAGTTCCAAATCCTGATCGCTCAGCTGCAACTTCTTCCCGACCCCATTGATATCTGCACGCCGCAGTGGGACATAGGTGACGCAAATGTATTTCTAATAAAGCATGCATTAACGTCTAAAAAATGAGAAGTATACATATTATATCACAAGTTATCGATTGATTTCACTGGGAAATGGTCAGAGAATTTAGCAAATCATGTGAATTTTAAATGGGGCCTTCCTCGATTGATTTCAACCGTACGCGTAGAGATGGATCTCAAATAAAATGTGTTCATTTTAAGCCTTCCTTTACGGATTTTCTGAGATTTTTTCACTGTAAGTAAAGCAGGTCACCGCCATTAACAGAGCGTTGGATTATCCAATTCCCAACAATCTTTCTCCCAACGTGAGCCAGGCCTGTTTCGAACTCGAGACCTTTGGCTCTGATACCACTTGTTAAAGTCACAATTGCCGTTACACCAAAACGCACAAGTGTTAGTAAACAAACACATCGCTAGTGTTAAGCACATGGCATGAAACACACGGGGTAACGCACAAGTGTTAGTAAACAAACACATCGCTAGTGTTAAGCACATGGCATGAAACACACGGGGAGCGTTGAATTATCCTTCTACACCGCTATTAACGGGGAAGATTGGATTATCCAATTCACAACAAATTGGCCATATATATATATATATAAATTTTCTATTTATCGGATGAAAAATATATTTTTATTATTAAAATTTATCATTTTGTAATAATATTTTTAAACAAAATTGCTGATGAAATTTTATAGATTCCGGTGTGTATTTAAGGTTTTTGGAAGCAAATTGATGATAGGAAAAGAGTTATACTAAAACATATAGATAAAGTCTTTTAAGACTTTATCTATATGTTCTAGTATAGCTCTTTTCCTATCATCAATTTGCTTCCTACCCCTAAAGATAGGTTAAATGTTCACCCTAAAATTAGGCTTTTGGAAAAATACACACAAGAATCTAGAAACTATCATCATCAATATACTAGTGCCTATAAAAACTTACCTACTATAATTCAATTTATAATTCTATTTTAAAATAATTATACCTATCGACATAATTGCATATAAATTTACAAATAAGAATTCATCATTTTAATCAATTTTATATCAAATTAAAAAATAATGTAACATTTTAATAAATTTGTATTTAATTTTGAGCGATTCTCTAAAAATATTATAGATAGAGATACATAAAATCAAGAATAATTTATATGATTCGTCCAGTTGTACAAATTATGTTCTTACCGTTCAAAATTATCTTCACACCATTTTTCCATAAATATCACTAAATTATTTAGTGATCGAATTATCTTCTTACTACATTTGTAGATTAGAAATTAAAATGAATATATTTAATTTCATAATTAGAATAAATATGAAATGTTTAATTTGTATCCTACTTAAATAAATCCATGTATTAAGGGAGAAGATTTTATCATAAAAAATCGAAATTAAAATGAATATATTTAATTTCAGAATTAAAATAAATATAAAATGTTTAATTTGTATCCTACCAAATCCATGTATTAAGAGAGAGGATTTTATCATAAAAAAATGAAGTAATACTTCAAAAGCATAGAATTGAAGTCACATGGAGTTTGGCCATACATCTATCGTCTCGTTACTTTCGAGTTATAAGCTTTTGTTTTGTATATCATCACTCTCTTCGGCTTTTGTGAGGTTGCCTGTGATTCACCTGCAAAGGCTGTGTGAGATTCTTGGCAGTTTGAGGTTATCAAAAGGCTTCACAGGCTTAAGATGCTTTCCAGCTTTGACATGGACCTATCATGTCTTTAGCACATTAAATTGATGCCATGAGTAGTTCGATCTCAAATAAATTGATGACAGGACATTGGATTCTCGCCTGAATTGCTACCCAACCCAACTCAACCCAACCCTACCCTTCCCTTCAATGTGATTGATTGCACTAGCATGAAATGAAGAATTGAAATCGGACGCTAGCATCAAGATGAGCATGATGAAGGGGAACACTACCATCAACAACTTATCCACTAAAAGCCAGTCTGGGTATGTTCTTGAATTACGAATATCATATCATTTGGGTAGGTACTGAGATCTGTTTGAAATATCTGTGTTGGATTTTTTTTTTCCTTGTGCCTGTTAATTGGTGCAATATTGCTGCACAGATCTCTGATTTGCTTGAGGAAAACTTGGCTTTTATAGGTCTGTAGCAACAAAGTTAGGAATCGACTTGATAGTGGAGGTTGACGACGCGCTCCTCCATATTCCTAAGGTAATCTATGCTCTTTTCCTCCATTAAGACCACTGCATAGTTCGTTAAAGTCCTGCAATCCTAGTTTAAAACGAAATTTGGCACTTATATTTGTTCTGTTCATGAGGTGTTTGCATTTGTCTAGTGTTACAGTCACCCATTAAGCATTACTGCTTTTATCGAATTATAAATATTGACACAAAAAACCCAAAATTATTATGAGGTCAAATGATTCAATTTTCTTCCGGCATTTGATGGTATGTGGAGCTGAAACTGATAGAACGGGTCACTGTTTCCTTTTGGAAGTTTCCATTGCCTTCGAGAAGCGGTCGGCTGAACAGGGTCGTGTTTGAATTTAGAAACTCTGAAAATGATCACATAAAGCTGGCGGGCCTTCCAGGAGGAGCAGAAACCTTTGAAGTAGCTGCAGAGTTTTGCTGTGGGTCTGCTCCAATACAGATCACTGCATTTAATGTCGCTGCCTTACGCTGTGCAGCAGAGTATCTTGAAATGACGGAGGACTTGGAAGAAGGGAACTTAATATCGAAGACAGAAGCCTTCCTCAGTTATATTCTCATGTCATCTTGGTTGGATTGTATTACTGTGCTTCGAAGCTGCTCTGGGCTTTCTCCATGGGCCCAGAATCTGAACATCGAACAGAGGTGCGTGGACTGTATTGCATGGAGAGCAGTCACAGAACCTGCTCGCATCAAATGGCCATTCACACCGACAAATAAAACGCATCATTATATGCTGCCCAGTGATAAGCGAATTAGAATACAGAGCAGCTGTGGAGAAGAGAGCAGCCATGACGAAGTCTATGAGAGTGAACACCCAAGACAGCTACCTGATATTGGACTGGAAATTCAGAAATTGAGAGCAGAGTTCACTACGCTGGAGGACCTTAGCCAACATATATTTAAGCAGCTGGAAAAAGTATCTACACATAAGATGAGCATCTCTCCTGCATGTGCGTTGCCATGGAAGTACTTGCCCAGAAAATAAAAATCTGGGCGGTTCTCGTCGACATATTGAATGAGCTTTCCAGGAGAAGCCGATGAAAATCATGCGATGGGTTTACAACAAATTGTAAACCCATGTCATTTAATAATGATTACTATCTGCAGTATTAATGGCAGTTATGGGAGACATGAAATGCCATGTATGAATGAATGCAACATGCAGTTAATTATGTTTCTTTCAGTAGTTGTTTTAAATTCAAGGGCCAGCCGACTGTGACATCTTAGTTTGTTATATCCCTCTGCATATATATTTGAAATTCAAGAACGAGGTGTTCAGACAAAGTACATTTCTGTCAGTCTAATGACTGGAATATATGATGGGACGTCTTTTTAAAATTGAATTTAACTGAAATTTGAGGTTGATTTTGTTCATGAATTTTAACTTTTGAAAGTTGAGGTTGTTTTTTTCATGAAATCTAAACGAATGAGCAAAGTTCATTTTGTTGTGTCCTTGTTAATCAAATTTTGAAATATTTTAGGATTGATTTTGTTCAGGAAATCTAAGCGAATGAGCAAAGTTAATTTTGAAATATTTTAAAAAGATAAAGGTTAAGTCAATTGTTTTGAGTTATTTTATATTTGAGAAAATCTGAGAAACATTGTTTTGAGTTTTTTTATATTTGAGAAAATCTGAGAAACACAAAAGTGATCATAATTGTTTTAACTTTATCCTTTTCATCAAATTTCGAAATATTTGGCTAATATGATTGTGCAAAAATGAGGTTACATATGTTAATTTATTTCAGTTACATAAATTAACATATTAGGAAGATTTGTGCTATTTGATCATAATTGTTTTAACTTTATCTTTTTCATCAAATTCCGAAATATTTGGTTAATATGATTGTGCAAAAATGAGTTTACTTATGTTAATTTATTTCAGTTACATAAATTAACATATTAATTAATTAGGAAGATTTGTGCTATTTTAGTAAGGAGAAGTGAGAAGCCTCATATAAGCTTTAAGATTGGAAAGATCTCTAGTTGAACAAGATTTCATTCCACTACTATAGCCATTTGAGCTACCTCATGCTTACAGAAATATTTTGAAATTACATTGAAAAGAGTAATTTCATTTTTTATAATTTCTATTTGATTTGAAAATATTCTATATCGACAATATAGTTAATCTACTTAAGTTTAGTTATATTATGGGAATAGGGAGAAGTCTCAATTCTTCATGCCTATGGCTACAGGCATGAGAACTTTAAGTTGTCATGATCGAGGTTAACCAATGAACTTGCTCCTGAACATATTTATCAATTTTTTTCCCTACGATCCTTCATCTTAGTTCCTCCCACAAACAGTTTGCACTTGTTGCTTCATCCGAAAAATTTCCTGGTTGGCCACAAACTAAGATGATTAAGGCCACAAACTAAGATGATTAAGTTGATGGACATTATTAAGTTGATCTCAAGCCTCTTTTGTTTTGATATTGACACAAGAACTCTTCCTATTTCAGTTTGCAATAGTTGGGGGTTAAGAAGACACTAACACTCCGAGGAGATCTCAAGAATACTTGCAGTAACTCTCAAGCCTCTTTTGAATTGATATTGACACAAAAACTTTTCCTATTTCAGTTTGCAATAGTGGGGGTAAACGGACACTAACACCGCAAGGAGGAGATCTCAAGAATCCTTGGGGTAACCCATCTTAGGAACTTACATTGTAAGATTCTAACAAACTAACCAACCAATAGTTTGATTTTCATTCTTTAGTAATATGTTCATGCTAATCAACATTTAACAATGTTCTTTACATCCAGTCTTATAAACCACTGCAAATATCCTACCTGCAACATTGTTTTTAGCTCTAAACCTACAAATCACCGAAATCTTAACCGGTTGCCATATTAATATGTCAAATTTAATTGATAAATAAAGTTACTTAATGATTAATATAACTATTACACATTTTACCTATCATAGTGGTTTATGGAGATTCACTCCTATCAAATTATAAATATTAATTTTAAATTTTATCGTAGAATTTAAAGTAAAAGTTATTTGTGAAAATAAAATATTCCAAAAACCTCTTAACTCAATTGAACATCATACCATTTTAATAACATCATCTCAGAAAATATATGAATTAAGATATAAAATCAGCAGAACCTTACATTATTCTAATAACAATAAACATCTAAAATCAGCAGACCCTCACATTATTCTAATAACAAAACAATATAATCGCACAACATTCTATAACAAAACAATATCTTGTGGTTAAACAAATGATTCTTCAATCCAAATTACCTATGGATTCCGCTACCCATAGATTTGAATAAAATCCTAGATATGCTTTGGACTTTTATCATATATTGAAATTTGACTAAATCTTATTTGAATAGGATCAAAGGGAAAAATAGACCATATATTACCATTACACAATTGGGAGATGGAAACTAACCCAATGTATCTAATAGCATAGCTTTTTGGATAAGATATTTGTCATGGCATTATTTTTCCTATATGTATGAAGAACTTGCACATCATCATATTGCTTCGTGGATTTTCCTTTGTCACAATTCTAAATGACGAACCCTTAAGGCAACTCTTCCATTGAACCAGTCCACAAGGACTTTTGAATCCCATACAATTTGAATACTTTAACGTACACTACACATCAAGGAGTCTAGCAGTAAAATATGTACCTTGGCCGATACCTAGTTTGCATTTAATCATCTATATTTGAGAGAAGAAAATAACTATACCGGCACCGCAAAATCCATCAAAGAATCCCCACACTATACCAATCAGTAGCTCCACATTTGTGATAAGCTCTGGCCTTCTTCCCTTTCAACAGTTTCACTTTCTCAATATAAAAATCTTGCATTATGTGTAATGACTTCAAAAAAACCACAAATTCTTGAAACAAACAACAATTTCGCCCTAGCCAAATTCCCCAGAAAACAAAGATTAGAAAGAATTTTAAAAGAAGAGAAAATAAATCTTTGATTCTTTTCAACCGAGATTCCATTCCACCGAGAATCAAAGTTAAAACAAGAGAAAATCACCTTCCATTTAAAAAAAAAAAATGAATAAATAAATGAGCAGTGTATTCCTCTTTCATCCGACATAGAACAGACACTACTGCATAGTGCACTAAAATCCAACGACGTTTACTATGTTATTTGACAGACTTCTATTGTCACTTTGATAGACAGGTAAACATGCCCATTGACTATCTGACATAGGTCACTCATTGGTGTAACGAGACACTGTTTTTTCCGGATAACTGGCAAACTGAAAAGAATTAATCTGTGGGATATTTGACGCCATATTGTCGGTATGCGATGTAATTACATAATATTTATGGTGGGAGTTGCAATGAAATGCGATGGGATAGGCATCACATAGACAATATTCAGGTTGATGAAAACCCATCAGAGAGTACAAAATTTCGTTGAGACCTCTCCGATGATTGGGGCATCTTGGATTCGAGACACATGTGGACATTTTTAAAGGGGACATCCAACAAAATGTTGTTGGAAATCTAACGAGGGGAAACCATATCCGACAATAATGGTGTGCATCCAATTAGGGGCATCTAACCGTCACGTGTTAGAGATCTAGTGAGCGGATTTATGGAAAATTACATTCTCATGAAGATCTAAGGATAATGGAAATCAAACCTTTTTATCTATTTTAAGCTTACTAAATAAAAATCAAGGAGGAGATAATATCATCTAATTGATGAGGTGGTTTTTCAACTGAAAGATGATTGGGCATTTTTATAAAAAATAGAAAAAATGAATTCTTACGAATTTATGAAAAATAAGCTCCAAAGATTCCTTCATATCTCCTAAACCATGATATATGTATAAACATTTAAAGCGGTTTTCGTAAATAACCCCATTCCAAACAAAATCCTCTTTCATATTTGAAAAAATCATTTTCAGCTCCTCGGAAACAACACCCAAAGTTAATGGCTAAAACAAGAAATCTTTTAATATTTAAGTATGGAAAAATGGCCAGCAAAAGGTTCCTTAGTATATTGCAAACAATGACACTTATGTAAAAACTGAGAAAGGTTTTAGTTAATG
Organism: Pinus tabuliformis; assembly: GCA_031772625.1. Lineage (NCBI taxonomy): Eukaryota > Viridiplantae > Streptophyta > Pinopsida > Pinales > Pinaceae > Pinus > Pinus tabuliformis. The sequence goes on along the minus strand of CM062815.1, from coordinate 163,789,677 downwards.
AGTCTGTTACCACAAAAAAACTCATTTTGTTTTAAAAAATTAATTTCCAATTGTTCAGAAACTGCTCGTGCAGACGATGACTAAAAAAGGGAAAAAACAAAGTGTTATTAGCGCGACAAAAACATTTTGTAGCACCCCTTTTAGTGCAGCAAAAACATTTCATAGCATTAGTTTTATACATCACTATGCAATCATTTTCATTTGACTTTTGAGTTACATTGAAAACTTGCATTGGCTTCCAATTGGACACCAAAAGCCATGTACTTTGACACTTTGATGTTGCACGTTTTATATTTTAATCCACAAAAATCTATTATGTGTTAAAATAAATCCATAGAAAGGGAACCTCATGATGATTGGATAGAAATTGTGACTCAAACTATCTTTTCCACCCTAAGGCTCTCTTCAAATAACCTCCACAGGCTCAAAAGTAACTTAACAAGGCTTAAGGCATCACTTCTTTCCAATAAGTTTTTAACTTTTGCAAATGAAAAAAATAGTGTTAACATCTGGCTCCAATTGGGATGCTGTCAATTTCAGAGGCAACAAAGGACCCTCCGTAGACCAGGTGCATGGACCATTGAGTTGCTTCCAACTCTGAAAATCAATTCATTTTCCAAATCTGAAACTTGTGACCTGACCTGCGATCAACTCATTTTGCAACTGAACCAAATCAAAATTAAAAATTGAACGTTGAAAAACTTACTACTGAAAATCCAAAATTGAAAATTACTGAAAGGATGTTGAAAAAGTTGTGCTTATTTGTCACACCTACCTAGTCAATTAAGTCATGAATTATTTAATCAAGTGAAGTAAAAAACCCATTGCAACCAATCAAGCATCTCTTTCACTAGTTGAACTCCTTGCATGTCTTTGATCAAGGGAAAAATGGAAGACATACTTAATGAAAACTCAAATAAAAGCTTGAAAAAAAATTCAATGTTGACAAAATCTGAAAAATTGGTCTTTCTTATTGTCTTCAGACATGCTGCAAAAGGATCTTCAAAATAATCAAAATCGATGTGAATTTGTATGAACCCCTCAACTGCTCTCATTCTTTCATGAAATTTCAATTGTTGGCTATCATAAAAAGGCTGAAAATATTCATGAAATTGTTGCAATGGAAAAACTTGAGGCAAATAACATATGATTGGCTTTGACACCAGCTCATCATGCTCTTCATTTCCAAACTCACAGATGCTCAATGGCTGAAATTTTTGACTGATAAAACCCTCCATATAACAAGCTACAAGATCACAAAAATCATAGAAATATTGTTGTTGATTTACAATGTTGTTATGTTGTTTCTCCAACAAACCTATGTGATTTTGCATCAGCTCAATTTCTTTTGTTTTAATAATGATTTTAAAATTCCCTTCAAAATTTTGAATGAAGAAAATCATAAAGGAAAGGAATTACCTTCCGCTGACTCACAACTTTCCTCATGTTCTATGTCATGTCTGCCATCAAAGAGTTGAGTTCTTTTATGATACTGCCGAAAATTATTACTTTTTGATTGAGAAGACATTGTTGCTAGTTCTTTAAAATCAACCTCATAATGATCATCATGCTCATCAAATATGGGAAAACCAAAAACCACTTGAATATCATCAACAATAAAATTTGAGACAACAGATTGATCCTCGACAAGTTGATTATTACTCTTTGCAAAAACATCATCATTGATACTTTCAATAAAATGCATGACATTGTCAATCCTCTACTCAAAATGAAAAGGATTTGGATTGAAACCAAACCTCTCTTGAGCATTCTCATTCTCTTGTTCATCTGCATCTGTAGTTTCATCTAGAAACTATTTTGGGAATTTCTCACATGCTTGAAGATTGCCATCTATGTCCTAAGTAGCAACGAACATTCAGTGTAAGGTTATAGACCTTATATTCATGAAAAGGTAAGAAAAATATGAATAAAAGGTTGTTGCATAACACAACATGGTAGAAACTTAAGGAGGTTGAATGTCTCTAGGCATCTTGTCATAAAAAATGAAAATTTTCCTATTAAACATAGAGACAGTTTCATCCCTATGATTTTCAATGACACAAAACTTTGAAAGATGTTGATCCCTGGATTTCCCCCTGCCACAAAATTTCAGAAAGAGATTAGTCAGTTCCTCCTGTGAATTAACTGATTTAGGATCCAAATTCCTAAACCACTCCTTAGCATCCCCTTGCAATGAATAAGAAAATGTTCTCAAGTAAACATCATCACGCTCAACATCGAAAAGCTCTATAAAATGCTCGAAGGCCTGAATGTGTTTTTTAGCCATAAAGTTGTCATGTTCTCCATCAAACTTGGGAAGGTATTTATAATGGTTCAGAGGAAAATCATGAATGACATGTGACAATTTTAAAGGTCTATATCTCTCTTGAATCTTGGAAGGTATAATATTAGATACAAGAGGTGTAATATCAAGCTTGATCACATGAGGCTCATAAGACTGGTCATGGATATCATATGGATAAAATGAAGGATATTGGTCAAGATAAACAATGCAAGAAGAAGGTATATCTACAATTTTTAAAGAAGGATACACAAGTGTCGCTACAACAAAAAAGGTCATTGGTGAGGGTCATGCCTGTGACAAACCTTTAAGCTCCAACACTAATGTTGCATATGGTGACGGTCCTTAAAAAAAGGTTATTGTAAGTGTGTATAGTGATGTTCCTTTAAGGTTTGTCACCAAAGCCATTTTCAATGACACTTTTGGTGAGGGTCATTAAAGGCCCGTCACTAATTCTCTCTTTGGTGACACTTCTAGTGACGTTCTTCTATTAACCCTCACCGATGCTCTTTTTTGTTACTTTTGGTGACGGTCAAAAAATGTTCGTCGTCATCGATCATTCTAATGAGTTTTTGATGAAGTTATGTGCCTGTTACTATATGTTAAAAGATAATGGTTTAAGACCATTGTTGTGGAGTCTTTTTCATTATGTGTCCAAGGCCAAAGTGGTTAGAGTGAGTCAATTTGTTAAGAAGTAATTAGTGTGTATCATTTCCCTCAGGTAATGAGAATATAATTTTCCTATGAGTCAACACATGATTCATCTCTATTAGGTTTATTATCTAGCAAATTCCCTTTAGATAAAGGTCCACTAGTGTGTATACGAAATATATTATTTAATACATAATAAATCTCTCTCAATTCAATTAATGAGAGAGACCTAGAACTCCTCAACACTCTTGGCACACCTTAACATGCTTTGGCACACATTAACATTCCTTGGCACCTCGAATGTCTTGGAACATCTTTGTACTTAAAACATCTTGTCATGACTAGGATGCCCAAGCACATGTTGGCATGCCCTAGCATATCATAGCACTCTCCTAGCATGTGTTGACATGCCCTGGAACACCTTGGCATGAATTGGTATACATTAGCACTTGGCATGCAGTAGAACCTATTATTAGTGTCCCTAGCATGCCCCTTTTGAAAAACATGAAGTCTCGAATTTTTAACCCCCTTATGTGTTTATTTTCTTGCATTTTACCTTGGTTCTTCCTTTTGTTTCCTTGACACTCCTTGACACATATTGGCATACCCTGGCACCTTGCACATTGTAGCCTGCCTTAGCACTTGACATGTCTTGGCATGCATTGACACTATTTGGCACATGTTAGCACATCCTGGAACTACCTATCACACTCTGGCACTTCTTGACATGCCCTGATATTACCTCGCATGCCGTACTAGTGCTTAGCATACCTTGTCACTCCCTCATTGGCATGATAACTAACACTTATTGACACTCCCTTGCACACCCTCATATTCATTAACTTCCATGAATTTTTACCTAGTGCTCACTTATGTTGTCCTAGTACTCCCTAACACTCCTCATCATGTATTGTTACTCTCTAGCACACCTTAGCACTCTTCAACATGCCATACCACTTCATAGCATGCATAACACTACCTAACACACATTGACACTTGGCATGTCTTGGTGCTTGGCAAGTCTTAGCATGTCTAACATGGGTTGAGATGACTTGGTATGCTTTGGCATGGTTTAATATTAAAGTTATTTGAGGTCAATTTTCGGAAAGTAAATGAGAAGCAACATAGGAAGGTTTGGCACTTAGAATGCACTAACACTTGTCACTTGGCCCCCATTGGCACCTAGTGTTGGTGTGCCTAGCATGCCCCTCATCGAAAAGGTAAATTGATGACTTATTAGCCTCTTATGTATTCATTTCCTTGTATTTTAACTTCTTTCTCCCTTTTATTGCCTTAATAGTCCCTGGCACAAATTGTCACACCCTTGCACATCTTGGCATGCCTTAGGAATTGACACATCTTAACATGTTTGACATGCCTTCACACTATCTGGCACATGTTAGCATTCCCAAGCATGCCATGGCACTCATGCCCTCACAACTAGCCTTACATTTTTCCACGACTTGGGAACCTTCAATTCCCTAGAATGCCTTACCACTCCCTAGTTTTCATGCCCTCATAGATAGCCTTAGCTTTTTCTCAACTTGGGAGCCCAATCAATTCATTAGAAAAATAATGTTGTGCCCAACCTAAAGTCTCCCTTTCTCTGAAAATGTTTTGTACACACCTTTTCACAGCCATAGGGTTCCCTCCTGTAAGTCCTATTATGAAATTCTTCTAAAACACTTCATCCTTGGGACACTTGGAATTCACTAACACTCATCGGCACACACTCTTATTCATCAATTTCTAATAATTTCACTAACACTCCTCGACACACACTCTTATTCATCAATTTCTAATAATTTAGACCTAGTTCTCCCTTGCCTTCTGCTGGCACTCCCTAACACTCCTCAACATGAATTGACACTTTATGGCATGTGTTAGCATGCCTTTTCATTCCTTGGCATGCCCTAACACTCCTTAGCTATCATTCCCTCACAACTACCCTTACGTTTTTTGAGACTTGGGAACCCAACCAAGTCCTGCCTCGACTAAAATTGTTTGACCAATTACTTGGTACTCCCTAACACTCATTAGCATGCATTGTCACACCTTGGTGCTTGGAATATCTTGGTATGCTTCCCTAACACTCTAACATGCCTTGGCACTACATAGCATAGCTTGTCATTCCCTCCTTAGCACACCTAGAACTTGTGACACTTCATTTCCATGCACATGAAACTAGTGTTCCCTTGCGTTTCCCTGGCTCCCACTTGGCCCTAACACTCCCTAACATGCCTTCGCGCCACACCTTGGCACTTGGCACATCTTGGCATGCCTTAGCAATTGTCTTGTATTGGAATGCCTAACATTCCTTGCAACTATCTAGCACGTGTGAGTACTTCCTGGCATTCTTTGGCACACCTTGTCTCTCATTAGATGTCATGCCCTCATAGATAGCCTTAATTGTTTTGCAACTTGGGAACCCAACCAAGTAGTTGGAAAAATAGTGTTGTGCCCAACCTAAAGTCTCCCTTTGTCTGAAACTGCTTTGACCAAACCCTTATTGTAACCATAGGCTTCCCTCATACAAGTCCTATTCTAACCTTCTCCTAACACACTTTGTCCTTGAGACACATGGAATTCATTGAGACTCCTTGGCACACACTCTTATTTGATCATTTACATGCATTTTAACCTAGTTCTCCCTTGTGATGCCCTGGAACTCCCTAACACTCCTCAAAAAGCATTGAAAATGTATGGCATGTGTTAGCATGCCTTTTCATTCCTTGGCATGCCCTAACATTCCTTTGCTATCATGCCCTCACAACTAACCTTACTTTTTTTGGACTTGGGAACCCATCCAAGTCTTGCCTCGACTACAATAGCTTGACCAAGTTATGGTTACTAAAACTAGACTATGCCTTATTCACCTAATATTTGACTATAACTCATCTTAGGCTACTCATTTACAATTCCAAATTATCCCACTTAACAAGTTACAAGTGACCAAGTCAAGGCTCATGTACAACCATGGCCATAAAACAATTGAGCAACATAGTTTACATCCTGACATGCCATAACACTTGGCACATCTAATAATCCCTTGGAACTATGTGGCATGTGTTAGCACCCCCTTCTTTCCTTCGCATGCTTTAGCACTTCCTAGCACACCCTACCACTCCCTAACATACCCTGGCACTCCCTAGCATATAACCTTGTCACTCCCTCCTTAACACACCTGACACTCACTGACACTCCCTATGATACACTCTTATTCGACCTTCATTTCCATGCATTTTAAACTATTTCTCCCTTGTGTTTCCATGGCGCTCCCTCACACTCCTTGGCATGCATTGCCACACCCTGTCACGTTGCAAATCTTGGCATGTCGCCCTGGCACTCTATCATTCCTTGGCACTACCTAGCATACCTTGTCACTCCCTCCTTAACACACCTAGAACTCACTTGACACTCCCTGTCACACACTCTTATTCATTCATTTCCATGCATTTGAAACTAGTGCTCCCTTGTGTTTCCATGGAACTCCCTAACACTCCCTAGCATGCATTGGCACACCCTAGCACCTAACACATCTTTGGATGTTTCCCTGGACTCTAGCTTGCCTTAGCACTGCCTAGAATATCTTGTCACTTTCTCCTTAGAACACCTAGAACTCAATAAACACTTCTTATCACAAAATATTATTCATTCATTTTCATGCATTATTTTGACCTAGTGATCCCTTTTGTTTCCCTCGCACTTTATAACACTTCCCAAAACAATTTGTCACACCCTGGAACCTAACACATCTTAGATGCATGTTGCCCTGGCACTCTATCATGCCTTAGCACTTCGTAGCATACCATGTCACTCCCTCCATAACATACTTGGAACTCACTAAAACTCCCTGTCACGCACTCTTATTCATTCATTTCCATGCATTTTTACCTAGTGTTCCCTTGTGTTTCCCTAGCACTCACTAGCACGCCTTAGCACACATTGGCACACCTTGGAACTTCGTACATCTTGGCATGATTCCCTAGCACTCTAACATGCATTGGCACTACCTAACATACCTTATCAGTCCCTCCTTAGCACACTTAGAACTCACTAACACTGCCTATTACACACTCCTATTCATTCATTTCCATGAAATTGAAACTAGTGCTCCCTTGTGTTTCTTTGAACTTCATAACACTCCCTAGAATGTATTGGTAGCACACCCTAACACCTAGAAGATCTTGGCATGCCGTAGTGCTTGGCATGTCTTGGCATGCCTAACATGCCATGGAACTTTCTAGCACGTGTTAGCACTTCCTGGCATTCCCTGACACACGTTGGAACTCTTTAGTTGTTATGCCCTTATAGATAGCCTTACTTGTTTTGCAACTTGGGAAACCAGCCAAGTCATTGAAAAAATAATGTTGTGCCTAGCGCAAAGTCACCCTTTGTCTAAAACTTCTTTGTTTATCCCCTAATCACAATTGTGGGCTTGCTTCCTACACGTCCTATTCTAAAATTTTCCTAACACACTTCGTCCTTGGGACACCCAGAATTCACTAACACTCCCTGGCACATACTCTTATTAGTTCATTTCCGTGCATTTTGACCTAGTTCTCCCTTGTGATGCCTGTTGGGTGCAGGAATTGCGCTTGAGGAAACTCCTCAACACTTAATTGTCAACTTCAAGGTTTCGTAAACTTAGAGGCGAAGCACGGGCAATGCCAGAAATGGTATGAAATTTTCTTATCCCTAATCATACTTCTTAAAGGAAATGCTTTGCAGAATCAAACAGAAAACAATTAGAAAGGAAATTGACACCAAAGCAACTCTAGTGCTGGAATGTAAAAGATAATTTGCAAGTAAATCAAGTAAAGAAATTCCACACAACAGAAACAATCTTAAATGTTGTAATGAAATGCTATGTTCATCTTCACATGGATGGCTAGCAGTCTTACAAGTGGGCCCTTGTAGAGTTCTGTCTTCCTCCTGATATTCCTTCCACACAAACAACTTGTCCTTGCATTGTTGCAATCTACTTGCACTAGTGCAGGTACAATATCTCTATGTAAAAGTATATTTGACCTTCCTTAATGAAGACTTATGTCTTAGTGAAGGTGCTCTAAGCCTCAGGGCTTAGAGCACTCTGTTTCTATGACAAGCGACCTGCGCTTGCACCGAGGCAGAGTTTCCTTCACCCAGTTTCCAAATTACTTTCGAAAGGACTGAAATATGTGCCGAAAAAGAATTACAACTATAAATGAAAATCCTAAGTAGATTATATGTGAAAATGAAAGATGCTTTAATTCATTAAACCTTGCAAAGGAAATAAACTTCATGAAATAAAAGCAATTCAAAGGAATCAAACAGTAGTCTAAGTGTTTTGCATGTGTTAATTAAATTTGGTAATCCACTCAAAATGCTTATGTTCTTTGCAAGTATAACATGTTCATGATAATTTTATGCAACTACTTCTAGATCCCATAAAGATGTACTTTTAATGCTGAAGACAGTTACTAATTTATTGATTCATTCACTTGCAAAATAACTGGAAATAATATGTAGGTAAGTGATTCAATGTTTGCTGCAAAACAAATGACTAAACCAAAGTGCAGGCAAACGCATGCACTGGTGCAAGAAAGAGTTCCCTACACGATCCGATCAAAAATGAATTAAGATAGAGATTGAGAGTAAAGGAAATGCGAGAAAGGAATTTCATAAACAAAGTAAATGCAGCGAACTCTTAAACCATGGATCCATTTCACACTTTGGCTACAAAAGATATTTAAATTAGAACTTGAAAAATAACTATTAAAACTATAACATCACACAGCTGCAAAGGGAATATCCACACTGAGGTCCAACCCCAAGAGCAATCCAACCCCCAAAGCTTAGGCGATAACCAAATTACATAAAAACGAAATTGCAGTCGATGGTTTGCTAGCTAATCTGACCTATGATCTATATCTTATACATCCTTTCGGCTCTAGCCGTTTTCACTAATTACAAAAATTTATTATTCAGGCCTTTCGGCCGAACAAACTTAGAAGCCAAAATTACAAACTCGGCCAACAGTTATAATGCACACATATTTCACTTGGCCATAACCTAAATTTGGAAAACATTCCCTGATTGCACACCACCTATTATCCTTCTTCAGTTCATCAGCAACTAAACTTGGAGTCATGGATCGAGACCCATGGTCGTGGAATATTTGGCTTCTCAAAAATCTCGGGCAGTCTTCGTGGCAATGTCGGATCTACATGCACTAGTCATACTCATTCATAATTAATACTAAGTTCCACAATTACTCTAGGAAATTAACGTGAGTTAAAAGATGTATGTAAATAGGCATGAAATCCATATAAAATGATAAATAAAGTGATGTAATAAATCTTAATGTAAAATATGAGCAAGTGCAGGAATGGGTAACTATCTTGGACTAGTGCAGGAAAGAAGGGTCTTTATTGAGGTAAAACAGAGGTTGATATTTATGGAAATGGGGTAGAAAATAGGGAAATTTGGGACACCAACATCCTCCCATCCCTAAGTTGTTGTGTGTCCTCACACAACGTTTTACCTTCTAAAAAAAATCCTCAAAAATGAATGGCCAGCTCCTCAGTCCTGAACTTCAATGTTTATTCCTGCTTTCACTATCTTCGGCTTCTTGTCTCGGGCTTTTCGCAGCTGCTTGGTCACCTTCTTGAGGCGTTTATAGCATTTGGAAGCCCGATACTTCCATACCTTTACTTGCTGCTTCTGCCTCTTTACTTGTGCAAGTAACTCCACCTCGCTCTGCTTCTAGCAACTCTACTCTTTAATGACCTGGTTCAAAGCCTCCAGATCATGGACTTGTTGTTCCAGATCTACTATTCTACTGTTGAGGAAAAGAGTGGAGGGTGTTGTGCTAATACCTTCGGGTGTGAATGCCTTCTCTGCCATGGACTCGAAACAAGTCCCATCATCATCAAGGTCAAGGCTATCGAATGTCTGCCTTATGACGTCGCCGAGGGTTTCTATACTCGAGGTTTTCTTGTAATTGAGGGTTTTGATGCCCTCACCAATCTCCATGCCAAGGGTCTTATTGTCTTAAATTGATATGGTTTTGTCTTAAATGAGTTTCCTCTTAATTGTCATTGTCTTAAATATAAAGTTTTGTCCTAAAATATTTTTTTCTCACACTGTTTTTGTTTTAAATAAAAAAAAATTGTCTTAAAATATTTTTGTGTCAAACTATTTTTGTCTTAAATATAAAGTTTTGTTTTAAAATATCTATTGTTTTTATTTTAAATATAAATTTTTATCTTAAAATATTTTTTTTCTCAAATTATTTTTGTCTTAAATATCAAATTTTGTATTAAAATATTTTTGACAAAAAACAAAACTAAAATTTTAATGTAAAATAACTAAAATAAAAAGTGAATTTTTGAAAAATTGAATGCCCCTTATCATAGTAGCGTCATTTGAGAATATTTTGAAATCCCATATACACAAAATTTAAGTTAATCGTTTTTGTGTTTCTATACATTAAATTTGAAAGATTTTAGGAATATGATTTACAAAATTTTCCATTACATTTGTTTGTGTATTTCAATTATTTTGAGTTAAAATTATATAATTAGAGATTTAAGTTTAAAAGTACAAAAAAATATGTTCATTATTTTAAATTTATCTTAGTTTATCAAATTCCGAAATATTCTCAAAATATGATGTACGAAGCTGCACAATGTCTATTTCGATTACATTCCCTTGAAATCATATAAATTACAGAGTTAATTTGAAAACACTATATTTTTATCTATCAAAATGTCTATTTCGATTACATTCCCTTGAAATCATATAAATTACAGAGTTAATTTGAAAACACTATATTTTTATCTATCAAATTCCGAAATATTCCAAGCATATAATATGCAAGACTGCTTATTACAATTATTAATTTATTTTAATTACCTTAACAAATTTTGAAATATTAATAAATTTCTAAATATTTCCGCTATTCAAACCTGGAGGTTTCATATCCAAAATCTGCAATTTACATCTGCAAAAAAAAATGACCATATAGAACTAAGTTGTTCCACGTTTGCCGGGTTATTTTTCCCTTCTCCCATGTCCCATAATTCGAAGGTCATCTAAGCAAACCGAGAGCTTTTATATTGTTTCCTTAAACTTTTGGCTGACTACTGCGTCAGATATTCTCTTTTATAGTCTTCATATCTCCCTATGTACGCAGCAAAGAATTGCGTACATAGAATCAAACAGCCTGCCACTTTATGGGGAAAGCAAAGAATTGTGTAAATGAAACGGTCTGTTTTGTATTTAGATATATTTTACTTATGGATGACTTAATTTAGATACTAAAAAAATTAGGAGTTAATATTATTTAAATGTTTTATAGAGTTATTTGGTTGGTTTAGTTTTAGATTTTTAAATTTTTTTTTATTTAAATCAATTTATAAAATTTCAATGTACCCCTCCACTCACAGAAATAAAAATAAAAATGGGAAAAAATCTAAAATCTGTGGTACAGAAATAGAAAAAAGTCTGAAGTCTGTCGTATTCTTGCGAAAGATTTGCGTTATGGGAATGGCAACATGTCTCAAGATGGAGGTTAACCCCTCAACGTTCATCCTTATCCCCACAGCAGCGTTCATCCGTATATCTCCTAATATCTTGCATACGGAGAACCCTATCACTCACTCAATATCTTATAGCTTAAACATAAATTTGGTAGACTCAATTTGGTATAATTTAGTGTACCAAATTTATGTTTAAGCTATAAGATATTGAGTGAGTGATATTGAGTGAGTGATAGGGTTATGTTTTTAAAATTAGTTTTTTCAATAATATTGAAAAATATAAATTTATTATTCAAAGTTAAGAATTATAATTTGTTGGTTAATGTTAAACTAATAGTTGTTATAGCCTTGCTTTGGTAGGGATGATAAACTGATATTTAAAGTAGAAAAATTAAATGTCTTCTCATATACAAGGACTTGCATATACAAGGACTTGCATAAATTTAGGTGGGTGGTGATCACTACATTTACAATTTTACTCTTTATTAAAGCATTGAAGAACACTTATATGACCATAACGGCCAATAACTTCTCACAAGTTTATTTATTTACATTTTATTCCAATCCATTTTGATATAAATATTAAAGAAAGAAAGAAAGAAAATTATTTTAACGAGAAAATTATTTTAACGTCCACGAGGCTAAAGATACTCTATGGGAAAAATTGCTTCTTCATTTGGTTGATGTATTCAACCCTTTTCATGTGAAACTTCACAATAAACGCTCCTAGCTTCTAGACAAACCCCTCACTAAATAGATTATCCCAAAGGCTCTAGACAAACCCCTCACTAAATAGACTATCCCAAAAGCTCCCAGCTTCTCAACAAACCCCTTGCCCAAACACTCCCAGATGCTCCCAGCTTATGGACAAACCCCTCGCTAAATTGACTATCCCAAGAGCAAACGCCTCACTAAATTGATTATCCCAAGAGCTACCTAACAAAATATTTGCATAACTTTCTTTGCTTTTTTTGAAGGCCTTGCATTCTAAAATGAAATTATTTTTTGTTTCCACTTTTCAGGAAGAACAAAAAATACATACACTTTCCTCCCACACTTCTTTTAGCCTTTTCCAGTGTCCCGTTTCACAACCGAGTTGATGAGAATTAGTCCTTAATTGAACAATAAGAATTTTGGCTCTCCAAGAAATATTGGCCTCTATGTATGTTTTTTGTTGATGATTATGAGTGGGATTAAACACTTCAATATAGCACTTTTCTTTTCTCCCTAGCTCCTTATCCATAATAAGTGTTCATAGGACACATGTTCAAGAAAATACCCCATTTACTCAACCATTTGTTATTTTTTTACATCCAAGTCTTCTTTCTTTTACACAATATGTCATTAAAGACAACCTTTGGCTATTTGCTCAATATTTAAGTGACATAGGGGTGTTATAACATGGAGTAGTCTTTAAGTGACTTTTTTGAGTTTCTAGCAGCTTGCTTTGTGGTCAAATATTGATTTGTGTTGTTTAAACTGGCCTTTTTGACTCCATTATAGGTTCAACACCCTTAAAAACTCTTGGGGCATTTCCATTGTGAAGAGTTCATACATCAAACTTGTGATTTCAATGGATTTTGGACAAATTAGATCATAAAATAAAGACAAATAGGACTTGAAGAATTTTAATTTAATTATCAGTAATCATTAGGTAGATGGTAGGGATTTAACCCATGCAATACTAATATTTTTAGCAATATTCATTTATCACAAAAATAATTATGTCATTCCTACTTTTTTAATTAAATTAATTAAATAAATAAATTAACATATAAATGTGTGTCATGGACCCTGATATAGTTTTTTGAGCATGTAGTATTAGTAAACTATCATATTAAGCCATAATATTGTAACAAAGTTTATTTACAATTTAAAAATCTCCATACAAAAAAAATTAAATAATTTTATTATTTACATGTGTTATTTTTTTATAATTAACCGTAATAATTTAATATCAAATTTTAATTTAAATAATTTTTATAAAAATTTTAATATTAATAATTGAAATGTATTTAAATAAAATTGTTTTAACGCTTCTCAATATTTACTAACTAATTGATTTATGTAACAATTAATTTAAAAATTAGATAAATATGATATTTATTTTATTCTCTCTGACCATAACAACACATTAATAAAAGGGTTGAAACGGATTGAAAGCTAGGTATCCCATTCACACGCTCAGTTATATCTGCCTAGCACGATCTCCACTTTGAACATCTCCTGGCTTTCATCTAAGCCACGTCGTACCAGAGCCGTGTGGTTGAAGTGTTCAAGAATCGATCAGCGCCATGCGAGATAGTTCCAAATCCTGATAGCTCAGCTGCAACTTCTTCCCGACCCCATTGATATCTGCGCGCCGCAGTGGGACATAGGTGACGCAAATGTATTTCTAATAAATCATGCATTAACGTCTAAAAAATGAGAAGTATACATATTATATCACAAGTTATCCATTGATTTCATGGGAAATGGTCAGAGAATTTAGCAAATCATGTGAATTTTAAATCGGGCCTTCCTCGATTGATTTCAACCCTAGGCGTGAGATGGATCTCAAATAACGGGAGCGTTGGATTATCCAATTTCCAATAAATTGGCCATATATATATATATAATTTTTTTATTTATAGAATGAAAAATATATTTTTATTATTAAAGTTTATCATTTTGTAATAATATTTTTAAACAAAATTGATGATAAAAATTTATAGATTCAGGTGTGTATTTAAGGTTTTTGGAAGCAAATTGATGATAGGAAGAGAGCTATACTAGAACATATAGATAAACTCTTAAATTGATGATAGAAAGAGAGCTATACTAGAACATATAGATAAAGTCTTAAGAGACTTTATCTATATGTTCTAGTATAGCTCTCTTCCTATCATCAATTTGCTTCCTACCCCTAAAGATAGGTTAAATGTTCACCCTAAAATTAAACTTTTAGAAAAATACACACAAGAATCCAGAAACTATCATCATTAATATACTAGTGCCTACAAAAACTTACCTGCTATAATTCAAATTATAATTCTATTTTAAAATAATTATACCTATGGACATAATTACATATAAATTTAGAAATAAGAATTCATCATTTTAATCAATTTTATATCAAATTAAAAAAAAAAAAAAAAAAAAAAAAAAATTAACATTTTAATAAATTTGTATTTAATTTTGAACGATTCTCTAAAAATATTATAGATAGAGATACATAAAATTTTTATGGTTCGTCCATTTGTACAAATTATGTTCTTACCCTTCAAAATTATCTTCACACCATTTTTCCATAAATATCACTAAATTATTTAGCGATCGAATTATCTTCTTACTACATTTTTAGATTAGAAATTAAAATGAATATATTTAATTTCATAATTAGAATAAATATAAAATGTTTAATTTGTATCCTACTAAATCCATGTATTAAGGGAGAAGATTTTATCATAAAAAATCGAAATTAAAATGAATATATTTAATTTCAGAATTAAAATAAATATAAACTGTTTAATTTGTATCCTACCAAATCCAAGTATTAAGAGAGAGGATTTTATCATAAAAAAATGAAGTAATACTTCAAAAGCATAGAATTGAAGTCACATGGAGTTTGGCCATACCTATATCGTCTCGTTACTTTCGAGTTATAAGCTTTTGTTTTGTATATCATCACTGTCTTCGGCTTTTGTGAGGTTGCCTGTGATTCGAACTTGTCAGCACAGTTTATTCCGCAACTTTTGTCACCTGCAAAGGCTGTGAGAGATTCTTGGCAGTTTGAGGTTATCAAAAGGCTTCACAGGCTTAAGATGCTTTCCAGCTTTGACATGGACCTATCATGTCTTTAGCACAGACAGGACATTGGATTCTCGCCTGAATTGCTACCCAACTCAACCCAACCCAACCCTACCCTTCCCTTCAATGTGATTGATTGCACTAGCATGAAATGAAGAATTGAAATCGGACGCTAGCATCAAGATGAGCATGATGAAGGGGAACACTACCATCAACAACTTATCCACTAAAAGCCAGTCTGGGTATGTTCTTGAATTAGGAATATCATATCATTTGGGTAGGTACTGAGATCTGTTTGAAATATCTGTGTTGGATTTTTTTTTTCCTTGTGCCTGTTAATTGGTGCAATATTGCTGCACAGATCTCTGATTTGCTTGAGGAAAACTTGGCTTTTATAGGTCTGTAGCAACAAAGTTAGGAATCGACTTGATAGTGGAGGTTGACGACGCGCTCCTCCATATTCCTAAGGTAATCTATGCTCTTTTTCCTCCATTAAGACCACTGCATAGTTCGTTAAAGTCCTGCAATCCTAGTTTAAAACGAAATTTGGCACTTATATTTGTTCTGTTCATGAGGTGTTTGCATTTGTCTAGTGTTACAGTCACCCATTAAGCATTACTGCTTTTATCGAATTATAAATATTGACACAAAAAACCCAAAATTATTATGAGGTCAAATGATTCAATTTTCTTCCGGCATTTGATGGTATGTGGAGCTGAAACTGATAGAACGGGTCACTGTTTCCTTTTGGAAGTTTCCATTGCCTTCGAGAAGCGGTCGGCTGAACAGGGTCGTGTTTGAATTTAGAAACACTGAAAATGATCACATAAAGCTGGCGGGCTTTCCAGGAGGAGCAGAAACCTTTGAAGTAGCTGCAAAGTTTTGCTGTGGGTCTGCTCCAATACAGATCACTGCATTTAATGTCGCTGCCTTACGCTGTGCCGCAGAGTATCTTGAAATGACCGAGGACTTGGAAGAAGGGAACTTAATATCGAAGACAGAAGCCTTCCTCAGTTATATTCTCATGTCATCTTGGTTGGATTGTATTACTATGCTTCGAAGCTGCTCTGGGCTTTCTCCATGGGTCCAGAATCTGAACATCGAACAGAGGTGCGTAGACTGTATTGCATGGAGAGCAGTCACAGAACCTGCTCGCATCAAATGGCCATTCACACCCACAAATAAAACGCATCATTATATGCTGCCCAATGATAAGCGAATTAGAATGCAGAGCAGCTGTGGAGAAGAGAGCAGCCATGACGAAGTCTATCAGACTGAACGCCCAAGACAGCTACCTGATATTGGACTGGAAATTCAGAAATTGAGAGCAGAGTTCACTACGCTGGAGAACCTTTGCCAACATATATTTAAGCAGCTGGAAAAAGTATCTACACATAAGATGAGCATCTATCCTCCATGTGCGTTGCCATGGAAGTACCTGCCCAGAAATAAAAATCTGGGCAGTTCTCGTCGACATATTGAATGAGCTTTACCGGAGAAACCGATGAAAATCATGCGATGGGTTTACAACAAATTGTAAACCTTTAACCCATGTCATTTAATAATGATTACTATCTGCACTATTAATGGCAGTTATGGGAGACATGAAATTCCATGTATGAATGAATGCAACATGCAGTTAATTATGTTTCTTTCAGTAGTTGTTTTAAGTTCAAGGGCCAGCCGATTGTGACATCTTAGTTTGTTATATCCCTCTGGACATATATTTGAAATTCAAGAACGAGGTGTTCAGACAAAGTACATTTCTGTCAGTCTAATGACTGGAATATAGGATGGGACATCTTTTTAAAATAGAATTTAACTGTTGAAATTTGAGGTTGATTTTGTTCATGAATTTTAACTTTTGAAAGTTGAGGTTGTTTTTTTCATGAAATCTAAGCGAATGAGCAAAGTTCATTTTGTTGTGCCCTTGTTAATCAAATTTTGAAATATTTTAGGATTGATTTTGTTCAGAAAATCTAAGCGAATGAGCAAAGTTAATTTTGAAATATTTTAAAAAGATAAAGGTTAAGTCAATTGTTTTGAGTTTTTTTATATTTGAGAAAATCTGAGAAACATTGTTTGGAGTTTTTTTATATCTGAGAAAATCTGACAAACACAAAAGTGATCATAATTGTTTTAACTTTGTCTTTTTCATCAAATTCTGAAATATTTGGCTAATATGATTGTGCAAAAATGAGCTTACATATGTTAATTTATTTCAGTTACATAAATTAACATATTAATTAATTAGGAAGATTTGTGTTATCTTAGTAAGGAGAAGTGAGAAGCCTCATAGAAGCTTTAAGATTTGAAAGATCTCCAGTTCATTCCACTACTATAGCCATTTGAGCTACCCTATGCTTACAAAAATATTTTGAAATTAAATTGAAAAGAGTTATTTCATTTTTTATAATTTCTATTTGATTTGAAAATATTCTAGATTGACAATATAGTTAATCTAGTTAAGTTTAGTTATATTATGGGTATAGGGAGAAGTCTCCATTCTTCATGCCTATGGCTACAGGCATGAGAACTTTAAGTCGTCGTGATCGAGGTTAACCAATGAACCTGCTCCTGAACATATTTATCATTTTCTTTCCCTACGATCCTTCATCTTAGTTCCTCACACAAACAATCTGCACCTGTTGCTTCGTCCAAAAAATTTCATGGTTGCCCACAAACTAAGATGATTAAGTTGATGGACATTATTAAGTTGATCTCAAGCCTCTTTTGGTTTGATATTGACACAAGAACTCTTCTTATTTCAGTTTGCAACAGTTTGCAATAGTTGGGGGTTAAGAAGACCCTAACGCTGCGAGGAGATCTCAAGAATACTTGCAATAACTCTCAAGTCTCTTTTGAATTGATATTGACACAAGAATTCTTCCTATTTCAGTTTGCAATAGTGGGGGTAAAAGGACACTAACGCTGCGAGGAGATCTCAAGAATCCTTGCGGTAACCCATCTTAAGAACGTACATTGTAAGATTCTGAACAAAACTAACCAATCAATAGTTTGATTTTCATCACCGAAATCTTAACCGGTTGCCATATTAATATGTCAAATTTAATTGATAACTAAAGTTACTTAATAATTTATATAATTATTACACATTTTACCTATCATAGTTTGTTTATGGAGATTCAGTCCTATCAAATTATAAATATTAATTCTAAATTTTATGGTAGAAGTTAAAGTAAAAGTTATTTGTGAAAATAAAATATTCCAAAAACCTCTTAAGTCAATTGAACATCATACCATTTTAATAACATCATCTCAGAAAATATCGGAATTAAGATATAAAATCAGCAGAACCTTACATTATTCTAATAACAATAAACATCTAAAATCAGCAGACCCTCACATTATTCTAATAACAAAACAATATAATCGCACAATATTCTATAACAAAACAATATCTTGTGGTTAAACAAATGATTCTTCAATCCAAATTACCTATGGATTCCGCTGCCCATAGATTTGAATAAAATCCTAGATATGCTTTGGACTTTTATCATATATTGAAATTTAATTAAATCTTATTTGAATAGGATCAAAGGGAAAAATAGACCATATCTTGCCATTATATAATTGGGAGATGGAAACTAACCCAATGTATCTAATAGTATAACTTTTTTGAATAAGATATTTGTCATGGCATTATTTTTCCTATATGTATGAAGAACTTGCACATCATCATATTGCTTACTCGATTTTCCTTTGTCACAATTTTAAATGACGAACCCTTAAGGCAACTCTTCCATTGAACCAGTCCACAAGGACTTTTGACTCGCATACAATTTGATTACTTTAATTGTACACTACACGTCAAGGAGTCTAGCAGTGAAATATGTACCTTGGCCGATACCTAGTTTGCACTTAATCATCTATATTTGAGAGAAGAAAATGACTATACCTGCACCTCAAGATCCATCAAAGAATCCCCACACTATACCAATCAGTAGCTCCACATTTGTGATAAGCTCTGGCCTTGTTCCCTTTCAATGGTTTCACTTTCTCAATATAAGAAAATCTTGCATTATGTGTAATAACTTCACAAAAAACCACAAATTCTTGAAACAAACAAAAATTTCACCCTAGCCAAATTCCCCAAGAGACAAAGGTTAGAAAGAATTTTAAAAGAAGAGGAAATAAACCTTTGATTCAAAATCTAGAGAAAATTTTCAACCGAAATTCCATTCCACCAAGAATCAAGGTTAAAACAAGAGAAAATCACCTTCCAATTTTTTTACAAAAAGATAGTGAATAAATAAATGAGCAGTGTATTCCTCTTTCATCCGACATAGAACAGACACTACTGCATAGTGCACTAAAATCCAACAACCTTTATTATGTTATTAGACAAACTTCTATTGTCACTTTGATAGACATTGTTTTCCACATAGTCTAACAAGGCGGAGGAGTTGCCCGAAAAGTTATGGAAATTCCAGTCATATTTAGAGAAAATCCTGCAAAATTTTTTGTAAAACCAAGTTATAGTTGTTAAGTTTCAAAATTTTAGGTGTCCTATACATTTTTGATGGTGCTGAATCCATTTCCACCATTAAAAACACGATTCAAACACTGCCTCTACAAGATTTTTTGAATTTTTTTGCCCGGATTCCAGCCACTTTTAGCCGTCCGGGCGATTCCTTTGCGTCGTTAGATAACTCCATTGTTTTCTAGGATCGTTAGTGAAACTCAATCGAATGTTCTGACAGGTAAACATGCCCATTGACTATCTGACATAGGTCACTCATTGGTGTAACGACAAACGGGGATGAAAGTTCAGTCAAATTTCTGACACCGTTTTTTTCGGGTAACTGGCAAACTGAAAAGAATTAATCTGTGGGATATATGACGCCATATCGTCGTTATGCGATGTAATTACATAATATTTATGGTGGGAGTTGCAATGAAATGCGATGGGATAGACATCACATAGACAATATTCAGGTTGATGAAAACCCATCAGAGAGTACAAAATTTCGTTGAGACCTCTTCGATGATTGGGGCATCTTGGATTCGACACACGTGTGGAAAATTTGAAAGGAGACATCCAACAAAATGTTGTTGGAAATCTAACAAGGGGAAACCATATCCCGCGATAATGGTGTACATCCAATTAGGGGCATCTAACCGTCACGTGTTAGAAATCTAGTGAGGGGATTTATAGAAAATTACATTCTCATGAAGATCCAAAGATAATAGAAATCAAACCTCTTCATCTATTTTAAGTTTACTAAATAAAAAAAATCAAGGAGGAGATAATGTCTTATCCTAAAGTCTAATTGATGAGGTGGTTTTTTAACTAAAAGATGATGGGGCATTTTTATAAAAAATAGAAAAAAAATAATTATGACGAATTTATGAAAATAGGCTTGAAATATTTCTTCATATCTCTTAAACCATGATATATGTATAAACATTTAAAGAGGTTTTTGAAAATAAGCCCATTCCAAACAAAATTCTTTTTCATATTTGAAAAAATCATTTTTAGCTCCTTGGAAACAACACTCAAAGTTAATGGCTAAAACAAGAAATCTTTTAATATTTATGTATGGAAAAATGGCCAGCAAAAGGTTCCTTAGTATATTGCAAACAATGACACTTATGTAAAAATTGAGAACAATTTTAGTTAATGAGTTTGTTACCAAAAAAAACTCATTTTGTTTTAAAAAATTCATTTCCCACTGTTCAGAAACTGCTCGTGCGGATGATGACTAAAAAAGGGAAAAAACAAAGTGTTATTAGAGCGACGAAAACATTTTGTAGCGCCCCTTTTAGCATAGCAAAAACATTTCATAGCATTAGTTTTATACATCACTATGCAATCATTCTCATTTGACTTTTGAGTTACATTGAAAACTTGCATTGGCTTCCAATTGGACACCAAAATCCATGTACTTTGACACTTTGATGTTGCACGTTTTATATTTTAATCCACAAAAGTCTATTGTGTGTGAAAATAAATCCACAGAAAGGGAACCTCATGATGATTGGATAGAAATTGTGAGTCAAACTATCTTTTCTACCCTAAGGCTCTCTTTAAATAACCTCCACAGGCTCAGAGGTAACTTAACAAGGCTTAAGGTATCACTTCTTTCTAATAAGGTTTGAACTTTTGCAAATGCAAAAAATAGTGTTAACATCTGGCTCCAATGGGGATGTTGTTAGTTTCAGAGGCAACAAAGGACCCTCCATAGATGATCCAGGTGGATATTGGTGGCCACCTGCCAAGTCCACCTGGACCCCCACCATTGTTTCTCTCAGCATTTTCAGTTTCCTTAATTGTAGCGCAACTTACTATTTTTAGCAGTTTTTCGGGTCCTGAACTTCTGGAGCCGTTTCGGATAGATCTTTCTAACGAGCTATTGTACGTGTCAAACGGAGATCGTATGCCAAAGTTACGACCCTGGAAAGTTGATGTACCAATTTACCCAAACGGGGACCACAGTTTGACTTTTCATCTCCTAGGGTTAGGTTTTGGAATGTTAAGGGTTTTCCATTGTTTCTCAACAATAAATAGGCCTTCGAGCCTCATTGTAACACAGTCAGAGGCATGTAGCCACCACATCTCTTCTCAGAGATAAGCTACCATCGCCCTAGCTGGTTTATTTCCATTTCTGGTTGTAAGCATATTTCAGTATTTTCCATTAATGAAATGAAGTATTATTTCCGCTGCATCTTTGTGTATATGGTTATCTCTGTAATTTGTTGTGTTCCTGTTTAAATACGGATCAGTGGTATCAGAGCGGTCTGCTTTTTCTCTGTTTTTCTTTGCATGTCCCCAACAAGGTCGGGATAGAAGGAGTTAGGGCTTGAACTGGTTGAACCTTTGCAAGACCAGCCTCGCAAATCCCGACGGCCTCCCATGGCGGATGAGAAGAAAGACGAGGGGGCAGGAGATCCCATCAAAATCTTACTCGAAGAAGCCCTCGAGCGACAACAGAACGCGATGATGGACAGCTTTGCCCAGATCCTTCAGCGACTACCCAGAAGTGACGCATCGGCTTCCAGTAGCTACTCTGGAAACACCACGCCCTTTAAGGTACAAGTTAATTTTGAAATCCCCATATTCGAGGGTCAGATAGACGCAGATGCCGTAGATAAATGGTTAAATCTGCTAGAGGGTTATTTTTCTGTTCATGAATTTTCGAGTTGGGAAAAGATTGTTTTCGCCCTTCTCAAAGCAGCCCCCCACGTCAAGGACTGGTGGGAAACCTACTGCGAGCAGAAGGATGAAAGTATTGGCTCACTATTTTCAGCCGCACCCACCTGGAATTCATTCCGGGATGCCATCAAGGAGTAGTACTACCCTGTCGGAAGCTATGAGGATGAATACATAAAGTGGACCACGCTGCGGCAGGGAAGGGACCAAGACGTGCCGGAGTTCACCAATATTTTCCATACCCTTCGCACAAAGTTGGGTATCAAGGATTCGGAGCAACATTTGATACTCAAATACTGTGGCTGCCTGCACAAGTACATCCAGGAAGAAATACAATTCCTGAACATCTCCTCGCTCGGCGCAGCATACTGATATGTCGTCAAGGTCGAGCAGAAGTTTAAACAAAAGAAGCGAGACTTTGGATCTGCGAATCCAAAGCAGGGGAAAGGTGCCCCTAAACTACAGAACAAAGGACAAAGCCAAGGCGGGATAGCCCAAGACAACTCGCCGAAGCTGCAAGTAAAGAACAGCGCCGCGAAGCCGAAAAAGGACACTGGAAAATGGTGTGAGTTCCATAAGAGCTCCACTCACAACACAAGTGAGTGTCGGGCCAAGCAGTCACTGGTGGCTGAGCTAAAGGTTTCAGAATCAGATGCATGTTCCGACTCTGAGTCAGAACCCGATAAGGGGAATGAAAAAGGGAAGCAGATCATTGATGCGGATCCCAACGCCACTGTTGCTACCGCCAATATCCAGAAAAATGAACCCGAAGATCCAGAGGAGGAGGAGCGTCTCTTCCACTCCCAGATGTGGGTAAAGGGCTCCCCGATACAGTTCATTGTTGATAGCGGGAGTCAAAAGAACCTCATTTCGACAGAGGTCGTGAAGCGGTTGGGCTTACCGACCACACCACATCCACAACCATACACCATTGGGTGGCTTCACCAAGGACGAGATCTTCGCGTGAGCCAGCAGTGTCGCCTTCCATACAACATCAAGCCCTTCACGGATGAGGTATTGTGTGACATTTCTCCCCTTGAATTTTGTGATGTATTATTAGGACTGCCATACTTGTGGAAGCGACATGTTGTGTATGAATCAAGGCCCCGTGCTGTTATTATTACATTGGGAAATAAGTTGTACAGGATACCAGAGGTAGCACCACCTACCGCCATCTCTTTGATTACTGCAAAACAATGCAGTAAAATCATTTCCAAAACCAGGAAATTTGTTTTCCTGATGATACGCCCTCAAGGAAAGAAGAAGACGGTGGCCGCGGCCTCCAGACGGGGTCCCTCTGCACGACAACTACAGATGGACAAGGTTGTGGAGGAGTACGATGACATCTTCACCTCCCCTACAGGGGTTCCTTTGCACTGTCAAGTCAAGCACTCCATCGATCTAACCCCAGGTGTGCCGCTACCCAATGGACCAATTTATCGGCGCTCCGTTCTGGAGAACAATGAAATCAAGAGGCAGATTCAGGAGCTCCTGCAGAAAGGTCACATCCATCCGAGTTCATCGCCTTGTGGGAGCCCGATCGTGTTGGTACAGAAGAAGGATGGGACGTGGAGACTATGTATTAACTATCGGGCGTTGAATAAGATCACTGTTCGTAATAGGTACCCGATCCCACGAATTGATGACCTCCTGGACCAACTAAAGGGGGCGAAATATTTCAGCAAGATCGATCTGAAGTCAGGATATCACCAGGTACCAATCGAACCCTCTGATGTGTGGAAGACTGCCTTCAAATCCAAGGAGGGCCTTTTCAAATGGTTGGTTATGCCTTTCGGATTGACGAATGCTCCTGCAACATTCATGAGGCTAATGGATGACATCTTGTGGCCATTCACCAACTCCTTTGTAGTAGTATACTTGGATGACATTCTGATCTTCAGCCAGAGTTGGGAAGAGCACCTCCACCACATCCGACAGGTTCTCCAAACACTGCGGCAACACAAGCTATGTGCCAATTTGGAGAAATGCACTTTTGGCATGACCCAGGTTCAGTATCTGGGATACATCATTGATGAACAGGGGGTGCATGTCGATCCAACCAAGATCCAAGTCATTAGGGATTGGCCATCTCCAACCACTCTAACAGAGCTCCGCAGCTTTCTAGGTCTTGCCAACTTCTACCGCAAGTTCGTGTTGGGGTTTTCTCATATTACTTGGCCCTTGAGTCAAGTCACCAAGGGAGGGGTGAAAGCAAAATTCTTTTGGTCTGAATCTCAACAGAAGGCATTCATGGAGTTGAAGGATCGCCTCTGCACAGCACCAGTGCTCACGTTACCAGATTTACAACAACCATTTGAGGTCGAGACAAATGCCTCTAACTATGCTATTGGGGCAGTCCTTACTCAACATGGACATCCAGTGGCATATCACAGTGAAACACTTTCAGACACAGTCCAGAAGTACCCCACTTATGATAAAGAGATGTATTCCATTGTACAGGCCTGCCGACAATGGAAGCATTACATTTTGGGGAAGGAAACGGTCATCCACACAGACCACCGACCCCTGCAATTCATACAGACCCAAGGGAAATTGCAGAATGATCGCCATCAGAAGTGGTCTACATACCTGCAACAGTTCCACTTGAATATCAAGTATAAGAAGGGCAGCACCAATAATGTTGCAGATTGCCTCAGTCGACCACCGATCATGGCGTTAACCACCGTGCTCAACTCTTGTGGGCATGAGACTTCTGATTGGCCACTTCTCTACAAAAACAACCCAGAATTCGGCCACACATACCAGACACTCTTGGAGGGTCGGCATGTTCCAGATTTTTGCCTCCAGGATGCCCTGTTATGCCACCTGGGTCACCTTTGTGTTCCTTCAAGCGAGCGTGCCAAGATGATTTGGGAAGCACACTACAGTCGGGCTATTGGGCATTTCGGGGTCGAGAAAACAGTGGCAGTACTGCAAAATTATTTCTATTGGCAGAATCTTCGACAGGATGTTGGGAAGTACATCAGATCATGTACTGCCTGTACCATTGCCAAACCGACCATTAAGAAGCACGGTCTCTATACCCCGTTGCCTACCCTTAGTCGACCTTGGGAATCCATCTCCATGGATTACATGTCAGACCTTCCTTCCACTAAGCATGGAAATGACTGTGTTTTTGTGGTCGTCGACAGGTTCTCGAAGATGGCCATTATGGCGGCCTACAAGAAGAATATCACAGCAGAAGCCACTGCTAGACTCTTCTTTGAACGAGTGTGGGTGCACTTTGGGATCCCGCAGTCTATCATCTCAGATCGGGACAGTCGGTTTCTCAGCACATTTTGGTCCAGTCTCTGGTCAATGCTGGACACCAAACTCACGAAGTCCACAGCCTTCCATCCTCAAACTGATGGCCAGACAGAGGTTGTTAATAGGATGATTGTGCACATTCTGCGCATGTATAACTCAAAGCATCCACGCACATGGGACGAGAGCCTCCCCTATGTTCAGCACAGCTACAACCAAGATCTTCACAGCTCCATTGGCCATAGCCCTTTTCAGGTGGGTTTGGGATTCCAGCCACTGTGCCCCATTGATGTGGCCATGCCACTTGCAGCTACTCACATAAATTCAGCTCATGTCTAGTCCGAAACAGATAAGGCCACCAGCTTCATTGAGCGCATCCAACATATTCGCCAGCAGGTCCATGACATTCTTGAGAAATCAAATGCCAAGTACAAGCAGCGACATGATCAACATCGGGTGCCACACAAGTTTCAGGTGGGCAACAAAGTCTGGTTGCATTTGCAAAAGGAATGCCTTACTAGAGCCTATCGGAAATTGAGACCACTCCGATATGGTCCTTACACCATTACTAAGGCTATGGGAGAAAATTCATTTGAGCTCAGCATTCCCCCATTCCTTGGCCTGCACCCAGTGTTCAATGTGGACCGCCTTCGGCCATACTTTCCACCATTGCTAGACACATCCGACATTGCAAAACAGCTCAAACCCACAGATTTAAATCCAGATTGCATGGAACAAGCTGCAACTGATCGGATCATGGACACACAGATCAAGAACACTCGCCAACAGAATATCCAACTGTATCGAGTTGTCAAAGCAGGCCAACTCCTTCAGCAGGGCAAGTGGCTCACCAGGGAACAAATTCAGCAAAAGTTTCCTCATCTCATGGAGGAACTCAACGCAATGGGGACCATTGCTTCCTAAGGGGGGAGGAATGATCCAGGTGGATATTTGTGGCCACCTACCAAGTCCACCTGGACCCCCACCATTGTTTATCTCAGCATTTTCAGTTTCCTTAATTGTAGCGCAACTTACTATTTTTAGCAGTTTTTTGGGTCCTGAACTTCTGGAGCCGTTTTGAGGCCCTAAACGACGTTTTTTGGGAAATCTGGGGGCAACATGGGTCCATGGACCGATGTTTCTCTTCCTAAAGGGGTAGTGCTCGGATAGATCTTTCTAACGAGCTATTGTACGTGTCAAATGGAGATCGTATGCCAAAGTTACGACCCCGGGAAGTTGATGTACCAATTTACCCAAACGGGGCCCACAGTTTGGCGTTTCATCTCCTAGGGTTAGGTTTTGGAATGTTAAGGGTTTTCCATTGTTTCTCAACAATAAATAGGCCTTCGAGCCTCATTGTAACACAGTTCAGAGGCATGTAGCCACCACATCTCTTCTCAGAGATAAGCTACCATCGCCCTAGCTGGTTTATTTCCATTTCTGGTTGTAAGCATATTTCAGTATTTTCCATTAATGAAATGAAGTATTATTTCCGTTGCATCTTTGTGTATATGGTTATCTCTGTAATTTGTTGCGTTCCTGTTTAAATCCAGATCAATAGACCAAGTGCATGGACCATTGAGATGCTTCCAACTCTGAAAATCAATTCATTTTCTAGATCTGAAACTTGTGACCTGACCTGCAACTAACTCATTTTGCAACTGAACCAAATCAAAACTAAAAATTAAACGTTGAAAAACTTACTACTGAAAATCCAAAATTGAAAATTTCTGAAAGGATGTTGAAAAAATTGTGCTTATTTGTCACACCTACCTATTCAATTAAGTCGTGAATTATTTAATCAAGTGAAGTAAAAAACCCATTGAAACCAATCAAGCATCTCTTTCACTAGTTGAACTCCTTGCATGTCTTTGATCAAGGGAAAAATGGAAGACTTACTTAATGACAACTCAAATAAAAGCTTGCGGAAAAATTCAATGTTGACAAAATCTGAAAAATTGGTCTTTCTTATTGTCTTCAGACATGCTGCAAAAGGATCTTCAAAATAATCAAAATCGATGTGGCTTTGTATGAACCCCTCAAGTGCTCTCTTTCTTTCATGAAATTTCAACTGTTGGCTGTCATAAAAAGGCTGAAAATATTCATGAAATTGTTGCAATGGAACAACTTGAGGCAAATAAGATATGATTGGATTTGACACCAACTCATCATGCTCTTCATTTCCAAACTCACAAATGCTCAGTGGCTGAAATTTTTTACTGATAAAACCCTCCATATACCAAGCTACAAGATCACAAAAATCATAGAAATATTGCTGTTGATTTACAACGTTGTTATGTTGTTTCTCCAACAAACCTATGTGATTTTGCATCAGTTCAATTTCTTTTGTTTTATTAATGATTTAAAAATTCCCTTACAAAATTTTGAATGAAGAAAATCATAAAGGAAAGGAATTAACTTCAGCTGACTCACAACTTTCCTCATGTTCTATGTCGTGTCTGCCATCAAAGAGTTGAGTTCTTTTATGATACTGTTGAAAATGATTACTTTCTGATTGAGAGGACATTGTTGCTTGTTCTTTAAAATCAACCTCATAATGATCATCATGCTCATCAAATATGGGAAAACCAAAAACCACTTGAATATCATCAACAATAAATTTTGAGACAACAGATTGATCCTCAATAAGTTGATTATTACTCTTCGCAAAAACATCATCATTGATACTTTCAATAAAATGCATGACATTGTCAATCCTCTGCTCAAAATGAAAAGGATTTGGATTGAAACCAAGACTCTCTTGAGCATGCTCATTCTCTTGTTCATCTGCATCTGTAACTTCATCCAGAAACTATTTTGGGAATTTCTCACATGCTTTAAGATTTCCATCTATTTCCTAAGTAGCAACGAACATTCTTTGTAAGGTTATAGACCTTCTATTCATGAAAAGGTAAGAAAAATATGAATCAAAGGTTGTTGCATAACACAACATGGTAGCAACTTGAGGAGGCTGAATGTCTCTAGGCATCTTGTCATAAAAATTGAAAATTTTCCTATTAAACATAGAGAGAGTTTCATCCCTACGATTTTCTATGACAAGAAACTTTGAAAGATGTTGATCCCTAGATTTCCCCCCGCCCCAAAATTTCAAAAAGAGATCAATTTGTTCCTCCTGTGAATTGACTGATTTAAGATCCAAATTCCTAAACCACTCCTTAGCATCCGCTTGCAATCAATAAGAAAAAATTCTGAAGTAAACATCATCACGCTCAACATCGAAAAGCTCTATACAATGCTCGAAGGCCTGAATGTGTTTTTCAGCTATAAAGTTGTCATGTTCTCCATCAAACTTGGGAAGGTATTTATAATGGTTCAGAGGAAAATCATGAATGACATGTGACAATTTTAAAGGTCTATATCTGTCTTGAATCTTGGAAGGTATAACACTAGTAGAAATGATGAAATTAATGACTAGGTGACTAAAAATTTAGTCACTGCAATTATTTCAAGTAAATTACTACTAAATTTGAGCAATTTTAAGTGACCAAACTAAAGTGACTAACTTAAACGACTAATTTAGTCTAGGGATAAAATATATGACTAGCTAATAAGTGACTAACTTAAATGACTAATTTAGTCAAGGATTAAAATATATTACTAGATAATACGTGACAACATTATTTCATGACGAGACTACCCTACAAGCCACCAAATTTATGTCATATCTATGAGGTCAACAACAATTTGTGGTTCAAGATATAGCCAATTTGGAACAAACTTAGCTCTAGAGCCTAGGATTTTTTTCTGCCTCTAATGTTTATAGACAAAGAGATCAATTTATAAAGCATGTGGGAGCCAAACTATCACCTTTCCTATGTTGACTCCTTCTATTGAACATCATGGAAAATCTCAATAGATTAGTTATCCTTACTAAAACAAACATTTCATTGGAAATGATCATTAACCCTATGACATTACTACTTCACTATACTTTTTTTCACACAAAGCTTCTTTTGATGTCTACGCTTCTTATTTTATGACAATACTACCCTACAAGCCGCCAAATTTATATCATATATTCCATGAGGTCAACACCAATTTGTGATTCAAGATATAACTAAGTTGGAACAAACTTAGCGCTAGAAGCTATGCTATTTTTCCACCCCTAATGTTTATGGACAATGAGATATCAATTTTCTAAAACATGTGAGAGCCAAAGTATTACCTTTCCCATGTTGACTCCCTCTATTAAACACCATAAAAAATCTTTATAAATTAATTATCCTTATTAAACCAAACATTTAATTGGAAATGATGATTGATCATTACCATGACATTACTACTTTTCCTCACTTTTTAACCACACAAAACTTGTTTTGATACCACCATAATTCACTTGTGATAAATCAACCAAAACCCCCTTAATTAATATTTACTCACACAAAAGCCTAAAATTTTTCATAAATTAATAATTATTTATAATAAAAAATACCTCCCATTAAAAAAATAATATTTAATGGAATTTAATTGCCTTGATAAAGAAGAACATTTCATTTAAATTTCATTAAGGTTTCATGGATTTGTTTCTTTCAAATATTAAAATGGTTTATTTCCCTCCATTTGAAAGGTTTTTCAAACATCAAAATAGTTTATTTCCAAATGTTTGTCCATGGGGAAGAAGGAGAAGGAAAAGGCACATTTGGAAGGATGAGGGTCCATGCCACCTTCAGCTCAGCATGCCCGCTAGATTTGAGATCTATTCTTGGGGGGGCTCCATAGTCCTTTTGTTCATATTTGTCTAGCGTTAAAGGGTATATGCGGGGAAGAAGGCTAGCATTGTGAACCCAAAGCCTTGCTTTCTTACTCCGCTACTCTCGCACTGAGGCCAGCCCTTGGCACCTTCTCTCTCATGCATCTGGTCGTGTTATCACATAAATTTTTTTGTTAAAAATTATTTATATGGGCAAATTTTGTTGGTGTTTAAGGTTGCAGGAGCTCCAGGCATTCCTATGTTTGAAATTTTCTTAACAAAAATAAAAAATAAAAGGAGCAGGTGGTCTACTTGCAGCGGAATGGACAATCTGCAAATGCTTCCTTCTCAGTATCACTTAAAGCTACTAAAGACTCGGATCTTGACAAAAAGGAAAATGATGATGCAAATGTGGGAGATGCGGGATGGAGGCAAGTTCTTAAATTTCTTAAAATTGGGATGCCTGGCCTAAAATTCAAGGTGTTGAAAGTTGTGACTCCAGAATAGATAACAAGGATTTAGAGATTGTTTTATCAGTTGTAGTTAGTGCATGTCTGCAGCAAATACAAATGAGCAAGATGCTTCAGCCATTTGGGTGCATGGTTGTAGTGAATGAGAAGACTTTTGAAGTGATTTCTTACAATGAAACCCCCTAGATATGTTTCAAGTGTCAACTCATGTAGTTCCTAGCGTGGAGGACCAGAAAATTCTTTGTATTGGCAGTGATGCAAGGACCTTGTTCACTCCTTCGAGCACCATGTCATTGTAGAAGGTTGC
This sequence comes from Pinus tabuliformis, assembly GCA_031772625.1. NCBI lineage: Eukaryota > Viridiplantae > Streptophyta > Pinopsida > Pinales > Pinaceae > Pinus > Pinus tabuliformis. The sequence goes on along the minus strand of CM062815.1, from coordinate 163,758,484 downwards.
CAAGTTTGAAGAACTCAATCTTTTGAATCTTGTTTTGGTCCATTCCAGGAGTTCTGGTAAGCCCATTCTATGCTATTTTCCACTTTTTCAATGACAACATTACAATCCTATAAGCTTGCTGCAAAAGGAAATATCATGGTTGCAAATTGATATCTAGTGGAAATATTGGGCTCTCGTGTGACATGATTGTACAAGAGGTGTGTGACCTTATAGGCTATGTCTGTGTTGTGGCATATAAATTTCATGATGATGATCATGGTGAGGTGATATCCGAGATTAGAAGATATGATTTAGAACCTTATTTGGGTCTTCACTACCCTCCAACTGATGTCCTTCAGGTTTCAAGATTTTTGTTTATGGGGAGCAGAGTAAGAATGATTTTTGATTGCTATGCACAACCTGTAACAATGATTCACGATAAGAGATTTCCTAGAGACCTAAGTTTTTGTGGATCTACATTGATAGCACCTCATGGTTACCATCCTCAATACATGGCCAACATGGGTTCTATAGCATCTCTAGTAATGGTTGTAGTAATCGATGAAAAGGAATTGGATAGAGGTAGCGAGGGGCAGATGCAGCAGAAAGGAAGCAGGCTTTAGGGATTGGTGGTTTGTCATCGCACTTGTCCACGTTATATTCCATTTCCTTTGAGGTATGCCTATGAGTTCTTAATGCAAGTTTTTGGAATTCAGTTAAACAAGGAAGTTGAATTGGCTACTCAGATGAGAGAAAAGTGAATTCTATGCACTTAGCATTGCTCTGTGAGCAATACACCATTGGAAATTGTCACTCGGAAGCCCAAAATCATGGATCTTGTTAGATGTGATGGTGTTGCCCTTTACTATGAAGAAAACTTTTGGCTTATGGGGGTAACTCCTTCTGAGGCTCAGATCCAAGATATTGTTGCATGGTTGTCTAAGCATCACATGGATTCCACAGGTTTGAACACAGATAGTCTTGTTTATGCAGGCTATCTTGGAGCAAGATCGTTAGGGATGCAGTTTGTGGAATTGTCGTCGTGATAATTAATTCAAAGGAATTTTGTTTTGGTTAAGATCCCATACTAAAAACGAAATCAAATGGGGAGATGCCAAACATGACCTGTAGGAGATAGATGATGGTAATAAAATGCATCCACGATCTTCGTTTGATGCATTCCTTGAAATGGTAATAATGAGGAGTTTTCCTTGGGAGGATGTTGAGATGGATGCCATCCATTCATTACAAGTAATATTGTGAGGTTCCTGCAAAGAAACTGATGACAGTAGCATAAATATCTTGATAAATAGGCAACTCACTGATTTGAAACTTCGAGAAATGGATGAATTGAATGCAGTGACAAATGAGATGGTGAGACTGATTGAAACAACAACAACTCCAATCTTGGCAGTCGATGCTTATGGAGTAGTAAACGGATGGAATAGAAAAGCTACCTAACTTAGAGTGTTGTCAGTGGAAGAGGTCCTGGGCGAGCCTCTAATCAATCTCGTTGAGGAAACCTCAGCTGAGAATGATGCTACATTTGGCTTTGCAAGGAGTTGAAAAGAAAAATGTTCAAATTGAGCTAAAAAGACATGGCTTAGAGGAGGAAAAAGGTCCAGTAGTTTTACTCGATAATGCTTTCTCGAGCAGGGACCTAAAGGAGAATGTTGTGTGAGTTTCCTTTGTTGCCCAAGATGTGACTGAGCAGAATATCGTTATGGACAAGTTCACTCGCATTCAAGGTGACTACAAGGAAATAGTTCAGAATCCAAGTCCCCTAATTCCTACCATATTTGGAACAGATGAATATGGATGGTGTTCTGAGTGGACTTCACCCTAGAGACAAAGAGGCTCTAATTCTTACTGTTGAAGCTGCCAAAGTTTTGGATTGCATTTTTTATGAGCAGAGTTTCAAGGCATAAAATCCGCAGCTCCAGATTTGAAGGGCATAAATATATGTCAAAAGGACAGCTGGTTAAATAGGTGGCATAATTTCCCTCATTAAGGGAACCCCTAGTAGCAAACGAAGGACGCACAATTATTCTTTCATGTTGATAAGGTTGCCCTCATAGCAAGTCAATTTTGTTGACTAAGAACCCAGGAAAAAACATAGGACAGTGACAAACATCGATCATCAAACATCACTAACAGAAATAAAAATATCAGAGAAATAAGAACATAAGGGATCAAGAAACATGACATGGCTAGAAGAAAGCAGCCAACAAAACCAGTCTTCCTCTATTGATTCCTCAACAACCTTTTCTTATGAATAGAGTTCATGTAGATCTGCTAATCGTACTAGTTCCTTCACCAGTCCCTCATCTTCATTCACTAAGAAAATTATACATAATGGCAGCTTGGATTTTCCTAGATGCATCACCAAGCGGAAGACCAAGAACATCTCACAAATGCTGCTCAAAACTTCATTATCCTGCACATTTGGTGACTGTGAGGAAGATCTGATGTTTCCTACAGCACAACCATCGAAATCCATTCTATGAATCTATAATGAGAGATGTGATATATTTCATTCAATGCAAAAACTAAAACCTAAGCGTCATTCATGCAGCTTCATCAAACCTTAGACTTGCAAGGGACAATTCTGCTTTAACAACTGAGAGTGGATCAATGCTTGGAGAGGTTTGTCCTGTTTTGACAACCATAGTTCTAGTTCTTCTAAACATTGTGAAGGAGCTCCATATAGCTTTAACCAGACTTGCATGCACTACAAGCTTTGATGACCATTTTCTCCATAAAGCTCTTGAAGGTGTTGGACCACCCTGAAGCCACACTGAAATAATACAAGGATAGATAAAAAGGACACCTGCTTACAAATAAATATTTTTCATGCTATAAGCCTTTTGGAGAAAATCCACAAACATATTCATAGGATGGAACTTTGCTTATCCTTTGATCAATGAGTTCCATCTCAGAAATATGCTCAAGAGGATATTTATGTGTAGAATCTAGATGTGAATGCTCGATCAAAATTTTCATACCAAGGTTGTACATAAGCTAGGGCTCTTCCAATCATCCACATTCCATTCTAGTAAATTCCCCGTGTTGTTCCTTATTTTTGAAGAATGGTAGATATAGTCTTTACCAAGACCCCATAGGGACTCCACTTCCCAGCTTTTGTTTCCTAATTACTGGGATACCATTTGTAGATGTCCTTCTCCATCAAGTTTATACTGATTCAAGTGAAATTTCAGGTGTTTACTCATTATTTCTTTTCAGGTGCTTGATAGGTCACTTGCCTTTATATACACCATTTCCAATCTGATGTTTTTTAATTCCTTTGGGCTTTTCTATCAAACTTTGACTTGTGTGCTGAAGAATGCTTTTTTCTGTAATATAAGAGTATCCTGTAGACCTTTCATTTTTGGTTTGATATGGACATTATCATTCTCTACTTTAGAACAAATGATCCAAGCACACAGAACATTTGTGACCACATTCAGAAAGTCTTTGTTTGAATTCTGCTATGGCATCAAAGTTTCAAACTGCCTCCAATTATAAGTTTTGTCTGCCATGAAAACTCTGCAAGTGTTGTTGCAAAGTCACTTTTGAAACACAGACCATGTAACTTTCTTTATGCATATTTGACCCATTCATGCTGCTTGACTTGAATTGAGAACCATAACAGTCGTATGCCCTTTTGCATATTTTTTTTCATTCACCTTATGAAAGTCATTAAAAGGCCTTTAGACCTTCGATTAGCCCTGTGATTTCTTGCACAAACCAAGGGTAACCGTGTCAACATTGACACATTTATGGTGGTGGATGGTGATGGCTCCTCTTTGTTTCAAATGCTAGTAAGGATGCTTCTCTTCCTCACCTCCATAATCTTTGCTTTCGAGAGGACTAGTCATGATTTGGAGGATTTTCTCTCTCAAGTATTATCTATTATCAATTCCACTTTCCAAGGATACTCTTTTGGGTTCCCTTCCTTTTTTATTGTATTGTTGTTGTTAAATGTTGTCCTCCTAGTCCCATTGACATAGTTTGAAGTATTATTTTGTCACATAGGATGTCTCCCTCTCTTATTTTTTGTTGAGAAATGTTGCATATATACTTCATAGATAAAATAAGTACATCATGGAACATGAAGGATTACAACAGGCAAACAACAATGGTACCAAAACGGTGAAGGCAAGGGATTTTAGAATTCCCCTCTCTTTTGTGAACTTTGATATCTATGGATGTTTCCTTGTATGTGTTTTTATAAATTGACATTTTTAGGGTGTTTTTCTTGTATTTGTTTACATCAGTGGCCAACACATGTTCTGAATTTTGGGAACTGGAATACTAAACAAGATACTAGTTACACATCTTATTTTGAGGGTGCCCATGTTGTTAGAGGTGCAAAGCCTGGCCATGAAGAACAATCTAACAAGGAAGATGAGGGTATCAAATGACAAAGATTTGGGAACAAACCTGGAGCAGAGTGTATGTTACCACCTTGAACAACTGGGCAAGAGTCGTAGGGTGGAAACATACCAACCAATGAAACTATTAGTATTTCATAGTTTTTCCTTCTTGTAAATTGCTTTCAGTCAAAAATGACATAATCCAAATTTAAACCATAATTTATAATGTTAGAATACCTGTTAAGGTAATAGTTCCAAAAGTAGAAATAAGGCAAATATTTGGAAGTTATCTAATTAGTCACTAGATAAAGTGGTCAATAACACTGGAAAAGGGCATTATTTTTTGCTTGTGGTTTGAATAGCCATGATCTTGGATTGATAGATATCCTATCTAAACAGAATAATTTATTATATTTAATTCTTTTATAAATATTACTCCCAATTTGTGTGTCTAGGACCAAGGTATGCTATTACTTTCATGCAGATTTTAGAAATCAAGCCATGAAATTACATGCTTTGTGGAGAATGGGCGTGCAAAATTTGTCAGCGTCCTGCAAGCCATGAATACAAAGCTTAGGTACTTATGAACCAAGTCTACACACAGCTGATTTGAGAAATTATTAATGGCATAGGTTGATTAAAATAAAGGCCCTTCCATCTGTAACATTTGAAATTAAATATTTTAGGTTGACTAAGGACATTTCTCACCATCTATTGTTCAAACTCATTATTCTAAAAATTCCAATGATTTTGCACCTTCTGTGAGACAATACGGGTCTTTGTGAAGCCTTCTTAAGTTAGGTACTAGTAGGGCCTAATTTTGCCTCAAAATCTGTAATATGGATATTTATTATACCTATACTTCTAGGAAAACATTAAAATATTGTTGCGTATTATCTGAAAGGTGAGAAGAATCCATTAGCATTTGGTTAGGCAGATTCTTGGATGAAGCAAATTGATTGAGCACTATGAATATTTGTTACAAGGTTCATGGCATTAACATAAGATTTCATAAAGCAATAACTGTCTCCAAGGAACAACTCTATATTTCATTGATGTAAAGGTTATTCAACATGTTGCAGCTTGGCAGAGGTGTGGCTATCCCCAGTGTTGGAGCCTTGAGTTAAAGCAACCCTATATTCAACAAAGCATGGGAAGACAAGAAGACAAGAGGAACAACCAAAATTCCAATAATACCATCAGGAACTCCATCTCATAACAAGCCATCCCAAAGGTCATAGGTAATTAGTTTTGAATAAGATAGGTTGTATCTATAGAAAATCTGATCATTTTCATTTGGGGCCTCTGAAACTTGAACATGTCTATGTGTTTGTAGTGATGGTGTTGCTTCAAACCAGGAGTTGATTTTTACAATAGAATTTGTCTACAAACATTGCAATTATTGATTTTATAATTTGAATCACTTAAATTCTTGCAAGAATTATTATGTGCTTTTCCTGAAGAAATTTCATAGAATAATTTTTGGGAAATTAAAATAAATTTGAAAATAAATATTGCAATGATACCCATCAATGTAGGGAGTTACTTCCCACCAAGGGGAAGTCAACAGTGCCACAAATCTAGACATACCATGAATAAAACAAAACTGAAAGTAGCCATGAACATCCACACCAATGGGGATCTTAGAGTCACTTTCACAAAATAACACACGCCCACATGACTTTACAAGGCTATAAGGGATATTCTTTGGGCTTATATGGTGTGTCCAAATTTTTTTGGAGTACCCCTACTGAAAGAGGGGTAACATGACCTTGGGATTACAATGCTGATAAATATTGCGAAGTGATCATATGTACCCATGCTTACACGAGAGGTAGTAGGCCCAAAAAAGTGACCCTTCTCCAACAAATGAGGGGAAAAATGGTTTTGGTGCAGCATCCATCCTCCAAAGGCCCTTCAAAGGTGCTTCTCCTCTACAAATCAGCCAGTAAACTCCCTAGGTGTCATCCAAAGTAAAAGAATGGGCTCCAAAGTAAACTGTCGACCCTTAGTGGTGGGTCTTCTCCTCCAATCCTATCAAGAATGATCCCAAACTCTCCTAAAAAATGAGCACAGGGGCTTCAGAGTGGACACATCTAACTTTCAAGAGGTGGGACAACTCTTCTTATCATGTACATGAGACCTCCAAGTGTCCACCAATGTGGGAACAATATTCTAAGGTGAATGCTCAACATACAAATCTGCCAACAATACTCCCAAACAGGCTTTAGCTCTACTTCTCATATCTATAACTCACCCAAAACAGATATCAACACCTAATTGTTGCAATAACGTGGGTGGGCTCCATATAGAAAAACTGATTCAAAACACATTATAAATTGGTCCTCCATGAAATATGTTTCGATACAGCTTGTAGGTTGGCTCAAACAGGTCAGCCCTTACTCCTTTAAGTGGTTGCTGCACAAGTATATATATATATATATATAAAACCTAAGCGGCCCTTTTGAAGAATACAAATAGAAGTGTCTGACATTGCTCCTACAAAATCTGAAATAGGTACAGAGCACTGGATTCATAGTTTAGATAGACTTTTGATATCCCCGAGGAGGCTTGAGTTTGCATCTGATCCAAGCATTCTTCATTGTGGAAAAGCTTTGTCGTAATTTCCTGCTTCATTACAACATATCACACCAAAATTTAGGCTTCAAGAGAGCAGTCTTTCTGTGTTGTGGCTGAAAGTAGCCCATAACACATTAATAGCATCCCTTTATATTGATTCAAGTGAAATTTCAAGTGTTTACACCTTATTTCTTTTTAGGTGCTTGATAGGTCACTTGCCTTTATATACACCATTTCCAATCTGATGTTTTTTTATTCCTTTGGGCTTTTCTGTCAGACTTTGACTTGTGTGCTAAAGAATTATTTTTTTCTGTAATATAAGTGTATCATGTAGACTTTTCATTTTTGGTTTGATATGGACATTATCATTCTCTACATCGAAACAAACTATCCAAGAACACAGAACATTTGCGACCACATTTAGAAAGTCTTTGATTGAATTCCACTATCGCATCAAACTGCCTCCAATTACAAGTTTTTTATTCCATGAAAACTCTGCAGGTGCTTCGACAATGTCACTTTTGAAACACAACCCATGTAACTTTATTTATGCACATTTGATCCATTCATGCTGCTTGACTTGAGTTGAGAACCATACCAGTCATATGCCCTTTTGCATTTTTTTTCATTCACCTTATGAAAGTCATTAAAAATCCTTTAGACCTTCAATTAGCCCTGTGAAATTAATATACTTAGCAAGATGCTCTTGATGGCATAGATGGTTTCAAAGTTGATCCATGATTTTCATTCTTGAAATCATACATTTTGAATTATGCAGGAAACATCCATGTTTTTTGTCCAGTGAGGCCTTTCCTCTTTAGTGAGAAGTAGGAAATACCTGGGCCTCTTGTAGTTCCTGATCTAGACAAAGTGGTCATAAAATTTGCTGGAGGGAAAACTAAAGAATACAACTTTGACAAGGTTTTCCTTCCTGGTGCTTCACAAGGTGCACAAAAAACACTATATTTTGCAGTTAGACTGTAAGTTATTATTTAACAGAAGATTCACATTTTTGTCATCAATATATCTAGCAGTACATTATATAAAAAAATGTGTCTTTCAATGCTAAAGATGAAATCTTTACAAAAGTGGAGCCAATTATCAAATTAGCTTTGGATGGACACAATGTATGCATTTTTCCTATGGACAGATAGGGTCTGGCAAAACTTTTACTATGGTTGGTATTTTCTATTTTGGATTTCTCATTGAGCCATCTATAATGATGGTATTGTTTCTTAACCACTTGGTGGACACAATTAGGCTATTAGCTATCTGATTCTTATGAAATTTTGCAGGAAGGCATGCCAGATTGTCCTGGGATTGTTCCCCATATGATACAAGAACTATTTCATCAGGCCTCTCCGGACATGACTGTTAGCTTCACATTCTCATTTAGCATGCTAGAACTATACATGGGACACTTCAGGGATTTACTTACCTCTCAATCAACAAAGTTAGTACACCTTTTCTCCAAAATGATATTTTACACTCACATCATGGTATCCTTCTTCAAAAGTTAAATGTGTATGGAGTTGTAATGCAATCAGACTGTTTTTCTTCTTGCTATTCAGTATTTCTATCCAAATGGATGCAAAAGGTACAATTGAGATTGAGAACCTAAGGGAAGTGATCATGACCAATTTCAGCCAAGCAAGAAAATTGTATAGCAAAGGTAGCAGAGCTCGATCTATAGCTTGGACCAATGCCAATGAGCCATCTAGTAGATCACATTGGTACGCACCTCTTTTGACTAACAATACTGGATTGGTACAGTGAATATAATTATAAATTGAATTTGAAGTTCTATTAATGTCCATGAATGACCAAAAATGGCTCAATGGGAGTGGAGACTACCACATACATTATCAGCTACAAAGGGAGTGCATATTGCACGTAAGAGCAAAAAAAATAGTAAAATGGAAATGAGTCCTAAATCTAAATCTAAATTAGTAACCCTAAAGCATAGCTAGCAAAAGGGTGGACCAAAGAAGATAAGTCCCCCCACAAAGTAAAGGGTGGAGCTAATTGTTGTTATCATCTGCACCTGCAATAAATATGGGATTTAGTCGCATTCATTCATCTAGGTAAGTCTTCTACTGTCTGTAGTTTAATCAAGATTGCTATCAATTTCCAGAGTGCTACACAAACATACAGAGATACCAACAAGCTTTGGATGGTAGATCTTGGTGGAAGTGAACATTTGCAAAAGACACAGGCCACAGGTCAAACTATGGAGGAAGGGAAGGCAATAAATATGTCCCTCTCAGCTCTTGGTGATGTGATTAGTGCATTACAGAATAAGCAAGCTCACATTCCTTATAGGTAAATACTCTTGAGTCCTTAACCAGCCTAGGTGCATCTTTACCTTGGATCTATCAAGTGCTGAGATGGATAAAATCCCTTGAGGTGCAAAACTTTTTTAGAGTGCAAATACTTGAGGAAAGGTTTCCACCTGGAGGTCTTTGATCTCTCTTGGTGTTTGTTAGATATATGGTTAGGACATATCTGGGCTAGTTTAAAACACTCTCCTCTCTCGATATATTATTATTATACCATAAATGAACATTAAAGTATTAAATTTTTTGTTTTCCTTCAATATAGAAAAGGTCAACAACGTAAGTGTTACACACAGACATTGCACATCTCTCCACTTGGGCTGTAGAATGCACCTTTTGGTGCAACTAGTTTCATGCGAAGCTTCCAAAGTATGTTTGTCACATCGGTCAGGGACTCGGGATTCTACATTTTTCATATTATAAGATGTGGATCCCTTTCGGTCAATACGTTCCTATGAGATCTGTAAAAAGAAGGCATGCTACATATAAAGGCTACAAAGAGCCCATGAAATGGAAAATATAGATCTACTTTTTTGGCACTTGAGGAAGAGGGCAACATGTATAATAATTCCTTTAGGTTTATAGAGTGTACTCATTTATTTTTTGTTTGTAACAATCCAGTTTTTTTTGAGATTAAGGAAAGTTTGCTATAAGTACTGCCGTGAAAGTGCAGTGTTTAGTTCAGTTAGGTGATTAGGCATTTCACTGAAATTAAGGAAATGTTGTAGTTACTGGCAGCACTGTTTAGTTTAGTCAGTATTAAAAACCACAATACTTGGAATGTTAGTGATTAGGCTAGTTTAGACCTACCCACTCGCCCCACACATTTTTGCACATGAAAATGTATTATTGAATTAGAATTAGTTAGTCACTATTTGTTATGTGCCTCTTTCAGTGGTTAAAAAGGATTCCATTGTAAGGGATACTCTAACTGAGGAGGTGGTGATAAATTTGGTGAATTATTGTTGGGTTGAGTTTGGTAGCTTGCTTGTGCTACCATATTTAGGGTTTGGTAGCTGGCTTGTGCTACCAGATTTAGGGTTTGGAACTTGCAGAAAGCTTCCTTGATTGTGGATTGTAATTTCATATTTCCTAATATTAATCAGCACTTTTCTGTCTATTTTGAAATAGTAATTTAATTTAATATATTTACTCGTGTTGGGAGGGATGCATGGATAAAATTCCTATGGAGATCTGCATTCATACTCGAGAATTTCATATTGTAATGCTATTCTGCATTGCTGAGGCAAGAAAATCTAGTGGTCTTTATAGTGTAAAAAAACAAACAACATCTTGATTTGCTGATTGCAAGCTCAAAAGGAGTACCTGGTTTCATGTTTGTTCGCTACATCTGATACATTTTGCAGTCTGATTTTACAGAGTGATTACTTATATAAAGTTTTACATGTGCAGGAACAGAAAACTTACGCAAATCCTAAGAGACTCAATAGGTAACGAATTTGCTTTTTTTGTCCATTTGTTCTATTTGTATGTCGTGAAGGTTTGTTTTCTTGGTTCTTCTGCAGATGGACTTATGGTGTCTTATTTCATTAATTTGAGATTCTAAAACACATTCTTTTGAAAAAATGCAGGAGAAGACTCAAAAACGTTGATGCTTGTCCATATTAGTCCTAAGGCAGATGATTTAAGTGAGACGATTTGTTCTTTGAGTTTTGCAACTAGAGCAAGGGGGGTTCACCTTGGACGAGAACTATATTATGTAAATCCTTATGCCCAAACCTTGTCTAGGTCTCCTGTAAAGGGAAAAAAGAAGGAAGCCTCGTGTTCATTCTATTTAGGTATTTAACAGGCATGTTCTATGAAAAGGTTTGTTATCGGAAGAGTGTTGTATACAACCAGTGCCTCATGCATATTTTCTTGAGTGGTGCTAGTTTATATATGAATCTTGTGAGGTACAATCAATGGACCTGTGATATAGCAGCCATATTTACATTGCTTTTAAAATAAAATCCAGTTGTCTAGTTCTCTCTTCCTTGTCTTGGCCTTTGGTTATGCTACATATATGCAATTCACACTGGTATTTGTCTAGTTCTCTCTTTCGTGTCTTTGATATTGCTGCATGCATATTTTCTTGAGTGGTGTTAGTTTATATCTGACTCTTGTGAGGTACAATCAGTGAACTTGTGATACAGTAGACAACTTTATGTTTCTTTTAGAATAAAAATCATTTGTCAAGTTCTCTCTTTCTTGTCTTGGGTGTGTTACATATATTCAATGTGCACTCTTCTTTGTCTTTGTCTATTTCGCTCTTCCTTGTCTTGGGTGTGCTACATACATGCAACGAACACTTTTCTTTGTCTTTGTCTATTGGTCATAGAATGCCTGGTAATAGAAATTTATCATAGAACTGATTCCAATTTTTGAGGGAACGAGTACCATGCTTATTCTTATTGTTCCATGCAGAAAGTCAAAGTTCAGACACAAGCAAACATGGTTGAACTGATGCAGCAGATGAGGTGCCTTGAAGATGACTGCCAAAGTGCAAGAAACAATATTCAAACGGTTGAGTTTCTTTTGAGAGAAAAGAAGAAACATCTTGCAAAGAGTGATCCATCCTTCGGGTACTAGGAAACATCAGATAGTCAAGCTAGTCAAGAAATAGAGATGCCATACAATATTGAATTAGGGAATGTAGCACAAGGGTCCGTGGGCTTGCCCAGATATATTAATGCCACAGCCTGTAGTCGCATCTGAGGTAAGTCAGTGGATGCAGAATTCAAAACTCCAAGCATAACGAAAAAGAGAATGCAATTGAGTAATGAAAGGAAAAAACCATTATCAGGGAATGCCAAAACTGTGATTTTTCCCGAGATAGATCAATCAACTTGTGGTTCAGAAAGCTATGTATCTAATGACAGTGCTCTTACACATTCCTCACTACCCAACAAAAAGAAAATGAATAGCATTTATTCTAATAGGTGTGGTATTGATGAATTCCTATGCTTTTCAGAGAGAAATTCACCCAAGGTTGGTGGAATCTCCAATAATAAGATTAGGACTGGAATTTATTCCAAGTAGAGTACCATTTATGAATCTCAATGCTCTTTTGAGGGTAATACACCCATGGGCAATGACAAGAAGGCCAACGAAAAATATTATAAGCAGTATACTATTGATCAATCCCAATGCCTTTTAGAGTGTAATACTCCTAAAGATACTGGATTGCCCGAACATGAGGTGATTGGTGCATTATCTGAGGATTTCACCATTGCCGAGTACCGGTTCTTGTCGGAGTGCAATACACCCGAGAGCAGACGAGTATGTTCATCAATTCCACACTGTAAAAGGGTGATTTCTTTCCAAACATCACCCAATAAAACACCGAACAAAGATATTTCATATACTCCTGTTGTTGAGAAAACAGAATTGATGTTAAGAAAGGAAGTTATGTATAGGGGGCCTATAAACGATAAGAATGAAGACGATTCAAATCCATCTCAAAATCAACAAAACTGCAAACCATTACCCATGCCAACATTATCAAAACCTATCTCACAATCCCCCATGGAAGACAATGAGATGAAGGACCTATGTAAACAAGAAATAGCAATAGCAGTGGCAGCAACAACAGCAATACCGAAAATAATAACAACAATGGAAATGGAAACAAAAGCTAAAACAACAACAAAAGAAACAACAGGTGACTTGCAGACCAAGCTGACCTTAAAGACCAGGATCTACTCATGAGTATAGGATTTCCTTCCATAGGAAGCTTTAGAATGCATCATTTCAAATGCTCATACATGTTTTCAGAATTAGAAATGAAATTGAAACAAAAGTGGGTTTGTCTAACATTAGAAGTGTTGTAAAGTAGAAGGGTTTGTACATATTTTCTGTTCATATTTTGCTAACTCTGACACAAGATAGGGATTGCCATTGTGAAATGTCATTCTTGAGAAATTTTATGGTGTGACTTTCTTTTCAGGGTCGAAAATTTTGTAGTATTATGTACAGCTAAAAGGTTAATGTCTTTTCTACACGTTTGTATGTTGAGGCCCTGATCAACTTGTATGATCATATTTATCTGTTTACCTTCTTTATGTGGCCAGGATTCTACTTTCATATGGTGAAGATCGCACACATAATATTGTCCGGCGCTTGTTTAGGAGTGGGGTGACTGAACTTGGTTCTTGAGGATGACTTTTTCTTTGGACTGCTGCTCTGAAGAAGCTGATACACATGATTAGGATCGTGTTCCCCTGTCTAGAATATTTTTTGGGTATAGTGGATTGTGTATAACCCAATACAGAGTCCCATCACAGATTAACCAGACTGGATTTCCATCAAAGATTCTTCGAGAGGTAAGATTGTCTACTTTCTCATGATTTTGATTGTATTTGAGAAATTTGTAGGTTAATTGTGTCTCTTCTCTCCTATAGCTGAGTATCATTTATCTTGCTTTCTGAAATTATTATTAGCAACTTTGTTTTTATGTGATTGACACCCCAGTTACTTGTTAACTAGGATAACAAGTTACAATCCACGATGTGTTTAGTGCCAAAATCACTTGTTTGTTATCCCTTGTACTTGTTGTAGGTATGATATTTTCTCCAGAGAGGAGCATATGTTGTGGGTTTCATTGCTATACAACAGAAGCATTGCTCCTTGCTCTCCTACTTGGCCTTCATGTTGTTGGGTCAGGTTTGTTGGGGGATCGTTGTCTTAGGGTGGATTTCACGTCACAGGATGGGTTCATGACTACCAATGTTTTTGGGCCATCCATATATTTTGTGAATAATCCCAATGCTTTTGTCACAGTTGCTTCAACAAGAAACCATGCACATTGGAAATGCTTCTTCTTTGTTACTGATATGTTCAATTTTGTGATGTTTTTGGATAGAATGAATGATGGGATTGCATTTAGAGTATACAGGGTAATTTGTGATACAAACTTTCTAATATTGTTTCAAATGTTGGGTTTTTGAGCTACAAAATGCAGGATTCTCCTCCCCCACTCCAATACAGGCACAATCAAGGCCTATTGCTATGCAAAATCATGACATGGTAGCCATTGCCAAAATAGGTTCTGGAAAAACATTAGGTTATCTTTTACCTACATTTATTCATCTTCAACGCCATTGTACAACATTCAGATGGGACACAGTACTTGTTTTGGCGCCAATGTGAGAGCTTGCAACCCAAATATAATAGGAAGTGATGCCATCATGATGCCACCCAAAATGTCGGCAAGCGTTTCAAACTGCTGGCATTCAATCATTTATACATATTTACCTTCCTTGATATTCCACTTTGCACTTTGTTACCTCCAATACACTCAAAATGGGTGTTTTTACATCTCACACAGATATTCTCTTTCATGCATTCCCAATGCAACCATGCTGCCATAATTTTGTTCCTTTTCTGCGGTGTCTTTATCTAGAAGATCACCTTATGGGTACATCGTGAAGTCCATGTCTTCATACAAACAAACGTATTCCAGTTTGAACCAAGGCAATAAAATATTAATTCATCTTACCTCAGAAATCTGTATATCCAGAGGTAATTCCCATACCATACCCATTTCCAAAAAGGAATTATGCTCTCTCCTTTGGAATTCAGCGCAACCCTTGCACAATTTACAAATAATGAGGTTCTAAGTATTTGCACACATTTTTTATTTCAGAATTCCAACAACAATTGGAGTTGTCAAAATCATTAGGTGAAATGTCCAGCGAGAGCACAAGATGCCACACTTACCAAAAAATCAATTTAATAATGGAATTATAAAATGCCAATGTATTCCTATACATATTTTGCAATGAATTTCAACCCATTCAATGCATTTTCAACATCAATCTCCTTCGTGGCATTAAATTATATACAAGGTGATTTTCCCTCAGTGCACATCTATTGGATGATCGTTTTTTCATAAACATTGCTATGATCAACAAACATCAGAAGCAAAAGCTAATCAAGTCTCGAACCACAACTTCTCCAACGTAGCTCACAGGGACATTATACTTCATGACATTCAAGTTATATACTTAAAAATTTATTTCAGAGATCACAAATCGACTATCCTCTCTGAGTCCATCTCACATTTCCAAGGCACATATGCCTAATTGGAACACTAGGCATCCTTTAAAGTTTTTCCTCTCATCCTTCTAAAATAGAGGTTTCTCTTTTTGTATGCTAGTATTTCATCTCATAATTCCTAGCTTTGAAATCATGCTCTTCTCCACATTAAGTCTTCGCTTTAGGCTCTTGTGCCCATTTCATATACAAAAAGATTTCAAATGATTCAAAATGGTTATGATACTCACCTAATCCCTTTCATTAACTTTTTCTCTGCGATACCAACACCATCAATTTATGAGTTCTACTCTCATTATACCAAGGTAATTCTATACAGAAAAACCCCTTCTTGAATTCTCAAATGAATCTGTCTTCTATCTCGGTTTATAATAAATATTCCTCATGCTTGAAACCCCTTCTTGAATTCCCAAATGAATCCGTCTTCTATCTCGGTTTATAATAAATATTCCTCATGCTTGCAACTTACTGTGGGTCTTACTGTGAACTACAATATGGGAATCATAACCCATTTCTACTTGACTATCATTCCTGTAGATGAAGATATAGACAAATTGTAGGAAGAGCCTTATACAAAATCCCAACATTTGCTAAAATAGAAAACAACTTAGATGTCAAAAATGACTGGCTTATTTCTTTGTATGATGATTAGAAATCATGATTTCTTGGTTGGCGGCTTTTCCATATGCTACTTACTCTACTCTCTATTATGTGGGGGGTTATAATGACCCTCTTTTATCTCACTAATATGGTATATCAGGGGTTGGTTCAACTCCTCAATAGCTCAATTTCTTCTTTGTTGCAGCTATCCAATATTTCTGCTACTGTGAATGGAGGTTGATGTTCTACACGATTTCTACTTCCCTTGCCTTCTCCTTCAAGTACCCCATTGACTTGGATAACATTGTATTAGTTTCCTCCAATTTTCCAAGCTTTCATTTGCATTATGGGATGTCAGATTGCACCTACCCTACTTCTATGTCTTTGTTGATCAATTGAGCTAGTGGTTGGTCATTCAAGGGTACTTGGGAGACTCCAAGATAGTCTTGAGGCTGATAATATTTGAGTATGTTTTTATTGACCTTACTACCTCTCTGAGCTTCTTGCTTGGGAATATCAGGAATCTCACCAAAGAATATGAAGTGATTTCCTTCTTTCCCATGACTGTCTATATTATATTTTTCATTATGTTCCTTTTTGTTTAGGGCATGTGTCAGACATGTGTTTGGTTGGTGTCCTATGAAGAGGACATGTGCCAAACATGTCAGACATGTATCCTCACGTATTGGTGTTCGGCACTAGGATACAAGATATGAGACGTGTTTGGAGGTGTCCTATTACTTAGTCACTAAGTAAAACACAACTTTATTTTTCAAAGCGCATTTAGCCTCCTAGCTTGGGAGCTCCTTGATAAAGGTCATTTATTGCTTCCATTGTAACCATAATGCTGGCGAAGTGGGTTTTGACCAGTTTAAGTGATTTTCAGGCTCATGTCAACAAGGATGTTCTCTAATTTTGTTTTTCAAAAGCTTCAAATGATAATAGGTGGAATTGGATGTAGTGTTTTCTCATTCCATTCCTTTATTGAACTTAACATAAAATTTCAAATTTGTTGTCTCACAATCACTAAAATTTAGAATACATGCTTTATTTACTTTGTGTAATTGGGTGAATGACAAGTAGCTTTTCATTTTGAATGACTTCAATGCTTGAGTGATCATGGTTCTCCTTCAACATTTCTTCAAGTTCTATTAAGCACTTTTGATTACACTCTTCATAGGTTGTAGAAGCTTTTTTCAGGAAATCCTTCCATGTAGGTTTCCCATAAATCCAAATATTCATCAATGAGGGGGAATAATGTATTGATATTCAATGGATCTCCTTTTTCCACTAGGATTTTGTGGTTGAATGGAACAACATAAAGTGGTTGCAACTCTTTTAATATTGCTTAGAATAACTACGATGAACCCAAATTAGAAATGACATTAATGCTTTGCTTCAAGTGGCATTGGAATGACCTCAATTTGGTTCACAAGTAGAGAGAAAATCAACCCATGAGAAAAGTTTCCAGTTTTCACAGCAAAAACTTGTAGAGCTGGAAAGTTGACTTTTTAAGGGTATATCTTCCTCAATATTACTTAAAATTGCTATTATGACCCCAATCTGAAAATGACATCAAAACTTTTCTTTGGATAACATTGGTGTGATTACAATCAGGCTCCTAAACAAAAAGAAAGACTAAAGTCATGCCACAATATAATAATCAATTGATCTCATTTTTTTGGCTATGATTTTGAGGCCGCAACTTAAAATGGTTATAACTTCCTTGGTATGGCTCAGAATTGCAATTATAACCCATTTCGAAAATGGTGACACAACTACAATTCTAATGGCATTTGGTGCGACTACAATATGGCTTCCAAGCAAGGATAAATTCTACTGCAAGATAATCTGCAAAAAACAAAACAAAATGATTTCACATGACTCAAATTGTTGCTTTGATACTACTTGTTAAGATCGATAGTGCATAATAATAACAATAATAGAAGGAACACACAATTGGACATCAACGGATTTCTATTATCCACACTAATCAAGTGAGGGAAAGCTCTCCCAACCACTTCAAAGGGGATAACCTCCAATATGAGTGCCAAAGCATGAATCCACAAAGACTTTCTTCTATGTCTCCTATGACACAATATGTATGACCTTCTATGAAAATTTGGCCACCTCTACCTCCATCTGCACCACTCCTTCAACATCAATAGTTTCAAACACTAAACCATCAACATTAGACTAATTTCATGAAGCCTAGTCAATCAAAAGTTCAACTTCCTTCTCTTTATTCCCAAGGCATTCTTCACAATCCTTTCAACAATCTCCATGGTGAGATTTTAGTGTTCCATTCTTACTTTTTTTTTTAAACAGGGAAAATCATAGTGGATCGAGACTGCATGGGCTTTAGATAGTTGGGTTGATTTTGTATCACAACGCATATGGCATTATCTGGATTTTTCCAACTAATTGGGATCTTTTTATACAACTATAGAGACTAAACTATTTCTATTTATTTGGGTAATTAAACTTTGTTGCAAGCATGTCCTTTTCTAGTATGGGAGTATTACGATGAAATATAGTTGGTTTACAACCTTTGAAAGAATCTCTTAGTTAAGCAGCCACAGATGGGGAGTCTTCTCTACTAGATATGCCAAGGGCTTGCACCTAGTCCCATCCAACAAGACTTGCATACACAGGCATGATGACTTTCTTGGATGGGCGAGATGGCCCATGAGGCAAAGGGATATGAGATTTCATACCTCAGTTAGGGTATGAAACACACCCTCTTTATCATCATACCAAGAGCCTGTTGACCACTATAGTTACTTTTGATTGAGTTTTAACTGCCATTAGGATATATTTATGGGTGGATCTCCGAAGCCATGGTGAGAATGTGGGTGCCTGATAAGCATGAAATTACAAATGAACGTTGACTTTGTTTGCTTAAACACAAGTATGTAGGCCTTCCATACTAGCCAAATGCTTAAGAAATGCATTATGGCTACATGGATAACTTTTGTAGATCAATGACATCAACAATAACATTGTAGAATCTTGTTGGATGTCATTCAATATATTACTATTACACGACACATCAAATCTTATTTGATGTCATTCAATATCTTACTATTACAACGCACACCTTCCAAAAATATTTTAGCATATTGCATTTTCCATTCTTGTGCAACACCATGGGCTTGTGAAGGGTGTCTTTGTTCTTAGTTACTTCAAGGTTTGCTAGTTAGTGTATGTTCACTCGACTATGATTGTCCTTGGGAAAATAACTTTATTAGACTCCAAACCAATTAAATTACACAACTATGATAATATAATTTTGGATTTTTTTTTTTAATTTCTACTACGTGTATCTGTTTAAATTCCA
Organism: Pinus tabuliformis; assembly: GCA_031772625.1. Lineage (NCBI taxonomy): Eukaryota > Viridiplantae > Streptophyta > Pinopsida > Pinales > Pinaceae > Pinus > Pinus tabuliformis. Next base: position 163,739,219 of record CM062815.1, on the reverse strand, counting down.
TTTATTGGTGGAATTATCATTTTGTTGTCTTATACGAATCTAATTCTTGATAATGAAGCTCTTTGTAGAGGCCCAATATTTTTCAAATAGCTAATGTCTGCTACCAAACAACTAATAATGTGTTGTGGCTAGAAATACCATTGGTGGGATGGGATGTTTATGATCCATCTTGTGCCCAATCATTCTGGGATCCATAAAACAAATGTTCACCACAACCATAATGATCTTTTTATGAAGACAATTCCAGTGGGCTTGACATGATATAAAAACTTGTTCTTTTTGTTAGAAAATCGGAAAGGCAGAAATTTTTTCTTATGTTGATAATTACTTGTGATATTGTTATGTTCTTATTTACTTGAGATATCGTTATGTTATGGTCTTGAATTACAGTACCATTATTTGTGACAGACTGGAGCCTTTGAACATTTCACCATATCCTTCTCAACCCTATCCATACATGACAACATATCATTTCCATCATCTGAAATGTATCATTCCTAAATCATAAGAAATGATTCATCACATTGTATTTATTTTTCATATCACATTTGGGCCACTGTTACCTTAACTGGTAATTACGCCGTAAGGCGTTCCCCTCTAAAATCAACTCCCCTAATTTCCACGTGTACTTGTTTGAACCATTCGATCAGATGTTAGACGATTGAAAAGTTCCAGATCATTGGATATAATAATTAGTTTAGGTTAGTTTCTTATGTTCTTTCTGCACAATTTTTCCTCTTGCTTCAAATATTGTTGTTAAATGTTGCTGAGCAGACCGCGTCTCTAGGCATCCCACTCTAGGAGCTTGATGAGCTTTTATCCCTAGTCGGGACTGTGTAGGGAGATTTGTTAATGGATTTTCCGGGCTTCAGATTTCATCCAATGGAAGAGGAACTGGTTGGCTTCTATATGAAGAAAAGGATCCAAGGCGGCCACCCAATGAGCTTCGATATTTCTAGTTTGTAAACCTCCATGATTTTGTAGAATATGCCCTGGTTTGGCCCAGAGACACAAGACAACAACAGATGTTTGAGTGCCTGGAACTGATCATGCTCTCTGAAAAGACAAGGGTTTTGAGGAACCCAAAGCTTACAAGACAGACCAGTTAGTGTTGCCAAACTTGTTGCTGGATAGCCTGCTGATCCAGGCCATAGCAACTTCTTTTGCTCTTCTTTCTTTTTGAGCATTTGATAATATGGTTGTTTCGGTAAATGGAGAACCAAAAGGCAACGATTCAAAGAGGAACGGAGTATTAATGTAGGGTCATGCAAGTTCTAGAATCAAAATTTCCTAGCCTGAGAGAGATTCCTGTGGGCCAAAATGGATTCATCTCCGTGGTACCCTGTACAGATTGTGGACAAGGGAACTGTAACTATAGGGTGCACTTTTTACAGTTGAATACTATTCAATTAATTTGTCTTTGCCATTGTCAATGGTGAGATTGTTGAGTTATATAAGTTTATAATATTTACTTTGTTTATATTATTTGTCTGGACAAGTGCTGTCATAATCTTCTTCTCCAGTGATTATTTGTTCAAGATTCTCTTGATTGGAGATTCTAGAGTTGGAAAATCATGTCTCCTCCTGCGATTTCCAGTGAGGTTTAATTTTATTATCCAAGCTTTGAATATAGTTCTGAAATATTATTTGCATGTGAGAAAAGTTTTGGGTATAATGCAAATGCTCTGGGTTTTCTTGTTTATTAGGACTGAAATATGTTTTAGTCTTTTTTCAGCAGGAATTCCCTTGAGAGTAGGAATTTGAAGTAGTTTGGGCAATTGGTACTCGCATCTGGCATAGAATTGGCTTTTGAGTCCCTGATCTTAGGGCTCATTCTCTGAACCCTAGTCCTTTCAATATGAAAGAGCACATTCTCATAACAGTCTTTGCCAACACTAGTGTGCCTTTTGGTGGTGGAGATGCCTTCTCTTTCGGGGCCATCAATTTCATCAAAGATTTCTATAAGAAAAATATCATATTTGTTGCAACGTTCATCATAGTAATCACAACATAGGTATGTTGTTCATTCCCTGTTTATTCTCAAATCTTGCACTCAATGGTGTTAGTGGCCAACCAATTCCCATGGGTTTTGCCTGGAATGATTTGAATTTCACTTGCACAAAGAAGAATTGTGGATATCATCTGTAGTCAATTATTTGGGCACAGTTTTTCCTTCAGTGTGAAATATCCTTTGAATATGACCTCATTATTTGCAAGATTGGAGTACTGCTTCTTTTCAAAACAGTAGAACCTAAAACTGTACTTTACATGAGCTCATGCAACTACACCTCAGTCTTTATCTGAGCTCAAGAAAGACCTTTGAACAACTTATCTAAGACCTTCTTAGTAAAGTAAGACCTTTCACGTCCAATCCTTCTAACTAGCCCAGAGTTGATCTTCCAGAACCTAATTTCTGAGCAGTTAGGTGGGTACAGCTATATAGAAAAGCGTTTCTTGACCTTATCCTCAGGTCATGAAAGGTCTTATTTGTGTATAGCTCATGTAAGGTATTTATAACCAACCCAATTCTTTCAACCAACAAACTTTAATCATACTTTCTTCTTTTGTTTTCAAGTGTTTTCAGACTTAAGTTTGGGTCAATTGATGATAGTGATGGTAGAGTATTCATGCAGGTTTTAGGTTATGGATGGGCAGGTCTACTGCACAAATATCTAGTACAACTAGCATATATGTGGTGGACATCCAATCTAGTACAGGTTTCTCTGTTTAGGTAAGATGGACGCATCTTTGACATGTATGTGCCTATGAGTTTCAAGAAGTGATCAGATCGAATAAATTTACTATTTTTGTTATAGTTCTGTAGGTTAAAATATTGAAATGGAAAATTCATGTCATTAGGCAATATGAGGAGTGACTTCAAAATGGAGACCATCTATGATTCAACTTCTCAATACAGTAAGTTAGATTTTCATTATTTTTTTTGGATTTATTAGAGACATGGATTATATTAGTTAAATATGAGAAATGCCCCATCTCAGAGCTAATAATCTAGTAAAATCTAGATTGCTTTTCTTAACCTGAAAATGTTTATTGCACTTCATTTGAATATGCAGAGGCCTTCTTTATAAACGTATTCCTATGACATCAATAACATATTCCTGTGACATCAATGTAAAATTTACATAGTTTAGATACCAGAAGCCTGACCAGGAGAGTAGCTTCTAGTTTAGCTCTTTTTCTCAGTTCTATTTCCTTTTAGACATTTTATTAGTAGATTAGTAATTGATTTGTATCTACAATATATTTTGAAAGTGATGTACCTCAAAGATTTTAAACTCAATCTACAAGCTAACAGGACTCAGCAAACATACATATCAATCGGCTTCGGATTTAAAAGGTCGATCTACCAACATAGAAAACTCTGTTTTTATTTTAAACCACTGACTTCCATAAAGATAGAGCGATCTTCTTTAACTTGAAATCGCCAGACTATCAAACCAGAGCCTCTGTTTTTATTCCAAACATAACCAAGTGTATCATACAAAGTATATGATACAATTACAATCAACAATCATATCCATTATCAACCTTCAATCATCAAGATTCAAGATGATTCAAAATCTCCATAGCCTCATGTTCCCGAGATCTGTAACAGATTAATTCTAGATGAAAAACAGTCAGTTGCAACAACAAATATCGGAAGATTCAAAGTCTCCATGGACCATCGCCTATGACAAAAATCTGACTTTATACCCTTTCTCCTCGACTCGGCAGTTCTCTGTTTGACTCAATGGTTCAAAAGTGTTCACCTGCGTTAGTGATATTACAGTTATCAATTGAAACGTAATCATATGCCCATCGTATCCACCGAATCCACATGCAGAACATCACAGGCTTTAATTCACGCTTCAGAGACCAACCCAAAAACAAAGGGAAAAACACATCTGTTCATCATTTCTTTACAACGCAGGTTCTCCAATCTCATCGCTAAATGAACAACAAAAAAACTAAAACGCAGGTCCAAACCCGCCTCCGGCATCCCATGTAATCATAACCGATCACACACAGTTCAGTTATATCAAGAGTTTGGGAAAAAACGCTGATTAAACACCGCCTCTGTCCATCGAAATTAACTACTTGTTTTTTTGTCTGATCTGGCAAGGTCAGTTGGCGTTTCCTGCAACGCTGGAATTGCTGGCCGCCACCAATGAGTATTCTGTCCACCGATCACGCATCGCTGCACATCAATTCAATCAAATTAATTAAGATCTCACTAACACTCAATATCTTCCAGGATTTTATGCGATAATTTGGGGGTAATGGAACCACAGTTCGGACGGACTGTCAACAGATAATCTGCATGTCATTAACACATCCCATTCAGAGCAAGCATAACACGTTGTGCAAATACTCTTTGTTTTATTCATAACCAGTGATGAAAACAGAGTTTAGCTTGGCGATCTCCAGTTTTATTCAACACACAGTCTACTTGTTTAATTGGAGTCACACCACACCTACGCTTCTATTACACACGACACACAGTCTTTTTACAAGCTTCTGAGCTTTTTCGCTCTTGAAAAAAAACACACCCAAAACACTGCCTGTTCCCGAAGAGAAATCTCTTCATTTATTACAACTTCCTCACATTAACTCCACTAACAAATTGATAATCACAATCTTCGAATTTTAGAAATCCTAACAGTAAAATCTCCTACCTATTAGCGCTCGCACACACCTGTTTTAACAATTCTTATCACTAAGATAGTCACACTTATTACTATAATAATTAATTATTTGAGAAATCGTCCTCCTCAATAAACTGGATTTGAACAAACAGTAATTGAAATTTCCCCTGTCACGCCACAACATGTGGGCAATTTCCCACATTGCTGGCCAGTTCCGATGCTCCTGCATCAGACTCCCGAGGAAGAAAACTGATCTTGTAGTTGTTTGGAGTTGATCCCCATTTTCTGTAGCTCCGCTGACGTCCTTTACTGGTTCCTCTTTCCACTTGGTTAAATACTGATAATGAGCCTGACTCCTAGTTCGCTTTAGCGCTTTCTTTTTCCTTTTTCCTGCTTTGGGTTTTCGTCTGTTATGGCGTCTCTTTGTGGTTCTTCTTCTGGCTTTTAGTATAGGTACCTTTCGGCAATACATAACTAAATCACCTGTTTAGAATTTCTTTTTCCGCCTCCTCATATCTGCTCGCTGCTTGTCTTTGCTACTGCATTCCCGCCATCTTCTTTTGACATCTCCCTCAAATATGCTTCTAGGAGTTAGCCAATTCCCATCTACTTGGATTTTCTTCGGATCCAATTTCAGCTCTTCTTTAGTGACTGCATATTTCTTCAAATCTTCATTCTTCGGACTGAGTGCTATTGGCACAGCACATGGATTAAGCCTTTCACTGTTTAGCCATTTATCCATCGACTCTTTCACTTGTGTTCCAGCTTCAACATTTTCCTGCATTACCCTGTAGGCTACTTTATTTGACAAGCTGACTCCCGATATTAGATCATTATGTTCACTAATACTTCTGATGGGTAACAACTCATCCACAACAATATCAGCACAATCATTCAAGAAATTCTGAATTTCTTCAGGTAAATCTTCTAAATTTGTAGAAGTTAAAATTACCTTGGGTTTGCCAACACTAGAAAAATGCATCTCCTTACCCTTTTCATCTTCCTGCAACAGGGTCTTCTCATTCATCAACGTAACGCTGTTTCCAAGTTCTTCTTTGTTGTCTTCAGCTTTCAACGGTAGTAGTGTATACTTGTTCCCCTCTTTCTCCAAAGTATAAGTATTTCTTCTGCCATCATGTATGGCATTTCGGTCAAACTGCCAGGGCCTTCCTAGCAATATGTGGCAGACATCCATCGGCATTATATCACATAAAATAACATCCTGATAAGTGCCAATTTGAAAGTTGACTTTACATTGTTCAGTCACAAAAATTTGATGGCCTTTCTGGAGCCACGATACTTTATAAGGAGTGGGGTGTACTGTCCTTTCCAACTTCAGCTTATCCACCATCTCTGTAGAGACAAGGTTGTCAGTACTACCGCTATCAATTATCAACTTGCAACACTTACCCTTGGACTTACATACAGTTCTGAATAAAGTCCTTCTTTGAACTGGTTCTTTGGCTTCCTTAGCTCCTTTCAGTAATACCCGCTTCATTAATAGGGACTCTCCGTCTTCTGGTGGTTCCTCTTTAGCTTCAGGTTGAGGAATCTCCTGCTTGGCTTCTACAACATTCACGTTGCACTGGTTTGTTGATCTCTGATGAGGACAATCCCATTGTACATGTCCCCATTCACCACATGCAAAGCACCGGACATCTCTTCCTCGGCCTCTGCCTCTGGGCACAAACCTTCCATGGCCAAAATCTCCTCTTTGTGTTGCTCTATTGCTCGCACTCCCTGCCTCATTCTGAGAGTGTTGAACTTTGGATTCAAGTATCCTTTCTTCTTTTGCCAGATTCTTACCTCTGTTTCTCTGGTTTTGTTTGCGTAAGAGTTTTTCCTCTGCCTTCAAGGCTGCTTGATAGGCATCCTCAACAGTTTTCAAACTTAACAGGCTAATCTCATCTTGGATCTCATACCTTAGCCCATTAATATACTTGGCTACTTTCTCCAAATCATCTTCTACATGCCCTGTTCTGATATTTAACCTGTAAAATTCTTCAGTGTAGTCTTTAACAGACATTCCTTTCTGCTTCAGATTTTTCATCTGCTTAAAAAGATTTAAATGATAGTCTTTAGGCAAGAATTTGGCTTTGAGGTTGCTTACCATTTTATCCCACTGCTTGATCTTAGATTTCCCCTTTCGCGTTCTTGATGTCTGTAACTCGTCCCACCAGATGGCTGCATGGCCCTTCAGTCTAGTGACTGCAAACTTCACCCTCTTATTCTCCTCAACCTCTTCATAATCGAAATACTGATCTATGGATCTGATCCAATCCATGAGCTCCTCGGCATTTAAACTCCCATCATACATAGGAATTTCTATCTTGGGTTTGCTGCCAACTTTTGCCAGCATCTTGAGGACTTTGGCAGTTTCAGTTTCTTCTCCTGCTTCGTCCTCTTCATCAGACTCTTCTGAAGAAATCTCAGTTTTCACATCTGGTGCTCTTCTCTGGGCTGTTTCCATTGTCTCCATTCGTTCACACAGTCTTCGCACTTCGTCTATCAGGACTGCATTTGGTTCTGGTCTTCCTCGACCAATTCCTCGCCTTGGCGGCATCTTAGCTGCAACCCCCTGGATCTTTTGCTCTGATACCAAAAATGATGTACCTCAAAGATTTTAAACTCAATCTACAAGCTAACAGGACTCAGCAAACATACATATCAATCGGCTTCGGATTTAAAAGGTCGATCTACCAACATAGAAAACTCTATTTTTATTTTAAACAACTGACTTCCATAAAGATAGAGCGATCTTCTTTAACTTGAAATCGCCAGACTATCAAACCAGAGCCTCTGTTTTTATTCCAAACATAACCAAGTATATCATACAAAGTATATGATACAATTACAATCAACAATCATATCCATTATCAACCTTCAATCATCAAGATTCAAGATGATTCAAAATCTCCATAGCCTCATGTTCCCGAGATCTGTAACAGATTAATTCTAGATGAAAAACAGTCAGTTGCAACAACAAATATCGGAAGATTCAAAGTCTCCATGGACCATCGCCTATGACAAAAATCTGACTTTATACCCTTTCTCCTCGACTCGGCAGTTCTCTGTTTGACTCAATGGTTCAAAAGTGTTCACCTACGTTAGTGATATTACAGTTATCAATTGAAACGTAATCATATGCCCATCGTATCCACCGAATCCACATGCAGAACATCACAGGCTTTAATTCACGCTTCAGAGACCAACCCAAAAACAAAGGGAAAAACACATCTGTTCATCATTTCTTTACAACGCAGGTTCTCCAATATCATCGCTAAATGAACAGCAAAAAAACTAAAACGCAGGTCCAAACCCGCCTCCGGCATCCCATGTAATCATAACCGATCACACACAGTTCAGTTATATCAAGAGTTTGGGAAAAAACGCTGATTAAACACCGCCTCTGTCCATCGAAATTAACTACTTGTTTTTTTGTCTGATCTGGCAAGGTAAGTTGGCGTTTCCTGCAACGCTGGAATTGCTGGCCGCCACCAATGAGTATTCTGTCCACCGATCACGCATCGCTGCACATCAATTCAATCAAATTAATTAAGATCTCACTAACACTCAATATCTTCCAGGATTTTATGCGATAATTTGGGGGTAATGGAACCACAGTTCGGACGGACTGTCAACAGATAATCTGCATGTCATTAACACATCCCATTCAGAGCAAGCATAACACGTTGTGCAAATACTCTTTGTTTTATTCATAACTAGTGATGAAAATAGAGTTTAGCTTGGCGATCTCCAGTTTTATTCAACACACAGTCTACTTGTTTAATTGGAGTCACACCACACCTACGCTTCTATTACACACGACACACAGTCTTTTTACAAGCTTCTGAGCTTTTTCGCTCTTGAAAAAAAACACACCCAAAACACTGCCTGTTCCCGAAGAGAAATCTCTTCATTTATTACAACTTCCTCACATTAACTCCACTAACAAATTGATAATCACAATCTTCGAATTTTAGAAATCCTAACAGTAAAATCTCCTACCTATTAGCGCTCGCACACACCTGTTTTAACAATTCTTATCACTAAGATAGTCACACTTATTACTATAATAATTAATTATTTGAGAAATCGTCCTCCTCAATAAACTGGATTTGAACAAACAGTAATTGAAATTTCCCCTGTCACGCCACAACATGTGGGCAATTTCCCACATTGCTGGCCAGTTCCGATGCTCCTGCATCAGACTCCCGAGGAAGAAAACTGATCTTGTAGTTGTTTGGAGTTGATCCCCATTTTCTGTAGTTCCGCTGACGTCCTTTACTGGTTCCTCTTTCCACTTGGTTAAATACTGATAATGAGCCTGACTCCTGGTTCGCTTTAGCGCTTTCTTTTTCCTTTTTCCTGCTTTGGGTTTTCGTCTGTTATGGCGTCTCTTTGTGGTTCTTCTTCTGGCTTTTAGTATAGGTACCTTTCAGCAATACATAACTAAATCACCTGTTTGGAATTTCTTTTTCCGCCTCCTCATATCTGCTCACTGCTTGTCTTTGCTACTGCATTCCCGCCATCTGCTTTTGACATCTCCCTCAAATATGCTTCTAGGAGTTAGCCAATTCCCATCTACTTGGATTTTCTTCGGATCCAATTTCAGCTCTTCTTTAGTGACTGCATATTTCTTCAAATCCTCATTCTTCGGACTGAGTGCTATTGGCACAGCACATGGATTAAGGCTTTCACTGTTTAGCCATTTATCCATCGACTCTTTCACTTGTGTTCCAGCTTCAACATTTTCCTGCATTACCCTGTAGGCTACTTTATTTGACAAGCTGACTCCCGATATTAGATCATTATGTTCACTAATACTTCTGATGGGTAACAACTCATCCACAACAATATCAGCACAATCATTCAAGAAATTCTGAATTTCTTCAGGTAAATCTTCTAAATTTGTAGAAGTTAAAATTACCTTGGGTTTGCCAACACTAGAAAAATGCATCTCCTTACCCTTTTCATCTTCCTGCAACAGGGTCTTCTCATTCATCAACGTAACGCTGTTTCCAAGTGCTTCTTTGTTATCTTCAGCTTTCAACGGCAGTAGTGTATACTTGTTCCCCTCTTTCTCCAAAGTATAAGTATTTCTTCTGCCATCATGTATGGCATTTCGGTCAAACTGCCAGGGCCTTCCTAGCAATATGTGGCAGACATCCATCGGCATTATATCACATAAAATAACATCCTGATAAGTGCCAATCTGAAAGTCGACTTTACATTGTTCAGTCACAAAAATTTGATGGCCTTTCTGGAGCCACGATACTTTATAAGGAGTGGGGTGTACTGTCCTTTCCAACTTCAGCTTATCCACCATCTCTGTAGAGACAAGGTTGTCAGTACTACCGCTATCAATTATCAACTTGCAACACTTACCCTTGGACTTACATACAGTTCTGAATAAAGTCCTTCTTTGAACTGGTTCTTTGGCTTCCTTAGCTCCTTTCAGTAATACCCGCTTCATTAATAGGGACTCTCCGTCTTCTGGTGGTTCCTCTTTAGCTTCAGGTTGAGGAATCTCCTCCTTGGCTTCTGCAACATTCACGTTGCTTTGGTCTGCTGATCTCTGATGAGGACAATCCCATTGTACATGTCCCCATTCACCACATGCAAAGCACCGGACATCTCTTCCTCGGCCTCTGCCTCTGGGCACAAACCTTCCACGGCCAAAATCTCCTCTTTGTGGTGCTCTATTGCTCGCACTCCCTGCCTCATTCTGAGAGTGTTGAACTTTGGATTCAAATATCCTTTCTTCTTTTGCCAGATTCTTACCTCTGTTTCTCTGGTTTTGTTTGCGTAAGAGTTTTTCCTCTGCCTTCAAGGCTGCTTGATAGGCATCCTCAACAGTTTTCAAACTTAACAGGCTAATCTCATCTTGGATCTCATACCTTAGCCCATTAATATACTTGGCTACTTTCTCCAAATCATCTTCTACATGCCCTGTTCTGATATTTAACCTGTAAAATTCTTCAGTGTAGTCTTTAACAGACATTCCTTTCTGCTTCAGATTTTGCATCTGCTTAAAAAGATTTAAATGATAGTCTTTAGGCAAGAATTTGGCTTTGAGGTTGCTTACCATTTTATCCCACTGCTTGATCTTAGATTTCCCCTTTCGCGTTCTTGATGTCTGTAACTCGTCCCACCAGATGGCTGCATGGCCCTTCAGTCTAGTGACTGCAAACTTCACCCTCTTATTCTCCTCAACCTCTTCATAATCGAAATACTGATCTATGGATCTGATCCAATCCATGAGCTCCTCGGCATTTAAACTCCCATCATACATAGGAATTTCTATCTTGGGCTTGCTGCCAACTTTTGCCAGCATCTTGAGGACTTTGGCAGTTTCAGTTTCTTCTCCTGCTTCGTCCTCTTCATCAGACTCTTCTGAAGAACTCTCAGTTTTCACATCTGGTGCTCTTCTCTGGGCTGTTTCCATTGTCTCCATTCGTTCACACAGTCTTCGCACTTCGTCTATCAGGACTGCATTTGGTTCTGGTCTTCCTCGACCAATTCCTCCCCTTGGCGGCATCTTAGCTGCAACCCCCTGGATCTTTTGCTCTGATACCAAAAATGATGTACCTCAAAGATTTTAAACTCAATCTACAAGCTAACAGGACTCAGCAAACATACATATCAATCGGCTTCGAATTTAAAAGGTCGATCTACCAACATAGAAAACTCTGTTTTTATTTTAAACAACTGACTTCCATAAAGATAGAGCGATCTTCTTTAACTTGAAATCGCCAGACTATCAAACCAGAGCCTCTGTTTTTATTCCAAACATAACCAAGTATATCATACAAAGTATATGATACAATTACAATCAACAATCATATCCATTATCAACCTTCAATCATCAAGATTCAAGATGATTCAAAATCTCCATAGCCTCATGTTCCCGAGATCTGTAACAGATTAATTCTAGATGAAAAACAGTCAGTTGCAACAACAAATATCGGAAGATTCAAAGTCTCCATGGACCATCGCCTATGACAAAAATCTGACTTTATACCCTTTCTCCTCGACTCGGCAGTTCTCTGTTTGACTCAATGGTTCAAAAGTGTTCACCTGCGTTAGTGATATTACAGTTATCAATTGAAACGTAATCATATGCCCATCGTATCCACCGAATCCACATGCAGAACATCACAGGCTTTAATTCACGCTTCAGAGACCAACCCAAAAACAAAGGGAAAAACACATCTGTTCATCATTTCTTTACAACGCAGGTTCTCCAATATCATCGCTAAATGAACAGCAAAAAAACTAAAACACAGGTCCAAACCCGCCTCCGGCATCCCATGTAATCATAACTGATCACACACAGTTCAGTTATATCAAGAGTTTGGGAAAAAATGCTGATTAAACACCGCCTCTGTCCATCGAAATTAACTACTTGTTTTTTTGTCTGATTTGGCAAGGTAAGTTGGCGTTTCCTGCAACGCTGGAATTGCTGGCCGCCACCAATGAGTATTCTGTCCACCGATCACGCATCGCTGCACATCAATTCAATCAAATTAATTAAGATCTCACTAACACTCAATATCTTCCAGGATTTTATGCGATAATTTGGGGGTAATGGAACCACAGTTCGGACGGACTGTTAACAGATAATCTGCATGTCATTAACACATCCCATTCAGAGCAAGCATAACACATTGTGCAAATACTCTTTGTTTTATTCATAACCAGTGATGAAAACAGAGTTTAGCTTGGCGATCTCTAGTTTTATTCAACACACAATCTACTTGTTTAATTGGAGTCACACCACACCTACGCTTCTATTACACACGACACACAGTCTTTTTACAAGCTTCTGAGCTTTTTCGCTCTTGAAAAAAAACACACCCAAAACACTACCTGTTCCCGAAGAGAAATCTCTTCATTTATTACAACTTCCTCACATTAACTCCACTAACAAATTGATAATCACAATCTTCGAATTTTAGAAATCCTAACAGTAAAATCTCCTACCTATTAGCGCTCGCACACACCTGTTTTAACAATTCTTATCACTAAGATAGTCACACTTATTACTATAATAATTAATTATTTGAGAAATCGTCCTCCTCAATAAACTGGATTTGAACAAACAGTAATATAAATTTCCCCTGTCACGCCACAACATGTGGGCAATTTCCCACATTGCTGGCCAGTTGCGATGCTCCTGCATCAGAAAGAGTTTTCTTATCACCTAAAAGGTAGCCCATTTCTTGCTACACCAAAATTGTACATTACCAATCAAATTTATATGTATAAGATATGCTTAGAGACAAGAAGGGGTTTCATTTTGATTCCCTGAAACCCTCTAGGCAAATTTATTGTTCCATTCCTACTTCCCATTTTGTTTCCCTTTTCCCATTCCACTAACCTAGCATAGATATCTTCACAACTTAGTAAATTGCACACACATTGTTTGGTTTTACCTTCTCTCAATATGACATCAATGTGAGATTCATATAGTCTATGCTACCATAATCCTGACCAAATATGACATCAATGTGAGATTAGGACTGAAATATGTTTTAGTCTTTTTTCAGCAGGAACTCCCTTGACATCAGGAACTTGAAGCAGCTTAGGCAATTGGTACTGGCATCTGGCATAGACTTGGCTTCTGAGTCCCTGATCATAGGGCTCGTTCTCTGAACCCTGGTCCTTTCAATATGAAAGAGCACATTCTCATAACAGTCTTTGCCAACATTGGTGTGCCTTTTGGTGGTGGAGATGCCTTCTCTATCGGGGCCATCAATTTCATCAAAGCTTTCTATAAGAAAATTATCAGCTTTGTTGCATTATTGATCATAGTAATCACAACACATGTATGTTGTTCATTCCCTGTTTATTCTCAGAGCTTGTTCTCAGTGGTGTCAATGACCAACCAAGTCCCGTGGGTTTTTCCTGGAATGATTTGAATTTCACTTGCACAAAGAAAAAATGTGGATATCATCTGCAGTCAATTATTTGGGCACAATTTTTCCTTCACTATGAAAGATCTTTTGAATATGACCTCATTATTTGCAAGATTAGAGTACTGCTTCTTTTCAAAATAGTAGAACCTGAAACTGTACTTTACATGAGCTCAAGTAACTACACCTAAGTCTTTATCTGAGCTCAAGAAAGACCTTTGAACAACTTATCTAAGTGCTTCTTAGTAAAGTAAGACCTTTCACATCCAATCTTTCTAACTAGCCCAGAGTTGATCTTCAAGAACCTAATTTCTGAGTAGGTAGGTGGGTATAGCTATATAGAAAAGTGTTTCTTGACCTTATCCTCAGGTCATGAAAGCTCTTATTTGTGCGTAGCTCATGTAAGGTAGTTATAACCAACCCAATTCTTTCAACTAGCAAGCTTTAATCATACTTTCTTCTTTTGTTTTCAAGTGTTTTCAGACTTAAGTTTGGGTTAATTGACGACAGTGATGGTAGAGTATTCATGCAGGTTTTAGGTTATGGGTGGGCAAGTCTGCTGCGCAAATATCTAGTACAACCAGCATATATGTGGTGGACATCCAATCTAGTACAAGTTTCTCTGTTTAGGTAAGATGGATGCATCTTTGACATGTATGTGCCTATGAGTTTCAAGAAGTGATCAAATCGAATAAATTTACCATTTTTGTTATAGTTCTGTAGGTTAAAATATTGAACTAGAAAATTCATGTCATTAGGCAGTATGAGGAGTGACCGTAAAATGGCGACCATCTATGATTCAACTTCTCAATAGAATAAGTTAGATTTTCATTGTTTTTTTTGGAATTATTAGAGACATGGATTATATTAGTTAAATATGAGAAATGCCCCATCTCAGAGGTAATAATCTAGTAAAATCTAGATTTTTTTTCTTAACTTGAAAATGTTTGTTGCACTTCATTTGAATATGTAGAGGCCCTCTTTATAAACGTATTCCTATGGCATCAATAATGTATTCCTGTGACATCAATGAAAATTTATGTAGTTTAGATACCAGAAGCCTGACCAGGAGAGTTGCTTCTAGTTTAGCTCTTGTTCTTAGTTCTATTTCCTTTTAGACATTTTATTAGTAGATTAGTAATCGATTTGTATCTACAATATATCTTGAAAGAGTTTTCTTATCACCTAAAAGGCAGCCCATTTCTTGCTACAGCAAAATTGTAGATTACCAATCAAATTTATATGTATAATATATGTTGAGAGACAATAAGGGTTTCATTTTGATTCCCTAAAACCCTCTAGGCCAATTATTGTTCCATTCCTACTTCCCATTTTGTTTCCCTTTGCCCATTCCAATAACCTAGCATAGATATCTTCACAACTTAGTAAATTGCAAACACATTGTTTGGTTTTACCTTCTCTCAATATGACATCAATGTGAGATTCATATAGTCTATGCTACCATAATCCTGACCAAATATGACATCAGTGTGAGATTAGGACTAAAATATGTTTAGTCTTTTTTAGTAGGAACTCCCTTGACAGCAAGAACTTGAAGCAGCTTAGGCAATTGGTACCAGCATCTGGCATAGACTTGGCTTCTGAGTCCCTAATCATAGGGCTCGTTCTCTGAACCTTGGTCCTTTCAATATGAAAGAGCATGTACTCATAACAGTCTTCACCAACACTGGTGTGTCTTTTGGTGGTGGAGATGCCTTCTCTATTGGGGCCATCAATTTCATCAAAGCTTTCTATAAGAAAAATATCAACTTTGTTGCAACATTGATCATAGTAATCACAACACAGGTATGTTGTTCATTCCCTGTTTATTCTCAGATCTTGTGCTCAATGGTGTCAGTGACCAACCAAGTCCCATGGGTTTTGCCTGGAATGATTTGAATTTCACTTACACAAAGAAAAAATGTGGATATCATTTGTAGTCAATTATTTGGGCATAGTTTTTCCTTGAGTGTGAAATATCCTTTGAATATGACCTCATTATTTGCAAGATTGGAGGACTGCTTCTTTTCAAAACAATAGAACCTGAAACTGTACTTTACATGAGCTCAAGTAACTACACCTAAGTCTTTATCTGAGCTCAATAAAGACCTTTGAACAACTTATCTAAGCCCTTCTTACTAAAGTAAGACCTTTCACGTCCAATCCTTCTAACTAACCTATAGTTGATCTTCCAGAACCTAATTTCTGATCAGTTAGGTGGGTACAACTATATAGAAAAGTGTTTCTTGACCTTATCCTCAGGTCATGAATGGTCTTATTTGTGCATAGCTCATGTAAGGTAGTTATAACCAATCCAATTCTTTCAACCAACAAACTTTAATCATACTTTCTTCTTTTGTTTTCAAGTGTTTTTAGACTTAATTTTGGGTCAATTGAAGGTAGTGATGGTAGAGTATTCATGCAGGTTTTAGGTTATGGCTGGGTAGGTCTGCTGCACAAATATCTAGTACAACCAACATATATGTGGTGGACATCCCATCTAGTACAGGTTTCTCTGTTTTTGTAAGATGGACGCATCTTTGACATGTATGTGCCTATGAGTTTCAAGAAGTGATCAGATCAAATAAATTTACCATTTTTGTTATAGTTCTATGGTTAAAATATTGAACTTGCAAGGGAAAAGCATTATGATAATTTTGTTTCCTTCAAATGGTATCAACAATACACTATCCATCGAAATTTGTTAATATGCAAAAAAAAATATGTCGCCAAGAAGATTCCTAGTCGAATGCTGCTCTTGACTAGGGACTCCTCATAAAAATGACTAAGCCAAAAGCATTTTCGTCAATCCTTCTACTTTATAAACCTCCATGATTGTGTAGAATATGGCCTGATTTGGCCTAGAGACACAAGACAACAACAGAGCTTCGCCACCCTTCTCAGGTTTCTCCTGGTGGAAAGTTTGGATATTTTATTTATAGGGATAGAACATTTCCCTTTTTGTAATTATGAAGGAATTACAATTGCTCAACCATGAAGCAAGTGTTTTTGAGTGCTTGGAACCGATCATGCTCTCTAAAGAGATAAGTTTTTTGAGGAACCCCAAAGCCTGCAAGACAACCAGTTAGTGTTGCCAAACTTGTCGCCGGACAACCCGCTGATCCAGGCCATAGCAACTTCTTCTGCTCTTAGGATTTGATCTGATATATCAAGAAAGAATATTTTAATACAAAGAAGTAATGTATGTGGCTCATGGGTTGCTATAGTGCATAGATCCTCTCTATGTGCTCTACCTCCTATCTCTCCTAGATATATTTGCTCAACTATGGAACAAAATTCTCTCGAAAGAATGGAATGCCTCTTCCTCCTAGTGACCCGGTTATAACACAACCCGAAAGCCTACTAGTGGTTAAGTTTGACTACATCAACTCTTAACTAGAGTTACAAAATAGACTCTTCTAGAGTCTTTTACATCAAAAACACGTGGCTATCCCCATTTCCATGAATAATTGGGCCCTACACGACATCCTCTCGAACTATAGGTTTTAAAACAGGAAGGCCAACTTCTAAGTAATATAATGTTTGCATACAGAGACTGATCGACGTGATTCTTGCATCGTTGGAAAGATATTTGAGTGTAAAATAGAATTAAAAGGTGCTATGCATAAGCAACAAAGTTTTACCCCAAAAAAACATCATTTTATTACTCAAAACACTCCCGGAAAGTTTCATACCTTGTTTCTCCAAACTAGGTCACACCAGTAAAAACAGTCCCATGAGCTGGCTCCTCCACCTTTTCCACTCCAAATGCATATATATGGATGAAAAAAATATAATTATATAATTTAGATCACGATCATCAAATTTTCATCTACTTCATCACATGTTTTCATCACTCTTAAGATGTTCTTCCATGGCTGCGACTCAAGTCCCTTGATATTTTCCTCCAGCTGAACATTTATCTCTCTCTAAACTTCATCTACAACCAATTCCATTTTAATTTGTTATGGAGACTTTATCTATAACTATATTATTCCTCATATTTCCATAGTAGTCCTCTCATCATCTCTAGTTGTAGTTTGATTTCCGCTACTTCTCTCTGAACCTTTACCATGAATCTCAGCCATCACATATTTCCTTCTTCTATGAGCTTCTCCCTACTCACTGTGAACTGCACACAAGCCACTCCAACAAGCTAACTCCATCAACATATTTGTAAATACCATACTGATCTCTTCCATTCTTAGTCTTCTCCTTATATTTTTGCTGACTCCTTTCTCCGGAATCTTCATTTGAGTAGTCCCTACTCTTATGGCTTCTGCATGTAATTTACTCACCTTCTTCCTATGAGAACTTTGTTATTCTTCCTCACTTTCTACTACAAGGTTCCTTGCCATCATCCTCAACTTCAAATAATAATCACTGCTACTTGTAACTGAAAACAAAAGACAATTACCGCCTTGTTGAATATTCCCTTGAACACACAACTACTGTTGCAAAAATCTTCTTACTGTTGTCATCCCTTTGTTGTTACAAACCTTCCTATTCTTTAAATTAGAACCATTGTTCCTCTCGATTTCTCATTATCCAACCATAACTTTGGTGATCTTAAATTTCTGAACTTAACTTTTTGGGCTATGGCACGAGCTGGATTCTGGAGCCTTCCGTCCACCCTCCAACTGTCGGCCTCTCCTCTGGAAGTACTACCCATTGACGGTTCTCCGTGTACTGGGCTCATCTGACAACAACAAGGGCACTCTTATCCTCATCACCAGCCACATTGCAATGCATTTTCATTGTTAAGTTCTCCGTTGACAGACCATTTGGGTTTTCGGCCCCAAGCTTCAAATCTCGCCCAAGTTCGAATTCTGCTGTCCTGTAAGCTTGGTAAATTCTGCCTCCTGTGATGTCATGGTCTTGCTTTAATGTTGAGCTGGGTTCTCAGGTTTGCAGCAAGTCATGTTGGTGCCCCAATGCTTTGAAGGAGGTGCTTATACCGCAGCCCTGGCCAAGTATTGTTTTGTTTAAAGGTTGACTTGAGTATCTTAGTTGTGTTTCGTAACTAAATTGCGTTTAACCAATTCTTTTTTGTTGGCCTGCTAGGTTTCACCAGAGGTCTTCTTGTCACTCGATAATGGTGGCGCAAATATTTCCTCCCGAAATCTGGTCAAGGGTTTTGAGCTTAAACCTCATCCGGCCTCCGGGTATGTGGGTTTATTCCAAATTCCTCTAGTCTATAGGCTTTATCTATTAAGAAGTGGTTTTTTTTATCAGCCATCTAACTATGTTGTTTCCTATTCTATTCTATTTATTTGAATAATTTGTATACCTATCCGGGGCTCCGAGTATGAAGACCTCGTGGCTATGTATTTTGTGTGCTCCGACTTAAAAATCTGTCGACCTGCTATCTCAGGTTCTGGGTTCTTGGCCAACCAATTCAATGTAATTAAATTCTCACGGAAATGACTTAACTGTATTATTGTATCTGGAATTGTTGTAACCGGAGGTTCATTACCAACTGAGGGTTTCATTTTGAAGACTTCATGTGCTTGTTGTAAATACTGTTATTAGCTACCTGGTTGAAGAAAAGTGTCGTTCTCATACTTTAACCCTCATCTAGTCTCTGGTGTTCTTTTTTTTGTACAGATATTAATTCAATTCTAAGCATTAAGTTGTTTCATATTCACACTGTTCTTGTTTTTATTTCTAGAAATGATTGGGGTTTCGACCCATTGCGTCTTTGTGGCACTAGATATGTAAATTGTAATACTTATTTCAATGGCTTGATTTTAGATTCATTATCCGATTGTCCCCTACTTTTTGGGGTTTCAGTTCCAAGTTCAGATTGTTTCAAAGCCAGAATGATAAATATTTATTTTTGTTTCTCATTAGCTTAGTTTCTCATTCTTTTACTTAGGGAAATTTCTTTTTTTTTCCAAATAGTAATGAAAATGAGGGTTGGATTCCAGAACTCACTTCTTGTTTATTACAGTTAAATTCTATAACATTTAAGGCGTGGTAGAATTTGTTCCTGATACATTGTAAAGTTTAGCTGTTTTCACAGAGGCATATATATTTATTTCTTTGTTTTCCCCAGAACTGTAATTTCCTTTGTTTTTAGTAGTTTTCTAGAATCATTGTTCTTGGTCTTATAATTCCCTTTTAAGAATAGCTACATATTAAACCCCTAAAGGGTATTCCTTGTAAAATATTTCCACTAGTTTCACTAATAAATCTTACTGAGTTTTTTTTTTTTAAATAATCTTACTAGCCTCTGTAGGTTTCTAGAGTACAATTTAGTAATTCTTTTAGTGGTCAATATGCCTTAACCGAACCAATTCTTATATAGTCTTTTCCAACAACATACATATCTTTGCTTAATAATTAACTAACCTACAGAAGGATAAATATATACTTATCTAACTCCGACAGTATATTTTGTCAACTGTTGAATCATGTTCGACTAGAAACACTGATTTGCCTCCCAACCATGAGACTCGCTTTTAAGCCCAAGTCTCCCCTCGATCTGTCACCCACATGCAGAGTGTTTCCTGTAAGACAAACAATATTACTAATTTACAACTATCTGGTCTTAACCAGATGTAGCTCTTGGAATCTGTCTGACATATCAGCACAAAAATCTCTCTCTTTCCTCTCCTCTCTTCATCTCAAGTACCAATACCCTCTTGATCTTTTCCCTTGAGAATAAATCTACAAGGAAGTAGTTAGGGATAGTTAACTGCCTATCCTAACTACCTAACATGTGAGAGTTACATAATCGTCAATATCAAGACATTTGCCTCATGCACATTTTAATCAAAATAATAAATATATAAACTTAAAAAGTAATATCCAGTTTATTTACTGCAGTAATTAAATATTTACAATTTACTGGGGACATCACATCTCCCCCCTAAGACTAAACATCGTCTTGATGTTTCTCTGTTGCAAATAAATCTAGACAAGTCTCCCTCATCACTTGTTCATCCTCCTAGATGGCCTCCTCTGGCCCAAAGTGTTTACATTTCACTTTAACTTGGGTGATAAATCATTTCCGCAGCATTACTTCTCTTCGATCAAGTATAACCAAGGGTTCGACCGAGAACTCGCCTTCCATTTTGACCTAGACACAAGAAAAATTTAGGTAGTTCTTTTCCTTTGGCAATTTTGTCTTGGCAGATTTATTTAGAATTAAATTCCTTGTATATCTTGCCAATTGATTATATTCCTAGGATTATATATATATATATATATATATATATATATTAACACAAAAACATGGAAAACATTGTGCACACGTATGTGGCTGGGCAAGGCGAGCTGGTAAGCCACTGGTCCAATTCGAGCCAGGATCTGGAAAGGACCACAGAATCGGGGTGCCAATTTAGCACATCTGCTCCATTGTAATGTACTCTTCTTGGCCCGTACATGCACATAAACATGATCTCCAATTTGAAATTCCCGAAAACTTCTCTTTCGATCAGCAAAGTTCTTTTGTTGGTCTTGTGCAGTCTTTAAATTGGAACATACTTTTTTAACCATCTCCTCCATTTCTTTTAACATGTCTGGTCCTAACATCAACTTATCCTCTAGTCCGCCCCAACTTGAAGGTTTCCTGCACTTGCATCCATCCAATGTACTCATTTATAACGATGTGTGGTAACCGTTGTTATAAGAAAACTCTACCAAATGTATGTAATCCTCCCATTTGGATGGTTGTTGCATTACGTAAGTTCGCAACATATCTTCCACTACCTGATTTACTCGCTTGGTCTACTCATTCGTTTGAGGGTGGTAAGCAGTGTTGAAATGCAACTGTGTGCCTAAACCTTCAAGTAAGGCTTTCCAGAAAGCTGATATAAATTTACATCATGATTGGAAATTATGAACTGTGGTAATCCATGTAACCTAAAAATTGGTTGCATGAATATGTTAGCAATTTGTACTTCGTTGTAGGTTGACTGTACTGGTATGAAGTGAGCAGACTTGCTCAATTATCCAATACCACCATTATTGAATCATTATGCTTTTTAGACTTAGGTAGTCCTGTAATAAAATTGATGGAAATGGTTTCCCACTTAATTTCCAGGATAGGAAACAGGTGTAACAATTTGACTGGGTGACGGTGCTCCGCTTTCACTTGCTGACATTCCAGAAAGCGAGCCAAATACTCGATCACTTCTTTCTTTATACCAAGCCAAAAATATTCCTTTCTTAGTGCGGTAATTAGCTTCTGGTATCCAGGGTGGCCTGCATAAGAAATTGTATGATATTCATCTAAAATTAAGTCTTTAATATTTTTTTGGTTAGGTACATATATTATCCCTTTATAAATCAACATACCTTCATGATTTATCTCATATCCTAGTTGTTGTTCATTTCTATTTGAAATTTTAGCTTGTTGCCATAAAAATTTGTATACTGGATCAAGTTTGGCTGCCTCTTTAATTAGCTCATTAAAGGTAGTTGGCACCTCACTGAAAGAGACATCATATATACAGTGTACCTTCCGACTTAAGGCGTCCATGTCACGATTCTCCAAGTTACCTTTCAAGTGCTTTATTTCAAAATCAACCCAACAAGCTTGCCTAGCATTCAGAGCAGGCTGCTTAAAATAGTTAGTTAAACTATGATGATCAGTCATTAAAAGAAATTTCTTACCCATGAAGTAATTTCACCACATCTTTAATGCATGAATGACTGTTGTTAGCTCTAAGTCATAGGCTGAATAATTTTTCTCATGCTCCTTAAGGTTCCTAGACTCATAAGGAATCACTCTTCCTTCTTGCATTAGCACGCCACCAACACCTTCCTTGCTGGCATCTGTACAAACCAAATAGTATTTATTTGGGTCTATAATTCTCAAAATAGGTGTGGTGGTAAGTAAATGCTTACGCTGATCAAAACTCTTTTGACACTCCACAATCCACTTAAAAGTTTTCCCTTTCTTATGCAGAGAGGTAATGGGATATGCCACCCTGGAAAATCCTTCGACAAATCGCCCATAATATCTGGCTAGACCCATGAATGACCTTATATCTGCCGCGTCTTTTGGTACTCACCACTCCATTATAGTTTTTATCTTTTATGGGTCCAAAACAATTCCATTCTTCGTAATGACATGTCCTAGATACTGGATTTTTTTCTTCAAGGAAATCTCATTTGTTGTATTTAGCATACAGTTGATGTTCTCTTAAAATTTGCAAAACAATACAAAGATGTTCTTTATGTTCCTCTATATTTCGAGAGCAAATTAATATGTCATCGATAAATATCAACACAAATTTATCCAAATACTGATGGAATATATTGTTCATGAGACACCTGAAAGTTGCAGGAGCATTACTTAGCATGAAGGGAAACAAAACAAACTCGTAATGTCTATAACGAGATATAAAAGTTGTTTTAGATATATCTTCTTCCTTAATTATGATCTGGTGGTAACTTGAACGAAGGTCGATCTTTGAAAACATGGTTGCACCCTGCACCTAATCAAACAACTCGTCTATACAAGGTAATGGGTATTTATTTTTGATGGTCATTTTATTTAACTGGCGGTAATCCATGCACATTCGTAGGGTTCCATCCTTCCTCTTAACGAAAAGCACTAGGGATCCCCAAGGTGATACACTTGGGTGGATGTATTTTTTATCAAGCAGTTCTTGTAACTGCATTTTTAATTTTGTCAACTCTGGTATACTCATGCGATAAGGAGCTCGGGATAGCGGAGTAGCTCCTTGAATCAACTCAATGGTGAAATCTATATCTTTTTTTGGAGGAAGTCCTAGAAAATCTTCAGGAAACAGGTTTGGAAAATTATGTATTACAGGTATATTTTCTAAAGAAACAGTTTTTTCCTTTGAATTAGCACATCCTACCTATATCGCATAAATTTGACATCCTTTTTTGATACATTTTGCTAACTGAGAGGCAGTGAATGGTCTTAATTTTAGAGGTCTCATTATGCCTTGAATTTCTTGTCTCTTTCCTTCTTCATGCATATAGCTAATAGTTTTTGTTTTACAGTTAATGAGGGACCAATGCTTTTCCAATCAATCAATGCCTATTAAGATATCATATGATCCTAGGAGAAATACCTTCAGGTCTGCCACAAGAGACTGACCTGCTAACTTTAAGGGGTAGCTGTTGACCTTGGCCAATACCCTTATCTTTGCCCCCGTGGCTAGCTGCACTAACCAAGGGCTCTTAAAATTAACATCTTACAAGCATAATTGTTCTACTATCTTAGGGCTAATATAACTCAAAGTAACTCCTGGATCAATTAAAATATATATAGTTTGGTTGAAGATTTAACCTTCAAATTATATCATGGTTGGTTGGTATTCCGCCTGATGGTCCTCAAGGGCAGAATTGATTTTTGGAATGCTTCTTGCCACTTCTCCCACAATTGATGCTTCTTGAATCTAGGCAATTTTATCAGTTCCCTTGCGATAGGAACAATTTTTGACATAATGTCATCCTCTGCATCCCCAGCACTATACTGTGGGTCTAACTGCTATTTCCACTTCATTTCTGCCTGACTGCTCTTTAGTATTGGACTTAGTTGGAAATTTAAATCTGGGTTCATTTCTATTCATTTTTCTGTTTGCTAGCCCTTTATGGGGTCCTTTGCTAATTATGGCTTTATTTCCCTTGCTGCTAAAAGGAAACTTAATTCCCTTTTTATCAGCCCATCTTTTTCCCACCTCCATTTTTCATGTTTTGTTGATAGCATATCTAAGCTTTTCGTATAACTTCATCTAGGGTCTTCGAGTTATCGAAATCGAGACGCTCTTTCATGAACAATGACAGACTGTTGATAAATCGTTGCATTTTCGCCTTTTCCTCCCGTATGTAAGGAACATACCAAAGCAATGATGTAAATTTTACTATGAACTCATCCATAGAAACACGACCCAATCGAATATCATGAAAATCCTTTGCCTTTTCATCATAAAATATTTCAGTTATATATTTCTCCTTCAAATATCTTTGAAATTTTTACCAAGTTATGCTCTGCTCATTCACTCCACGCACAATTTTTACTTCCTCCCACCATAGGGTGGCTTTTCCTTGCAGCTGAAAGATGGCCAAGCGAGCCTTTAAGTTATGGTCGTATTCATACAGCTGAAAGTACTTATTCATATTAATAAGCCAAGCTTCAGCTGCCTCTTCCTATTCACCATCAAAGAGGGGCGATTTTATTTTTTGAAATTCTCCTTGCAGTTTTATCTTTTGTCTTTTCTATGTTTTGTTTTCTGATGCATTAACAGATTTTCCCCCCTAATTTTCTCCACCGCCTTCCATTCCTAAGTACTCAGTTCAAAATTCTTATTCACCAGTCATGTTCCTGTGCTTTGGGGTGGGAATTGGTTGTCTCTAATTCTGTCTATCAGACAGACTCTTCATAATATTTTCTTTCTTCTGCATTAGCCTTTCATTATCTGGTCATAACAGGGCCATCTCATCCTTCAGTTCTTGCACAGTTTCCAAGATTGCAGTGTTGGTATTGCGTGGTTCTTCCCCCAACTGTACCCATACCTCAGGATTAGCTTCTTGAAAAGATGTCGATCTTGTTTCTGTCATAGATCTGTGGGGTGTAATTCGAGTCCTCCTCATGCTAGCTGCTTCTCTTTCTTTCTCTGTGCATATCAAAATATTGTTAATCATTTATTTCTAAAGGTCTCAGCTTTGTAACCTGAGGCTTTGATACCACTTGTAATGTTTCTCCTTATTAACCAAAAAAAAATTGTTACAACCATAAAACTTAACTTTACTTGTTAGCTCTGCTACATATTGGGACACTTTGAAGGTCAAATGCAGGTCTGGCCGGGTTGTTATGGCTAAAAGGGGACTTGTATCAGTCACCCTCCCCATTCTCCTTCACTCCGCTACACTCTCATAGCCCCTGCTACCCCCGCATTGCCTCTAAAACCCTGTATAAACCCATTTCCCCTCAGGACCCCGGGCGCAGAGTTTAAACCATCATATGATCGTAACCACATGACCGCGAGCCTTCATAGATCCTTTCCCTGTGACATTCGACATAAATTTGCACGATTGAACCCACGCTATCCGATCATCTCCGTCGCGATTGGACGGTAGTCTCCTTCCCCGCACCATCAAATTGACCGCCCAATAACCTGCGATCAAAAGCAGTTTTAGTCACGTCCTGTCCGCCACGCGTCGCCCGATGATAGGTATCAATCAGTCATGTACGATTATTACCCTACCCCCGATAGCGGTGCGATAAATACCTCTTACCGCCCATACACCCATTCCCACTGGTTATCTCTCGTGCATCTCCTCCGCCTAATGACCGTCGGATCCGTCACATCCAAATCCAACGGCTCACGATTGTTTGCCCCGCGTCCGTCGAATACCTCCCGCCGAGAGATCTCCACCATTCATGCACTTGATCCAATGGCCGATATCTATTCCCGTCATGTTCATGCGTCCGCCATGCTGTCCTCTCACCCATAGCTTGTCCCATGCACCCGAAGGACGAAAGCGATCACCTACCAGTACCCGGAACACTAGATCATCAACAACTGCATTCAAGAGGCATTATAGACGAGAAGGAAAGGTACAGAGTTAAGCAGGTAAATGCATTCAATGGTTATGGGATTGCATCCCATATAACAGTCCACCTGCCGGAGAAGTACAACAGAGCGTCCAAGGAGATCAATTTTGTTCACTATAGCAAGCAATTGTACTCAGAAGTTCTGCCAAGCAGTTAAAGTGGTTGGTGGTCCATTATGGCCCCTCCACACATAGAATAGCAGAACATTTTTGTAATCAAACTCTATATATACCCAAAAAATAGATGTAATCAAGGTTGATGGTTGTTGTTTTGATGTCAGGTTCAACTTCTAGAGACTGTAACTACTTTGATACTTGCAGTGTCTCGTCAGCATTTTCAGCTAATACAAGCTTCTTTTACTGTTAATTGCTCACTTTCCACCTCTTTTCTGTTCTAGGCTGTGCTTGATTTGCATTTTTTCTTGAACTCTTGATGTGTAGCATTAGAGGGGCTGTCATCCCACCTCTGTGTTATAATCTTGCATGTATCAGTGAATGTATTAATCAGGTTTCTTTTCACTTAGTGACAGAGAGATGTCATCCTGTCTGTGGACTAGGGAATTAGATTTGCAGACCTTTTTACTAGTTGCAGCCAGCCATCACAGGGTCTTGTGCATTTGCTAGCGTAGTCAGTATTCTCCATATTTACCAAATCCTTAAACTGTGAGTAACTGGTGGTCTAAAGCCTTGTAGTCTGGGGGTGTTCATGTGTGTCTGGAGTCAAGCAAAGTAGGAGTGGTTATTTGGCTTGAATATGCATCATTCCTTCCATTCATCCATTTCCAACATTGAGTTGAGTTTGTGATGTCTCGAGCGTCTCCGAGCTACAACCTAGGAGAGTTTCTTGGGGAGATAACATCGATTGGTTCGTTGCCGGGGAGAGGAGATTGAAGCTCAGCTTCCCTAGGAGAATGACACAGTTCCATGCTTTGATGATAGACAAAGTTTGGACACATTTCTGGTTGTAATCATCTATCTGGCGACTCTACTGGAGAAACTAACTGGTGGCAACTCCACGTTTCAGTTCTAGCTCATTTTGTGAGGCATACCCAAAGAAATCCTCAGAAATCACCAGCTAACCCAGTGCCTGACCCTAAGAAGATTGCTAAGCAGAAGAAAACATCACAGAAAGGAGCATCAGGATCAGGTAAGCCTAAGAAAACTTATCTATCTCTGAAAGATAAGGTTATAGCTGAGGATATACAGTTTGAAGATTTAGTGCCCAACACTGTTAGAATAGAAATACCTTCAGAGATTCATACAGCTCCTTGTTTAGTTAGTTCCCCTTTGGATCCCAGTCTAAAGAAGGCCTCCCACACGGTCCATCAGTTTCCTTCATTTCTGTCATCTATTTCATTACTTCCTACCATTCAATCTACTAGTAGCCTTCCACCTATCCCAGTCATGGCAGGCCAACAAGCTCCCAGGAAGATGGAAAGAATTATAGCTGCTAGGTATGGACCCCTGGTCTTGCCTGTTCCTTTGAATGTTATGCCTGCAGGGGAATATCATAAATATATGCTAAAGTTTACTGGTACAGAGGGAGTAACAACCAAAGAACACCTTGAATCTTTTTATAGTTATGCTGATAACCTGGATATCAGTGAAGATGATGTGTGGATGAGAGTGTTTGTTCAGAGCCTTGATGGAGAGGCTAGAAAGTGGTTCAGAGAATTGCCTCATAGGTCCATAACAGACATTGAGGCATTGGATGATGCATTCCTGAAGCAATGGGGAGATAGAAAAGACCTACTCTACTACCATACAGAGTTTGGAAACCTAAAGAGGGAGAATGGGGAATCTTTTCCTGATTTTAATAAAAGATTTAACCGTATGTATAGTAAGATACCAGCTGAAGTAAAGCCTACCCCAACCTCTGCCAAACTCACTTATGCCAATGATTTTGACTCTGATTTTTGCCTACTTTTGAGAGAAAGAAGATGTTCCACTCTAGCTGATATGCAGGATGCAACACTGGAGGTGGAATCAAATATTATGGCTATAGAAAAGCTTAAAAGTCATGCTGACAGAAGAAGGCAGAGAGGTGAGGCTTATTCTTCCTCTGCTCCATCTTCAGAACCTAAACTAGATAAGATGGCTAAAATGATAGAGTCATTAGCTGCTGAGATATCTAATCTAAAAATTGAGCAGAGTTCTGGGAAAACAAGGTTTCAAAACACATTTGCTCCAAAAAATCTGAATCCATTCAGAAGAGAAAATGAACAATTACAAATCATTCAAAGGGGTAAAGAAGCAAATGAAGAACAAAAGGTTAAGGCTCCTTTCCAAAATGTGGTCATGGAGGAGGAGCAGTTTGAAGAAGAGGATGAAATTTGTTGTATGGAAGATAAAGGTAGTGCTACCTTTTTGACATTGGCTATATACGAATAATCATTACTAATGGGCCAAACCAGTCAAGAGTGGGATAGAGAGGCTATTTTGTAGACTGGTGAACAACAGAGATATAATCTGAGGTCAAAAGCAAACAATTTCAAGGAGAGCCCTGCCCAAAGAGCTGCTATCTAGACAGAGTCACAGAATATCAGACACAAAATACCAGCAGCTAATACAGTCATCCTCAAAGCACCAGCTCAATAGGTAAGAGGTCCTGATAAGTCCCCTTCCCCTTTCAGTTTTGAGTCAGAAGTCCAAAAGTTAAAAATATATGTGCCTCTGTTTGAAATTGTAAGGAGTGAAGTGTTTAGAAAGCCTATCCTTGAGGCTCTTGAGATGAAAGCCACACAAACCCCCACTGACTATGTCAATTTGCAAGATGACAACCCTGCAGTTGTGCTTAGCCCTATGATCAAACCTGCTGATAATAATTCTCCATCATTTTATGTATCCTTGACCATTCATGACAAAATCCTCCACAATTACCTGCTAGACACAGGGGCCAGCCACAATTTGATGCCTAAAGCTGTCATGGAAGAGTTAGGCCTTGACATCACCTGACCATATCATGATTTATTCTCATTTGATTCAAGAAAGGTGAAATGTCTGGGGTTGATTAAATATCTAGCCATTACCCTAACTCAGCTGCCCACGAAGAGCATGATGATGGATATTGTGGTGGCAGATGTCCCTCCTAAGTTGGGCATGCCACTGTCCAGAGAGTGGATTAAGAGACTAGGTGGGACATTGTAGAATGATCTATCTTATGCCACCGTCCCATTTCTTGGAGGAGAAAGCAGGAGATTGTACAGAGAAGTACACCTGGCATACATGATTAGTGATGAGAAGAATCCTTCTAATCACCCCATATATGCCGTGGACACCGACTTTGGAGCATGTATCCTCCAAATTGAAGAATCTCAGAAGGCCTCAATGCAGATCAAAGAACCAGTGAATTGGGCCAAGGGAGAGCAAGGAAGTCAAGTTTGGGAGATGTTCTTTGATGGAGCATGTTCCAGGGAGACTACAGGAGTAGGGGTGGTGCTGATATCTCCAGAAAAAGAAAGCACACATCTGTATTTTAAGTTGGCTTTTCAAGTCACGAACAATATAGCAGAGTATGAGGCTTTGATATTGGGGCTCAATGCAGCTAAAGACAGAGGAATTAGGAGCATAAAGGTGTTTGAAGATGCTAATCTTATCATTCAGCAAGTAAACAGAACTTTTCAAGCAAAGCACCCAAGGCTGAAAGTATACAGAGATGAGGTATGGAGACTCAGAGATTCCTTTGATAGTTTTTGTATCTCATATATCCCTAGAGCCAAAAATTAGCTTGCCGATTCCCTTGCTGTGTCTGCCAGCATGTTTATTCCTCCCATGCCACCCAGACTCGTTTATGAAGTCCAAATGAAATATAGACCATCCCTGCCTGATAATGTCCAGCATTGGAAATTTTTATTGAAGACGATGATGAAGTGAATAGATTCTTGCAAGTCATTGATGAATTTTCCGAAATGCAAATTGACCAAGAAAGTGAAGCATTGGAAGAAAGTCCCAAATCCCAACTTAGAAACAAAATTGGCAAAGATAACATTTTCCAACTGCCCAACAATCATATATCTAAGGGTCTAATTCCATTAGAAAGGCTATTTGACCAGAATGATGTGCCTTATAAGGCTTCCCAAAAAGAAGATCAATCTGTAGTCTGTAAGCATAATATAGGGAGACCAGATCAGCCAAGATACATAAATCTGTCCACTCACCTGTCTGCTACCCATAGTGCTGAATACTACAATTTAATGAAGCAATTGGGTGATGTCTTTCCCTGGGAATATAGTGACCTGAAAATTTATGATAAAAATATTATCCAGCATAAAATTCCTCTAGAGAAAGACACCATCCCTTTTAAAAAGAAGCTAAGACCAATAAATCCTTTGCTCCTCCCATTGATTGAAAAAGAAATAAAAAAGTTATTGGTTGTCAAAATCATAGTCCCTCTCAGATATTCAAAATGGGTAGCCAATTTGGTGTTGGTGAGGAAGAAAAGTGGAGAAATCAAACCCTGTGTTGATTTCAGAAACTTGAAAAAGTGCTCTAAAAAAGACAACTACCCTATGCCCAAGATGGAGCATTTGTTGCAGAAGGTCTCAGAATCCAAAGTAATGTCTTTCCTGGATGGATTTTCAAGGTATAATCAGGTTGTTGTACATCCAGATGACCAAGAGAAGACTGCATTCACCACTCCTTGGGGCACTTTTATGTATTCCAAGATGCCTTTTGGGCTGATGAATGTTGGAGCCACCTTTCAGAGAGCTATGGATATAGCATTCGTAGGAGAGAAGGACAAGTTTGTCCTTGTCTACCTTGATGATATAACAATATACTCCAGCAGCCATCAAGGCCATTTGTAGCATTTAAAAAAAGTGTTCCTGAAGTGCAGGAGGTTTGGGATTTCAGTCAATCCTAAGAAGTCACAGTTTGCTTTAGAGAAGGGCAAGCTATTAGGAAACGTTGTTTCTGCTTCAGGAGTTAAAATTAACCCAGAAAGAGTAAAAGCAATACAGACTTTGTCTGTCCCGAGATCAAAGAAGGATATCCAGTCCTTTCTGGGCAAAATAAATTTTGTAAGGAGGTTTATCCCAACTTTTGCAGAACTTATGAAGCACATTACTTCCATGTTGAGAAATGGGTCGGAGATCAACTGGACTGATACAGTAAGAAGATCCTTTGAGTCCATTAAGAAATATATTATGGAAGCTCCTACTTTAAGCAGTCCAGATTACAGCAAGGAGTTTCACATATTTTCATTTGCCTCTGAAGACACCCTTGCAGCAGTTCTATTGCAAACAGATGAAGAAGGCTCGGAGCATCCAGTGGCATTTTTCAGCAAAACCTTAAGGGATGCTGAGCTGAGGTATGATATTATGGAGAAACAAGCATATGCTCTTATCAAGTCTTTGAAAGCTTTCAGAGTTTATATCCTACATTCCAAAATAATTGCATATGTACCCTCTGCTTCAATAAAAGATGTCTTCACACAGCTTGATGCTGATGGAAGAAGGGCTAAATGGATTGCAAAGTTAATTGAATTTAATATAGAATTGAAGCCCACCAAGCTTGTTAGAGGTCAGGGCCTTGCCAAGTTATTGGCTGAAGAAAATTGCAGATCGTTGGACATGGATTTCATGGGCACAATTGCAGAAAACAGTCAAATAGAAGAAGAAGAAGCAACTGAACCAGGGAAAGAATAGTCATTTGCAGAAAATCTAGCTTCTTGTGATTGGTACTCTACAATAGCTAACTTCTTGCTGAAGCTAGAAATCCCTCCAAGTCTTAGTTCAAGTCAAGCCATAACTGTTAAGCTCAAGGCAGCAAAATATTGCATTCATGAAAATCTGCTCTATTGGAGGGACCCATCTGGAGTGCTGTTGAGGTTTCTGGACAAAGAACAATCCATTGAAGTCATGCAGCAATTTCATTCCAGCATATGTGGGGGTCATCACTATTGGAAGAATATAGCCCATAAGATCCTCAGAGCTGGTCACTATTGGCCCACCTTATTTTCCGATGTGTTTTCATTTGTTAAATCTTGTGACAGGTGCCAGCGATTTGAGGGGAAGCAGCAATTTAAGTCCTTGCCCTTGAAACCAATACATACTAATGGACCTTTTCAGTAGTGGGGCTTGGATTTCATTGGAGAAATTAATCCTCATTCCAGTGGCCAGCACAGATGGATATTAGTGGCCACATATTACTTCACCAAATGGATTGAAGCAGTCCCCACCAGAAAGGTTGATCACCATGTGGTCATGAAGTTTTTAACAGAGAATATCTTCACCAGATTTGGTTGTCCACATAAAATAATTATAGACAATGCAACAGCCTTCAGGGAAAAAGAATTGGTGGATATGTGTGATTCAATGGGCATTAAGCTGGTTCATTTCACCTCATATTATCCTAAAGGCAATGGTCTAGCAGAATCTTCAAATAAAAGCCTAATAAGGATAATTAAAAAGCTGCTGGAAGACAACAAAAAGAATTGGGATTCTAAGCTCAAATATGCACTGTGGGATGACAGAATGACCATCAAGAGATCCACAGAGAGTTCTCCATTTAGGCTGGTATATGGCACTGAAGCTGTATTCCCGATTCAGTTAACGCTCCCTGTGGCAAAGTTCCTAAAGGAAGAGCAGAATGAGGAAGAAGACATGGCAAAAAGGATCACTGATTTAGCAGAGGTACACCAAATCAGGGAATAGCTGGTTGAAAAGTCTGCAACACATCAAAAGAAGGTCAAGGAAGCTTTTGACAGAAAGACAAAATCAGATGATTTCCAGGTTGGAGATTTGGTTCTGAAGTGGGATGCATTGAAAGAAAAGAAAGGAAACCATGGGAAGTTTGATGCCTTCTGGACGGGGCCTTTTATTATTTCTCAGATCAAAGGGAACAATACCTTCACGCTAAAAAGCATGGGAGGAGAAACAGTTTTTGATGGCCTAGTTAATGGGAATTTTCTGAAAATTTATGTGATTTAAGGTCTTTGGCCTTAAAAGTTGTAAATAGGTTGCTTTATCAGTTTTAGTATAAGTTCAGTTAGACTCCATGCCCAATGGAACACTAGGAAATTCTGCTAATTTGTTTTCACCGGAAAGGCATTGGTCTGCAAGTTCTTAAGACCTCACAGGGAGGATCTCATCCCCAGAAGGAGCCAGTGTTAGCTCTGCTACATATTGGGACACTTTGAAGGTCAAATGCAAGCCTGGCTGGGTTGTTATGGCTAAAAGGGGATTTTCATCAGTCACCCTCCCCATTCTCCTTCACTTCGCTACAATCTCATAGCCCCTGCTACCCCCTCATTGCCTCTAAAACCCTGTATAAACCCATTTCCCCTCAGGACCCCAGGCGCAGAGTTTAAACCATCATATGATCGTAACCGCATGACCACGAGCCTTCGCAGATCCCTTCCCTGTCACATCCGACATAAATTCGCACGATTGAACCCACGCCATCCGATCATCTCCGCCGCGATTGGACGATAGTCGCCTTCCCCGCACCATAAAACTGACCACTCGATAACCCGCGATCAAAAGAGGTTTTCGTCACATCTCGTCTGCCACGCATCGCCCGATGATAAGTATCGCTCGGCCGTGTATGATTACCACCCGACCCCCGATAGCGATGCGATAAATACCGCTTACCGCCTGTTCCCGCCAGTTATCTCCCATGCATCTCCTCCGCCCGATGACCGTTAGATCCATCGCGTCCAAATCCAACGGCTCAGGATTGTCTGCCCCGCGTCTGCCTGATACCTCCCACCGAGAGATCTCTGTCGTTCATGCACTTGATCCAATGGCCGATATCTGTTCCCATCATGTTCATGCATCTGCCATGCTGTCCTCTCACCCATAGCCTGTCCGATGCACCCGAAGGACGAAGGCGATCATCTACCAGTACTTGGCACACTAGATCATCAACAACTGCATTCAAGAGGCATTATGGCTGAGAAGGAAAGGTACATAGTGAAGCAGGCAAATGCATTCAATGGTTATGGGATTGCATCCCATATAACAGTCCACCTGCCCGGGAAGTACAGGCAGAGCGTCCAAGGAGATCAATTTTGTTCACTACAGCAAGCAATTGTACTCAGAAGTTCTGCCAAGAAATTAAAGCGGTTGGTGGTCCATTATGGCCCCTCCACGCATAGAATAGCAGAACATTTATGTAATCAAACTCTATATATACCCCAAAAAAAGATGTAATCAGGGTTGATGGTTGTTGTTTTGATGTAAGGTTCAACTTCTGGAGACTGTAACTGCTTTGATACTTGCAACGTCTCATCGGCATTTTCAGCTAATACAAGCTTCTTTTGCTGTTAATTGCTCACTTTCCACCTCTTTTCTGTTCTAGGTTGTGCTTGATTTGCATTTTTTCTTGAACTCTTGATGTGTAGCATTAGAGGGGCTGTCATCCCACCTCTGTGTTATAATCTTGCATGTATCAGTGAATGTATGAATCAGGTTTCTTTTCACTTAGTGACAGAGAGCTGTCATCCTGTTTGTGCACTAGGGAATTAGATTTGCAGACTTTTTTACTGGTTGCAGCCGGCCATCACAAGGTCCTGTGCATCTTCTGGTGTGGTCAGTATTCTCCATATTCACCAAATCCTTAAACTGTGAGTAACTGGTGGTCTAAAGCCTTGTAGTCGGGGGGTGTTCATGCATGTCTGGAGTCAAGCAAAGTAGGAGTGGTTATCTGGCTTGAATATGCATCATTCCTTCCATTCATCCATTTTCAAAAATGAGTTGAGTTTATGATGTCCCGAGCATCTCCAAGCTACAACCTAGGAGAGTTTCTTGGGGAGATAACATTACTTATGCATACAAATAACATCATTATTTAATTCATATAAAAATAACAACATTATATAAATCATATATCAGTATTATTTAATTCCCTTGAATTAAGTGCTCAGTAATTATGTCAACATCTTTGTACCAATGACTACATATTGGTTATTGGGATATTCATTTAATTCTAACACCTATTGGAATCCTAGTTGGATGAATGGTAAACCTTTATGGTGCTTCTCGAGTTACTAATCCTAGATCTAATGCATTGAACTCAACCTTCTGAGTGATAGCGGGAGCCAGATTCTAGAGCCTTCCATCCACCCTCTAGTTGATCCAGATTTAAGAAAGAACGCAATAGATTACAGAGATAACCATAAATACAGAGATGCAGTGGAAATAATACTTCATTTCATTAATGGAGAATACTGAAATATGCCTACAAATAGAAATAACCCAGCTAGGGCGATGGTAGCTTATCTCTAAGAAGAGATGTGTCGGCTACATGCCTCTGAACTATTTCGAACTGTGTTACAATGAGGCTCGAAGGCCTATTTATTGTTGAGAAACAATGGAAAAACCTTCACATCCCAAAACCTAACCCTAGAAGATGAAACACCAAATTGTGGGCCCTGTTTGGGTAAATTGGTACATCAAATTCCTAGGGTCGTAACTTTGGCATACGATCTCTGTTTGACGCGTACGATAGCTCATTAGAAAGATCTATCCGAGTACTACCACTTTGGGAGGCAACATCAGTCCATGGACCCATGTTGCCCCAGATTTCCCAAAAAACGTCGTTTAGGGCCTCAAAACGGCTCCAGAAGTTCAGGACCCGAAAACTGCTAAAAATAGTAAACTGTGCTACAATTTAGGAAAGTGAAAAAGCTGAAAGAGACAGTTGTGGGGGTCCAAATGGGATAGGTGGGTGGCCACCAACATCCACCTGGATCATTCCTCCCCCCTTAGGAAGCAATGGTCCCCATTGCGTTGAGTTCCTCCATTTGCTGAACTTGTCCTGCAATCTCTGATGTGTCCAGTGATGGTGGGAAGCATGGTCGACGATGGTCCACATTGAATATTTGGTGCAGGCGAAGGAATGGAGGAATGATGTGCTCCAAAGCATTGTTCCCCATAGCCTTGGTACTGCTGTAAGGACCATGTCAAAGTGGTCTGAGCTTCTGATGGGTTCTGGTAAGGCGTTCTTTCTGTCGATGCAACCAGACTTTTGTTGCCCACCTGAAACTTGTGTGGTACCCATGTGGGTGAGGAGAAGTTGTTCATGTGTTTTGTCATGACCGTATCCCTTTGTTGCTGCTGCTGCATGGAGGAACCTTTTGCAGGGGTCATGGATGTAGCAACGATCTTCCCCTTATTTTGGGAGTGAAACAGACATATGAATTTCCTGGTCTGTGATATGAGCTTGCTGCTTTTCTTAGAGGTGATCAAATATGTGGCGGTAGGCGGGGCTACCTCTGGTATCCTATATAATGAATTATTCAAAGAAATAATGACAGCACGAGGCCTGGACTCATACACAGCATGTCGCCTCCACAAGTATGGCTGGCCTAATAGTACATCACAAACATCTAGAGGTATAACATCACACAATACCTCGTCTGTGAAGGGTTTGATGTTGTAGGGAAGGTGGCACTGCTGGCGAAATTTTAGATCTCGTCCTTCGTGAAGCCACCCGATACTGTACGGCTGCGGGTGCGGTGTAGTCGGTAGGCCCAACCGCTTCACAACCTCTACTGAAATGAGGTTCTTTTGGCTACCACTGTCGACAATGAATTGTAGCGGTGAACCCTTCACCCACATCTGTGAGTGGAAAAGACGCTCCCCCTCTTCTGGATCTGCAGGTTCATTCTTCTGGATCTTGGAAGTGGCAACAGTGGCGCTGGGATCCGCATCAATGATCTGCTTCCCTTTGCCATTCCCCTTGTCAGGTTCTGGCTCAGGGTCAGAACATGCATCTGATTCAGAAGCCTTCAACTCGGCCACCAGCGACTGCTTGGTCCGACACTCACTTGTGTTATGAGTGGGACTCTTGTGGAACTTACACCACTTTCCTGTGTCCTTCTTCGGCTTCGTGGTGTTGTTCTTTTCTTGTGGCTTCGACGGGTTGTCTTGGGTCACCCCGCCTTAGCTTTGTCCTTTGGGCTTCGGATTTGCAGATCCAATGTTTCGCTTCTTCTGTTTGAACTTTTGCTCGATTTTGATAGCGTATCGGTATGCTGTGCTGAGTGAGGAAATGTTCAAGAATCCCATCTCTTCTTGGATGTATCTGTGTAGGCAGTCGCGGTATTTGAGTACCAGATGCAACTCAGAATCTTTGATACCCAATTGTGTGCGAAGGGTATGAAAAATGTTTGTGAACTCCGGCACATCTTGGTCTCATCCCTGTCGTAGTGTGGTCCATTTGATGTATTTTTCCTCATAGCCTTTGACAGGGTAGTACTGCTCCTTGATGGCATCCCGGAAGTCATTCCAAGTGGGTGCGGCTGAAAACAGTGAGCCTGTACTTTCATCCTTCTGTTTGCAGTATGTTTCCCACCAGTCCTTAACGTGGGGGGCTGCTTTGAGAAGAGCGAAAACAATCTTTTCCTGACTTGAAAATTCATGAACAGAAAAATACCCATCTAGCAGATTTAACCATTTATCTACGGCATCTGCGTCTATTTGACCCTCGAAGATGGGGATTTCAAAATTAACGTGTACCTTAAACGGTGTGGCATTTCCAAAGTAGCTGTTGGAAGCCGATGTGTCGCCTCTGGGTAGCCGCTGAAGGATCTGCGCAAAGCTATCCATCATCGCATTCCTTTGCCGCTCGAGGGCTTCTTCGAGCAAGATTCTGATAGGATCTCCTGCCCCCTCGTCTTTCTTCTCATCCGCCATGGGAGGTTGTCGAGATTTGCAAGGCTGGTCTTGCAAAGGTTCGACCAATTCAAGCCCTAACTCCTTATATCCTGACCTCGTTGGGGACATGCAAAGAAAAACAGAGAAAAAGCAGACTGCTCTGATACCACTGATTCGGATTTAAGCAGGAACGCAATAGATTACAGAGATAACCATAAATACATAGATGCAACGGAAATAATACTTCATTTCATTAATGGAGAATACTGAAATATGCTTACAAATAGAAATAACCCAGCTAGGGCGATGGTAGCTTATCTCTAAGAAGAGATGTGTCGTCTACATGCCTCTGAACTGTTTCGAACTGTGTTACAATGAGGCTCGAAGGCCTATTTATTGTTGAGAAACAATGGAAAACCCTTCACATCCCAAAACCTAACCCTAGAAGATAAAACGCCAAATTGTGGGCCCCGTTTGGGTAAATTGGTACATCAATTTCCCGGGGTCGTAACTTTGGCATACGATCTCCGTTTGACGCGTACGATAGCTCGTTAGAAATATCTATCCGAGTACTACCACTTTGGGAGGCAACATCGGTCCATGGACCCATGTTGCCCCAGATTTCCCAAAAAACGTTGTTTAGGGCCTCAAAATGGCTCCGGAAGTTTAGGACCCGAAAAACTACTAAAAATAGTAAACTGTGCTACAATTTAGGAAACTGAAAAAGCTGAAAGAGACAGTTGTGGGGGTCCAAATGGGATAGTTGGGTGGCCACCAACATCCACCTGGATCACTAGTTGTCGACCTCTCCTCGGGAAATACTACCCATCGACGGTTCTCGTTGTATTAGGATCATCCGACAGAAGTAAGGGCACCCTTATCCTCATCGCCAGCCAGACTGTAATGCATTTTCATTGTTAAGTTCTTCTTTGACAGGCCATTCTGGTTTTCGGCCCCAAGCTTCACATCTTGCCCAGGTTAGAATTCTGTTATCATGTAATATTGGTAAATTCTTCCTCCTGCGATGTCATGGTCTTGCTTTAATGTTGTGTTGGGTTCTCAGGTTTGCAGTGATTCATGTTGGTGCCCCAATGCTTTGAAGGAGGTGCTTATGCCATAGCCCTGGCTAGGTATTATGTTGTTTGAAGTTTGGCTTGAGTATCTTAGCTGTGTTTCGTAACTAAACTGCATTTAACCAATTCTTATCTGTTGGCCTGCTAGATTTCGCCATAGGTCTTCTTGTTGCTCGAGAATGGTGGCGCAAAGCTTTCCTCCCAAAACCCGACCAAGGGTTTTGATCTTAAACTTCGTCTACCTTCGAGTATGTGGGTTTATTCCAGATTCCTCTTGTCTGGAGGCTTTAGCTCTTGAGAAGCAGTTTTTTTTTATCAATCATCCGGCTATGTTTTTTCCTGATCTATTCTATTTTTTTGCATAATGTTTATACCTATCTGGGCTTTGAGTATGAAGATCTCGTGGCTATTTTTTTTGTGTGCTCCAGCTATAAAATCTGTCGACCTGCTATCTCAGGGTCTGGGTTCTTGGCCAACCAGTTCAATGTAATTATATTCTCACGGAAATGGCTTGACTATATTATTGTATCTGGAATTGTTGTAACTAGAGGTTCATTACCAATTGAGGGTTTTATTTTGAAGACTTCATGTGCTTGTTGTAAATACTGTTATTAGCTACCTGGTTGAAGAAAAGGGTCATTCTCATACTTTAATCCTCGTCTAGTCTCTAGTGTTATTTTTTTTTTTTACAGATATTAATTCAATTCTGAGCGTTAAGTTGTTTCGTATTCACACTGTTCTTGTCTTTATTTATGGAAACAATTGGGGTTTCGACCCATTTCGTCTTTGCGACACTAGATATGTAAATTGTAATACTTATTTCGGTGGCTTGATTTTAGATGTGTCGTTAGCCGATTGTCCCCTACTTGCTAGGGTTTCAGTTCTGAGTTCAGATTATTTCAAAGCCGAAATGATAAATATTTATTTGTGTTGCTTATTAGCTCAGTTCTCATTCTTTTACTTAGGGAAATTTTTGTTTTTTTCAAATAGTAATGAAAATGAGGGTTGGATTCCAGAACTTACTTCTTGTTTGTTACAATTAAATTCTTTAACATTTAAGGTGTTGTAGAATCTATTCCTGATACATTATAAAGTTTGGTTGTAAAGTTTAGCACTTTTCGTAGAGGCATATATATTTATTTCTTTTTTTTTTCCCTAGAACTGCAATTTCCTTTGTTTTTCAAAGTTTTTTGGAATGCTGCATAGTAAACCCATAAAGGGTATTCCTTGTAAAATATTTTTGCGAGTTTCACTAATAAATCTTACTAAGTTTTTTTTTTAAATAATCTTACTAGCATCTGTAGGTTTCTAGATTATAGTTTAGTAATTCTTCTAGTGGTCAGTATGCCTTAACTGAACCAATTCTTATACAGTCTTTTCCAATAGCATACATATATTTACTTAATAATTAACTAACCTACAGAAAGATAAATATATACTTATCTGACTCCGGCAATATATTTTGTCAGTTGTTGAATCAAGTTCGACTAGAAATTTGTAAGTAATAGCATACATATATTTACTTAATAATTAACTAACCTACAGAAAGATAAATATATACTTATCTGACTCCGGCAATATATTTTGTCAGTTGTTGAATCAAGTTCGACTAGAAATTTGTAAGTTGTTGAATCAAGTTCAACTAGAAACGTTGATTTGCCTCCCAACCATGAGACTTGCTTTCAAGCCCAAGTCTCCCCCCAAGTTGTCACCCACATGCAAGGTGTTTTCTGTAAGAAAAAAAATATTACTAATTTAAAGCTATCTGGTCTTAACGAGAAGTAGCTCTTGGAATCTATCTAACATATCAACACATAGATCTCTCTCTTTCCTATCCTTGCTTCATCTCACATGCCAATACCCTCTTGATTTTTTCCTAAATCTAGAAGGAAGTAGTTAGGAATAGGTAACTGCCTATCCTAACTACCTCACATGTGAGAGTTACATAATAGTCATTATCAAGACATTTGCCTCATGCACATTTTAATCAAAATAATAAATATATAAACTTAAATAGTAATATCCAATTTGTTTACCGCAGTAATTAAATATTTACAATTTACTAGAGACATCACAATCCTAGGGAAACTCAGGTGTTCGGTCTTGGTTCATTGGTTAACCTTGATCACGACTACTTAAAGTTCTAATGCATGTAGCCATAGCTATGCAGAATTGAGACTTCTCCCTATTGGCATAACATAACTAAGCTTAACTAGATTAACTATATTGTGGATTTAGAATATTTTTGAATCAAATAGAAATCCCAAAAAATGACTAACTCTTCTCTTTAATTTTAAAATATTTCTGTCAGCATGGGGTAGTTCAAGTGGCGATGGGTGTGGAGTGAGGTGAATAATGGACGTGTAAAACTCGAAAATGAGAGAATCCTAACAAACTTAAAAAAAACAAAAATTTCAAAATATTTCTAAAATCTAAATAAAAATGGTTTCATGAAACAAATCCTTCAATAAAATACAGAACCCACTACCAAACTTAGAAAACCAAAAAATTCAAAATATTTGTAAAATCTAAATAAAGATAGCTTCATGAAACAAATCCTTCCAATAAAATACAGAACCCACTTGAGGATTCTCACTTCTCCCTACTCCGATAGCACAAATCCTCCTTATTAATTAATTTGTATAATTTCAGTTCAAGGTAATTGAAATAAAATTAACATATGTAAGCTCATTTTTGCATAATCATATTAGCCAAACATTTCCGAATTTGATGAAAAAGATCAAATTAAAACAATTACGATCACTCTTGTGTTTTTCAGATTTTTTTCAAATAAAAAAAACTTAAAACAATGGACTTAACCCTTATCCTTTTTAAAATATTTTGGTTTTTTTTTGTCAATATCTACAATTCGATAAAAGCAGTGATGTTTAATGGGTGACTGTGACACTAGATAAATGCAAACACCTCGTGAACACAGTCAACTAGTAGACGGTGGACTCTTAGAAGAAATTAAAATTATATTACAAATATAAGTGCCAAATTTCGTTTTAAACTAGGATTGCAGGACTTTAATGGAGGAAAAAGAGCACGGATTACCTTAGGAATATGGAGGAGCGCGTCGTCAACCTCCACTATCAAGTCGATTACTAACTTTGTTGCTACAGACCTATAAAAGCCAAGCTTTCCTCAAGCAAATCAGAGATCCGTGCAGCAATATTGCACCAATTAACAGGCACAAGGAAAAAAAAAAAAAACCCAACATAGATATTTCAAACAAATCTCAGTACCTACGCAGGTGAAGATCTGACTTGATTCTGCACAGAATACCTGCCCAAATGATATGATATTCTTAATTCAAGAACATACCCAGATTGGCTTTTAGTGGATAAGTCATTGATGGTAGTGTTCCCCTTCATCATGCTCATCTTCATGCTAGTCTCCCATTTCAATTCTTCATTTCATGCAAGTGCAATCAATCACATTGAAGAGAAGGGTAGTGTTGTGTTGTAGTGAGGTAGCAATTCAGGCCAGAATCCAATGTCCTGTCATCGTTTAATTTGAGATCGAACTACTCATGGCATCAATTTAATGTGCTAAAGACATGATAGGTCCATGTCAAAGCTGGAAATCATCTTAAGCCTGTGAAGCCTTTTGATAACCTCAAACTGCCAAGAATCTTACACAGCCTTTGCAGGTGACAAAAGTTGTGGAATAAACTGTGCTGACAAGTTCAAATAACAGGCAACCTCACAAAAGCCGAAGACAGTGATGATGTACAAAACAAAAGCTTATAACTCAAAAGTAACGAGAGGATATAGGTATGGCCAAACTCCATGTGACTTCACTTCTATTCTTTTGAAGTATTACTTTATTTTTTTTATGATAAAATCTTCTCTCTTAATACATGGATTTAGTAGGATACCAATTAAACATTTTATATTTATTATAATTCTGAAATTAAATATATTCATTTTTTATGATAAAATCTTCTCCCTTAATACATGGATTTAGTAGGATACAAATTAAACATTTTATATTTATTTTAATTCTGAAATTAAATATATTCATTTTAATTTCGAATCTAAAAATATAGTAAGAAGATAATTCGATCACTAAATAATTTACGATATTTATGGAAAAATTGTGTGAAGATAATTTTGAAGGGTAAGAACATAATTTGTACAACTGGACGAACCATATAAATTATTCTTGATTTTATGTATTTCTATCTATAATTTTTTTTAGAGAATCGTTCAAAATTAAATACAAATTTATTAAAATCTAAATTTTTTTTTTTTTTTTTTTTAATTTGATATAAAATTGATTAAAATGATGAATCCTTATTTGTAAATTTATATGTAATTATGTCGAGAGGTATAATTATTTTAAAATAGAATCATAAATTGAATTATAGCCGGTAAGTTTAAAATAGAATCATAAATTGAATTATAGCAGGTAAGTTTTTATAGGCACTAGCATATTGATGATGATAGTTTCTGGATTCTTGTGTACATTTTTCGAAAAGCCTAATTTTAGGGTGAACATTTAACCTATCTTTAAAGGTAAGAAGCAAATTGATGATAGGAAGAGAGTTATACTAGAATATATAGATTTAGTTTAAATTTATATATTTAGTATAGCTTTCTTCCTATCATCAATTTGCTTCCAAAAATCTTAAATATACAGGGATCTAAAAACTTTCATCATCAATTTTGTTTAAAAATATTATTACAAAATGATAAAGTTTAATAATAAAAATATATTTTTCATCCGATAAATAGAAAATTAATATATATATATATATATATATATATATATGTGGCCAATTTGTTGGGAATTGGATAATCCATCCCTCCCCTTAAATGGCGGTGTAGAAGGATAGTTCAATGCTTCCTATGTGTTTCGTGGCATGTGCTTAACACTAGGGATGCGTTTGTTTACTAACACCTACGATTTTAGTGTAACAACATTCATGACTCCAACAAGTAGTATCAGAGCCAAAAGTCTTGAGTTCGAAATACATGACTCGCATTCACTCTGGCTCCAGTGTGTTCGAAACACACAACTCGCATTCACTCCCGCTCCAGTGTGTTTCAACGCTCCCGTCTGTTTCAACACAATTGAATAAACTGGAAAATGAATACAAAGAATTGGAAAATCAGTCGGTGAGTTTGAGTGGGATGGACGGACTGAGGAGTCAATTCGTCTGTCCGATCCATTACTCCGTCCGTGGAATTGGAGAAGACTCCAACCCAATTGGATAAACCGGAAAAATGAATACAAAGAATTGGAAAATCAGTCGGTGAGTTTGAGTGGATGGACGGACTGAAGAGTTAATTCGTCTGTCCGATCCATTACTCCGTCGGTAGAATTGGAGAAGAAGTAGATGAGGTTTCTTCAAACAATATTGCTCTGGCTGGATATACTATAGCGACTACAATGAACATAGCCAAACTTCGAAATGTCATAAGACCTGCTTCACTTACAGTGAAAAAGTCCCAGAAAATCCCTAAGGGAAGGCTTAAAATGAATACATTTTATTTGAGATCCATCTCTACGTAGAAGGAAGGCTTAAAATGAACCCATTTTATTTGAGATCCATCTCTACGCAGGGTTGAAATCAATCGAGGAAGACCCCATTTAAAATTCACATGATTTGCTAAATTCTCTGACCATTTCCCAGTGAAATCAATCGATAACTTGTGATATAATATGTATACTTCTCATTTTTTAGACGTTAATGCATGATTTATTAGAAATACATTTGCGTCACCTATGTCCCACTGCGGCGCGCAGATATCAATGGGGTCGGGAAGAACCTGCAGCTGAGTAATCAGGATTTGGAACTATCTCGCATGGCGCTGCATCGATTCGAGAACACTTCAACCACACGGCTCTGGTACGACGTGGCTTAGATGAAAGCCAGGAGACGTTCAAAGTGGAGATCGTGCTAGGCAGATATAACTGAGCGTGTTATTGGGATACCTAGCTTTCAATCCATTTCATAATGTGGTGTTATAGTTAGAACCCTTTTATTAATTTATAAATAAACATTATATTTATCTAATTTTTGAATTAATTGTTACATAAATCAATTAGTGAGTGAATATTGATAAACATTAAAACAATTTTATTTAAATACATTTCAA
Source organism: Pinus tabuliformis (assembly GCA_031772625.1). Taxonomy (NCBI): domain Eukaryota; kingdom Viridiplantae; phylum Streptophyta; class Pinopsida; order Pinales; family Pinaceae; genus Pinus; species Pinus tabuliformis. The sequence continues at coordinate 163,694,329 of CM062815.1, read as the reverse complement.
TTATTAATATTAAATTTTTTATAAAAATTATTTAAATTAAAATTTTATATTAAATTATTATTATTAATTATAAAAAAATAATATATGCTATAAATATATGTAAATAATAAGATTATTTTTTTTTTAAGATTTTTAAATTGGAAATAAATTTTGTTACAATATTAAGCAGTTTACTAATACTACATGCTCAAAAAACTATATCAAGGATCATATGACACACATTCATATGTTAATTAATTAATTTAATTAATTAAATAAAAAAGGTAGGAAGGGCATAATTATTTTTGTGACAAATGACTATTGCTAAAAATATTAATATTGTATGGGTTAAATCCCTACCATCTACCTAATGATTATTGATAATTAAATTAAAATTCTTCAAGTCCTATTTGTCTTTATTTTATGATCTAATTTGTCTAAAATCCGTGAGGGATTCATTGAAATCACAAGTTTGATGTATGAACTCTTCACAATGGAAATGCCCCAAAGGTTTTTAAGGGTGTTGAACCTATAATGGAGTCAAAAAACCAGTTTAAACAACACAAATAAATATTTGACCACAAAGCAAATCAATATTTGACCATATAGCAAGCTGCGAAAAACTCAAAAAAGTCACTTAAAGACTACTCCATGTTATAACCAATGTTTTAAAACTCTGACTCCAACTTCGACTCGGCTGAGGGTTGACTCCGACTCTGACTCCGAATCGTTATCGACTCGGTTAGCTCAATTTCAATGACTCGGTCGTTGTAAAAAATACATTAAATATTTTTTTTTATAAAAACACATAATTTTAAAGATTTTGATTCATGTTTCCAAACACACAGTGTTAGAATATAGATAGAAGACAACATATGATCAAAGTAGGCTCATGAATATATCCATTATATCAAAATGGCACCAAGTGCACTGTCCAATACATACACGATGATGATATAGAGATCAAAACAAAAACACATAACCAAGGAGGCTAGAAATGGCCTCTACAACAAAAGTTTGTGACCAGTACTACTGGCTACTGCTAGAGTTGCCAACATCATCTGGCTCAGTGTTACTTGGGAGTGGGAGAGAAAGCGGGGAGCGGGAGCGACATTTTCAGAAGCTCCTGATTTGGGAGCGAATCCCGGAGGAGTTCGACAACCAATGTCACTAACATCAAGGTACATAGAGGGATTGGTGCTCTTGATTAAATACGTGTTCCATACCCTAATACATGACAAAATTCAATGGAAACATTGCAATCCCCCAATCCCGAAATCCTAAAAAACTGATAAGTCTGCTGGATTTTGAATGAAATCTAAAATTCTACTTTCTCCATATGAAATCCAATGAGGCAGGATCCACTCTCAAACATCCTGAGTCATTTCATGGTAATGTTAAAAATTTAAGTAAAAGAATGAAAATGAAGATTAAGGGAAATGTCACTTTTACTTTAACAATTTAACATTACCATGAATAGCATATCACTACTAGGGATCAGAGTCAAACAGGGAAACCCATGAGTCAGACAAGGAAGCCTAGGGAGTCCCCAAAAATGAAATTTCAAAAAAAAATGCTACTGAAGTGACTTGACTGGCCACTGTTACCGAGCCGGCCAAGTTGGCTCAAACTCGGCCTAGCCGGCCGGGTTGTTACCAAGCTGGTTGATTCGTTAGCCAACTCGAACAGCTCGGTAACAACCTGGCCGGTCGGTCCGGTTCAAAGGCCGAGTCGACTGGGTTGGGCTATGACTTGGACCAACTCGGCCGAATCAGAGTCGAAATGGCCGGTTTTTAAAACAGTGGTTATAACACCCCTAAGTCACCTAAAGATTGAGCAAATGGCCTAAGGTTGTCTTTAATGACATATTGTGCAAAAGAAATAAGACTTGGATGTAGAAAAATAACAAATGGTTTAGTAAATGGGATATTTGCTTAAACATGTGCCCTATAAACAATTGTTATGGATAAGTTCCACAAGCATATTTGGGATAAGGAGCTAGGGAGAAAGGAAAAATACTATATTGAAGTGTTTAATCCCACATAATCATCAACAAAAAGCATACATAGAGGCCAATATTTCTTGGAGATCCAAAATTCTTATTGTTCAGTTAAGGACTAATTCTCATCAACTCCATTGTGAAACAGGGTGCTAGAAAAGGCCAAAAGAAGTGTGGGAGGAAAGAGTATGTATTTTTTGTTATTCTGAAAAAGTGGAAACAGACAAACATTTCATTTTAGAATGCAAGGTCTTCAAAGAAAACGAATAAAGTTATGCAAATATTATGTTAAGTAGCTCTTGGGATAGTTTATTTAGCAAGGGGTTTGTCGAGAAACTAGGAGCGTTTGGGATAGTCTATTTGGGGAGTGCTTGGGATAAGGATAGTCTATTTAGCGAGGGGTTTGTCCAGAAACTGGGAGCGTTTGGGATAGTCTATTTAGCGAGGGGTTTGTCCAGAAACTAGGAGCGTTTGGGATAGTCTATTTAGCCAGGGGTTTGTCCAGAAGCACGTTTATTGTGAAGCTTCAGAGGAAAAGGGTTGAATACATCAACCAAATGAAGAAGCAATTTGTCCCATAGAGTATCTTTAGCCTTGTAGACGTTAAAATAATTTTCTTTCTTTCTAACGCCCCTATCGATGTAATTATAAATAATATATGTTTATTATTAGTCCTTGCACTATAAACATTGATTTGCGTATTGATCATTATTAGTTTAACATTCACTAATGCAAGTTATAATGTTAAACTTTGAAAAATAAATATTTAATTTTCAACATTATTAAAAAATATATATATTTTTTGTATATTTGATTGGACCATCACTTGAAGGTCTTATTGCAGCCTTTGCATATAATGACATGTAGATAACTACCTTGCAAAATTTGTATCATAATTTTTTGATACAATTGTGATATTCATGTGACAATTTTTAGATATTTGTGCAATAATTTTTTATTGTGAAGCTTTGCAACCACCCATAACTAAGATCCTTGAAAATAGCTCATAAAGTCACTGCCCATGATAATTTAAGCAAAAATTTACATCAAAAATGGTTTGGAATAAGATGTAAATAAATAAACTTGTGAGAAGTTATTGAACATAGTCATCATATACTTGCTCTTCAATGCTTTAATAAAGAGTAAAAATGTAAATGTGCATATTCACTAGTGATCACCACCCACCTAAATTTATGAAGTTCTTGTGCTAATTTCTCCACTTCAAATATCAATTTATTAGTCCCTACCAAGCCAAGACTATAAAAACTACTAGTTTAACATTGACCAACAAGTTATAATGTTTAACTTTGAATAATAAATTTTTATTTTTAATATTATTAAAAAAACTACTTTTGAAAATATACCCAGATTATACAAAATCTCCTCTACAAAATCCCTATCAATTATAGCTTAACCTCAAATTTAATAGACCCTATTGAGAAAGCTAAATGCATAACTTATGGTATTAAGGAGATCCCTCTATTATGATATCGTTTGAGATGAGATTCCCATCTATATTATTGTTCGAGCTCCCATCTTATATTATGTGAAAATTAGATTTTGAACCATCAAGTATGATGCCAGTTTGAGATAACAGTCTCATCCATATTATTGTTGCAGCTACCATTTTATGTTGCGTGAAAGTTAGATTTTGAACCAACAAGATATGAAAGGAATAGTCGGATGAGCTCTTGATGTAATGCAAGTGAAATTTGTTCAAAAAAATTATTACAGCAGATTTGTAAATGTAAAGAACAATGTTGCATGTAGCATTTTTACAATGGTGTATGAGACTGGATGTAAAAAACATTGTTAAACGTTGATTAGCATTTATAAATGAAGAATGAAAATCAAATTATAGATGGTTACGAAGGGTCGTGTTAGTTTCGTTAAGAATCCTACAATGCAGGTCTTAAGACGGGTTACTGCAAGAGTTCTTGAGGTCATCTCCCGTTAGTCTCCTTTTGACGCTGCTGTTGCTAACAACTGAACCAAAAGAGGCTTGAGATCAAGTTTATAATGTCCATAAACGTAAGTTTGTGAGCGACCATGAAATTTGAGGACGATTCAGCAGGTGCATACGGTTAGTGTGGAAGCACGATGAAGGGTAGTAGATTTAAAATCTGATAAATATGTTCAATTGAAATTTTATTGGCGCTGTTTATTTTGATGGTAGATTTTGAAAATATTCAGAAATCCACCTGACACCAACAAAGTAAAACAAGTGGAGACACCCCTGAAATGGGGATAAGGATGAACCCTGGAATTAGGAGATATAAGGATGAACGCTGCTATGGGCATAAGCATGAACCCTCGAATTAGGAGGATGAGCGTTGACGGGTTAACCTCGATCATGACACATGTTGCCATTGCCATAACACAATTCTTTCCCAATTAAGTAAGTATATAAAAGAATTTAGATTTTTCTCAATTTTTAAATTATGAATTTTTTATTTGAGCGCAGAAGCTTATTAGGCTGATAGGCTTTTCCTATGCATCAACAATTGTCAACACTTTTACCTTCCTCTGTTCGATCATGTGAGACATTTTCAACCGTGGATTTGAAGTGTGACTGCTTTTTCCAAATATGCACATGGCAAGATATTTTTTACTGCTTTTTCCCATTCTTTTATGTCACTCTTGGTCTCAGAGTTAATCGTTTCTTTGTTCTGCCCGTTGTTGTTGCTGTTCTTCTTCCCTGGCTTTTGGCAAGCACTGTTCTTCTTCCCTAGCTTTTGGCAAGCACTTATTAGAGTTAAGCATTTTTTATTTGCCTCGAGAGGCTGAGCTTGCAAAGGATACAATCGAGGCAATGCTGCGGCGTTAGCGAGTGATCGATCAAATCTGTGGCCTTCCCAACTTCATTTTCCATCCTTGGGAAACAATTGTGTAAAGCATGGTTTGAGTTTGACAGAGTTCTATCAGATGACAACGCTTGTCAAGCCTGGCGATAGATACTCGGAATTCTTACCAATAAATTATATATTATATTTGCTCTTGTTGTTTCTTGCCGTCTGTAATTTTATTTGATGGAGCAGACACCGAGATTTCCAGCATAGTTTATTGCTGCTATCTGCAATCTGGTTTAGGCAAAGTTGATGAAGGGAAACAGATGGCCGCCTGGATTCGAAGCTGTACCACGGAGCAGCAGTATCTCCATCCGTGTTTGCTGTAAAAACAACATACAGTAACCTTTTATCAAGATATAAATAACCTTCATTTAAATCTAGTAGTTATTAAAGCTCATATCCATTTCACTCCATCTGAGCTGATAAAAATGTGATAAAATATCCAAAGATCTAAAGCAGTTTCCTTCAACCGTTAACCTTGAAATCAGTTTCCTTCAACCGTTAACCTTGAAATTCTATTTAGCCTCTTACACAGTGGTAAAGAAAACAAGGCAAAGCTAGGCAAAGTGTGTAAATGTTTGCATTTCGAAAGTATTTTATAAATAGCCTAATTCATTTGTGTTGTAACTGCATGTTAAACGTTTTGAAGACCTTATCTAAACACTGACACCGAGGACGAGTTCAATTCTGTTAAGATGTTCAGCTGTTCACGTTGTAAACATTTAGCTTTGGAAAATTAAAATAACAAACTAAATCATCTCTTTATAATATGCATCTCAGTTCTTTGATCGAGGCATTATGTGAGTGCTTTGATTGAAGCATTATGTCATTTACATAAAAGGTAAAGTAAATACGATGAGTCCTTCCAAAAAATAATGTCATTTAAAGTTTAGCGTCTTGTATTTGACTTCATGTTCTTACAATTGCAATGGAACTTCTCTAGCTCGATTACGGTTTCCAATCTCTGAACAGTGAAAATCTTGAACAAACAATAGGCTATACATTATGCTATTCTAAGAAATTTTTGCAGAAAATTTTCACAAGAAGCTTGTTCCAACCCTTGTCTGCCTCCGTGTATGCTTTGTCTTTTCGAAGAAAGATCAACAACATTGAACAGGACTGCAGAGTGTTCGATTTTGTGCCAAATCTTCGGGACTGAAAAACTCAACGAACAAATACCTTAGTGGACCACCAAGTTCACAAAATCACATAGGCATTAACTTCTGCCAGGGAAGTGGATGTTTATAATTATGAGCAAATCATATGCGGTTTGGGTTTTTGTTTGAATAGATTTCAGTTGGCAATAAGTATGTATGTCGAGTATGTATGATGATTATGTTTATATATGTCGAATATGTGCGATGATTATGTTTAGGCTAATAGGCCTTCCTATGCATCAACAATCGTCATCCAAGCATTGAAATTTCAAGAGTTGGGTTTATTGTGCATATGAAATGGCATGTGTTCATGCTTTTGAAATTTTACTTAGAGAGAAGAAAAGATGGATTTGGTATTGCATATGAATGAGATGTATTCTTCGTATATGCTTGGCCATCTATAGAGGTTTCTTGATTTTGGGTAATTAACTTAACCTCTTGATTTTGGGTAATTAACTTACTTAAAAATGAAATAAGACATTCAATGTGTTCCTTGTAATATAGATATAAACAAAACATCTAAAGAAAATTAATTGCACAATGATCCAGTCCAAGAAAACAAGGTTTTCCACAAACCAATTAACTCTTCTAGAAAAATTCAACAATTCCAATTTAATAATCCTATCGGCCTCTCTTTGTACCTTTTGGGACAATTTCTAGTTTTACAATATAATATGATGTCATTTGATAGCTCAATATAATGTGTAACGCTGTTTATCTTTTATTAATCGGAGACGTTAATTTTATAATCCAACAAGATATCATTTTCCAACTCTATATAATTTATAAAACTACCTATATACTCATTTAGTTTAAATAAAAAAAATCCAAAAATTTAAAAATAAATAAATAATATCCGAAACATTTAAATAATATCAACTTATAACAAATTTACATTGAACTCATTTTAAATCCTTATTTAAAATAGATCTTAATTAAATACAAAACAGAGCTATCACGAAAAATTACAGACCGTTTAATTTTTTCCAGCATTGAGGTCAAACGTATTATTTACACAATTCTTTGCCTTTCACAATAAAGTGGCGGGCCGTTTGATTCTTTCAGGGATTGAAGCCGTACGTATTATATTACGTAATTCTACTTTGTTGAGTAAAAGAGAATAACTCACTTAGTGGTTAGTCAAATGTTAAAAAAAACAATATAAAAGTTCATGCAAATGGTCATAGATGAATGATTTACTTAATTCAGTTGAATCTCAAAAAATGACATCTAATATAATGCAATGCTAAAACCCCTTGATAAATTCAATTCAAAAGAGTGGAGGGAACTCTACTTGAATGGTTCATGAGGCACAATACTTGCTAAGGTTTTGCAAATGGGGTAGCAAGATAACTAGGTTTGACTGTGGGGAAAACTCCACACTTAAACGTGCTTGAGCTAGAGGCGATCTGGGATGGGTGACCTCTCATGAAGTCCTAGTTACCTGGTGCAAGCCCCGAAAATGATGATCAAGGCTATGTGATTCATTTCACTAGTTTCAATCCCACTTTTTCACCCCTGTGAGCATCACCCGATGCAATGCGTGTTAAGTGGACTATTCAAAAGTCATGAAAAATTAGTGAGTTATGACTACCTCTCATGGAAATGGTTATGTGATTCATTTCACTAGTTTCAATCCCACTTCTTCACCCCTGTGAGCATCACCCGATACAATGCATGCTAATTGGACTATTCAAAAATCATGAGAAATTAGTGAGTTACAACTACCTCTCATGGAAATGGTCATAGATGAATGACTTACTTAAGGCAGTTGAATCCCAAAAAATGATATCTAATGCTCACCCGATACAATGAGTGCTAAGTGGACTATTCAAAAATCATGAGAAATAGTGGACTATTCAAAAATCATGAGAAATTAGTGAATTACGACTACCTCTCATGGAAATGGTCATAGATGAATGACTTACTTAATGCAGTTGAATCCCAAAAAATGATATCTAATATAAAAGCTCTAGGTTTGTTGTAGATGGGCTAAGTGGACTATTCAAAAACCATGAGAAATTAGTCAGTTACGACTACCTCTCATGGAAATGGTCATAGATAAATGACTTACTTCACGTAGTTGAATCCCAAAAAATGATATCTAATATAAAAGCACTAGGTTTACTGTAGATGGCCTTTGAATTATGGGACATGGGAGAAATAAACCCCATGACAAACGTGGAACAACTTAGTTCTATATGGTCATTTTTATGCGATGCAAAATGTAGATTTTGGATATGAAACCTCCATGTTTGAATAATATTTAGAAATTTATTAATATTTCAAATTGTGTGAAGATAATTAAAATAAACTAATAGTTGTAATAAGCGGCTTGGCATATTATAAGTTTAGAATATTTCAGAATTTGATGAATAAAAATAAAGTAAAACTAATAATAGTTTTAGAATATTTCAGAATTTGATGGATAAAAATAAAATAAAACTAATAATAGTTTTGCATACTATTTAGTTGGAATATTTATGAAGCATATTATATGGTTATAATATTTCAGAATTTGATTTACTGGACAAAGTAAAAATCATTAACTTTGAATATTCCCAAATAAACAAGTAAAGTCAAAACAATTTATTTAGTTGTTGTCCCTCAGATTTCAGACTGTTTTCAAATTAAATCTGTAATCTATATCTTTCCAATGGAATTGAATTGATATAAATCAATAAATGTAATGTGCAGCGTTGCGCATCATATTTTGAGAATATTTCATAATTTGATAAATTAAGAAAAATTCAAAACAATTCACACTTTTTTTTTTGCATTTTTTAAATTAAATCTTTAATTATGTAATTTTAACTCAAAATAATGAAATAAACAAACAAATGTAATGGAAAACTTTGTAAATCATATTTATAAAATATTTTAAATTTAATGTATAGAAATACACTCAAAACAATTAACTTAAATTTTGTGTACATGGGATTTTAAACTATTCTCAAATGACACTACTAGGTTTTCACTTTTTAATATATTTTTTTACTTTTTGTTTTAGTTATTTTACATTAAAATCTAATATCAAGTGGATTATGAGTTTGAGACAAAAATATTTTAAGACAAAACTTTATATTTATGACAAAAACAATTTGGGAAAAAATTATTTTATGACAAAACTTTATATTTTAAACAAAAACAAGAGTATTTTAAGAGAATTTTTTTTATTTAAAACAAAAACAATTTGAGACAAAAATATTTTAGGACAAAACTTTATATTTAAGAAAATAGCAATTAAGACGAAACTCATTTAAGACAATTAACAATTAAGAAAAAACCATATCAATTTAAGGCAATATTATCTAACACTTGCAAAATTGACTTTGACATTGCGCCATAAATCTGTAAGTTTGCGGGCTACTACTGTCTCACACTTATGTTAAGGCTGCTATTTTACTTACCATTCATGTTATATTATATAAAGACAACTATTTGTTGGGCTCTTAGTTTTACTGGGTCGCTGACCTTGAAGAACACAACAACTATTCCTGGTAATATTCCCTAGATATTAATTCCTCTTTTGTCCCTTTGATCTCTGTTGATACGATTAGAGACAACTTTTCTATTGTTGCATTCAGGAAATTTGCAAAAAGATTCTCTCTGTTGATACGATTAGAGACAACTTTTCTATTGTTGCATTCAGGAAATTTGCAAAAAGATTCCTTGAGTGGATAGGGGATAATTATATTTTTAATTTTTGAAAATAGATATTAAATCACATGTAATTTAATCATATCAATTTCTTTCTTTTATATTATATTTTTCTTTTTTTATTAATCTTTTTTAATTAAATATAAAATTACAATATGATAATTATATTATTTTTCTAATTAATATAAAATTAAAATATAACATTTTGAAAAGTTAGAATATTTTTAACTAATTTTTAAGTATTTAATTTAATGTATATTTATTTGAAAATTATATTAAAAATTACACAAAAATAATAAATTAAAGATAATTTGATTTTAAAACAATTACAATATACATGTCACATTCTAAAAATATAATTACATTGAAAGTGTTTCTCTACAGGGTTTGGCTAGGAAGATTTGGTCAATGAGAGCATTCAATTTTCATCCTACTTTGTTAAATCAATTTTTACCACATCGCAGGATCTCGCAACTTCCGAATTTCATCTATGATCTTAGAGTTCAGTCTTCTCTTTCGTCGATTGTCTCGAGTTCGAGTCTTAGGATGTGTTTTCAGTCTCAGTGCTGCCTGCAGTTGCAATGCAACACTAGTGCGAGCCCAAGGGTGAGCAATATTGAAAATGATCCCTTGACTAAAGGTTTGGTTCTGTTGTCTCCCCGCTCTAGATTAAGCATGCTAGGGACTTGTATTCAAATTTCGAGAAGTACATATGCAATGTGTTTGTAGACTTTTCATCATCTTGTTCATGGCTACAATTGTGCTCTTTCCCACTAGTGGCGCAGGAGCAACTTGTTCCAATAGGACTTTCCATATTGTGGGATCATATCGTGTAGCCCACATATTCTATTTTGGTTGTAATAACCTTAGAATCAATCAGGGCAATAAGAGGGTATTCTCATTTGTTTCTCCCTTTTATTCCCAATAGGTCCATGATATTTATACAGAGGACAGTGATTGTGTCACAAGTCTTCAATGCATGTTATGTAGTTTAGTGGGTGACTCAAGTTACAGATGCACCAGGACTAATACTACAAAGCCAACTTTAAAGACATCATTTTCAACTTTGAAATATTCTGATTGATTTTCATTTAATTTCGCTGCAAATCATTGGCATTCTCTTTTATTTTTATTTAGGTGGGCGGCCTACCTTTCAATAAATACTCATGGTTGACGACCAACAATTCTTATACAATGGTCGAAGAAAAATCGTAGACAGGTGTCCAAAGATTCACTTATAATAACCAAGAAGTTAGCATTGTGGATTAGTTAAATGTATGTATGGCCTGTGAAACATTTTAGGGCAATTAGGGTATTTGAATCATTGGGAGTTTAGCTGAGACTTCAATCAATTAGGGTATTTAATTTGGGGAAATTTTTGCAGAATGGTGCTAGAGGGCTAGTCTTGGACATGTATGATTACGAGAATGATATTTGGTTCTGTCATTCCTTCGAGGCAACTGCTACAATTTCACAACTTTTGTAGGTCAAAATTGAAAGTCCCTTGATTAACTACTACAATTCTTTTATTGTTTAAATTAAATACGTTCGAGCATAATTTTCCACATTCAAAGTGCTATTCAGGCTATTAGGGTATTATTTTTCATTGTAAATCAATGCACCATACCTTTAGGTCCACATTATTCAGGAGATTTGAATTTACCCAAATGCTCAATAATATTGATGGTAACTAGTGAAACTAAAGCCTTGGATGTAAAGTTAAACTAGTCTTACTCATATTGAGGTCTATTTCATTTAAGAGATTTGAACCTAGCCATGTCAAGCATTAAATACATTAATAGATTACAATTGATTATAGATTTTTTCAACCCTCTTTAAATTTAACTAAACTAATATTTAAATATTTTGTTTATTTGGAATATGGGTCTATTATAGATGCCAATTGTGAGTAAATTGAAGGAGATTAAGGAATTTTTGGAAGCCAATCCCTTTGAAATCATCACCATATTCATCAAGGACTATGTCAAAGCTACCAAAGGTTTGACCGAAGTCTTCACCAAAGCTGATTTGATGAAGTATTGGTACCGAGGGCTTGCCATGCCCAAATATGGTAGTGATTGCCACATTGTGAGTGACATGGTCGTGAAAAACTATCGCCTTATAATATTTACCTCAATAGCTTCCAAAGAGGCTTTAGACTGAATCTCTTATTAGTGGAACCATGTGGTGAAAAATCAATGTAATTTTTACAAAACCTATGATCTCATGCCTTTAATGATGTATAGGGAGGGATTGATGAGAAACTATTTTGGTAGATGTAGATGTTGGTTTGGTAGTAGGATCCAACACTAAACGTGTTGAATCAAAGAATCTAATCTCAAAAGCCTAGTCATTGGTTCTCGAAAATTTCTTCCTAGATCAACCCAGTGGATCCAAATCCTACAAAGAAAAATTTGATGTACTCTTAAACATTTTGAGCATGTTTCACTAGGTTGTAGGAAACTGATAGGCTAATTTCTTAGCAGTGGATTTCTTTGAAGTGCAATTTATCACTTCATTTTTTCAATTTACACAGACCAATCTTTAACCTTAGTGGGTTTTATGACATACACATATAGGTTAAATTTTATTGATCCATGTTAAACTAGGATCCTTACGTTCACATCTATTTTGATGATTGTTTTATTTTTCTTTTAAGCACAATGGACCTAAAGTGAAAGTGGGTTCGATTTTTTGAATTTACACAAACCCCAATCATCAACCTTAGTGGGTTTTATGACATTCAAAGAGAGGTTAAATTTTATTATCCATGTTAAACTAGGATTGTTGCATTCACATTAGTTTTTTTTTATCATTGTTCTATTTTTATTTTCACACCATGCAATATTCATTGCGAAATGTTCTCACACATTCCTTTTTTTGTGTATTGCTTCAAATGTAAATCATGACAACCTAATTTGTCTTGTTTGCAGAGAAAAAGGGAAGGAAGTATTCCTCTTTCATTTACTTTAGAGCTCTAGACAGGGTATTCCTCTGGCATTTACTACAAAGCTTTGGACAACATATTCTTCTCAGAGTTCCGGAAAGGGTATTCCTCTTGCATTTACTATAGAACTCCAACTCTTGGAAGAATCCCTTTTAATTGAGAAGTCAAGTCAGGCAAACCTAAGACAGTGGGAAGTTGTTATATGAAAGAGGAAATTATTGGTTGTTCAGGAGATAATTCCACTCTTGAGTCCACTACCATTCCTTCAAGCCAAAAATAATGGCAATTCACGTCGTCTTTCTTGTGGAAAAAGGAGGGTGGGGTTACTGCACACGATCATGTACTTCCTGCAACACCACAAAACTAAAATGAAAGAAAAGGTGAGCCAGATGACATGAATTCCAATAGTGGAGATGACACTAGGGACATAAAGAAAATTAGATATTAGACGATGATCAAGAATGGTGGCATTCACATTAAAAATAGTAGTGTTATGCTTGGATTTACAATGTGAATGTGAGGTTAATTACACAGTAGTATAATGATTTAGGGAAAAAATATGGTGCTCTAAATAGTGAAGAAACAAAATCTACATGTACATCTCACCATGTTGGCAACACTAGTGAAAATCATCAACATTGTGAAAACAACCATTTACATACCCGTTTTGATTTTGGACATGAAAATTCTCATTTGGAGCATAGCCATTCTCATTCGAGACACAAGTATTCTCATTCGGAGCATAGAAATTTTCATTAAGGACACGCACATTCTCATTTGGAGCATAGCCATTCTCATTCAAGATATGGACATTCACTCATGGAGAAAAACCTTTACAACTTGGGGCATAATAATATAGTGGAACTTGGCATGTCTAAGAATCACCAACATATTCATCACAATATGGAAGATATTTTCTTAGACATCTTAGCAGATACTTGAGTGAGGGGGTCAATTAGAGTCTTTTGGCTGATGAAGTTCTGATGGAAAATACATTCCATCCGTAAGAAGAGTTTTGTCCAAACCATAAACTCGTATCTATTAAGGAAACTTTGTGCCTGTATTCAGTTCTTTATGTTTTGGTGTTTTCACGTTTATCAAATTAATAGAAAAGGAGAAGGGGAAAAATCTAAACGAGCAAACCTAAACCAGAGGTCTTTACATGCTTCTTTGAAGTAACAACATGTCTTTCTCTCAATAAGTCAAGATCCCTCTTCCGTCCAAAATAAATAAGTACCAGTGCATAGTCCTATATAAAAAAAAGGTGAAAGAAGAGAAAGGCCTCCTACGCAGAGAAGTGAAGCAAGAAAATCTGTTGGGGTATTGTTCAGGCTCGCTAGCAGCAGAGAAATGTTTGTGTTCTTGTAGTGACTCTGTCAGTGTACTGTCCAAACTTACTCGCAGCAGAGGAACACCAAATATGAAAAATTATACTCTGAAAATCTTAAGCTTGTGAACTTCACTACCGTTCCCAACTCGAAACATTGTGATAATGTTGAATTTTATGTTGAGTTTAACCGAGAACGCATGACAGGGGCTACGTCTATTCATGGGGTAAGTGGGGAGACCAAAGTAATATGGATGATGAATCAATACTCCCCGAAGAACCAAGGCCCTGTAAAAAAGAAATTAATGGAGTGTGTTGCTAGGTGTTGTAGCTAATACAACACTTCCCTAGCAAATAGAGAAAGATGTCCCCTGCCATCACTCACAAATGTATTAAATTTAATATTGTAGAATCCATCATTAGGAATCCAAACCGACTAGGTAGAGTAGAATCCCATCACTTCCTTCTCAAGGGTAGTGGACAATATTTATTTATTGTTCATTCTACAGGAATGAGCTCCTTCTGTATCATCCATTTTTATAAAACCAGAGTAAATTTACGGTGGAGACAATATCTATGGAATCCTTGTTGCCTAGAGGGTGGAGATATTGCTCTCTAGAATCCCTGTTGCCTAAAGGGTGGAGACATTAATCTCTAGAGCCCCTTACTGATTAAAGGGTGGAGACATTGATCTCTAGAGTCCCTTACTGATTATTTTGTGGGGGGTATATATCTCTGGAGTCCCTCAACAATAATTGGGTGGAAGAGATTGCCTCTAGAATCCCAATAAAGGTCTAAAAAGTTGTACATGGTGGAGGTAGTATAAACCTCTGGAATCCCTAATTCATACCAACATATCCCCAAATTTCCTATTTGAGGTATTTCCATCAATCACAACTTTGTCATAGATCAAAATTGTTTCACTTGATAGAAATAGTAAGTACTCTCGTATGCATGCAATGTATGGAGAGTTAAGTTAAGTGAAGGAAAGCAAGTTAAGTCTAATATTAGAAGTCAAGTGAGTCAAAGTTAAAAATTTAATTCCTTGTCAAGAAAGGCTATGTTAAAGAAAAGAAAAATGGTGATTTATGTTAGAGTGAAATTAGAAAAAATTAGTTAAAGCATCAAGCCATAGTTTTCATGAGGAAAAGAAAGTTAGATTTTGCATAATTCCATATTTAGAAAGTTTAGTACTTATATACATGGTTGGGTCATTGTAATGTGAAGTAAGAAGAGAGAATAACAACAACTTGGTGGATGTATGTGAGAGAATAATTAATGAATAAAACTTATTTATTCAAGTAGAATCTTGTGTACTTATTTGTCTTGTGTTTGTATGTTTATCTCTGCTTTTAAATAACAAGGGGTATCAAAGCAAGGTTTATCAAAGGTTTCGAAGAACAAAAAGAGTTAAGAAAGTCATGAGCTACTTCCACTAAGAACCTTGTCTGTTGTGAGTAGTGATCCAGATTTAAATAGGAATGCAACAAATTACATATATAACCATAAATACAGAGATGCAATTTAAATAACACTTCATTTCATTAATATCAGATACTGAAATATGCTGACAAACTGAATGGAAATAAGACTAGCTCAAGTGATGCTTGCTTATCTCTGAGAAGAGATGCGACAGCTACATGCCTCTGAACTTAGTTACAATGAGGCTCAAGGGCCTTTTTATTATTGAATAATGAGATAAAACCCTAAACAACCAAAACCCTAACCCGGGGAGATGTAATACCAAGAGTTTATAGGCCCTATTGGGGTTAGTTGGGCAGCCAACTTATCGGGGTCGTAACTTGGTCATATTATCTCTGTTTAACGTGTATGATAACTCGTTGGAAAGATCTCTTCGAGAACTGTAGTTGCCCATGTGATTGTCATAACAATCACTAAAGCCATTTTTCCAAAAAATAAATGAATAAATAAAATAAAATTAAGAGCTTCAAAATGGCTCCACAAGTTTAGGACCCAAAAAACTACCAAAAATAGTAAACTATGCTACCATTAAAGAAACTGGAAAACTGAAAGAGACAATGGTGGCGGTCCAAGTGAGATAGGTCGATGGCTACAAACATCCACTTGGATCATTCCTCAGCCCTTAGGAAGCAATGGTCCCCATTGCCTTGAGTGCCTACATGAGATGTGGAAACTTTTGATGAACTTGGTCTCTAGTTTGATGTACTACAATTTTTGATGTGTCTAGTAATGGTGGGAAGCATGGTCGAGGGCAATCCACATTGAACACTCGGTGCAAGCCAAGGAATGGGGGAATGTTGTGCTCCAAAGCATTATTTCCAACAACCTTGGTAATGGTGTAAGGACCATATCAGAGTGGTATGAACTTCTGATGGGCTCTTGTAAGGTGTTCTTTCTACAAATGCAACTAGAGTTTGTCGCCCACTTGAAACTTATGTGGCACCCGATGTTGATCATGTCACTTCTTGTACTTGACATTTTTCATAATGGACCAACGATATATCTTTAACCCATTTTTAGGGGTAGGAATCAAATTGATGATAGGAAGAGAACTAGACTAGAATATATAGATAAAGTCTAATTCTTTTATCCTTTTTCTATATATATTCTAATCTAAATCTCTTCCTATCCTCAGTTTGCACCCTGTTAGTGAAGATAGGTGAAGTGTTCACCAAAAACGGTAAATGCACACAAAAATCTAAAAACTTTAATCATCAATATTATAAATTGAATGTTTAAAAATATATTTTTAGCGATAAATAGAAAAGATATAGATATGGCCAATTGGATAAACTGGGAAATGAATAGAAAGAATTGGAAAATCACTCGGTGAGTTTGAGTGGAATGGACGGACTGGAGACTCAATTCGTCTGTCTGATCCATTACTCCATCCGTCAAATTGGAGAAGAAGTAGATTAGGTTTCTTCAAACACTATTGATCTTGCTGGATATACTATAGTGACTACAATGAACATGGCCAAAATTATCATAAAACCTGCTTCACTTACAGTGAAAAGGTCTCAAAAAATCCCTAAAGGAAGGCTTAAAATGAACACATTTTATTTGAAATCCATCTCTACGTGTAGCGTTGAAATCAATCGATGAAGGCCCGATTTAAAATTCACATGATTTGCTGAACTTATCTGACCATTTCCGAGTGAAAGCAATGGATAACTTGTGATATAATATGTATACTTCTCATTTTTTAGACATTAATGCATAACTTATTGGAAATACATTTGCGTCGGCTATGTCCCACTGTGGCGGGCGCGCAGCTATCAATGGGGTTGGGAAGAAGCTACAGCTGAGTAATCAGGATTTGGAACTATCTCGCATGACGCTGCATCGATTCGAGAACGCTTCAACCACCCGGCTTTGGTACGACGTGACTTAGATGAAAGCCAGGAGACGTTCAAAGTGGAGATTGTGCTTGGCTGATAACTGAGCGTGTTAATGGGATACCTAGCTTTCAATCTGTTGCAACGCTTTTATTAATGTGGTGTTATAGTTAGAGAGAATAAAATAAATATCATATTTATTTAATTTTTTAATTAATTGTTATATAAATCAATTAGTTAGTAAATATTGATAAACATTAAAACAATTCTAATTAAATACATTCCATTCTAATTAAATACATTTCAATTATTATTGTTAATATAATTTTTTTATAAAAGTTATTTCAATTAAAAATCTATATTAAATTATTACTATTAGTTAATAGAGATCTTTTCGGTAGTTTCTCCTTTTATTATTCTGTTATTCTCCAATTGGCCGATTGATTTCAACTCTCTGCAGTGGAACCACTGTTTTCCAACTCAAAACTACAATGGATGAAACGATTATGATCCTCTCTTTATCGCGAAAGCTTACGAATGAGATTTTGTGCTTAATTGTTGTGAGTCAAATCTATCATGGCCATAGTGGAGTTTTCATCTTTCTCTATCAATATTTACTCATATTCAACCAGAGTTTCTATAGTGGAACCATCAATCGCTAGCAGTGAGTAATGATCCTCGTTGTCTCTCTATCATCCTAGAAAATGAAGGGATTTTGAGCGATTTTTGTTCGCCTGTAGCATGCGGCAACCAAAAACAAACAAACAAACCAATGATAAATCAGAGCCAAAAAACAACCAAATTTCAAAATTAATAATTTTTTTTGGGTTCCTACGGTGGAATTTTTGGTTTCCACATTGAGGTAGGTTGTTTCCCCCTTTCTGTCCATTACTCTAGTTGAACACGTTTTTTAATTTTGAAACCATTAATGTGTTGGCTACACCAGGTGACATTCATGTTTGACATTCATTTTTTTCACTAACCATGTTGGTGAGTTAGTGACAGTGGAACCTCAATTTATAAATTATTTACTAATTTTGTAGATGCATGATAGCATCGGATGTTATGAACTAATTTGAATATGTAGAATAATAAATGCTATATGTAGAAGCGATGTAACTTCTTTCAAAATGAATCGCTTCATGGAAGTGAATCGCTTTACTTTAATACTTTCTTTCTCCTCAGTTTGTCAAAGGTCTTAATAATTGACCATATCTATTTAACGGTGATAGAAATCGACGGTACTGTTTGTAATAAAGCTTCAAAGTTTTTACCCAATTGAAGTTTTTGTGAAAGATTGATGCCAGGTAGGGGTTGTGATTAAAATTTTATGTTGGATTTTACTCCTTTCAAGTTTACTGCTCTTGTATAAGAGTGATTTGATCACTGATATCCTAGAACTATAGTTTATTTAGTTAATGTTTTGATGGTGAAGCTGGCTTGTAAACTACTTATGAAAGGACTATAGTGTTGGATACCGTTGAAATGAGGAGCATGTTTATGCTGTGGATCTTTATTTAATGTGGGTATTTGGGGTTTTTTTATATTTTTATGCATTATTGGGAATATGGAAATAAAAACTATGTAATTTTTTTTTTATAATAAATGCAAAGCGTTGCAATTTAAAAAAAAAAAAAAACTTAAATAAAAAAAAAAACTTACATCAAGATAATAGAATTAATTTTATTATTTAATTAAATTAATGTAATTTTTTACCTTAAACCTTACACTTAACACAAAAATTTAAAATATAAAAGGAACTAATGTACTCAATGATGAACTCATTACTATACTCCTAACATTAAGATAAAGAATAATAAAAGCTTAATTCTTATATTATAACTTTAAAGTAAAATCATTGAAAATTAAGTTTTAAGAGAGACACTACCCATAACAAAAAAAGGAATTCAACATATCTGTATTATATACTTCATTCGTAACTAGTCCTCAAATCAATTTTATAGGTTTAGCATAAGTTGTTAGAAGAATAGTTTATTATCCTCTCTACCCAGATTTAATTCTCAACTTCTGCTAACTCATAAGTTATTCTTATATCTGGCTTGAGGGTTGTTAGATATACTTTTGGTGCTTGAGATCAATGAATATACTCATGGTGTTACTCTAGTAGTTGAAAGGTTTTATCCTGGGCTTTGTCTAGATTATTCACGATGGTTAATGAATACAACGAATACACAAAATGTATTATGTACTCAAACACTCACCAAACTAAAATATAGAAAGGAAAATGGAAACACATAACATGCTTACATATTTAACTTTCTATGATGATCCAATATATTTAGGGATTATCTTCAAGTTTAGTCAAAAGAAATCCTTGATTGCAAATTATAAATGTAGAGCACAGATGCAACATAATTTCTTTTGGACCAACCAATTCTTTTTCTACATAGAAATTGTGTTCAATAAGGTTTTATATATGAGAAGAAAACTAAAAAATATGCTAGTAAAAATAACCATAACCATTTGAAATTACATAAATCATCTGCATTTGTAAAAGGAAACATTGATTCATATGTACCTTTTCCAACCATACTCTCAAGGGTTTCCACAATAAGGACACATGTATCCAAAACAATATCCCAAATACTATGTAGGTCATTTAATCCCTAAACACAATTTTGTGTGTCATGAATATGATCTCCTTAATGAAGGGGATATTTTTATAGCATGTACAAAATCAAAACTAATAATAATGATACAGTCTAGGAAAAAGAAAAATTTCACAAAATAAGATGTATAAAAAATATGATTTTTTATTATTAAAGAACTAAAATACAATGATAAATTGAAAAGTTAGGAAACTTCACAGAGATATTGACTTGCATCCCCAAACTTCTACAAAAATGCTCAAGGGATGGTAAGTGCTCTTGCAAACCAAGAGTTGATTTAGCAATCAGAATAAGATAATATGCATACAAAATAACCCTTATAACAAACTTGACCAAATAGATACCAGCACCTCCTTGCAGATTTAACCACTCCTCAAGCTTGTTGATATATAAACCAAAAAGGGTAGGAGATAGTGGGAAACCTTGCTTGACTCTGATATTGCTTCTAAAACTTTCAAAAATGCCTGCTGAAGTTATAATTTTGACTTTCACCTCTTCATATAGCTTATGCACAACTGCTCTCGAATGTTTAGGAACCCCAAGTTCCTCCATTTTGTGCCAAAGCTCATCCCTGGGAACCGAGTCAAATGCTTTTCTGAAATCAAAAAAGCAACAAAAGACTTCTTCCTTTTTCTCCCAAACTTTTTCAATGATGTGCCTTAAAGTTATACAATGATCAACTGTGGAATGTTTAGGTCTAAAACCTGCTTTCCCTTTAGCACACTTATCTCTTTCTTCTGCCTACTTGCTAATTTTTATTTTCTAGCATGCTTCCAAATAGCTTTGAAAACAAAGGGTTTATCATGATGGTCCTATAATTGGAGGGATTATTGACGTCACCACTCTTGAAAAGAGGTATTGCCAGACTAGTTGTCCAATTTGTGGGGAGCCCCTGTTGTATGATGTTGTTGAATATTTTTGTAATGTGAGGTGCAAGAATATTTGAGCCCCACTTTAGATATTTTGCTTGGAGTTCAACTAAGCCTTTTGCTTTTCCAACAACCAACTTCTTGATACCTATCTCTACCTCTTGCATCGTGAATATTTCAGTATCATTGTTGACCAAGGGGGGAGGGTCAACCTTGGGATCCTGCTCATAGAGTTGTCTTGCATAGTCAAACCATTTAGAATTTGTAATATTATTTCCAGTTGTATATTTTTCGGTTGGAGCTCCTTCCAAAATAATTTGGGATTATTTTCCCAAGTGAGATTAGTTCTTCCCTCCTTGAAACCATGAAATCAGCCTTTTTCTTGCTTAATACCTGCTTGTAAGCTTTGAGCTTTATGTTGCCTTGTTTGAATATTTCCACATTCTCCTTGACCTTTTTCATTCCTCGTCAAACCAAGCATTAACCGAGAAGCAATTTGTTTCAGACTTCTTAATGTTTTCTCTTTTTCACTTTGCAAGTGTGCATTGAATTAGAGGTGTTAATTCATGACTATGAAGGTTGTGAATTGTAATTTTCTCCTTCTCGAAGAGCCTCTCTAGTGTCATTTTGAAGATATTACAATTTTCTGGGGTCAAAATAATTCTACCGTGTGGGAGATTTTGTTGGACATGCTGAATTTTTTTCTCTAATTGTTTCTTTCCAATCCAAGAGAAACATAAATAAATAAATTGAATTTTGATATGATTTTAAGTCCCATAGCTGATCTCCAATCAAAAGTTCCTTCATTTTATCACACAAACCATGTGAGAAAATTACATAATCTACTACACTTTCTCCATTGTAAGTATTGCAAGTGAAATTACCGGACTTTGCCCATCTAGTCAAGCCATTACAAATGACTAAATCAAAGGCCGCACATCAAGTAAGAAATTGTTCACCAAAGAGATTGCAACCCTTTTCCTCTGAAATTATTTCCCACTGATGATTACTCTCTTTTGTAAGCCAAATTGGGTCGTAATCATCTTTACAACAAAGAATGCTAGCTTGCTCACTTGTAGTCCTAGAATTGAAATCACCCACTATAAGGACTTCACCTAGCTGTGAATATGTTGCAATATACGCTTTTAAGGCTACAAATGGATCTTTGTGGTCAAGCCTTCTAGCTTTGTATATTTTTGAAACCTACGGCGCAAAATAGCATGTTGTAATTCTGATGTGGTTTCCATTTTCTGATATTTTAAACCAACTGAATTCCTTATTTGAGTCTTCTTTTTCTAACTAAATGAGATGACCTTATTTCTCCCTTACTAAAACCATGATACTCCGTGCCCTTTGACATTCCCTGTTTCCTTGTTCCACACTGCCATCTTCTAGTATCCTTCAAACAGAGGTGTCTTGGACCCTTCATGCTCATGTGTTTGTATGAGGCAAATTATGTCTCTATCTTCCGCAATAGGCCCTAGCCTAAGTCCTCATCTCCATGGGTAATCTCTGCAGTTCCAGCAAACTAATCTTAAGGAACCTTGGGTGTGACTTGATTGCTATTTATTTTGACATGCAAGACGCACATTTGTGTTTGTGTCCCTGCTTTCCCATACTAACCTTGCTTTCTGATTTCCTATTGAAGAGTTTGTTGCCTCTTCTTTATTACCATCTTGTTGCTCTAATTATACATAACTATGCGACAATATATAATATGTCATTATGTTTATTAATGTAATTATACTATAATGTAATGTCATTATATATCTTAAATTTTTCTAATATGATTACTTCACAAATGGTATGAAAATGTATAATATGTTTTTACAATATTACTAATAACTTATTTCTCTGATGTAGGTATATGTCAAGTAGTGTTTTGAATAACTTGCAAAGCCTTATACATTATACAGGATGATGTGGCAACCAAATGGACCATATCACCTTTTTGTGACCCATTAGGAAAGTGTCAATTGAACGTGACATTAAGGGGATTTTGAGGCCTAAAATGGACCTCCTAAGGAAATTATAAAATAATAGTGGAAATAATAAAATAAGATTACATTACATCATCAAATTTTAAAGGGAAAAAAGAAAAAACTATTTTTTCAACTCTTATTTTCAACTAATCTCCCTATGGCTTTACTCAAATTTTGAGTGGGAACACTTATTGGATGTATACTTTGATTCCTCATCCAAGGAGTAGTCATGTTGCATACTTTCGATGGACCCTGCTACACGAAAAATGTATTTCTCATTTTTCATGTAGTAGGTCCATCAAAAATATGCAAGATGGGTACCCCTTGGATGGGGAATTAAATTTTGCATCCAACGAGTACTCTCGCTTGAAATTTGAGTAAAACCTTTGGGAGATAAGTTGAAAATACAAGTTGAAAAAGTAGTTTTATTTTTTTTTAATCTTTTTACTTTTTTAGCCCAAAAATGGTGAATCATCCCCCATTGTTGACACCATCATCTTGAATCATATTGGTTCTTGTAAAGTTTATTTTGGTTGTACATTTTTCATAGGAGGCCCATTTTAGACCTCAAAATTCTACAAATTATAAACCCAAGGGAACAATAAACCCTGGGGATCAATACTAAAAACCCAAGGCATTATAAACCTAAGGGAATAATGTTAAACCCTTGGAATATGAACCCTTAGATTAATAAACCTAAGAAACAATAAACCCAAGAGATAAAAATTATAAACCCAACACATATAAACCCTAAGATAAATATTTAAACCCTAAAATAAACATGGTTGACCATGGTTGATTTCCATATTGAAATAACCCTTGTTGCAATGTGGTGGCTGACCATGCTTGACCATAATTGACTTTCATATCGAGACAATCTTTGTCACAATGTGACACTGAACCATGGTTGATTTTCATATTCAGACAATGTTTGTCACAATGCGACATTTGACCATGGTTGACCATGATTGATATTATAAACCCATGGGAATAATAAACCCTAAGGGATTGATATTATAAACCCAAGGGATTAATAAACCTAGGGGATTAATACTAAAACCCTAATGGATTATGAACCCATGGGAATAATATTAAACCCAAGGGACTAATATTATAAACCCAAGTTATATAAACCTAAAAATAAATAGTGTAAACACCAAAAGGAACATGGTTGACCATGGTTGATTTTCATATAGAGACAATCCTTGTCACAATGGGATGTTGGACCATGTTAACCATGCTCAACCATGGTTTATTTTCATATCAAGACAATCTTTGCCACAATGTGATGGTTGACCATGAATGATCATGGATGACCATGTTAGAGTTTATAAGGCTTGTCGTGGTTGACCATGCCTGACCATGATTATCATATTGAGACAATCTTTGTCATAGTGTGAAGTTGGGCTATGGTTAAGACGATGATTGATTTTCATATTGAGATAATATTTGTCACAATGTGACATTGGACCATGGCTAAAAATTATTAACCATTATTGACCGAAATTTCTTTTGTAAAACATGGTTGACCATAGTAAAATAATCTTTAACCCTAAGGTAAATATTATAAACAATAAAATAAACATGGTTGACCATGGTTGATTTTCATATTGAGACAATCCTTGTCACAATATGATGTTAGACCATGCTTGACCATGCTTTCCTGAAGTATTAGACATTGAATCATTTCTTGAAATTTTAGTTCTCTCCATTGAAATATATTCCTCCGCATCTCGGTTAGTTTCTTCTCGCCTTTCCTTGCCCGCATTTTTCCTCTCCTTCTTTAAAAGATACTCCCCTGTTTCTTCCTGAATTCATTGAATGAAAAATCGGTGAATTAAAACTCAAAAGGGAACTACACACAATGATTTAAAATTTAAAGTAATTGAAATACAGAGATCAACACTATGGAGAATTACAAAATATAAAGATCGCTATGATTTAAAATTTATAGTGATTGATAGAAAATGTTCCAGACTATGGGCTTACTACTCCCTCGGGTTTATAATATAAAGCCCTTGGATTTATTATTCCCTTAGGTTTATAATATCAATCATGGTCAACCATCATCAATCATAGCCAAGCACGGTCAATGATGGTCGAATGTCACATTGTGACAATGATCGTGTCAATATGAAAATCAGCCATGGTCAACCATGTTTATCTTAGTGTTTATAATATTTATCTTAGGGCATATATTCCTTGGGTTTGTAACATTAGTCCCTTGGGTTTAATATTATTCCCTTGGGTTCATAATCCATTGGGTTTATTATTCCCTTGGCTTTATAATATCAATACCTTGGGTTTATTATTCCCTTGGGTTTATAATACCAATCATGGTCAATCATAGCCAACCATTGTCAACCATGGTCGAATGTCACATTGTGGCAAAAATTGTCTCCATATGAAAACCATGGACAATCATGGTCAACCATGGTTGATCATGGTCAACCATGTTTTATAGAATCAAACATGGTCAAACATGGTCCAACATCATATTGTGACAAATATTGTCTCGATATGAAAAGCACCCATGGTCAACCATGGTCAATCATGGTCAACCATGGACAACCATGGTCGATCATGGTAAACCATGGTCAATCATTGTCAACCATGTTCGGATGTCATATTGTGACAAAAATTGTCTCGATATGAAAATCGACCATGGTCAACCATGGTCCACTCTCGTATTATGACAAATATTGTATTGATATGCAAATCAACAATGGTCCAACATTACATTGTGATAAGAATTGTCTCAATATGAAAATCAACCATGGTCAACCATGTTTATTTTAGTGTTTATAATATTTATCTTAGGGTTGATATACCTTGGGTTTATAATATTAGTCCCTTGGGTTTAACATTATTCCCTTGGGATTTTAGTATTAATCCCTTGGGTTTAATATTATTCTCTTGGGGGTTTAGTCTTCCCCCAAACGAACAAGGAGTAGCATGAAAAGATGAACGACGAGATGATGTAAGTATTAGGATGACGTGTCCTGGAAAGTCAACACAATGAAGAGGTCAAAGGCCTGGGAAATTAATTGAAAGAGGCCAGGATCAGTTGATGGCAGAAAATATTTTCATTTCCCTAAGTTTGTTTTACGGGAGGTATTGAAGTGTGTACTTGAAGACACATCAGGATGATGAGGACTGGGAAAATGTGGTAGAGAACCAATAAGGAGAGTGTCAAGATGATGTGTAGAAGTAACAAGCTAATAAAAGAGCTAGGACATAGGTCATGAGGAAAGGCCACATGAAATTATGAAGAGTGAGTGCCGAGGAATAAAGTTGGATGTGAATTATTATTTTGTTGTTGAAAAATTAGCCGAGTTAATAGAAGGGCTTAAGGAGGATTTATTTTGCGCTAATTAAAAGGTAAATTTATAATCACGCACTCATATAGAGTTTCAACTAGGTGGTTCTCCCCAAATCTAGGTTGTTGATGCATATTACATATGAAGAATTTTGGTTGTGGTGGTTTTTGATAAGGGTTGTTTGAAGAAAACATAGAAAAAGTGTTTTTGGAGGGGAATTGGATCAAAGGATTGGACCAAAAGGAATACTGTTGGGAATAGGATCTTGGTACATATGTTATAAAATATGTATGATTTTTTGTGTTTACTCTGGTCATGAAGAATTGTGTTTACAGGTAGAAGAGAGAAAGATTGCTAGAAACTAGTGTACAAGTGAAGTTATGATAGAGGAATAATGAAATCAAGTAGAAATATCAAGTGGAGGAACTATGAAAAAAACTCGACAGCAAGATGGAATTGTTGAAGAGAGGAAAACATAGTTCTTAAGAGAAGAAAGAGGTGTGAAGCAGATGAAGATGAAAAATCCTGGAAACTTTGAATGTTGAGGAGAAGAAATGGTCTAGGAGAGGGAGAGCTTCTACTACAAAGAACCAGAAGAAGACAACTTTTGAAAGTTGAGGTTGTATAGAAGTTGCAAAAGGTAGTTCCATAGTGATTTTCGATAGAATTGCCAAGAGAAAGAGAAAAGGAGGATAGCAAGAGGAGAACATGGTATTGTGACAAGTGGTAGACTTGTTGCAAATATGGAAAAGGCTTGTTGCAACTCACAAGTGAACATGGAGAGTCCACAAGAAGGAAAAATAAATATGATTATTGATGGTCATGTGATGGGTTTAGAGGAAATTCATCATCAAATGAAAGGGAATGCTAAAGTAGTTGGCATAAAGAGGATAAATGATGAGGAGTTTGAGAGAGAGATGGTTGAGTTAAGAGAAAAATTCAATCATTTGAAACAGTTGCTACAAGAAAGCTAAGAAGAAAAGAGATGTGGATAGACAATGGAGCGGAAGAAGGTAAGATAGAATCCATTACAAATGAAACTAAGGAAAAAGATGTATTATAGATTAACGGAAGAACTTAGAGTAGATGAGTATGAAATCATTGTTTTGAACAAATTTTATTTCTTGATGTAGAAGAAGCCAAAAATTTTGAGGAAGAATTTATAGACAACCCAATGGACTATCGATTTAGTTCGCATCAACATGAAGATGAGGCAACTGAGGCATTGAAAAAAGAACCTTATGTTTTTTAATATGGCACATAATCTATGTATGCAAGTTTGAAGGTGATGATCAATACTTAAATCATTTGTTTCTGCAGGTTGATGAAGAAATAAGACTTCTAGAATAGATGGTAATGATGGAGAAATTTTGCAAGCATGTATTTATTGACCTTAGATTTTATAGGGAAGTTGTTATCACAAATGAATTTGAATGAGTACAAACCTTAATTTTAGTTCTAGAGGAAGATGAGTTAACATCATCTCATGGAAATTATGCAAGTGCAGAAGATGGAATAACATCAAAAGGTGGAGAATTACTTCATGAATACATGCTCAAAGAGATTTCAATACTAATTGAAAGTCTCATGACAGAGGAAGAAAGCACAAATGAAGATAAGATAGACATTTTGGAGGATTGGCTAACTGAAGATCCAAGTGTTGAATATTGCATGGAAGACACAGGTACTATTCTAGGTGATTTTGTTGAATTGTATAAGGAGTTGAATTTCTTGGAGGAGAGGATATAAATAAAAAATACTACTTATTCAACTTACAAAAAAGGAGTTAGAGGAAATTGCATTTAAAAATGAGGAGAAGACTCCAAAATGTGATTAGTGGATTGAAAAGAGTTTTATAAGTCTTATGATAGAAGAGGATATGTAATAGCTTGAGGATAGTGACATTAGTGAATTTCATCCAAAGATAGAGGTTGATAAAGTGATTGATGAATTGTGGATGCTGATGAGGAAGACATCTAGGAGAAGACACTACAGACAGAGGAGGACAAAAAACAAAGAGATGAAGCTGACCAAAGAAATTTGTATCAAAAAATATACGGGGAAACAACTGCATAAAGTATGGAATCCTAGAGAATTAAAGGAAAGAGAGTAGCAACAATGCAACAGAGCAAATAAGAATCTACAAACTAAAATTTGGGACCCGGGAGGATTTTCATTAGCATATGAAAGCACATGGTCAGGAGACCATGAATTTTTTTACCTTGCGAGTACAATGCAAGAGCATCTTACCTCCAAGTCAAAACACATTTTTAATAGACATAGAGATATTTAATTTTCAAGGGAGTTGGTTCCTAATTAAATGTAATTATTTAATTTATTGTATTTTGTACATTTTTAAGGAAAACTAGAGAAATTATGAATATTGTAATAAGATCTACTTGTAAGAAGATATGTCGAGAATGTTGAGTGAGTTAGAGATATTTTAGAGTTAGTTATATCTGTTAGAGGATAGGTGGATCTAGAAGATCCTAGAATAGGGATTCATTGAGGATTTGTGGATATGAACTAACTATAATTAAGAATTCTATTTTAAATAATTATGTAAATTGAAGACAAAATGTAGAAGAAGTGAGTGAGCGAGGAGTGTCGACAAGCCCATCATAGTAAGGTCAGATATGTCCATAAGGTGAAGAGGGGAAATTAATGTAATCAAATCTCATGAGAGGCTGCACCTAGATTAAGTTGCATGAAAAGTACGTAGAGGTTGCAGAACCATTGTTTAAGGCTCGAGGGATAACATATGAGAACGCATGTTAAATATAGAGGAATTGATTTCATAGAGGAGACATGCATCCTTTCAAGTAAGGTTGAAGTCGGATGGACAAGCAAAGCAATGTTCCAAAGCAATCAGGGTCACGTAGAAGAAGTGACCAAAATGGTGTAGGACAAAGAGGAGATTCATAGAAGATGATGAAAAGTCATGAAGAATTGTTCCGGAGAGAGAGGAAGAGTGAAGGCATAAGAAGGAAGACTTTGTTGGAAGCCTTGTGAACAAATGCATAAGATGGGGCAAGACTTAGATTTATTTAAACCTACGCAAGTCGTTGAATAATTAGGATTAGAGTAGTGGAGGGGAGTTCAAATAGTTAATAGTAATATCTCCATCTCCTCGAATCTTTTACTTGGGAGATTGGAGAAGTGTGCAACAAAAGGAGCAATTGGGCTCACTAGGCATGAGGCTAGCATGTGAAATTTGGTGGTGTGTAAGGGCTGAAGGTGAAGTGGAGATGACACATTGGAGTGAGAAGTTTGAAACACATAGTTAATAAAAGTGTAAGGTGATGTGTCCGAGAAGTCTTACCCCAAACAAACAAGGAGTAGCATGCAAAGAAGAACATTGGGATGATGTAAGTAAAAGGATGACGTATCTTAGAAGGTCAATACAATGAAGAGGTAAAATTCTAGGGACATTAATTGATGAAGGTCATGATCAGTTGATGAGGGAAAATATTTAGATTTCGTAGATTTTGTCTCTCAAGAGGCATCAAAATACACAGCTAAAAGCACATCAGGGTGATGAGGACCGGGTGGATGTGGAAGCCAACAAATAAGGAGAGCGTTGGTATGACATGGATAAGTGACAGGTTAATAAGAGATCTAGGACCTAGGTCATAAGGCAAGGTCACATGTAATTTTGAAGTGTAAGCACCGAGGACTAAATTTGTTTGTGAAGTGTTGTTTCGCTTTTGAAGGAGGAGCCTAGTTAAGAGAAGGGTTAAGGAGGATTGGGCCTGCATTAATAAAAAGGCAAATTTATAATCCCATGCTCCTATATACTTTCGGCTACGGTGGTTCTAACCAAATTTGGGTTGCACATGCATATTATATACGAAGAAGCTTGGCACCGATGAGAAAAAGTAGCTTATTCCTTCCCCTTACTTATATGTCGGATTAAATGTCACACACCTATGTATTATACATGGGCTTGAATTGAGTGGTTTTATAAAAGGGTTATACTATACCCTTGTAGCTCCTCCCACTTAGCTTTTATTAAGGCGAGTTTAAAGGTAGAAAATGGATTTATTTCCTAGGTTGAAATTGAGGGAAGCGCTCTTTAGATTAAAAATTTTGGGATTTTGATTAGATCCTAGCCACCTCTGCATCAGAGGTGTTGCCACTTATATGCACTATATCGATTGATGGGATGGCGACAATGCCTCCCGCCATGTAGCTTGCACATGTAACCCCATTCTAGTTTAGAGATTCAATTTAAAAAAATTGTAAACTCCAAATTTTCTAACCATATGTGACTAAAAAGTAGGACACATATTCATAGGTTCACTTATCCTTTTATTATGTTGATTGAACACATGTTCATAGGTTTAACCATCCTTTTAGAATGTTATTTTCTAAATCCAACATGGCATTCACACAACATAGTAATTTTCTATACTTCTTGTGAAGGATTGGAAACAAAGTCTCAAAGATTGTTAATCTTATTTCTCTTCGTAATGCCATCCTTTCAATTTAAAAGGAAGCATCAATGGAATGAGTTTTTAAATAAGATCCTATTGTAGCTAGAAGCCTTAAGGTAGAATGGTCCAAAAGAACATGTTTAAGGCAATTATAATACTAATTAATTAAGCTTGTTAATTTCTTTTTACTAATTAGGTTGAGCCAAGACAGGGTTTAGTGAAATGTTGGATGGAAGAACAATATAGCCATTTGCGTGATTCCATTTGTAAGATGGGGAATCCAAAACCATGGGACATTTTTTCTCTCACTCTCAAAGCCTCTCTTGAGATTTTAACTAGTGACATAATGGGCACAAAATCCCACATGAACTAACTAGTCTATAGCTCTTGGATAAATACGTCCAACTTACATGAAGTTATATATTAAGTTATGTGTCCATATTATGTAAAGTTATGTATGAATGATGTATATTTAGGGCCATCAATTAGAGGAATTTTAGTTGTTATACATTTACTTGGAAGGAGAACCCTTCTTTGTCTATTTACTTGTAGAAACATTTTTTCCTTCTCTGTGAAGTTTCCTACCTTTTCAATTTATCATTGTATTTTAGTTCTTTAATAAAAAAAATCATATTTGTTATACATCTTATCTTGTGAAACTTGTCCCTTTCCTCGTCTGTATCATTATTATTAGTTTTTATTTTGTACATGGTATCAAAATATCCCCCTCATTAAGGAGATCATATTCATGACACACAAAATTGTGTTTAGGGATTAATTGACCTACATAGTATTTCGGATATTGTTTTGGATACATGTGTCCTTATTTTGGAAACCCTTGAGAGCATGGTTAGCAAAGGTATATATGAATCAATGTTTCCTTTTACAAATGCAGATGATTTATGTAATTTCAAATGGTTATGGTTATTTTTACTAGCATATTTTTTAGTTTTCTTCTCATATATAAAACCTTATTGAACACAATTTCTATGTAGACGAATAATTGGTTGGTCCAAAATAAATGATGTTGCATCTGTGCTCTACATTTATAATTTGCAATCAAGGATTTACTTTGACTAAACTTGAAGATAATTCCTAAATATATTGGAGCATTTTAGAAAGTTAAATATGTAAGCATGTTGTGTGTTTCCATTTTCCTTTCTATATTTTAGTTTGGTGAGTGTTTGAGTACATAATACATTTTGTGTATTTATTGTATTCATTAACCATCGTGAATAATCTAGACAAAGCCCATGATCAAACCTTTCAACTACTAGTGTAACACCACGAGTATATTCATCAACACTCAAGAACCAAGAGTATATCCAACAACCCTTAAGCCAGATATAACAATAACTTATGAGTTAGCAGAAGTTGAGAATTAAATTTCGGTAGAGAGGATGACAAACTATTTTTCTAACAACTTAAGCTAAACCTATAAAATTGATTTGAGGACTAGTTACGAATGAAATATATAATACATATATGTTGAATTGCTTTTTTTGTTATGGGTAGTGTCTCTCTTGAAACTTAATTTTCAATAATTTTACTTTAAATTTATAATATAAGAATTAAGCTTTTATTATTCTTTACCTTAATGCAAGGAGTATAGTAATGAGTTCATCATTGACTATATTAGTTCCTATTAAATTTTAAAATTTTGTGTTAAATAGGTAAAAATTTGCATTATTTTAATTAAATAATACAATTAATTCTATTTATCTTGATTTAAGATTTTTTTTTGTAAATTTCAATTATTTGTATTTATTATATAGAAAAAATTACATAGTTTTTATTTCCATATTCCCAACAATGCATTAAAAAGCTAAAACAACCCCAAATACCCACATTAAATAAAAATCTATAGCGTAAACATGCTCCTCATTTCAACGGTATCCAACACTACAGGCCTTTCATAAGTAGTTTACAAGACAACTTCACCATCAAAACATTAACTAAATAAACTATATTTCTAGGATAACAGTGATCAAACCACTCTTATAAAATTTTAATGACAACCAATACCTGTCATCAATCCTTCACAAAAGCTTCAATTGGGTAAAAACTTTGAGGTTTTATTACAAACATTATCGTCGATTTCTATCACCATTAAATAGAAATGGTCAATTATTAAGACCTTTGACAAACTAAGGATAAAGAAATTATTAAAGCGAAGTGATTCACTTCCCTGAAGCGATTCATTTTGAAAGAAGTTACATCGCTTCCACAAATGGCATTTATTTTTCTACATATTCAAATTGGTACATAACATTCCATGCTATCATGCATCTACAAAATTCTTACATAATTTATAAATTAAGGTTCCACTGTCACCAACTCATCAACATGACTAGTTAAAAAAGATGAATGTCACCTGGTGTAGCCAACATGTTAATGGTTACAAAATAGAAAGACGTGTTCAACTAGAGTAATGGAGAGAAAGGGGGCAACAACTATCCTCAATGTGGCAACAAAAAATTCCAAAACAGGAACCCCGAAAAAAATTATGAATTTTGAAATGTGGTTGTTTTTTGGCTCTGATTTATCATCGGTTTGTTTGTTTTTGGTTGGGGAATGTTATAGGCAAACAAAATCACTCAAAATCCTTTCATTTGCTAGCATGATAGGGTGACAATGAGGATCATTACTCGCTACTAGCGAACGATGGTTCCACTATAGAAGCTCCAGCTATATATGAGTAAATCTTGATAGAGAAATATGAGAACTCCACTATGGCCATGATAGATTTGACCGCAACAATTAAGAACAAAATCTCATTCGTAAGCTTTCACGATGAAGAGAGGATCATAATCGTTTCATCCATTTTAGTTTTGAGTTGGAAAACAATGCTTCTACTGCAGAGAGTTGAAATCAATCAGTCAATTGCATAATAACAGAATAATAAAAGGAGAAACGACCGGAAAGATCCTTATTGCGAGAACAAAGAGGAATTAGGCATCTTTCTTCAACTAAAATCTCGTGTCGTAACATATGATTCGATCAAAATGCTCTTTGTAAATCAAATTGAGAACAACTAACCAATCATAGCTTGATGAAGACACAAATGAGGAGATCCACAAATGAGGAGATCCACAAGGGCTACGATGTCTAGATTATTACTCTGCCAATTTTATAAAAATGATCTGAAGATATCGCTGAAATGTCGGGGATTAGAGGAGGAAAAGAATGCTTATGCATTATCACATTAAAGGTATTTTGTTGTAGAATTTGTAGAGGGAATTCGGCATAGTAAAGGATATTAAGGCAACGGTGCCACGAAGAAGAAGGAGGAGAAGAGCACCCATCTAAGTGTGGAAAAGACGAGTGCGTGGTATGCCTGGGGCCTTTCTAGAGCGGGGAACGGTGCCGCGTGATCCCGGAATGCAGCCATGCCTTCCATGTGAATTGGGGAGATGCCTGGCTCTCGAGGAACTCCATCTGTCCCTTGATTTCTTCTACCAGCAGCGACTAGAGTGGTTGGCAGAAATGTTTGGGGTTTTGAAAAAAAGGAAGAAGTGGTTGGTTTCATGCAGAGATTTCAAGTTTGAATTTCGTTCTCCCATGCACAATTTCAAAACATGGAGTGACATGAACATACTATGATGTATGGTGCATGCCATCACCTTTGAGTGCACCCATATGGTACATGCCATCACCTCCAACTGACCTGCATACTACTATCACCAATACTCTTAAACTGCATTAAATGAACTATAGTTGAATAGGAAAGGTTGAGTCGCCAGGAATTCACCGGGAATTGGGATGTCCGACATGGTGTAGGTTATGGCCATGGGCATGGTGGACCTGATATTGGTGCATTAAAGGCCTGATAGCACACTGGTTAGCTCTTGTCGTCCTTCGAATTAGGAGATACTCCTGAAATGGGGATAAGGATGAACCCTCAAATTAGGAGATATAAGGATGAACGCTGATTTGGGAATAAGGATGAACCCTCGAATTAGAAGGATGAAAGTTGACGAGTTAACCTCGATCTTGAGACATGTTGCCATTCCCATAACACAAATCTTTCACAACTAAGTATACAACAGACCTCAGACTTTTCTCTATTCTCATTTTCATAATCCGAATCTTTCTTTGAGAAAAGAAGCTCATCCTGCGGCTCAATATAAAAGTCAAAATTTTGCTAAAATTGATCTAAATAAAAATTTTAAGAAATCTAAAAATAAAATTAACTATAAAAAAATGTATATAATATCAACGCATAATTTTTTTTACATTAACTCATCGATAAATTAAAATATTTAAATAATATCAGCGCATAATTTTTTTACATTAACTCATCGATCGATAATTAAAATAGATCTGAATACAAAACAGACTCTTTCATTCACACCATTCTTTGCCTTTCACCATAAAGTGGCAGGCCGTTTGATTCTTTCAGGCATTGACATCGAATTTATTATA
Organism: Pinus tabuliformis; assembly: GCA_031772625.1. Taxonomy (NCBI): domain Eukaryota; kingdom Viridiplantae; phylum Streptophyta; class Pinopsida; order Pinales; family Pinaceae; genus Pinus; species Pinus tabuliformis. The sequence continues at coordinate 163,659,429 of CM062815.1, read as the reverse complement.
TTATGCAATTATCTGTTGCATACCTAGGGAGATATGAAGACTATAAAAAAGGCGGGCCATTTGATTCTTTCAAGCATTGACGTCGAAGTATTATAGCAATTTCCTCAAAGGTGAAAAAATACATCGAAGGAATAAAAAAAGTTTCAGAGTTCAGAATTTTTTATAAAATTCTTATAAATAATCAAATTTTTCTTTAGAAATTTTGTAAACTATCAAATATAAGGATGGCCACAATTTTCAGTCAATCTAATAACTTTGGGGTCTTAAAAAAACAAAAACGAGAAACAAAAATGTAAATTTTTTTAAATTTTTAATGTTGGTAAATATTGAAACCAGAATGTAAAAACAATTCTTAATAATTTAAAGTTGATATTAACTTGTAGCCCGAAAACTCAATATTTCTCCATTAAAACATAATAATTACATGCTATCTATGTACATAAAAACAAAATATAATAATTACATGCTATCTATGTACATAAAAACAAAATATGAGATACATCACTGACTATTAAAGGGTAATGTGCCATTCTTTAGTGGAAGCTTAGTTTGACCCTTGCAATAATGCTAGCTAGTTTGACCCGTGCAAGGTGTAAGATTTACTGCGAGGTTACATATTAATCACAGAGCGTATTACTTCTGAATACCTGTTAGTAATTACGGTATTAGAGTGATCAAATGACTCAGTTGGACGTGCGAAATACATAGGAAGAGTGGTTGATCTAGAATTACAAAACTAATAGAAGTCTCGGTGAACCTTTCCATCTTGGCCAGAAGAGCAACAGGACTATTCCTCCTCTCATTATCCGAACTAGAACAAACTATCTATGGGAAAAGAGTCTCTCCCCAATGCTGGTTACTAAGGTTCAAGTGGTGGATAAATCCACCTGATGAGCAACAGTGTGATAGGTCAATCACACTGAGAGCACAAGAGGGCCAGCGTGTATAGTGATGAGCCATATGCGGACTTTGTTTACTTCCTCTTTACCCACTTGAGAGCACAAGAGAGCCAGTGTGTACAATCATGAGCCACATGTGGACTCTGTTTACTTCCCAAGATTTCATTACCATGTCCAAACCGCTGCAACATCAGGATACAGTAACCCTTACATTAATTTTGGGTGAAACATAAAGCAGTCCTTGTTTGGAAACATGTTAGTTAAGAGGTAGAATTATAAATTTATATGAAATTGTTATTGATCATTGGACGGCTTTACAAACGAGTAGAGATGGCCATAAATATTTATTTTGGTAAGAAATATTGAATGTTTTGTGATAGAATTATAAATTTATACGAAATTGTTATTGATCATTGGATGACTTTACAAACTTGAGTAGAGATGGCCATAAATATTTATTTTGGTAAGCAATATTGAATGTTTTGTAAGGGTGAATATGCATTCCTTGATTATTGGTGTTAATAATTTGATGATGCATATTTTTTTGGTAATTTTTTTGAGTTTTGGAATTTTAAGATATTTGTTAATTTATTTTTTAAATGTAATAGGAATTATTAAAATAATGAGTTTTGAGTTATATAGATGACAAATCCAAATGCCTTTTTTTTAGAATCTTGAATTTATTTATACATTAAAAACACAATGAAAGATAACAATTTAATCCAAAATTTTACCATCTATTTCCAAAACAAAACCAAAATATAAAAAAGAACAAAACCAAAAAATAATGAAAGATAACCATCTGATCCAAAATTTTACCATATAATTCCAAAACAAAACCAAAATATAAAACAAACTAGGCTCACTTGTCAATTAAAACACTCCTTTAAAATCGAAATAGAAAAAGAATATGGGTTCTTAAACAAACACCGTGGACATGGTAACGACACTCAGAATGAATAAAAAGCACCTTACTTCAATGAAACTGCTTTCAACCTCTAATTAAGAGAGGAAAGAAGTAGAATAGCCGGAAACATTAGTCGCGGGAGTGGGATATCCTACCTACTACCATCTAATTCCAAAACAAAACCAAAATATAAAAGAGAACAAAACCAAAATATAAAAGAGTAAAACAAGAGAACAAAACCAAAATATAAAACAGTGAAACAAGATGCATATTTAGCACCTACAACATTTCAACGCTACTTAGCAAATGGATAATGTTCACTTGATGAAAGTTCATTTTTATATTATCTATCGATTATAATTTCTTAATGTGAAATTGGATAGTATATAGTTTGAAAGATTTGAATTTGGTTTTGGTATATAAATTTTTAGAATTTTTAAGTACCTATACCTCAACGTTTACTTCAATTTAGTGTTACAGTCCTGAACAACTTGCAGAGCAATGGTAAGGTAGGCAATGTCAGTTTTTTTATACTTTGGAAATGAAATTATTATGTGTTTAGGAAAATTATAGAGTTGGGTCCATCAGAGGGGAGATCCTGGGCCAGCTGCTTGCAAAACTATTCAGTAATGCTCTGCCCATGTTCCTGCAACAACGTTGGAAATCTACATGGACATGAAAACAACTTTTGTGAAACTATTCAACATAGATCGTAGATGACGATTTGTTAACTCATAAAACATTCAAAACAAAAATGGAGTATCCCATATACGATGTCAATTAGCCCATTACAAATCTATCCAACAATGGAAATTAAACATTCAAACGTTCATTGTAATTCTTATCTACGTTTTGACTATTCAACAAAACATAAACATAAATGCCACTCTTTCATCAAATCAACACTTCACAATATACTATGGAAACCCTTGGCCCTCCACACGTTGATCACATTTCAATGGTCGTCTTCAATTTTCCCTTCTAGAAAGTACCCAAACATCTGATCCCCTTTACAGGACTTATAGATTCCTGTAGTTACTAATTACAGGAATTTCTTGCTCTGTGTGTGTGTGGAATGATGAATGTGTCCTAGTCAAATGCATTCTCTATCTTTGTGATGTGAATTGCATCACAGTTCAAGTAAATATAGAGTAAGCGAAATTTGATGTTATGGTATAAAACCTGAGACTAACCCCACTCTTGGACACCTATTTCACACTTCACTTGCACTTTAAATATTTTATTTGTTTTCACTGGCCAAGGAGCATGCAAAATAAAACGTGAGTAAAAGTATGCAATCAGTTAAGGAAGAATCATTATTGTCGAGCTTTGAAAATTCGTAACATATTTCTTTATAGTCGTGTTCAAGCCTTGACAACGGATGTCATCCAAATGGTATATTTATTGAAACTTTGGACAATTATGTTAAAAGACAGGAGCTTCTGCATAATTTTGAAATTAAAAGCGATTAGCTTCTACACTTTACAACTTGGAGCGTGATTTTAACCATAAGAGAGCTAGCATATTCTTTAACACCTGTAGAGAAGTGTGAAAGATTAGTTTGGAAGTTGGGAAGTCGACAACATGAATAGGTGGAAGTGGGGGAATAAGACACTTGGACGGATCTTGGTATCTCTGTCCGAATGAGATTGATGAAGACACATATGCATGGCCATTTGACATGTGGGAAGATATGTTGCAACGTCTTCGTCCTCTTGTCATCTTTGCCATTGGACAGAGCATCTCATTGATGATTTGATGCAGTGGCCATCTGTAACTCAACTGAAGCAACCTGTGTGCAAATGGAATTTGAGACACTGAGACACAACCTACTATTGAGACATTGAGACACTCAGATCTTTACAAGAGTTGCAGACAGTGAGATGTTTGAAGGTGAAAAACATACCAGGATTGGCACAATGGATGAGGGGGTTGGAGCTTGCGGCAAAGCTTCGAAAGCTCTCTGTTAATGAAGGGAAGCTCTCTGTTAATGAATGCTCTGAGTTAGAAGAGCTGCAGAGTATCGAAACATTGATACCTTTGGAAGAGTTGCAGGCAGGTAAGCGTATGTGTGAAGCTTAAGAGCATCAAGGGGTTTGAACCTGCTAGAAAGCTTCAGAAGCTAAGTGTTAATGGTTGGGTGCTCTGCATTAGAATAACTTCCAAGTATGGAAACATACATTGGTATCTTTGGAAGAGATGTGTGTAGAAAAATGTGTGAAGCTAAAGACCATCAAGGATTTGGAGGCTGTCACAAAACTTCAGAAGTTAAGTATTATGGATTCTGCAGAACTCAGCTTCTGTCTCGGGGTTGGGGTCAAATATCAGCGTGAACATTTCCGAATTTAGAAAAATTCAGATGGTCTTGAGATCAACTCTCGGCATGAACATTTCCCACGCCATCAAAAAGTATGTGCAAAACTCAGACGCAAGCGCAAAACTCAGTTGGTCTCAAGGTCAACTTTCGACATGAGCATTTCCCATGCCGTCAGCAAGTATTCGCAAAACTCAGCTGGTCTCGAGGTCGACTCTCGGCATGAACATTTCCCATGTCTTCAGCAAGTATGCGAAGTGACTTCCGCTCAACCCGATCTCTTTACACGTGTCATATTTTAAGTGGACAGGAGGACGAAAATGGAGTGCATGGAACTGTTAGAAATTCTAATAGCTAAAATTAGAAAGTCAATTAAGTAAGCTTTGAGTCAAGGGATGGATGAAGAGTTAAGCGCAGTGTATATCTCTTGAAGAGTTAAGCGCAGTGTATATTTAGAGTGTGGGTTAATTGAATTAAGTGTGTGTATGTTAATATATTTTAGGTGAGTCGTTAGTTGGAAAAGGTTAAGTACTTTTCACGGGGTTCATTGTAATAATCAAGTTTTGTGTGATCAATAGAAAAGTTGCAACTCATGTTTTATGTGAATTAATTCATGTTTTGTCTCCTCCACCTTTCCAACAAATTGATATCAAAACGAGATTACAAAGAGCCAAAAAAAACCAATTTGCATTGGTCCATTTGAAAAGAGAAATTTATTTTTTTCTTGTTGTTAATGCCTTAACGCACCTTGTACGTTATCTACAGGGTGTTATAACGCGTTCAGACGCACAAGAAAGTCGTGTTACTCGTCGTAGACTTGAGGCGATTTACATGCACGCGGGTCACGTTGGTTTGTGTGGCGTTAGAGGACTAATACATGATTTAGTCATCGTAAAAAGCGTTAAACGCACGACCTCACCACTTGAGGAACTTTAGCATGATAAAATCTTAACACGGTTTGTAGCACGCGACTGCATGGATCATTGGTGGGCCCCTACCAATGATCGAACCCGATATGTAACGCTGAGCAACACTATATATGTAACCCTGCGCAACAGCATATATACGCTTTTAAGTGGTTGTAATGTGAATATTTCCATGTGACAGTGGTTGTATATGTAAAAAAAAAAAAGCTCATAAATACTTCTAAGGGGAATTAGCCCCACCCATCTTTAAAAAAACGTATTTAAAAGCTAAACAAGGTTCTTAAAACAAATTTCGTTCACTTTTAATAAGTTAAATGGGAAGTTCTTTTAATACGTTGAGTGGGAAGCTCTTATTAAAAAGAGAGATCGTTAAAATTAAAGTTTGTAAGTTCTTTTAATACGTTGAGTGGGAAGCTCTTATTAAAAAGAGAGATCGTTAAAATTAAAGTTTGTTTTTGTTTTTTTTATTGTATAAAGAATTTTTTTTTTAATTTCTTTTATATATGAAAATAATATCAAGACTTTTTCAAAAGGGTTTTCGAAAATGTTTTCTTTAGTGTTTTTATAAAATAAAAATTTAGGGTTTTATTGAAAGAGGAATTTTTGAAAAAATTTATTAAAGGAGATTTATATTTTTAAGTGAAATTTTTGGAGAAAGATGGCTTTCTCAAATTTCCAGCCTCAATTCCCACCGTTTACAGGGAAAGATTATGATGTGTGGGTCATTAAGATGGCGACCAAGTTGCAGGCACAAGATGTTTGGAATTATGTTCAGTTTAGGTTTTCAGAACCTAAGAATGAAGTAGAAGAACAAGCTCTCAGTAATACAGAGAGGGAACAATGGAAGAAAACCAAGAAGAATGCACAAGCGTTGCAACTTATCCAGTAGGGAGTGGACCGATTAGTGTTCCAGAAGATTATGAACACCTCTTCAACAAAAGTAGCATGGGATACTTTGGCGACAAACTATATAGGTATGGCCAAAGTCAATATCGTTAAGTTGCAAAATACTAGGAGAGATTTGAAAGTTTGCATGTCATGTCCCTTCTCAAAAACATTTGTAATAGGGTGCTGCTACACATTTTTGCACAATTTTGGCTAAGGAAGAGAACCCATCATTTTCGACTTAGGGACTTAGGAGGCAATTCGACTTAATTTGGTTGCTAATGGAATGTGGGGGCCACCCACAGGGGAATTCGAATTGGCCCATTCAAATAGCTTGGAGGGAAAGTCGAATAGGTGGATGGAGGGGCCCACATGAGGCAAGGGAGACCCAAGGAGTTATAAGGAGGGAGCAGCTCTCATTTTGGGATTCATTCATACATCTTGCAAAAAAATCGCTTCACTGTTCACTTTCTTGTTTAGCTGAGTCAACCAGTTGTTTAGCCACGAATCTCTCAAGCAGGAGATTTAACCTCTACTTCAGGGGACCATCCGTGCCCGCCCTAGAGAGGCAGTTATACAAGGATTTCAGGAGTTCCGGGGCAGTGACATAGCACCACTAACCAACGTAGAGCAAGGAGTGTGTATTTCTAGGTAGCTAGGAAACAAGCAGAGGGAGATTGAGGCAAGCAAAGATCTGATTTCTTTTTCGGGAGTTGGGGAGCTGAGGTAGCAACATTAGACCAACATTCTTGTTGGGTTTTACAACCAACTGAGCCAGCATTCCAACAATTCAAACTGTTGGGCTAGGGGACAACGCAGAGGCCACACAATAGATTTTCATGGTACTTGGAAGCAGCAAAGTTGGGGCAAGAGATCATCCAGGGATTTAGGGATTGGATAGCACGGGTGAACTCAACATTTTGGAGAAGTTTTCATGTGGATTTACAAGTAGTTTCTAGCAAGTTGAAATTGGCAGCGATAACTGAGGTGAGGCTCCAAGGAGGTCGAAAATCAAAACTCTAAATCAACCAAAATATTTTTTGGTTTTTCCTGGGTTTCTGACAAGGATCCAAAATATAAAGTTTCATAATTTTTTGAGCATCGGAGGTGGGGTTTTAAGCCATATCTTTGCAGCAGATAGTGTAGAATTGTTGGGGATGGAATGGTGCCTTTGGCCATCAATTTTGGGAAGTCCAAATCAGGCCAAACCATTTTTGGGTTTTTATGGGTTTTGGCCAAGGAGTTCAAGGTTAAAAGAATATAAATTTCTGGGAAGTTTCAGTCCACTTTCCAGCCATTCAAACTTCAGAAAAGCAGTAGTTTCTAAGCAGCGCAGTGCATATTGGTGCAACAGCTGAGCAGCCTTCAGCTCAGCCATTTTCCTACCTAGGTTTGGTCTTACTTTTCCCTTCGAACAAGCTAGGTGCACCATTCCATCATCTATTGTATCTGACTTGAAAAAATATAATAAAATGGCTCAGAAGTTCTCCATTTACAACTTTTATATGGGTGTTTGTTGAATATTTCGTTTTTGTAATTTGCTGCATGTATTATTTGCTTGTTATCACTTGTATTCCTATTAAGGATCATTAAAGCGGTATCAGAGCATGATCTTGGCCTAGCTATGGGAAATTAGCCAGAAGATCATGTAAGCTTTGTGTATGAGTGCACAGTGACAGGTGAAACCAGAGACAAACCCATGGCTCAAGGGAAATCTAGTGTAAAGAAATTCTGGGTAGAATTCATTGGCACGATGAGAGGTTGGCCCAGTTGAGGAGGGTGATAGACCAAACCCATTCTCACCCTTACAAAAAAGATGTTAGAGGTGAGCAGGTCGTGGGGGTGCAACCATCTGCATTGTGTGGGGAAATTCGACCAGATCACGGCACCAGATCTCCTGAAAAGGAGCAAACAGGACAAAGATGATTAGAGGGTGAGACCAGGGGACACTTTTGCTAGCGGAGACCTGGCTTTAGATATCAAGAGACTAAGGACGAGGTTGAGCATGATGCTGAGAGCCCATAGGTTGGTGAGGAGCACATCGATAGACCTGGTGTGGCGTAGGAGTCACCTTTATTAGAGACCTCTTTGCTAGCCCCAGTTGACACCCTAGTAGAGAGGATAGAACCTACTCACATAGAACCATTTGTTGAGGGGGTGCCATCCTTGGATGAGATACCAACAGTTTTTGAGGTATCTGGAGCCGTGACTGAGTTTACAGGTGATAAATTCCCACGAAAACTCCATCAATTTCAGGCTGACCTTCTAACATTAGAAAGGAAGGTAGCGTTAGCGCAAGAGATGATTCTGCAGCAGAACGAGGAGTTGGAGGGCATGAGAGCAGTTTTTGCTGAGTCCATGACCAAATTGACTCACGTTGGGGAGAAGTTGGATTCCCTACTGGTGCAGCTAGAGTGCACGTTGGAGCGTGAGAGTAGCCCTCTTCGGACATACATAGACTAGGCTGGCAGCACTGTTAGGTTACCATGGCCCATTGGATAGAGGGACACAGAGCTACCTTGTCAGATTGTATGTACTGACCAGGATAGCGAGATGAGACGACTTGAGTTACACAGAGTGCAACACCCTCATGGTGGGGTCGTTCTATCTACGAGAGTTCGTGAATTCGGTCCCTCTCTTAAGGTTGGGTGGTGAGAGATCTTGAGTTGGTACCCGGTGGAATGGACTCTGGAGATGGTAATGGACCCAGGTGAAGCTCAGCAGGAGTTTCTAGGCACTAGGGATGCTGGAAGCCCTAATTGGCATTGGGATGTGGGAGGGGCTACCTATCATTTCCCATGTATGTTGGTTGACTATAACTGGGATAGTGCAGTCGACCTAGCAGTTGAGCATGCACTTTCGCTAGGCCAGTCTCAGTCAGCACTAGTGGCCGACCAATTTATGGACAAACTCTTTTGGTTTTCTTGGTACAACATTTGTACACGGGATCACTGGGTGATCAGTATACTCTGGCAGGAGGTTGTCAGAGGAGGTGGCATTGGCAGGCCACCAGATGGTGCCTTGCATGGAGCTAAGGGCTCTTCACTTTTGTGTGGGGTGCAGAGGAGCAGAGCAGTGGTGGCATAACTGCTGACACATAGGGAGAGTCACTTCTCGGATCCCTGAGGGGGCATTTGGAGGGAAGATCCATTGATCGGCAGGGATAATAATGCAATGGTGGAGGTGATGATACTAATCGGGTGTGGCCTGACACGTACAGACATAGCTCAAGGCCATCATATCGAGGGATATGTGGGAGCATATAGCGTTGAGTAGTGGTCTACAGATGAGCATGAATATGCATGGTGGTGTGATGTAGTGTGTTGCACTACATTGCGGAGTGAGAGTGCCTCGCATCACAGTGAGTACATGTGGGGAGTGACAGGTGCAGTGGCACAGGTAGGAAGTAGGATAGTACCGGATGCATAGCTGTAGCCGAGGGTATCCCATAGTGTACAGGGGTTAGCCGCAGCGTACAGTGGCATGTCTAGGAGTACTGGGATGATCGGTGTTATGCAAAGGTGTATGGTGTTGCACAACGAGGTCTCAGAGTGTTGCCTCCAGGGACACCCATGGACGAAGATACCAAGCATACCTTTAGGTGTAGTTCAGCTAGGATTGATGGGGACACAGATGAGCGATACTTGATGGTACTTATGGGGACTCACACTCCTGACCCTCTTCTACATCACTTACAGGAACAATCAATCTGGTTGTTGTCCTTTGACACTCTGGGCATGAACAGCAGGGGATGGGGAGCTCACCCAAGATATTTGGATGACACTTGGTGCGATAGAGGGGAGACTTCTCAGCGGGGGCATCGAGTCGCTGCACAAGTTGATAGCCATAGGTTAGGGGATGAGGTGATCACCGACAGGGATGGCATATCATTCATCACTGATTCTATGCATGGGGAGATGGTCACAGGGGATATATGTTTCACTCTTTCCACAGGGCATGTGTGGACCATGGATGAGAAGAGGATACCATGTGTGGCTGAGATAGTTATCCAGTATGTATCTGAGTTCCCGACATTATATCGACACATTCTCCAGGAGGAGGGTAGTCGAACCAGTGGTGATGGTTGGTAGGAGCAGGATGGATCTACATATACTGAGTCGATTGCGCATATCAGATACCCATCTATTGGTTATATTCAGGGGGTAGTTATTTGGCACATGTGGTTTCCAGTGGTCATCTGTACTACACAGTGGCAGACACCGGACAACTTAACATGCCTCCGATTAGTTCACGATCTAAGGATCCTATATATGGGTGGCATGCAGGGACTAAAGATGAGGGCCAAAGGGATTCCATTGGTTTACGAGAAATTCTTCGGCGTAAATCACAAGATAAATCATTTGTCGACGCGTTTCAAACCAATAAGTGTGGTTCATCGTCAGGACAAGTTGAAGAAACATATCCAGCTTAGCATGTTAAATAGTCTGAGCAGAGACTCCAGCGACTAGTTTTGACTTTAGGACCAGAGTCAAGATTTAATGGAAATTAGTTAAATTATGTGAATAAATAAAAATATAAAATAATTTAAAAATTGTTAAAGGTTAGTTAGAAACTTATTGGAATAATAAACTTGAAATATACATAAAAATAATAATGAATAAAGTTTAATTACGAAAGTTATAAAAGGTAAAAAGATTTTATTTCATTTTAAATAAATTCAAAAAATTCAAAAATAAAATAAATAAACAAATAAATAAATAGATAGATAAAAAAAAATAATAAATAAATAATAAAAATTAAAATTAAATAAAACAAGCCAACGACATAAAAAAAAAAAAAACATATATATATATCTATATATATATATATATATAGATATATATATATATATATATATATATATATATATATATATATATATATATATATATATATAAACGGAGTCAAAATGAGAAACCCTAGGAGGAAGGAAAAAACAAGGCGCCCAGGAAAAACAGCGAAATAAAGGGGAACCAACGAAAGCAAGAAAGGGCAAGACTAGGAAGAAAGGGCTGGGATCCAACAGCTACTGATCTTCCAGCCGTCATCTCTATTGAGATTGCTCGGCCTTCTTTCAATTTCAATAGCTTCTCTGAATTTACGGTGATGGAACTGAGCAACCTTGGCAATAACCTTGGCCTCCTCAATACACACTTGATGCTTGGTCTTTTCCGCATGCTCTGCTAATGCTGAAGACTTGGTTCTTCCATGTCTTAGGTCTGCTGCATGTTCGCTAATCCTTTGATGGATGGAGCGCCCTGTTTCCCCAATATAGGGGGTCCCACAAGAACAGGGGATCAAGTAGACACCCTTCATATCTTTAGGATCAATGGGATCTTTCACTGATATGAGGGATTTGCAAATAGTGTTGAGGGGCCTGAAGGTTGAGGGAATATCATACTTCTTAAGAATCCGAGCAATCTTGTGCTTGGATTCTTAAGAAGTATGATATTCCCTCAACCTTCAGGCCCCTCAACACTATTCGCAAATCCCTCAGATCAGTGAAAGATCCCATTGATCCTAAAGATATGAAGGGTGTCTACTTGATCCCTTGTTCTTGTGGGACCCCCTATATTGGGGAAACAGGGCGCTCCATCCATCAAAGGATTAGCGAACATGCAGCGGACCTAAGACATGGAAGAACCAAGTCTTCAGCGTTAGCAGAGCATGCGGAAAAGACCAAGCATCAAGTGTGTATTGAGGAGGCCAAGGTTATTGCCAGGGTTGCTCAGTTCCATCACCGTAAATTCAGAGAAGCTATTGAAATTGAAAGAAGGCCGAGCAATCTCAATAGAGATGACGGCTGGAAGATCAGTAGCTACTGGATCCTGGCCCTTTCTTCCTAGTCTTGCCCTTTCTTGCTTTCGTTGGTTCCCCTTTATTTCGCTGTTTTTCCTAGGCGCCTTGTTTTTTCCTTCCTCCTAGGGTTTCTCATTTTGACTATGTTTATATATATATATATATATATATATATAATAATAATATATATATATATATATATTATAATTATATAATAATAATATATATATATATATATATTTTATTTTATATATATATATATATATATATATATATATATATATATATATTTTCTTTCCGCTCGCTTGTTTTATTTATTTTAATTAATTAATTAATTTATTTTATTTTTCGCTCGCTTGATTTATTTACTTTAATTAATTTATTAATTTATTTAATTTCCATTCTTATTATTATTATTACGTTTTTTTTTCTTTTTATTAGTTATATTGATTCATTGAGTCATTTATTGATTTAGTTTTTTTTTTTTGAATTTTTTGAATTTATTTAAAATGAAATAAAATATTTTTTTTTTCCAAGGAAAAAAAATTCGAACTTTTTTATAAGGAATAAGAAAGTTACAAAGCATATGAGTAAACATTCTGCAAAATCTGCATGAGAAGGAGCATAAACTCCTCTGTGTAATCAGCAGCATACCTATAGAGTTCTATAAACTCCTGAACCCGGCCTGTACAGCCACACCATGAACACTGTAATCAAGAAAGTCTCAAGGAAACTGGGTCTCCTTTCGAAAGGAAAACAACCCATAGCAAGGACAAAATACACAGATCACTACACGCTCTATCAAACAGAGCATATCAGAAACAAAACAGAGATAGACACAGTTTTCATATGCCACCAGTATCATATAAAGCCGCTGATAAAACTAGTGCATATATATATAGAGGAAAAAACACATTAAGTGTATGGGGGGAGATCCGACACACGGATCTGGTCCTGGTACTATTCTGTTATTCTCCATGCGCCCACAGCTTGCTGCAAACCATCTTTAGAAAACCGGTCTGCTTCTTCATTTCTGTCCCTGTAAATGTGATCAATGGAAAAAACATTAAACTGCAGCTTTAAATTTTGTATTTCTTCTAATAAAGGCATCAACATATAATGCTGGCATCTATATTTCCCGTTGACCCAGTTTACAACATTCAGCGAGTCTCCAAAAATCTGAACTGCAAGGATATTTTTGTGAATGAGCCAGCAAAGGAGTAATTTTAAGGCTGAGAGTTCAGCAAAGTTATTGGATCCTATCCCAAGACCCACAGAGGCTTTAAGCGAGTGAGAAGGACTGATGTGAATAATGATCCCTGCTCCTGTGGTGTTATTTTGGGCTGCCCCATCAAAGAAAGCCCACGGAATCCCATCTCTAATATGAAACTCCCTCCGATGATCTGATTTTAAGGGACCTTCCGGCTCAGGAATGTTGTCGAGAATGGCAAAGCTTTGGATTGCAATGGCTGCCGCTGGGGTGGATTTTTCTCTAAAGATACTTCGATTTCTGGCTAACCAAATGCCCCAACAAATAATGGGGGGAAGGTTTCTCAGATTCTTCTCATGAAAATGGTTCCACCAAAATTCCCAGGCATTGGACATAACTTCCCCCTCCCACCTTACTTTGACATTCAAGAGCTTTTCCGCTTCATACCAGACTTGCCTTGTAAAAGGACATGAGAGAAACAGATGCGGAATGGATTCTGAATCAGCAAAACATAACGGGCATCTGCCAGGACCCTGTTTAAAACGAGACTGGAGAATCTCCCATGAAGGGATCTTATTTTTTAAAGCACACCAGAAGAAGATCCTAGCCTTTTTGGGACACTTCAGCTTGAACAGAGGCTTTGCCCACCAAACAGGAGGGTCCCATCCTTTTTTCTTCATCAGAAAATTATACCCAGCCTTAGGAGAATATAAACCTGTCTCAGAATGGGCCCAAACCAGGGAGTCTGGTCTGTCCTTTAATCTGACATTTGATCTTCTAAGCTCCTGAAGAAAAAGCTGCCATTCATTCCTCCATATAGGATCCAAGCCTAAATCTTCTTCAGATTTCCAAGACTGCCCCCATATAGATGACTGCTCCATATTTGCTATCTGATTTAGGCTTTTGATTCCTCTATCATCCAGATGAGTAAGCAAATCAGGGGGTAGAGCAAACCCTTCGCTACACCCTACCCACGGATCCCTGCCAATCCTCAAACTTTCACCATTCCCAACCCGCCAAGCCAAACCTTGTTCAATGACTTTAAAGGCCTCTGTAGTGGCTTTCCAAATAACAGAGCAATTCCTTCCTTTTTTGTTTGGGCTCCTAATCCAGTCTTCAAGAGGAACAGGGTCAATATATTTCCTCTTTACAACTCTAGTCCAGAGATTCTCCGAGTTTATAATTCGCCATCCTGATTTTGCTGCCAAAGATTTACTGAAATCAAAGGGACTTTTTAAACCCCATCCACCCCAGTCTTTTGGTCTAGCAATTTTATCCCATGCCACCCACGGGAGAACCGTGTCCTCCTTTGATCCTGACCACAGGAACCTGCTACATATCTGTTTGATTTTATGGAGAATCCCTTTGGGGATCCAAGTCAAAGCAGCCCAAAAAACCGGAATAGCCTGAAGAACAGAATTTATCAAAGTAAGTCTACCTGCCCGCGATAACCACTTGAAACTCCAATGGGAGATTCTTTGTTCAATCTTTGCCACCAACCAGTTCCAGTCCTGTTTCTTGTAGGAAGAAGGCTTTAGCCAAAAACCAAGATATTTGAAAGGCTGCTCCATATTACAGGTTCCGAAGGGCAAATAAGAAGCAATCAGGATCTCCTCTTGTCTACTGAAACCTTCAAAAATTAATTGGGATTTCCTATCGTTTATTTGAAGCCCTGTAGCTTTCAGGAACAGATCAAGAATGATTTTAATCTCTTTAATTTCATTTATGTTCCCACCTGAGAATAATAAAATATCATCGACAAAAAGAAGATGAGTAATGAACAAATTAACAGCAACTTCCAAACCTTTGATCAAACCTGATCTCTTGGCATTTGAAAGCAACCTACTTAAACCTTCTGCTGCCAGGAGAAAAAGCAAAGGCGAAAGAGGACATCCCTGCCTCAGTCCTCTTTGGCTTTTAAAAAATTTGGAGGCAGCCCCATTTATCAGAACAACAAAACTTACATTTGAGATGCATCCCATGATCCAATTTATAAACTCCACCTTAAAGCCTAGATGAGTCAGGAGCAACCTTAGGTAAGTCCAACTGATCCTATCATATGCTTTTGAGAGGTCAATTTTAAGCACAACCCCCTTTTTGTTTGTTTGCCTGATGCTGTGAATAGTCTCCTGAGCTACCCCGATAGCTTCATGGATTTGACGACCGTCCAAAAAACCAAATTGCTCCTTTGAGATACATAAGGATAGAATAGGTTTCAAACGGACCGCAATGATTTTTGCAATAATCTTGTAAATTGTATTGCACAGCGAAATAGGCCTGAAGTCTTCAAAAGTCTCCGGGTCCTCTTTTTTTGGGATGAGAGCAATGAAAGTTGAGTTAAAAGGACCATAAATTTCTCCTTTCCTCCTTGATTCCTCCACTACTTCAGTCAGTTCTGCCCCAATTGAATCAAAAAAGTGGGAGAAAAGCTCGATGGTCCAACCATCTGGCCCCGGACTTTTATCTTTAGCCATAGATTTAATAATACTTTCTACTTCCTCCTTAGTCACTTCTCTGAAGAGGTCTTCAGCATCCTCCTCCTCCACAAAGCGGGGGAAGGCTTGGGCTGTTCTGATGATTTCAGCTAAAGAGATCCCCCCAGGATCAGAGAAGAGGGATTGAAAATGTCTCTTACCCATATTTGATAACTCCTCAAAAGATGAGGCCTCTCTACCTTCAGGGTCCTTCAGCTGCCATATGGTATTTGCACTTCTCCGGCCCTTTGCATAATTATGAAAAAAATTTGTGTTTTCGTCCCCCGCTTTCAGCCAGATAGCCCTACTTTTCAGTCTCCACTCCTCTTCTCTATCCAATAAAATCTTTGCTCTACTCTTTTCTAGAGCCAGAATTCTTTCTTTTGACTCCTGGGTTGCATAAGCATCAGCCTCTGGATCTTCTAACACCCGAAGGGCCTCATCAATATTGACCAGATCTTCATTTTGTTTTTTCCTTCTAGCTGAGGCCCATTCAATGGTTGCTCTCTTCAGTCTTTTTAGATTTTCCATGAAACAGGCTCCTTTATTCTCCACATGACCGATGCCCGAATGTCTCCAAGTATCTCTGAAAAGTTGATTGAAAGAGTCCTCCTGTAGCCAAGAGGCATTAAATTTGAATGGAGCAGCCGGCTTAGGAGGGGGATTGGAGAATTCTAGCAAGATAGGAAAATGGTCCGAATTCCCCCCTTCACCCACCCATTGCCTGAATAAAGGGATATTGGATGACAACCTTTCACTGATGAGGAATCGATCCAATCTTTTTGCAATTCTATCCTCCCCTGTTCTTCTGTTCCTCCAAGTAGGTTTAGCTTTTATGATATTGACATCAATCAACTTATGCGAGCGAAGGGCATTTTGGAAAAAATCAGTCAAAGGATCTTCCCTCGCAAGAGGCCCCCAGGCTTCAGCTAAACCCATGGAGAAGTTTAAATCTCCCCCGATTATCAGATTTTTATCCATTATCAGCCCCTTTGAAAGAAGATTGTTCCAGAAAGAAACCCTTCCCTGACATGGACCATAGACATTTACAAACAGAAGGGGAAAAGCAAAATCAGGGGAAATGACCTCCAAGCCCAGAACATTTGGCAGACCCCAGAAATTTAACAACTTCAATCTCCCTTCCTTAAAACCAATAGCAATCCCTCCCGAATGACCTGAGGCGTCAAGAGCAAAGAAAGTCCAACCCGGAAAAGAGGAGCGAAGGGCAGCTTCAATATCAGTACTTTTGCCCAAAGTTTCTTGAAGGAAAACAATATCCGGGTTGTGACGAGAAATAAGGTCTTTTAAAGCCAGTTTTTTGGGTTTACTGGCTAAACCCCTGCAGTTCCATGAAAAACAAATCATTTTTTAACTGCCTCAGGGGTTTTAGCTGCTCTAAGCGCCCCAGGAATCGACATTTGTTTGCCATCAGCCACATCAAAGATTGCTTTTGCTTGGGCTTTTGAGAACAAATATTTTCGACCTCTAGCTTTTTTGGATAAACTCTTCGAAACCTCAGCCCCTAGCCCACCTACAGGCTCCATAACTTCATCCGGGCAGACAGACTTCTTACTGAGGGATCTAAGGTTATAATGACAGACAGGCGAGGAAGGACCCGGTCCCTGACTTCTCGGAGATAAAACCTCACAGTTCAGATTTAAGGAGGGGATAGCAGCTGAAAGGTTTTCAATGTTTTGCATAACATCATTACAATTATTTAACAGCGGACTGCCCCCGACGATTGTATCAGAAGAAAAGGGAGAAAAGATTGGGAATGACTGCTTACCGGATGGGTCACTTTCAGGATCAGGGGCCGGATCAGCAAGAGGCGCTTCCAAATGTGGCTGATCAGCTGCAGCACGGACCGGTTCCCCGTCCTCCCGCGGATCTCCCTCCTTTGACTGATGAAAGGGATCTTCCATAGAAGTTTCAATTGGTGAAGACCCCGCCACTGGATTCTCAGCATTCCTCAGAGACCCCTCCCATTCCTCTTCTTTGCTTTGAGTCCTCCTTCTTCTCTTCCTCAGTGGGCAATCCCTCGCCAGATGCCCGTACTCGTGACAGCGGTGGCAGCGAAAGGGAAGAAGCTCATAGTCCAGAGGCTGTTCGAAAACAAATTCCTTATACTGCAATGTAATTGATTCTGCCAGTCCTTCTTTTGGATTGAGTCTAACCAAAATCCTTGCCACAACTTTCTCATAGGTATGGAGAAATGATCTATCAGCGTCCAGATAAGTGCCCAAGAGATTCCCTATTGATTTGAAGACAGAATCCACCCATAGAAAAGGGGGCAAACTAGGAGCCCTGACCCAGACAGGGAATTCTTCAACCTTTTCTTTCGAGGCATCGAAGAGGGGGGACCATCTTTTGAAGAAAACAGGTCGATTTCCGAAAGCCCAGTTCCTCCCCTCGACCCATTCCAGTGCCTCCTTACTGTCAAAACTGACCATAAACCAACCCTTTACCAGAGTGTTGGTCTTGAAAGAATTTGCCGGGGTTTCCAGCCACTGGCTCTCCGCCCACTGCCTTAAATATTTGCCTGAAACAGGGCGTCCTCTTATTCTGCCCACAAGAGTACTTTCTGCCACAACTAGAACATCCTCCGCCTGCACGTCCATCCCGAGTACCAGGTTCGCAAAACGCTTCTTCTTCAGTGGTTTAGGCTTCTTCCTTTTTTCCCCTTTCTTCTGTGTTTCTGGCTCAGAACCCTTGACTCCGAAGTTAGGGTTTTGGTCCCCTTCCACCCTTTGCGAACCACAACCATTCACTGCTGACTGATCAATCCCAGGTCTGGGAGGGGATTCAATCAACCCTTCAACAGGACTCCCCGCTTCTCCTTCAACCAATGTCCCATCCTCTATCACCTTTCCGGTACCGAGGGAATGAGCAAAATTCCCCTGATTTAAACCCTTACCAAGACCTGCATAAAAACCCTCCGCCCCTACAGACTTCTGGGATGAGTCTTTTGCAAAGAGACCCCTGTTAACAGGTGGCAGCTTTCTTTTTCCGCCCGCCTCTTTCCCGGCAATTTGGATACCCCCAACAGGCCTCCAAATCCCTATATTTTGAGCAGAGCTAATAATGTCCTCAAGGCCGCCAGAAGGGCAAAAACCTTTAGAAGGGGAGAAAGACTTACTGTTGGGAGGGTCGATAGCCTTATCCCTCCACGCATCTAACTTTTCTTGAGCAATTTCCTCCTCAGAACCCTTGCCAATATTGCCGAGGCCGCCTGAAAGACCCCAACTCTCGTCCCGTAGACCTTTTGTAGTTCGCGTACCTCCTGCCGAGAACAAAGCCGATGCATGACTGTCGAGGTGCCCAAAAAACTTTCCAATATTCTGCTCCGTGATCTCCTTTCCCCAGACCGAGAGTATATCCTCCGGTGTTGGGTCAAGCTCCACCGTTTCATTTGGAATTACCATGGTAAAAAAACACAAAAACCCCGTAACAACTGCCACCTCCTCACAGCCGTTACCTGGGGAAGACGCTGAAAACCGCTTGCAGACAGAGAAGTTGACCTCAACGAAAGGAACAGTCGTAAAAATGCCAAGAAAGTTTGCGAACGAAAAACCACCAGGTAACAAAACCCCACTACGCCCAAAACGGGAAACGGGACCCGTCGCCAAACTGCAAACGGAATGTTTAATCCAGCTGTCTCCTTTTCCACTTACCTACCAGAAGACAGCCTCGTAATAGACTGCCAGCACCCTAAGCTCCCGTACCTGCGTGTCCTTACCTGCGCTGTCTGCATCACCTAGGCCTAGGGCCTAGGGTTCCCGGATCGAACCCTACTCTCTCCATCTTACGTAATGATGGATGATCGTAAGGTTTGACTAGTTATTGCCAGTATGCTTCCCATTTTAGCCTGGTCATTTGCCTAATTTCTTCCTCCCTTTCCTTTGCCACCTGTCTCCATTGTTGCTTGAACTGTTTGACATTTGGAAGAAAACTTGGTACAATTTCTATGACTAAGTTGGCACTATGTAAATTCTTATTGATATTTTCAATAACACTGTTGATTGTTGTTGCTGATACTGCTGTTGCCCTTTCTTCCTGTTTGAGCCGAGCTGAAATAAAATATTTTTACCTTTTATAACTTTCGTAATTAAACTTTATTCATTATTATTTTTATGTATATTTCAATTTTATTATTCCAATAAGTTTCTAACTAACCTTTGTATATATTACTTATATATATATATACATATTATTTATACTTTAAGTCCCAAATTATAATTTTTTTTTTAATAACTTTCTAACTAACCTTTAACAATTTTTAAATTATTTTATATTTTTATTTGTTCACATAATTTAACTAATTTCCATTAAATCTTGACTCTGGTCCTAAAGTCAAAATTAGCCGTTAGTCAAGATAGCCATTGGAGTCTCTGCTCAAACTATTTAACATGCTAAGCTGGATTTGTTTCTTCAACTTGTCCTGACTATGAACCACACTTGTTGGTTCGAAACGCGTCGACAAATGATTTATCTTGTGATTTACGTTGAAGAATTTCTCGTAAACCTGATATGGATCACAGAAGCCTCAATTCAACAATTCCATTGGTTGTCAGGGCTATACCGTAGCAGGTCTGCCTATGGGATGCAGGGATTTAGTTGATCGATAGATCACTTGTGATGAGCGGAGTCATGGCAGAGAGTGATATAGTTCGCTCTTGGGATGACACATGGGGGTTCACAGAGGGTTTCATCATATGGGGAGGCAGACATCCTCTATTTCTGCACAGGTTCAGAGCTAAATTTCGATGGGTAGGCCTTCGTGCCATGGAGATGCCCAGGGAGGATGTGTCTCTCCTCTTTCAATATTCCACCACCAATTTCCAGGAGCAGGATATTATCTGTGCATGATGGGGAGTATGAGATAGTCAGAGTAGCGCAGCATCAACATGGTGGCACCACTCTGGGACTAGCAGGGAACTGGGGCATCACAGCTCTTCACAACTCAATAACCTTTAGGGATGCGTCGGCTACTGCAGGGGGAGATCATACAAATCTTCCATTGGGCTTCAGCGAGTCACCGATGGAGCAAGGGACTTCTGGTACTTCCATCGGGTAGGATAGTGAGTGGAGCGAGGGGAGCTTCATGTCGAACATGATGGCCTGGGATCCTGGTATTGAAGGTTTCTTTCATATCAGAACAGTGTTGAGGTCAGGGATTATTCATTGGCACATCTGGGACCCTCGCACATGTTTCAGTGGCAGTGGGGAGAAACAGTTAGAGAGGATGCTTGTTCAGGCATTGCTTGAGGACAAGCGATTTTTGGATCGTTGGAAGAACTTGCCGGATGAGGATGCCAACTGCGAGGGTGAGCACATGTTGGAGCACCCAACTTTGAGGTTGCTTTAGGCAAAGCAACATTTGGGAGGGAAGGATTGTCATGTCCCTTCTCAAACACATTCGTAACAGGGTGCTGCTACACACTTTTGCACAATTTTGGCTAAGGAAGAGAACCCATCATTTTCGACTTAGGGACTTAGGAGGTAATTCGACTTAATTTGGTTGCTAGAGGAATGTGGGAGCCACCCACATGGGAATTCAAATTGGCCCATTCAAATAGCTTGGAGGGAAAGTCGAATAGGTGGATGGAGGGGCCCACATGAGGCAAGGGAGGCCGAAGGAGTTATAAGGAGGGAGAAACTCTCATTTTGGGATTCATTCATGCATCTTGCAAACAAAATCACTTGACTGTTCACTCTGTTGTTTAGCTGAGTCGACCAGTTGTTTAGCCATGAATATATCAAGTAGGAGATTCAACCTCTACTTTGCAGTACCATCCATGCCCACCCTAGAGAGGTAGTTATACAAGGATTTCAGGAGTTCCGGGGCAGTGACATAGCACCACTAACCAGCATAGAGCGAGGAGTGCATATTTCTGGGCAGCCAAGAAACACACAGAGGGAGATTGAGACAAGAAAAGATCTGATTTCTTGTTCGGTATTTGGGGAGTTGAGGTAGCAACATTAGATTAGCGTTCTTGTTGGGTTTTACAGCCAGCTAAGCCAACATTTCAGCAATTCGAACAGTTGGGCTGGGGGACAACATAGAGGCCACACAACTGATTTTCGTGGTACTTGGGAGTAGCTAAGTTGGGCCAAGAGATCATCCAAGGATTTAGGGATTGGATAGCATGGGTGAACTCAACGTTTTGGAGAAGTTTTCATGTGGATTTACAGAGAATTTCTAGCAAGTGTAAATTTGCAACTATAACTAAGGTGAGGCTCCAAGGGGGTCGAAAATAAAAAGTCTAAACCAGCCAAAATACTTTTTGGGTTTTTGACAAGGATCCCAAATATAAAGTTTTGTAAATTTCTGAGCACCAGAGGTGGGGTTTTAAGCCATATATCTGCAGAAAACAGTGTAGAATTATTGGGGATTGAATAGTGCCTTTGAAGGTCGATTTTGGGAAGTCCATATCAGGCCAAACCATTTCTAGGTCTTTGTGCGTTAGGGCCAAGGAGTCCGGGGTTAAAAGCATATAAATTTCTGGGTAGTTTTAGTGCACCTTCCAACCATGCGAACTTCAGCAAAGCAGTAGTTTCTAGGTAGCGCAATGCATATTGGTGCAGCAACTAGGTAACCTTCAACTTAGCCATTTTCCTACTTGGGTTTTGTCCTAATTGTCCTTTCATATAAGCCTAGGTGCACCATCCAATCATCTATTGTATTTTACTTGCAAAAATATAATAAAATGGCTCATAATTTCTTCATTTACAGCTTTTATACGGGTGTTTGTTGAATATTTCATTTTTGTAATTTGTTGCATGTATTATTTGCTTGCTATCACTTGTATTCCTATTAAAGATAATTACACTGCATATGAAGGAGACAGAGGACATCGATTCTTTCATGAATCGGGTCATAACTGTGGTAAATCAGTTAAAGGTTTATGGTGAAGACATTAAAGATTAAACAGTGGTTGAGAAGGTCCTCTGATATTTGTCTACCAAATTTGATGTTGTGGTAGCAGTCATAGAAGAAGCCAAGGATTTGGCATCATTAAGAGTTGATGATTTGATGGGATCACTTCTATCGCATGAGGCAAGGATAGACAAAAATAAGGGTTCCACGTTAGAGACCGCTTTCAAAATTCAGGTTTCTATTTCAACAGACAGAGGTTGAGGCAGAGGTAGATCGAGAGGCAGAGGACGAAGTGGAAGATATGGTGGTTAGAGAGATGGAAGAGAAGAGCATGAACATGAAAGTGGAAGCAACTATAGAATTTTCAACAATAATCAAAGAGATGAAAAATTGAAGGTGATATGTTATTATTACAATAAATTTGGTCACTATGCTCGTGATCGCAGGAAGAAGATAGCTGATCAAGGGAACCATAGAGCTAATGTCACTACAAAGAGTACTAACTCCATGTTCCTAGTTTTCCATACCATGCATGAACCTTTTGCTAGTGTGTGGTTGTTAGACACTGGTTACAGTAACCACATGATAGGAAACAAGATTTTGGTTACAAAATTCGATCAATCTATGAAAACAGAGGTAAAGTTGGGGACTAACAAGACTGTGGAAGTAGATGGCAAGGGAGTGGTCAACATTCTAACCATGGAGGGGGAGCCGAAGACAATCTCAGAGGTATATTGTGTTCTTAGTCTCAAACATAATTTGATAAATGTTGGTCAATTGACACAGAAAGGATACAAAGTTATCTTCCAAGGTAAAGAATGTGTTATATATGACAAGCCCCCAAGAAATCGGTTGATAGCAAAGGTACAGATGTCAAGGAACATACTCTTTCCTCTAATTATGAATTACAATTATTAGGTCAGTTCTTTTAAAGTTTCATGTTCTAATGATTATTGGTTATGACATTTTCGATTTGGAAGCTTGCACTTTTCAGGTTTAAGATTGTTGCAGCAGAAACAGATGGTCAGAGGATTACCTCCCATCAAAGAACCTACTAGTACTTGTGAGTGTTGCATCTTGGGAAAGAAACACCGTGAAAGTTTTCCAAAGTGAGTTCCATACAGAGCAAAACAACCTCTTGATCTAGTGCATACAAACTTGTGTGGACCTATGAAGACACAGTCGATTAGTGGAAGTTGTTACTTCCTCATGTTTAATGATGATTATAGTAGAAAGACTTGGATTTACTTCTTGAAGAAGAAGTCTGAAACTTTTACAAGGTTTAAAGAATTCAAAGCCTAATCAGAGAAACAAAGTGATCGATAGATCAAGGTAGTGAGGCCAGATCATGGTGGAGAATATAAGGTGTTTCATGATTAATGCAAACAACATGGAATCAGAGGACAGTTTACAAGCAGCTACACACCGCAACAGAATGGTGTAGCAATGAGAAAGAACAAGAGAATTATGAACATGGTAAGAAGCATGTTGAAAGGTAGAAACTTGTCTAATGAGTATTGGGCAGAAGGAGTTGCATGTGTTATTTATGTGATCAATAGATCTCCTACAAAGAGTGTGATGAATGGAGTACTAGAACAAGCATTGTCAGGTATGTCTTGCGGCTTATCTCATCTCAGATTATTTGGATGTGTAGCTTATGCACATGTGCCTAAAGAAAGAAGAGGCAAATTGAATGATAAAAGTGAAAAATGCATATTTATTGGTTATAGTGAGCAATCAAAAGCTTACAAATTGTATAACCATGTCACCAAGAAGACCATAATTAGTAGAGATGTCGTGTTCAAAGAACAAGAGTCATGGAATGGAACTGTAGACAAAACAGTTGATGCACAAGTGCCACTGATGGAAGAATATGACGTAGCAGAGAAGGAGAAACGAGAGTCACATGTGAATACACCAACAAGGACTCCGAGATTTTCAAAGCAGCATGGATCTTTAAGCAGATCAACAAATCAAGATTCTCCCAACAATCAATCAGGTGATGAATCAAGCAATGGTAAGAGAAAGATGAGAGGTTTGAAAAATTATTTGGAGTTTTGTCAAGCATGAAAGTTTTTTGGTGAATATTGTGCCTTACGGGGGCACATATTGAAAATCATATTTTTTTTCGGGGGCGATATGGAAGATAGTCTCTTGCAATAAAAAAAGCAGTTATAAGAAAAGGAATGACAATAGTCATGGGTCGCAAAGCGCGACTCAAGAAGTCTAAGAAAAGGAATCGAAAAGAAGAGGTTCATGTGGCAACCAAGGAACTGAGAAGTATAGCAGAAGACAAAGAAAAAATCGAGGGTAATTGGTGTAGCTTTGATCTGCTACCACCTCCTATGTTTACAAGTGAATATTTTGATCATTGGGTTATCAATATGTTGACTTTTCTTAGAGTTAAAGAGTTAATTGGGTACGGGTCTAATAACCCATATGATGAAGTATGAGATTCTTTTGCATTGAATTTTATAAAATGAGCATTGGATGAGAAGTGTTTGAGAAAGGTAACAAAAGCTACAACTTCCTAGGAAGCATGGAAGATCTTGGAATCAAAGTTTGGCACAAATGAGAGTGACATGCAGCAACAGGTTATGTCACAAGCAAAGAAGTCAACCGCAAATCCGAGGAAGATGAGAAGGTTTCTGAGAGGACAACAGAGCTTTGAGAATCCCACTCAAAAGTGGATGATGGTTGTCAATACTATAAAATTGAAACCCATTATGCAAGAATGCATATGGATGAAGAAGATGCAACAAAGATTGCAGAGAGAGAAGTTGAAGCCTCTGTGTCTAAAACAGAGGAAGAGAAAATAAATGCTCAACGACTCCATTATAATGTGGATGATACAGATGATGGTGAATCCCACTTTAATGAGACACATGTGGATGATGACAGCAAAGTTATATGTGAATTGGTGGATCCAGCTGCAATTGATGGATCTGGTGAAGTTGAAATTGTCAATGAAATTGACAATGAGCAAAAAAATGCTCGGATATTCCACCATAGTGTGGATGAACATTATTTTGATGATATGTGTGGTTTCTTTTTTGAAAGAAGGATTGATTGTGGTAGTATAGTAAGCACAATGTTTGATGAAGAATTAAACGTTCAATCTGCCACTATAGTAGCAAGATATGAAGCAATTGGAACTCCTCATGAAACAATATGTCATCTAGTAGCAGTTGATGATCAAGAACATGATAAAGTGATTGAATATTTTTTTATGAGAATATCCACTAACCCCATAACAGTGGAAGACAACCCTCATGCCAACAGAAAGTATTCACAAAACTCAGCTGGTCTCGAGGTCCACTCTCGGCATGAAAATTTCCCATGTCTTCAGCAAGTATGCAAATGACTTCCGCTCAACCCAATCTCTTTACACGTGTTATATTTTAAGTGGACAGGAGGACAAAAATGGAGTGCATGGATTGGTTGGATGAACATTGTTTTCCCAACCAATTCTACATAGGGAACACCTTTGGTGTAATTATGCAATTATTTGTTGCGTACATATGGAGATATGAAGACTATAAAAGAGAATAACTGATGCAGTGGTCAGCCAAATTTTTAAGGAAACAATATAGAAATTATGCAATTCTTTGTTGCGTACATAGGGAGATATGAAGACTATAAAAGAGAATAATTGACGCAACAATCAGCTAAATGTTTTAGGAAACAATATAAAATCTCTTGGTTTGCTTAGATGGCCTTTGAATTATGGGGCATGGGAGAAGGAAAAACCCCCCGACAAACTTGGAACAACTTAGTTCTATATGGTCATCTTTTTGCAGATTTAAATTGCATATTTTGGATATGAAACCTCCATGTTTGAATGAAGGAAATATTTAGAAATTTATTAATATTTCAAATATTTCAAAATTTGTGAAGATAATTAAAATAAACTAATAATTGTAGTAGGCAGCTTTGCATATCATATGTGTGGAATATTTTAGAATTTGATGAATAAGGACAAAGTAAAACTGTTAATAGTTTTGCATACAATTTGGTTGGAATATTTTTTAAGCATAATATATGGTTGAAATATTTCAGAATTTGATGAACCAGACAAAGTAAAATCATTAACTTTGAATATTCCCAAATGAACAAGTAAAGTCAAAACAATTATTTAGCTATTGTCCAAAATATTTTAGAGTGTTTTCAAATTAGATTTGCAATATATATGATTTCAATGGATTGCAATTGAAATAAACCAATAAATGTAATGTGCAACTTACATCATATTTTGAGAATATTTCAGAATTTGATAAACTAAGATAAATTCAAAACAATTAACATATTTTTTTGTGTGTTTTAAATTAAAAATTTTAATTGTGTAATTTTAACTTAAAATAATTGAAATACACAAACAAATGTAATGGAAAACTTTGTAAATCATATTCCTAAAATATTTCAAATCTAATGTACAGAAACACAGTCAAAACAATTAACTTAAATTTTATGTACACGGGATTTCAAAATATTCTCAAATGACACTACTACGATAAGGGCACTAACTTTTTATTTTAGTTATTTTGCATTAAAATTTCACTTTTTATTTTAGTCAAAAATATTTTAAAACAATTTTTTTTATTAAAAAAAAAAACAGTTTAAGACAAAAATATTTTAGGACAACTTTATATTTAAGACAATGGCAATTAAGATGAAAATCATTTAAGACACTTAACAATTAATACAAAACCATATCATTTTAAGATAAAATATCTAACACTTGCAAAATTGACTCTAACAGTGCGCCCTAAGCCCGTTAGCTTGCAGGCTACTACTGTCTCACACCTATATTGAGGCTACTATTTCACTTACCATTCACATTATATTATATAAATACAACGATTTTTTGGGCTCTTAGTTTTGTGGGGGTAGCCGACTCTGAAGAATGTGACAACTTTTCCTAGTAAGATTTTCTTGACGTCAATTCCTCTTTTGTCCCTTTGATCTCTGTTGATACGATTAGAGACAACTTGTCTATTGTTGCATTCAGGAATTTTTCATAGAGATGCCATGAGTGCATAGGTGATAATTACATTTTTTTATTTTTGAAAATAGATATTCAAACCACATGTAATTTAATCATATCAATTTCTTTATTTTATATTATATTTTTCCTTTTCTATTAATATTTTTTAATTAAATATAAAAGTAAAATATGTTAATTATATTAGTTTTCTAATTAATTATAAAATTAAAATATAACATTTTGAAAAGTTAGAATATTTTTAACTAATTTTTAAGAATTTAATTTAATGTATTTTTATTTGAAAACTATATTAAAAATTACATAAAGGTAATAAATTAAAGATAATTTGATTTGAAAACAATTACAATATACATAACACATTCTAAAAATATAATTACATCAAAAGTGTTCCTCTACAGGCTTTGGCTGGGAAGGTTTGGTTAATCAGAGCATTCAATTTTCATCCTACTCTGTCAAATCAATTTTTACCACATGGTAGGATCTCGCAACTTCGGTATTTCATCTCCAATCTTCAAGTTTAGTCTTCTCTTTTGTCAATTGTCTTGAGTTTGAGTCCCAACATGTGTTTTCAATCTCAGTGATATTCGCAATTGCAATGTAACACTAGTGTGAGCCCAAGGTTGAGGAATATTGAGAATGATCCCTTGACTGAAGGTTTGGTTTTGTCGTCTCCCCGCTCTAGATTAAGCATGCTAAGGACTGGTATTAGGATTTCTAGAAATACATGTGTAATGTGTTTGCAAACAATGCATCATCTTGTTCAAGGCTACAATTGTGCTCTTTCCCACGAGTGGCGCAGGAGTAGCTTGTTCCAACGAGAGTTTCCATATTATGGAATCATATTGCGTAGCCCACATCTGCTATTTTCAATGTAATAATATTAGAATCAATCGAGGCAATAAGAGGGTATTCTCATTCATTTCTCCCACTTTTTCCCAACATGTCCATGATATTTGTACAAAGGATAGTGACTGTGTCATGGGTCTTCAATGCATATTGTGTAGTTTAGTGGGTGACTCGATTTACAGATGCACGAGGACTAATACTACAAATCCAACTTTAAAGGCATCATTCTCAACTTTGAAAGATTTTGATTTATTTTCATTTAATTTCTCTGCACATTAAATAAATAAGAGTTTTTTTAGAAAAACGTGTTATCTTGGAACATCAAAAACTTGTTAAAGAAATTTCAATTGTGTACTAACTTAAAAAATCTTGTTGACCAAAATCTTTCATCAAGCCATGATCTAACAACCTCCTGAAAACACATAAGAAGAATACACATGTTGAGCCAATTCTACATTACAATGATCAATACATTAACATGGCCACAACCTTTTCATTTATGATCATAAGGATCACATGATATTTTATATGATAGGTAGGAGTTAATAATCCCAAATTTCACCCTTACTGAGTTGGACATGTCTTTATCTTTGTTAGGTAAGCCTTCATCATCATCTTCCATTGGTTCAATGCATTAAAGACACTCTTGATAAATAAAGTATATA
Source organism: Pinus tabuliformis (assembly GCA_031772625.1). Taxonomy (NCBI): domain Eukaryota; kingdom Viridiplantae; phylum Streptophyta; class Pinopsida; order Pinales; family Pinaceae; genus Pinus; species Pinus tabuliformis. The sequence goes on along the minus strand of CM062815.1, from coordinate 163,630,622 downwards.
TATGATCTAACTTGGCATTTGTGTCTCATTCCTCAATCATGTAGACATTACCAAATTGTCAGCATCCACATAAAGGAGTGACAATCCACCAAAATACATGGGTACCTAACTATTGCAACTACTGACCCACTAAGATCTCCTTCAAGTAAATGGTTCATACATATTCTCAATGAACTCCACCTAAATGTATAGGAAACTTTATGTTTTGGCCTATCACACCCCCTAGAGTTTACAACCAACACAATCCACTCATAGAGAATTCAACTGACACATGACCCATACTCTATCAATAGTTTTGCACTATATTAAAAAAGTTATCCAAATCATCAAGGGCACATGGATAATAGGTATGCCTTCTTACGATAGTCATACAATGATATGCCCTTTACATAATACATAGATAGATATGGTTACATACTATTTACATGCTCCATATCATGGAGGCAATAAGTACAAGCTTTTATAATATCACATGTTATTACAATACTCCTCCCAAGTACCAACTCTAAGATCAAGCTCAAAAACATCAACAACCAATATACATAATCTACACACACCATGTTAGACTTCCTCCAAATATAAGATGTGATTCATCTTTCCATATGGTCCTGGTTTTGATTCAATATAATAAAAGGTGAACCTTGTTTGTCCATCTCTAACCAATCTCCATTGCTACCAGAAGGAATGTCATTGTCATGGTTTAGATGAAATTCCAAAAACTCTCTATGATGTCTAGAACATCATTATGTCCTCCATGTTGCAAACTCATAACTCCAAAATATCTACCATTAACACTAGGCGTCAAACTATATTTCTTTAAGGAATTTAGACTTCTGTGATCCATAACATTGTTTAGATAATCTTCGGCAAAATCACATAATCAATCTTTTGTCGACGCGTTTCGAACCAACCAGTGTGGTTCATCGTCAGGACAAGTTGAAGAACCAATCCGGTTTAGCTGATTAAATAGAGTGTGCAGAGATTCCAACGGCTAATTTGACCTAATGCTCTTGGTCAAACCAATAATTCCATTATTAACATTTCTATAAATAGCTAAAACAGGTAAATATGTTAATTATATATAAGATCATTTAATAATACAATATCCATATTTATTATATTTATTATATAAATATAATGGTCATAATTCTTTAATTCATCTTTCACCACTATAATAACTAACCACTAGTTTCTCATTATAGAAAATTTCTAGCATCTCTACATCAAATTCTTCATATATGCTCATCCATTATGATTTACTTATAGGATTGTCATCTCAAAAAAAATACAAATTGGAGACCAATCATACATTTTTGCCAAACATTAGGACCACAAAAAACAATAAGGAACTTATTTTACTCTAGGGCGTAACATCAACCTAACTATAAATATTGAACACTAAGGAATTTTATGAACATACTTCCATCTATCAAGACACCTATGTACCCAAATAACATTCCCAGTAATTCTCTAGGAAAATGTTATAGATATATAATGCATCCAAACTGATCTTGCACTCTATACTTACTAATGTAAGGACTTATGACACCACATTCATTAAACAAACCTTAATCAATTAACAACTATAGGAGATACAACCTCTTGTTATATTTTCCTTTTAGCTACAACGTGCCATATCAAGCAAACCCAAGAATAGCCTTTACATGAAAAAGTTTTTCATTGCAAGGCTATAATAATCAACAAAAGATAATGGTACACATGACTAAATAGTTTTCCTTACATATTTCTCTAGGGTCATTAACATACGTGGTGTCTTAATATACATCATAAAATTATGGATTCAACATTTATCTTTGATATTCATATGTTTCCTTTCACTTGTTAGAATCATGAACTTTAACAAAAATATTGCACTCCCATATTGGGTTAACTAAGCTCAATACACTTTTTGAGTTTTGACTTCAAGACATTTTTATCACCACCATCAAAGTTCTACATCAACATGTATAAATGGCATTTGATCTAAGGATTTAATCATGATATCAAAAAACATAAGGCTTTCTTACAATACCTTTTTTCCTATCAAGCTAACCATGGCCAATTATTAGCCACAATGGAAAGTAGAATATGTTTTTACTTGAAATCACCCACCCAAGGGATGTGACTTCTAGGATTCATTGAAGAAGTTGATATCTACCACATGACCCTAGCCACACAAACTTATAATTTTTTTCAATAACATATATATAGGGAGTCCATGTTTTGTTGTATTCCAATCTTCCCCAAATCCAAAATATAGTTAACAATAGAAGATAAAGAAACAAATGAAGAGAGAGTACTTGAGGGTGGCGCCATCGAAGTACTGGCTAAGTGGAGCTATGGCTGATCAAATTTGTGCTCCATGGTAGCCCCATCAATTATCATAGGAAAAGTTGTAGTGAGGTCTAGAGCTGAAGTCGTTGAGACAGTAAGGACATTTGAGACAGTTGTAGAAAAAATAGGAGTTTTCGTCATTAGGGAAAATCCTTTCTCTTTCATCTTGGGATATAAGGGCTTGTACTTACCTTTGTTGCCATGGAACCCTGGTGGATAGTCTGTAGCATTATGGTCATTCTTGTGACATCTACGACATTTGAAGGAAATGCCCTCACAGTCTAAAGTCTGAAGAGAAGTGATCCTTGATGTCGGAGTTTCATTTTACCCCATAAGTTGTCTCTAATATCCAGATTTACCAATACCCTTGCCACATTCATCTCCATAGAGTATTTGAAAGTGTGGTTGGCCTCCAAAAACTCCCTCAACTTGTTTCAAATTTCCCTAAGAGGTTGCTCTAACTTGAATTGTAATTTTAGTTCAATAAGTGGAACCCAATAGGGGCCTTGTCTAGTCTCTCTCTCAGTGGGATTAAAAAGAGGGGTCCAATGCTTAAGCATGAAAGGGGCAGATTCAATACTCCAAACTTTATTCAGATCCCAATGAACCTCTTTAGAATTTCTGAAAAAGAAAATGATCCAACCTCTTACCTGTATCTTGAAATTTGGCAATAGGTTGATGTGAGCTCCCCACTCCTTTGTCATCCATTTTGATATTGTATTCCTACTAAAACAAAGGCCACAAGAAAAAACCACCCATGTAAACTCATACATTTGAACAACTTCATGCATCTCGATCCTATCACCTGGAACGAAGGAGAGTTGGCTCTTCTTTTCTTTCGCAGAGGGGTTTTTTCATTTTCTAGTAGTAGATCAGGGGTTGAGCTCGGGAGAATGAGTGGCCTCCTGTGATGGGGGATTATTGTCAAGGGAGAAGGTGTCAATAAGATCAATGGGGGGACTGTGGGAGAAGAAAAAAGAATGGAGAAAAGGTTATCGAGTAGAGCAGAGATATACAGAGAACTAGAAGGAAGAAATTCTTCAAAACTGACAGGCGAGACAAAGAAAGCTAGAGGTGAGGAGGGGGAATAAACACCATGGGCGGAAAGGGTAGTCGGGTTTGTCAATAGTAGCGAAATATTTCCTTAAAGGTAGGGATTTGTAACGTAAATAGATAACCCATGAGGAGTAGTACAAGGGGAAGATACCCCAAGGAGAAAACCCCAATTCTCAGCCCATAAGCAAGTGGATCATCAAAATCAAACAAGATGTGGGAGGCGGGGTGGGGGAACAAAGGTGGAAATTATAAACCCTCCAAGGAATGGAAATCCCAATTGACTGAAGTCCAAGAAATTAGTGATGCTAGTGTGAGGACCCGTATCTCCAGTTGTACCCATGTTGCTTTGAGTAGAAGCCCACCAATGAAAACCCTCCATGCTTGAATCTCCAAAAAGAGGTAAGACCTTGTCAATAAGTCGAGACACAAAACCTTATGCCATGCTTCCTTCAAGCCCCAATCCGCCAAGTGGAGCCACAAAACCCTATGCCATGCTTCCTTCAAGCCTTGATCTGCCAAGTGAAGCCAAAAACCCCTATGCCATGCTTCCTTCAAGCCCTAATATACCAACTGGCATCGCAAAAATGTTTCCTATTGGAATTGGGTCCTCCCAATAATCAGCGATCTGGAACTCTTCCATGATAGTGACCCAAACTCAAGGAAACCACAATTAGAAAACTAGAAACGAGTTGTATCCAAAGGGAAAATACTGCTAATGTCAAACTGTAAAAAGAGGGAACATGCTACGAGTTGTAGCCAAAGTGGGGTAAGTTGAACCATGGGATTATAGAGCACCTGGAGGGGTGTGCGACCTCAATGTGGGAGTTGTATTGGTGTGCACATAGACAAAGGTGACCTAGTTGCGCAAGTTGAAAGGTCGCAACTTTCTCTATTGGGCCATGGCTTTCACAACTTCCAATATTTGATAGAATATAAAAAAAAATCATGACTTCCATCGAGGGATCTTGAAGAAGAAAGGAAGGAAAAAGAAGTACTTGAAGGAAGAATTGAAGAGAAAGAAAATGTTTTATATTTATTTTTTAAATAGGAGAAGAACAAAGGAAACAGTTTGAATCCATCATTGTAGAGAAAAAAAGTACTTGCATTACAACTGCAAAAACTATCAAAGAATACACAGAAACAAGTGTTTTCTTGGAGAAAAATCTCAAGGATAAGGAATTGTCTTTAAGTTGTTTTTCAAAGGTAAGGAAGATGAAATGCAACATAAGTATCTCTTCCAAGAAGAGGTGAAGAAGTTGAATATGGTTGTAAAGAGCATGCAAATGTACACACAAGAAATTGAAAAGAAAAATAAAATAGAGGTTGTTGAGTCTATTAAAAGATGCATGGATGCATCACTAGAGTTGGAACATATGGTGATGAAGAAAATGCAAGAGAATGTGTCACGGTGATAAGTGATATCTAAAAAATGGTATCGTCAAAATTGAAATCTCACTGATGTAATGTGGAACATGCGACATGGCCTTCAAAGTTTTGTCGATGTTCGAAACACCTAATAAAACTAATGTAGGAGAAAATGCTACAACAATTGGACAAACAACATTTTTTCACATCATTTGTTATAAGGTGTTGGGTATTATGAGTATCAGTTGAAGGCATAGGTTCATCTTTAGATTTGAGATCTCTTTTTCTATTTGATCTGGTGCAGAAATATTGCAATCTTGCTAAACATATATTCAAATATTTGTTTGATTATAGTTTCAATAGAGATTGCCCTTTCCATCTTCTTCAATACGGTTGGATGTGAGCCTTATATTCGTAACTTGTTAAGTTGTATGAGTTGAGATTCAATGTGAGTAGCCTAAGATGAGTTATAGGAAGTTCTCTGGTTAACAAGGCATAGTCTAGTTGTAGTAATTGTAACATTTTCAAGATGTTGTAGTCGAGGAAGGATTTGGTTGGGTTCCTATGTTGCAAAAAAAAGTAAGCGTAGTTGTGAGGGAATGGTAGCTAAGGAGTGACAAGGTGTGCTAACGAATGAAAAGGCATGCTAACACATGCCAGATAGTGTGAATGGATGTCGAGGAGTGTTGGGGAGTGTCAGGTCATTGTTGGTGTCCCAAATTTCCCTATTTTCTACCCCATTTCCATAAATATCAACCTCTGTTTTACCTCAATAAAGACCCTTCTTTCTTGCACTAGTCCAAGATAGTTACCCATTCCTACACTTGCTCATATTTTACATTAAGATTTATTACAACGCTTTATTAATCATTTTATATGGATTTCATGCCTATTTACATACCTCTTGTAACTCACGTTAATTTCCTAGAGTAATTATGGAACTTAGTATTAATTATGAATGAGTATGACTAGTGTAGGTAGATTCCTGCACCACCACAACGACTGTCGAGATTTTCAAGAAGCCAAATCTTCCATGAGGACGGGTCTCAATCCTTGACTCTGAGTTTAGCTGTTGATGAACTGAAGAAGGATAACAGGTGTTGTGCAACCAAGGAATGTTTTCCAAAGTTAGGTTATGGCCATGTGAAATACATGTGCGTTATAACTGCTGGCTGAGTTTATAATTTTGGTTTCTAAGTCTATTCGGTAGAAAGGCCTGAATAAGAAATCTCTATAATTAGTGAAAATGGCTAGGGTGGAAAGGATATATAAGATATAGATCATAGGTAAGATTAGCTAGCAAACCATCGATTGTAATTTTGTTTTTATGTAATCTAGTTATCGCCTCAGCTATGGGGGCTAGACTACTCTATTATGTATATTTGCCGAATTGAGTAATACAAGAGAACTGCCATGAATTTCATACACAACGTCTAATTTATCTTTGATGTATATTTGAAGTGGTGAGTTTTTTCATTCTTTAGAATGGGAATGAGCTGGTTCGCTAAGGCCCATCCAACCCATCTCGTTTACCCCTCTCTCTTTTGTTAATCAGAAAGACGGTGTGGATATTTCTTTTGCAGTTGTGTGATGTTATAGTAGTAATAGTTATTTTTCAAGTTCTGATTTAAATATCTTTTGTAGCGAAAGTGTGAAATGGATCCATGGTTTGAGAGTTAGTTGTGTTTACTTTGTTTATGAAATTCCTTTCTCGCATTTCCTTTACTCTCAATCTCTGTCTTAATTCGTTTTCGATCGGATCATGCAGGGAACTCTTTCCTGCACCAGTGCATGTGTTTTCCTGCACTTTGGTTTAGTCATTCGTTTTGCAACAAACATTGAATCACTTACCTACATATTATTTCCAGTTATTTTGCAAGTGAATGAATCAGTAACTTAGTAACTGTCTTCAACATAAAAGTACATCTTTAGGGGATCTTGAAGGAGTTATATAAAATTATCATGAACATGTTATACTTGCAAAGAACATAAACATTTTGAGTGGATTACCAAAGTTAATTAACACATGACAAACACTTACACTACTATTTGATTCCTTTGAATTGCTTTTATTTCATGAAGTTTATTTCCTTTGCAAGGTTTAATGAATTAAAGCATCTTTCCTTTTCACAGATAATTTACTTCAGAATTTTATTTACAGTTGTAATTCTTTTTTAGCACATCTTTCAGTCCTTTCGAAAGTAATTTGGAAACTAGGTGAAGGAAACTCTGCCTCGGTGCAAGAGCGGGTCTCTTGTCACAGAAACAGAGTGCTCTAAGCCTAAGGCTTAGAGCACCTTCACTAAGACATAAGTCTTCAGTAAGGAAGGTCAAATATACTTTTACACATAGATACTATACCTACACTAGTGTAAGCAGATTGCAACAGTGCAAGGACAGGTAGTTTGTGTGGAAGGAAGATCAGGAGGAAGACAGAAATTTGCAAGGGCCCACTTGCCAGACTGTTAGCCATCCATCTAAAGATGAACATAACATTTCATTACAGAATTTAATATTGTTTCCATTGTGTGGAATTTCTTTACTTGATTTACTTGCAAATTATCTTTTACATTCGAGCACTAGAGTTTCTTTGGTGTCAATTGTGTTTCTAATTGTTTTCTGTCTAATTCTGCAAAGCATTTCCTTTAAGAAGTAGGATTAGGAATAGGAAAATTTCATACCATTTCTGGCATTTCCCGTGCTTCGTCTATAAGTTTACGAAACCCTCGGGTTGAGAATTAAATTTTGAGGAGTTTTCTCAAGCATAGTTGCTGCACCCAACATTTTGGTGCTGTTGCCGAGGAGGCGATTTGAATTGGTAATAATTTTCCATTTTTTTGAAATAGGGGTAAGTTTGCTATTATTTTTTCCTGCAGTGTGCTTCTATTTTTTGAAGGAATTTATAGGCGCCAATTTATTTTTTTGAAAATTGCAGCGTTTATTTGAATTTCATTTTGTCATTTTTTGAAATGAATGCCTAAAAGAGGTAGGGGTCCAAATCCCACTAGGGGCCAAAGAAATACTGACAAATTTGAAACCAAAACCCATATTGGGCCTTCTTTTGCAGGCAAAAAGTCCAAACAAACTTAGACTCATCATGTAGGAACAGTCCACCTAGGCTCTAGTAGCAATGGTTCAGGTGTGACACAGCCCATAAAGGGGAAGAAGGGGACTGTTGGAATCCATAGTTAGCCTTCTCAGCCTATTGAGAGCAGTTTGTGTGGAATAACAACAATGGAATATATGGAAGACCATGCAGAAGGAAGTGGTGAAAATCAGGTAAATGAGGAACAGTCCACTTTTGGATTCCTGATTGTGAATTCTAATATACAAGTACAAATGAAAAATATTTCACCATCAACTCTTCCTCATTTCTATGGTAAGGTACATGAAGATCCAGACTCTTTCTTATTTGAGTTTTGTGTAGAAGTTATGATTACTCATCTGATGCCCAGAAGTTAAAGTTGTTTCCTGCAACTCTCAAGGACGCAACACTCCACTGGTTCATGGGACTAGGAGGAAACACTATAAATTCTTGGGAGCAAATGAAGAGAGTGTTTTTATCAAAATATCAGGAATATTGTAAAACTAGAGATATTCAAGATGAAATTTTTACTATTGTGAAAAATGATGATGAGATGCTAGAGGAATACTTGGAGATATTCCAGTACATCCTCCAAAGGTCAAAGAACAAATTTGATATAAGTACCATTAGAACCTTCTTCTTACGTGGACTTACTAATGATGCTAGGATTAATTTAAATTATTAGGACAAGGGGATATTGCTCAAAAACCTTTTGATCAGATCTATGACTTGTGCAGGAAATTCTGGAGGAGCCAATATAGATCCGGTAAAGGAATTTAGAATAAAAATAGAAAAATTGAATCTACTGATGCTATGATTATTGGATTAGAAAACAAAATGGACAATATAAAAATTGAAATAATGAATAATGTTAGTAAAAAAATAGACTCTTTTAAGTTTCAACAGAAACTTGTAGAAGAGCAAGAGATATTGTCTATTTTATGTCCTAAATGTAGAAGAAAGCATCCTTTAAGAGAATCTCCTCTAGATATTAAAGAAACTAGTAAATGTGCAATTTGTGCAGATAACCATGCTATAGATAAATGTTCCTCTATACCTGGGCTGAAAGTTGTACTTCAATGGGGACAACCTGAAGTTGAATCATTGCATGCTATGGGAGCATGAAGAAATTGGCCTCAGGCAAGTGCAGGTATGGTTCCTGAACACCCACCACATTTTTTTGGTTATAATGCACACTCATATTCCTTTCCTAGCACTAGTCACTCTCAGCATTGGTAGCATGGGAATCAATATCAATATGCACAATCCTCCCAATCTTGGCAACAAGGATGGAGAGAGCCAAACCATTCACATCATTCCTATCCTACACCTATGCAATCATACCCTCCTACATATGCACCTTACCCAATGCCTCAACCATCATTACCTCAGCTGAGTCAACCTATGCCACCATTACCTTTACCTCCACCGTTTCGACCTTTTGAGCTGCCTTCTCAACCTTTACCCAACCCCAATAATAAAGCAGTACAAATGATCCATTCTATGACCCCTCTTTCTTCATCCAGATTTTAGACTATGCTAGTTGGATTCATGATCTCCAATTGAGATCAGGGAAGGTAGTAACCTCAGAAACTCAAAAGCAGCCCATGGTGATTATCAATGAGAAAGGACAGGAGGAAACTCCTGACCATTCTGAAAAATATGACACCATTCAAGCTATCCCTATACATTATATATCTTCTTCCAATTGACCTCCCTATCTAGAGAGGTTAGTTGTGGAGAAGAAAGACCCCATTCCTGAGTCTAGCCTGGCTTCTGAGCTTAGGAACCTTTTCATAAGGGTACCTTTGCTCCAAGCTATCAAAGAGATCCTTGTCTGTACAAAAATAATTAGGGAACTCTGTCTCAAGAAGCCAGGAAGGAGAATATTGGAACCCCAAACCATTCAATTTGTTGGTAGAGTAGTAGAGTTAATGACAGGGAGTATGCACATGGAAAAGTATACCGACCCCAGAAACCCTATCGTCTCTGTTCAGATAGGTGATGTCCTTGTATCCAATGTACTTATAGACATAGGGGAAACCATTAATGTTATGACCAAGAAAACCATGGATCAACTTGGATTGGTCCATATTCATCTTATTCCCACTGTCTTGAACTGGCATATCAATCTAAAATCAAGCCGGAAGGGGTGTTGGATGATATGGTCGTTTCCCTAGAGTCTTGGGAATATCCCACAGATTTCATTGTGCTTCAGCCAAAGAACCCTATGGGAGGTCATCCCTTGATCTTGGGATGACCACGGCTTGCTAGGGTGGATGCTTATATTGGATGTTGTTCTGGTGATATGTATATTTCCCATGGAGATTCCATAAAGAAAGTCACCTTATATCCACCCACTAGATCCATTCAGGAGCTTCGAGACACTTTATTGTTAGACTACAGTAGTGATGAGGAGACTCAACCTGTTTCCTTGATACATCAAAATATGGAGTCTTCACAAGAGGGTAAGATTCAAGACTTCCTGAACAATCTAGACACCATGCCTAATTTCGAGTCATTAAGTCAGATTTTTAGTCTAGATTTTCAGGAATGATATGACTCTCTACCTCCATCATCACCATCGCTAGCGACACCCTTGTGTCCTCTTGAGCCTGATACTACTCTTGTTGAGATTAGTCAAGTTAAATCCTTGTATATCAGTTCAGACTTGGATCTTTCTCAGCAAGATCATCTTGTGAATTTGTTGCGAAACCATATTGATGCCTTTGCCTGGGGTTATGAATATATGAAAGGCATCCCTCCTAAAAATTGTACACACCATATCTATATCCAGGATGGAGCCCGACCTGTCCAACAACTCCAAAGGCAAATGAACCCAGCTCTAAGAGACGTTGTAATGGAAGAATTGAAAAAACTCTTAGATGCTAATTTTATCTATCCCATTTCTGACAGCCAGTGGGTCTCTCCATTAGTATTAGTCCCAAAGAAATATGGGAGATGGCACATTTGTATTGACTACAGAGAATTGAATAAAGCCATTCTCAAAGATTACTTCCCCCTTCCTTTCATCAATCAGATATGTTATCACTCAGGTTGTCCCAAAGCTCCTTATGGGATATGGCCGAGGTAACCACAAACCAATCTTTGGACTGCAGGTCCTAGCCTACCAGCAATCAGAGAGGGCTCTCTCTTTATGATTTAGCTTTGTTGATGGGGATTTTAGGTTAGTTATTGAGTTCAAAGGGTTTTGTTTGATTTTGGTGGGATGGATGAAGCTTCCAAATAGAGAGGTAAGTATACTATGAGAGTTTCAAACCATTGGGCATGGAGTCAGGGAGTGGAACTGCTGGTGCGTTTTCTTGGTCACAAGAGGAATATGGAGCAAGATAGCTACACATGAAACAATTTTCAAGCTAAATGGAGATGGATTGAATGCTAAGGAAAGAGAGGCAATTAAGAATCTCTCTTTCAGCTTAACAGAGGGAGGGTGAATCAGCTCTATCCAGGAGCAGTAAAGAATCCCTAGATAACTGTCAAACATGGGTGAATTAGGGGAAATATGAGCCAAAGGGAATTCATATTCATTACCAATTCAGAGGAAAACATAAAGAAACAGCAGAAACTGAGCATAGAGTGCAGTCAAGCAAGTTCCAAGCTAATCTTTTTATCTGCTATTTAGATAGCGATACATATATGATATGAGCATATATCAAATGGAAAACAGAGGGAGAAAACACTTATTGAGTCATGTTGCAGCACAAGAATTCCATATTCAATCTTCAGAACAGTAATAACACATGAGACAGTCCATCCTCCAAGCTTTTCAGCAGTCTTTGATTAATGAAAACATCAAGTATACAGAGCGAGTCTCTCGTGGAGCAACTCAAACAACCAACCCTTTAAACAATGAATTAGGGTGGTTTATATAGGGAAAATATCTAAAAATATCCATTACAACAGATCTTAAACAGATCTGAGGGAAATGAGTTTTTTAATCTAATCTTGTCGTGGAATTAATGCAAGAAGATATCTAAGTGTTGCGCTGGGGCAGCTGCCTCAAAAAAATGATTTGAAATATGTCCTTATGGCTTTGTGCGGTTCACTTAGCCGTAACTGTGCTTTGGGCTTTGATCCCCTGCTCTTGAGTGGCTTCTATGTGCATTAACTGTGATCTGAGGACCTTTAAATGGCTCTGCCGCTTTCTTTGACTTTGCTTGGGGGCCTTTAATATTCGCCCGCTTAGATCTGATACTCTTTGTCGCTTCACTGATATTCTTTAATTTAATCCGGGCTTCATCTTTCCTCTGATACTCTTTGACACTTGAATCGAGCCATTTTCTCTCCCTGGACGTGTTTGAAACTGTCAAATTGCCCCTTTTCTGCCCTTTCAAGGCAAGAATGGCTGCTGCAAATGATTTCCGTGGTTTCTGGAATGCTACTGGCACTGGCCGATTTGAATACGAACATAAATGAAGAAACTTGGTCAAAACTGCGAATTTCGGGCCTCTTGGTGGTCGAGCGATATGAGGCTTTCCATTTTGGTCATTTTTTCTTAGCGATGCGCGATTAGCGCTAAGCGCTAATCGTGCATCGAAAAATGCCTCAGTTTTTCATTCCGGGCTCTCTTTGCTGCGATTTGCGCCCTTCACGCCTTCCTTTAGTGATGACATCAACATGACATTGGCGGGGGGTCTCAGTACGGTAGTGACGTGGCAGTACGGCGGGGATTAACTCGGAGATCGGCAATTGGCCGGGACAGGGGGCAACGGCTTTTATATATGTGATGCGATGGGAACAATCGCCGATTTCGGAAAGGTGACATGGCATGCGGCACAACGATAATGGGAAGTATTGCGGAAATGAAAGGATCGTGATGCGATATGCTTTCGGATGCGATAGCAATATTGCATCGGTGGATGAGAGGGGGGCATATGTATATAGGTAGAAAAACATTGCAATTTTCGACCACGAAATCGCATCGGCGAAGTGATAACGGGAAGATATAAAGGGGCGGGCCAATGAATGAATGCTGCAACCTCCAATAGCGATATCGCATCGGAGGTGAGGGAAAACTTATCGGAGAAGGTTTAATGTGACCGGAAGAGGCCTTTTAAAGCTTTGAAAGGGTCCTTGATGCATCAGAATGAGTCCGATGGCATTTGAAGGGGGCTTTTTTGTTTTGGAAGGAGTCCAAACACCTTAGAAAGATTGTTTTTTGAGCAAAATGAGGGTTCTTACTAAGTTTCAAGTAAACTTAGTAATTCTCAAGCGACACTTATGGTTATATTTCAACCAGAGGAAGGGATAAGCATATAAGGGAGTTACTAACATAGTTTTAGTAGGGGGGAGGGGAGACAGATAGGGAGTTACATAATAAAGTTAATAGTTAATATGAAATGTGATGAGAGAGCGCTAAGCATGTAAATCTTAGGCTATTAAGGGGGAAAATGACTTGTATAAGAAATACAAGCATCTTTAAGCAAAGCAGATCTTTGCTTAGGCAATGATATGGCAAATGATGAAACTTAAGAGATATCAAGCAGATCTTGACCTCTTTGGGGAGGTTAGTGAATGATTTGGGGAATAAGAAGAAGGGGGAGTCAGTCATGCCTCGCTTGAAGTCCTCCAAGGGAAAATTGCCTTGAACTTGTGATCTGAATAGATATAACACTTGAAAACATAAAATGGATCACACAGCTTGATTCTGCAACCACAAAACTACTTACCCAGCCTACTTACCTAGCATTTTTTCTTCTTTTTGCATGGGTGCACTTGGACTTGCAGACCCTGATTATCCCTTTCTTTTCTTTTTTCTGTCCTCTTATCTAAATCTACACTTATTTCTTCCAAAGGCCCAGATTAAGTAGTTGGGCTCCTTTGTTTCTCTACCTATCTACAAATTGCCAAGATTAAACTGTTTGGACAGATTTTCATTCTCTACATTCTAAAACAAGAAATTGAAACCTAAGGAAGCCAAGATACAAAAATGGAACAACTCATCAAAATGGAACATAGCAGTGGCACTTAGACTAGCACACTCTCATGGGCAATTTCTCTGGCCTCTGTAGCAAATATGGAGCGTTGCAGCATGCAAAGTATGACAAATTTGGCATGTAAAAATGTCGATCATGAAAGATGAATACCTGATGCAGCAAGAGGCTAATAGTGGCTCCACTTGGGGATGGCTTTTGCTTGTGAAAAGCCAAGCACAACAGGTCAGACTGCCTTGATCTTCTATTGTTGTTGTAGGACTCAGACTTTCTTTGTGCTGACTGTTAAATGAATGGGATTTTGACATATGAGCAGCACTTTTCCTCAACTAAATCACTGCGAATATGAAACACTACCTGCTTTCTTCTGCGTGCTTGATATTACATACACTTTTGCTTGAGAACTGCCTTTTGAGATAAACACAAAAAAGGGAACAAACTGGAGCAACTACTCTTAATTTTGTCTTTGAACAGGCTGTAGATGTAACACTAAAAACGCTCCTCTGTTTTGATACTATTGACTGAAGTGGAAAGTTTGATTGTAGCATTTTTAATTGAATTCGCTGTTATAAACAACAACACTGCCCCTTTACCATTGAGTACATTTAAAATATATCTAAACCTGCCTTGCGCACCCTTTGAAGTAACTTGATAACCGGGAGCAAATTTGAGGTGCTTCTCTTTGAAATTAACTTCAAACGAATAGAGGCTTCGAATTTTTCACTCCTTTGGCTCTTTTCTTCAGAACTGCGCTCTTTTCCCAAAATCAACGCAAAGACAGAGCTTTGAAATGGAGGACTTGCGCTACTCTGTCTCCATACTATGTTGTGTGGCTACTAGCAATCGAATTGCTTATGAAAAATAAAAGGAAAGCTCTGATATATACAAACACTAATGTACAAATATATACAGGGGCACCGTATCCCTTAAAAGGGGTCTCGATAATGTTTCAGCATTCGGCTATTTGTGGGGCCGTCTTCCACTGTGTTGTTATCTATAGTTTTGAGAAAATATGTGTTATTGCCTTTCAAAGCACTGATAACAAATGGGCCTTTCCAAAGAAAATCAAACTTGGCATGCTTTCCCTTTTCTTCTCTTCGTGAGTCCCACCTTAACACTTTATCACCAATATAGAAATCCTCAGCTTTAGTCCTTTTGTCAAATGCTTTCTTTAGCCTTTCTTGCACAATTTGAGCTCTGTCATACACATGCTCTCTGGTTTGCTGAAGATGAATGGTCTGGTTAATTCTTCTTTGAACATCATTTGGTTCAGCTTGGATCTCTTGTAACAGCTTGATGATAGGAATACCCAAGGAAGATGGAAATCTAGCCTCCATGCCATACACTAGCTCATAAGGGCTCATTCCAATGGATCTCTTTGTTGAAAGTCTGTCTGCCCACAGGGCATTTGTGAGCTTTCTATGCCAGTTCTTCTTGTTTTCTTCTAAGATATTCTTGATAATATTGATCAGACTCTTGTTGGATGATTCGGCCAGGCCATTACCTTGAGGGTAATAGGCTGTAGAGTGGCCTAAGGTGATATGAAATTTATGGCAAAAATTGATCATCTTTTTGGATTTGAAAGCAGCAGCGTTGTCAGTGATGATCTTCTCAGGGTAGCCAAATCTGGAAAGGATATTGCACTCAAGGAATTGGATAATGGTCAAGTCATTGGCTTGCTTACATGGGATGGCCTCAATCCACTTGGTGAAATAGTCGGTGGCTGTTAAAATCCACTTATGTTGGCCTGAGGAAGAGGGATGGATTTCTCCAATGAAGTCGAGACCCCATTGTTGAAAAGGCTTTTCGATTGAAATGGGCTTAAGAGGCAAAGGCAAACAACTTTCTTTTGCCCTCAAAGATTTGGAATTTATGGCACGAGGTAGTAAACTTCTTTACATCTACAAACAAGGAGGGCCAATAGAAACCAACCCTTAGAATTTTATCAGCAGTGGACTTCCAATATAGATGTCCTCCACAGTCCCCTGCATGGAATTCTTTCATGACATTGTTAGTTTCATTCATGGTTAAACAATTGAGCAATATGCCTTCATGATTTTTCCAAAATAATGCAGCATCTATGACACAAAACTTTGAAGCCTTCATCTTTAAAAATCTTTTCTTGGTTCTGGACAATCCTGGGGGAGCAAACAGGTTTAACAATACAAAGCATATATCAACATACCATGGAGATTGCAAAAAGGTTTCACTGATCTGTGGAGTTGCCAACTCCTGTTCATTGTCCAGTTGGTTAATGTCTAAGGCTTGAAAGTTTGTTTCGGACATCAGTTTGGCTAAACCTTGTCCCTTTATGAGCTTGGTTGGTTTTATTTCAATGTCATACTCAAGGATGCTAGCGATCCACTTGCCTCTTTTTCCCTCTAATCCCTCTTGGGTTAATATGTCTTTTACAACAGCATTTGGGACATAGGCAATCACATGTGAATATAAAATGTAAACTCAGAAACCTTTGATTTCTTTAACAAGAGTGTAGGCCTGCTTCTCCATGATTTGGTACTTCAAGGGAGCATCTCTTAAGGCTCAGCTGAAAAATGCAATTGGCTTTTTAGCTCCTTGATCATCCTTTTGCAAAAGGACAACAACTATGGTGTGCTCAGATGCAAAAGAAAAAATGATAAAATCTTTATCAAATTGAGGACTGGTGAGGACAGGGGCTTGGGTTAAGGCATCTTTGATACTCTCAAAGGCTTGCTTGGTTTGAAGAGACCATTTTACCTTGGCATCCTTTTTTAACATGTTTCTTAACAGTCTTATCGGTTCAGCTAGATTTGGGATAAATCTCCTTAGGAAATTGATCTTCCCAAGGAATGCTTGCAACTCTTTTATGTTTCTTGGATATGGGATTTGCAAAATGGCTTGGATCCTTTCCGAATCTATTCTAATCCCGTCCTTTGATATGATATGGCCAAGAAGTTTGCCTTCCTCAAGGCCAAAGAGAGACTTCTTGGGGTTCAAGGAAATGTCGTATTTCTTACATGTCATGAATATTTGCCTCAAATGTTTTAGGTGCTCTTGATCAGATTTCGAGAAAGGGGTTAAGTCATCGAGGTAGACAACTAGGAAATCATGTATTTCCTTGGCAAATGCAATATCCATTTCCCTTTGAAAGGTAGCACCAGCGTTTTTAAGTCCGAAAGGCATCTTCACATACTTAAATGTTCCCCACGGTGTGGTAAAGGTTGTCTTGTCTTGGTCATCCGGGTGAACCAGTATTTTATTGAAACCTGAAAAGCCATCTAGAAAAGAGATTCTAGATGACCCCACTACTCTTTGTAGAATGTGATCCATTTTTGGCAAGGGGTAGTGATCTTTTAGGGAGACTTGGTTTAAATTTCTTAGATCTACACATAGCCTAATCTCACCTGTCTTTTTTCTTGTGGGAACAAGATTGGATACCCATTCAGAGAATCTGATGGGTGCTATGATACCTGCTTCAAGCATTCTTTTCACTTCCTTTTCAATCAAAGGGAGAAGCATAGGATTGATTCTCCTCAGTTTTTGTTTGAAGGGCTTTTGGTTTGGTTTTAAGGGAATGGTGTGTTGGATCACTGAGGTGTCATAGGACTTCAAATCCTCATAACTCCAAGCAAATACATCTTGGGATTCTATGAACAAATCCACATATTTGGGCTTTTGATCGGGTGGCAAAGATTGAGATAGTTTGATCATTTTGGGTTTCTCTGGTGTCCCAATGTTGTGTTCTTCTATAACAGCGTTTAAGGGTTGCATTTTTGGTTTTTTGGGAACATCATTTGCATCAAACATATCTTCTAATGGAGTGAGGCCAGCAGGGAGAAAGTTATCTTTTAGATCAACGATCTCGGCCTCTGTTTCGGCTATTTCCTCCAAATGCATCTGTTTTAGATCTTCTATGTTTGCATTGTCAAAAACAGTTGGGTTTAGGGTTTGTTTGGTTGTTACTGCTATTACAGCCTACTGATTTTCATTTGTTTGCTATTGTTCATCCGTCATAGCATCCATGTCAATGTTAGTATTTGAAAACTCATCCTCAAGAGTGAGGAAATTGTTAATTTGTTCATCGCTTTCAAACACTTGCCAATTTATAACATTATTTGGGATAGCAGGCCTATGTTTTATCTCGGCAGTGAAATGGTGACTTGGATCACAGGGAAGCTTGCATGTACTAGCAAAAGTGGCTAGGCTATGTGCATGAATGTTATGGTCTCTTGAGATCTTGGCAAGCTTGGATTCAGTGAATGTATTGAGTATATTAGTGGCAGCAGTCCTATAGGCCCTCATTCTATTGTCATTAGTAACAAAGTTGCCTTTCATTTGTTGGATTACTAGGTCGGAGTCACCTAGAATAGACACTTTGGCAGCTCCTAAAGCTCTGAGCAGCTTAAGGCCTAAGAGGAGTACCTCATACTCGGCCATGTTGTTGGTGCATTTGAAATTCAATCTGTAGGCATGGCCTTCTGCATGATTGTTATGTGTGTTGTGAATCCATATTCCAGCCCCTGCTCCTAACTTGTTTACTGAACCATCAGACTCTAAATACCATGTGATTTCTTGCTTGTGGTTAGTATTGAGAGTTTCAGTCATTTTAGGATTGGGCGGACCTGAGTCTCGTGTTTGGCGAGGTTCTTCTTGTGTGTTGATTGCATTGGCTGTTGTGACAGTCTCATGGGTATGTGAAACCAATTCTTCATTGATGTGTGCTTGTCGTTCTAAAGCCAAACGCTTGACATCAGTTAAAGGGCGGCTATCATTATTAAACAAAATAAATGAATCCATATCAGTATGGATCGAGTAGATGGGGAATTTTTGTGGCTCATCCTCGCTACTCACCATATATTTCATGAGTGTTTCTCTATATAGTCTTTTTGGTTGCCCAAAGACTGATATAGTGGCGTAAGAGAGGTCTAATTGAAGCGATCCTTGGAGTTTTTCTCCCCAAGATCTTGATAGGAGCATGTTGTATTTTGGTGGAATGTCAGCAACCACCACATCCATGAGGATTGTCTTGTTAGGATATTGGACTAAGGAGACACACAAGTCTTTGATTAGGCCTAAACACTTGACTTGACTTGAGTCAAAGGAGAATAAATCTTTGTATGGCCTGGTTATGTCAAGGTTTAGTCTTTCCATTACCGCTTTGGGCATAAGATTGTGTGATGCACCTGAGTCAAACATTGCGTTATGTAAAATTTTATCATGGATATGCAAACTGATATAAAATGGCAAAACTGCTCCATTGACTGTTTTTCCATTGACTTCTGGGCCAAAGAGCAGCTCTGGGGTATCATCTAAAACATTTACATCATCCTTAACCTCTGGCATTTGTAACGATCTTTGTATTTGCTGCCTATAAACATCATGCTTGGCAAGCTCTGAGAGGGGGATGGATATCTTAAGTTTTCCAATCTCTGCCTCTAAATTAAATGGCTTTTCCAGTGGAGTCTTGGTGTTGATGATGGAATATTTCTCTTTTTCATTGGAATTATCAGCGATTTGCTCTCGTTTGCCAGCGTCATGGAGAGTGATCGCTTGCATTTTTTCAGTTATGGGCAGGCTTTTTGGAACGCTGTGCACGTCTTCCTTTGAGGAAAAAGGCACGACAGGCTATTTTTTAGAAGGTTGTTCGATAGTTATATCACCTATGGTTACGTGCTGTGGGTTTGGGACAGATTGTTCAACGTGTTCTGTTATAACAACCTTGCCTTTGATTTTATCGGGATGTTGTTTTTCCTTTGGTTTGATGGGCTTGGGCACATCAATCGTTTTGGTTCTTAGCTTATACTGCTTGTTCAACTCATAAACGGCTGGCTCATAGGCTTGTTCAAAGTCGAAAGATTCTTGGGTTTGAGTTTGGCATTGATGCATGTTATCGTTATTTTGGTCTTCTTTGGTTAAGAAGACGTGTTGCTCGTTCTTAAAACCCATTAGGTTTATGTGAGTGTCTTCCATGGGCTCATTAGCTGTTGATGTCTCAGCATAATTTTCTTGGAAAGGAGGCCTTATTTCACGGTCTGGGCTCGCCCTTCCAGCATTTGGGTTTTGATTCCTTCCGAAGTTTGGGCTCCTAACAGCGTTGGTTTGCTGCCCGTCCCATGATGATTTTTTCTCAATGTTGTCCACTTTGTCTACCAGCCTATGAATGCCACTGATAAGGGCATCCAACTTTTGGTCTATGGCTAAGGGTTCCTCCTTAAAGGTTGTTCTCCTCTCTGTTCTGGCTCTGTTTCTTTTGGCAATTAAATTTGCCTCCACAGTGACAGCCATTTTGCATTTCGGCAAGGCTGTTAGGGGCTCCTTATTTTAACTGGTAGGCCATATCTGGGTCGAAACCATCAGGGAATTTATACAAGGCAAGGTCAGGTGGAGGTCTTAAGTTCTGTGGTATTGCATTGTAGACATTATTTAATCTTGCACAATAGTCCAAAATAGTCTCTTGAGGGCCTCTTTTAATTGTATCGTATTCAGCTAGTATGTGCAAGGGGTCTTTCGTTTTCTCCCATCTGTTGATAAATGACTGGTACAATGCTTTTGGATCTGCTATGGAATCAGCTGGGAGTGCTCTAAACCAAGTCCTGACATCGCCTGTCAAACTTTGGACGAAAATCTTCATTCTCACCCCATCATCGTCAATCTCATAGCTTTCAAAGTAATCTTGCATTTTCTTTGTATGCTGAAGGGCTGTGCAGGCACTTGTGCCATCAAAATAAGTTATTTTAGTCTGGTAATCCTAAGGCATAGCCTCGAGGTTAGCAGGCAGTTGTAGGGGTGCGTATCTATTAGCCATATTAACAGGTATAAGTGGGGCAACAGGGATAAATGGAACATCTAGAACAACTGGGATAACAGGAGTAGTCGTGGTAGTGTGCGCAGTGAACGAAGGTGTGGAAAAGGTGCTTGGAGAGGCGGATAAAGAACAAGGGGAATTAGGAGTTGAACGAAATAAAACTTTGACAGGGGTGGGAACACCACTTGGCCGAACTATCTCAGGACTAGAATTAGCAAAATCTTCTTTTTGCTCTAATTTCCTGAGGTTTCTTGGGATTAAATTCGGATTTTCAAAAACAGCTGGTGGATTTGGGTCTGGGTTTGACCTGGTATTATGTATTTTCTTCTTAGGAGCCAGCTTCTAACTTGTTTTTTTGGAGATTTTAAAGAAACTTTTGAAGGTTAGATTCTTGGAGATTTCCAACTTGATTTTTAAAATTATCTGAAGAAGCTCCCTAGTGGAGTCGCCATTATGTTATCACTCAGGTTGTCCCAAAGCTCCTTATGGGATACGGCTGAGATAACCACAAACCAATCTTTGGACTACAGGTCCTAGCCTACCAGCAGTCAGAGAGGGCTCTCTCTTTATGATTTAGCTTTGTTGATGGGATTTTAGGCTAGTTATTGAGTTCAAGGGGTTTTTTTTTATTTTGGTGGGATGGATGAAGCTTCCAAATAGAGAGGTAAGTATAGTATGAGAGTTTCAAACCATTGGGTGTGGAGTCAGGGAGTGGGACTGCTGGTGCGTTTTCTTGGTCACAAGAGGAATATGGAGCAAGATAGCTACACATGAAACAATTTTCAAGCTAAATGGAGATGGATTGAATGCTAAGGAAAGAGAGGCAATTAAGAATCTCTCTTTCAGCTTAACAGAGGGAGGGTGAATGAGCTCTATCCAGGAGCAGTAAAGAATCCCTAGATAACTGTCAAACATGGGTGACTTAGGGGAAATATGAGCCAAAGGGAATTCATATTCATTACCAATTCAGAGGAAAACATAAAGAAACAGCAGAAACTGGGCATAGAGTGCAATCAAGCAAGTTCCAAGCTAATCTTTTTATTTGCTATTTAGATAGCGATACATATATGATATGAGCATATATCAAATGGAAAATAGAGGGAGAAAACATTTATTGAGTCATGTTGCAGCACAAGAATTCCATATTCAATCTTCAGAACAGTAATAACACATGAGATAGTCCATCCTCCAATCTTTTCAGCAGTCTTTGATTAATGAAAACATCAAGTATACAGAGCGAGTCTCTCGTGGAGCAAGTCAAACAACCAACCCTTTAAACAATGAATTAGGGTGGTTTATATAGGGAAAATATCTAAAAATATCCATTACAACAGTTCTTAAACAGATCTGAGGGAAATGAGTTTTTTTAATCTAGTCTTGTCGTGGAATTAATGCAAGAAGATATCTAAGTGCTGCGCTGGGGTAGCTGCCTCAAAAAAATTATTTGAAATCTATCCTTATGGCTCTGTGCGGTTCACTTAGCCATAACTGTGCTTTGGGCTTTGATCCCCTGCTCTTGAGTGGCTTCAATGTGCATTAATTGTGATCTGAGGGCCTTTAATTGGCTCTACCGCTTTCTTTGACTTTGCTTGGGGGCCTTTAATGTTCGTCCAATTAGATCTGATACTCTTTGCCGCTTCACTGATATTATTTAATTTAATCTGGGCTTCATCTTTCCTCTGATACTCTTTGATACTTAAATGAGGCCATTTTCTCTCCCTCGACGTGTTTGAAACTGTCAAATCGCCCCTTTTCTGCCCTTTCAAGGCAAGAATGGCTGCTGCAAATGATTTCCGTGGTTTCTGGAATGCTACCGGCGCTGGCCGATTTGAATACAAACATAAATGAAGAAACTCTGTCAAAACTGCGAATTTCGAGCCTCTTGGTGGCCGAGCGATATGAGGCTTTCCATTTTCGTCATTTTTTCTTAACGATGCGTAATTAGCACTCAGCGCTAATCGCGCATCGAAAATTGCCTCAGTTTTTCATTCCGGGCTCTCTTTGCTGCGATTTGCACCCTTCGTGCCTTCCTTTAGTGATGATGTCAGCATGACATCGGCGGGGGGTCTCAGTACAGTAGTGACGTGGCAAGGTGATGTGGCAGTACATCGGGGATTAACTCGGAGATCGGCAATCGGCCAGGACAGGGGGCAATGGCTTTTATATATGTGATGCGATGGGAGCGATTGCCGATTTCGGAAAGGCGACATGTCATGTGGCACAGCGATAATGGGAAGTATTACGGAAATGAAAGGATCGCAATGCGATATGCTTTCAGATGCGATAGAAATATCGCATCGGCGGATGAGAGGGGGGCGTATGTATATAGGTAGAAAAAACCTTGCGATTTCCGACCGCGAAATCGCATCGGCGAAGTGATATCGGGAAGATATAAAGGGGCGGGCCGATGAATGAATGCTGCAACCTCCGACAGCGATATCGCGTCGGAGGTGAGGGAAAACTTATCGGAGGAGGTTTAATGTGACCGGAAGAGGCCTTTTAAAGCTTTGGAAGGGTCCTTGATGCATCAGAATGAGTCCGATGGCATTTGAAGGGGGTTTTTGTGTTTTGGAAGGAGTCCAAACAGCTTACGAAGATTGTTTTTTGAGCAAAATGAGGGTTCTTAATAAGTTTCAAGTAAACTTAGTAATTCCCAAGCGACACTTATGGTTATATTTCAACCAGAGGAAGGGATAAGCATATAGGGGAGTTACTAACATAGTTTTAGTAGGGGGGAGGAGAGATAGATAGGGAGTTACATAATAAAGTTAATAGTTAATATGAAATGTGATGAGAGAGCGCTAAGCATGTAAATCTTAGGCTATTAAGGGGGAAAATGACTTGTATAAGAAATACAAGCATCTTTAAGCAAAGCAGATCTTTGCTTAGGTAATGATATGGCAAATAATGAAACTTAAGAGATATCAAGCAGATCTTGACCTCTTTGGGGAGGTTAGTGAATGATTTGGGGAATAAGAAGAAGGGGGAGTCAATCATGCCTCGCTTGAAGTCCTCCGAGGGAAAATTGCCTTGCACTTGTGATTTGAATAGATATAACACTTGAAAACATAAAATGGATCACACAGCTTGATTTTGCAACCACAAAACTACTTACCCAGCCTACTTACCTAGCATTTTTTCTTCTTTTGCATGGGTGCACTTGGACTTCCAGACCCTGATTATCCCTTTCTTTTCTTTTTGCTGTCCTCCTATCTAAATCTACACTTATTTCTTCCAAGGGCCCAAATTAAGCAGTTGGGCTCCTTTGTTTCTCTACCTATCTACAAATCTGCCAGGATTAAACTGTTTGGATAGATTTTCATTCTCTACATTCTAAAACAAGAAATTGAAACCTAGGGAAGCCAAGATTATGTTGTTTGGCCCTCCCTTAACTGAAAAACTCATCAAAAATGGAACAACTCATCAAAATGGAACATAGCAGTGGCACTTAGACTAGCACACTCTCATGGGCAATTTCTCTGGCCTCTGTAGCAAATATGGAGCGTTGCAGCATGCAAAGTATGACAAATTTGGCATGTAAAAATGTCGATCATGAAAGATGAATACCTGCTGCAGCAGGAGGCTAACAAGGTACACGATACCCTTGCTAGTAAGAAGTACTTTTCTTTTCTAGGCGGCTTTAGCGGATATAACCAGATACAGATAGCACCCGAGGATCAAGACAAAACCATTTTTACATGTCCATGGGGTACATTTTCTTATCGAGCACTTCCCTTTGGGATATGTAATGCCCCAAATACCTTTCAAAGGGAAATCTTGGCTATTTTTGCAGACCTTGAATTCATAGGAATCTATACGGATGATTTCGCTATGTTTGGTGATTCACTTTAGGAAGCCCTCAAGAATCTAGAAAAAGTGCTTCTTCGCTGCCAATAACCTCATCTCACCTTGAGTGACAAGAAATGCATATTAATGTGCAAGGCAGGAGTGGTTCTTGGCCATCTTATTTATGGTAAAGGTATCCAGGTTGACCCTGCAAAAATAGAAGCCATTTTGAGTCTTCCTATACCCATAACTCAAAGGGAAGTGACAAGTTTTCTAGAACATGTAGGCTACTATAGGAGATTCATTGAGAATTTCTCAAGGATATCTAACCCCCCTTTTCCGAATTTTGGCTAACAATAGTGAGTTTTCTTGGTCCATAACTTGCCAATAGTCCTTTGAGACATTGAAGGAAAAATTAGTTCGGGCACCAGTGTTGAGAGGACCAAACTGGTCCCTGCCATTTCATATTTGATCTGATGCCTCATATACTACTATAGGTGCAACTTTAGCACAAGAAGAAGACAAATAATATTATGCTATTTATTTCATTAGTAAAAACTTGTCACGCACTGAACTCAATTATAAGGCTACTGAGAAAGAGTTTTTAGCTATAATTTTCTCTTTTAATAAATTTAGACATTATATTATAGGATATGAAGTTTTTGTACATACTGACCATTCCGCTATAAGATATTTGATGAATAAACCATTAACTAGCGGCAGAGTGACTAGGTGGCTGCTATTATTGCAAGAATTTAACATTACTATTGTTGATAGACCAGGAAAGTAAAATGTAGTAGCATATTATCTTTCAAGATTAAATAATCTTGGTGAAGCAATTCCTGTTGATGATGAATTTCCCGACGAACATCTTTTTTCTATGTCAACAAAATCTCCATGGTTTGCTGCCATATCTAACTATTTCGTCACCGAAAATTACCGCCTCACTTATTCGCTCGTGAAAAGCGAAATATCATTGAGAAAACTGTTGCATATTCCTAGATCCAAGGAGACATATTTTACACCAGAGTAGATCTCATTATCCGTAGATGTGTAAGAGAGGAAGAGGTTTTTGATATCTTAAAATCTACCCATGATGAACCTTGTGGGGATCACTTCGCCAATAAGCGCACTGCATACAGAGTATTACGAGCTGGCATTTTTTGGCGTTCCTTGTTCAAGGATGCCAAACAATATGTCAAGCGGTGTGATAGCTGTCAACGAATTGGCTAGCCTAATCAAACCAATGAAATGCATTTATGTGCTCAGGTTATGATTAAGCCTTTTGAAAAATGGGCCATTGATTTCGTAGGACCAATAAATCTTGCATCATTAATTAAAAAACATATTTTTGTTCGTACAGATTTTGTTACAAAATGGGTAGAAGCTAAAGCTATTTCTTTTGCTACTGAAAGAGTTGTTGATTTTATTTTTACTAAATTTTTACTAGATTTGGTGTGCTTAGAGAAATTGTTTCTGAAAATGGATCGCATTTTATTTCTAATCTGGTACAGGGTGTGATGGAGTAGTACAAAATACGACATAGGAAATATACACCATATCACCTGCAAGAAAATGGTCATGTGGAGTCCATGAATAAGGTGATTGAGTCCATCCTCACAAAGACAGTAAACATGCACATAAAGGATTGGGTTGACAAATTACCGGAAGCATTATGCGCCTATCAAACCACTTGGAGAAACAAGACAGGACACACACCATATGAGATGGTGTACGGGAAACAAGTCCTCTTGCCGATAGAATTCCAGATCAGGACTTTTAGGACTGCAGTCCAATTGGGACTAGATCTCTCTAAAGCACAGTAGTAGCAACTTATATAATTAAACAAGTTAGATGAAATTCGGAGGGATGTTGTTTAGCAGAACATCTTGGTTCAACAGCAGTGCAAGAAGTGGCATGACAAGTCCATTCAGAAGAAGCAGTTCCAACTAGGTGATTGGGTACTCCTTTACAATTCGAGGTTCAAACATTTTAAATGAAAATTCCATACACACTAGATGGGACCCTATGAGGTGGTCAAAGTGTTCGAAAATGGAGCGGTAGAAATCAAAACTATTGATGAATGGAATTCTATGTTCCTGGTAAATGGGCATAGATTGAATGTATATTTTCAGCCCCTTACTAAAGGAGATTTTATGCATCAAGTCCAACAACCATTTGAAAATGATTTGGTAGGTGGTAACACCAACCTATTGAAGAATTGGTTCCTTCTTGTCCTTATTAAAAAAAAGAAAAAAAATGACAAAAAGAAAAAGTATAAAAAGAAAAAAATTCCTACAATTATGAAAATCAATTGACTGACATGATTGCAAAAGGATCAACCTGAAAACCAGCATGTTGGTAAGAAGAGAAAAATTTTGATAAAAGGGGAATGTTACTTGATTTTTAGATATGCTAGATACCACCAAGAAGAAGAAGGTTCATGAAACTGAGCACTTACCTAAGTTTGGGGTAACTAGCATGGAAATTTTTATCCAAGTAACTGCTTACTTCCAGCTGCAGTTATTTTTTCCTGTACCAATGCAGGCAGATTTCAAGATAAAAATGTTGTCTTTCTTCTATTTCCCATTTCGAAATTTCCCACTAGTTTCTTTTCTAAATTCTGCAATGAATTGCCTTCCTCTTTCTTCTGAGAAACTACCCTTGCCTGATTTCATAAAATCCCCCTTTTCCCTTGATTTTTTTCCAACATTCTGTTTCATTTATCCCTCTTGGTGATATTGTTTCTGAAATCCTTGTTGTAATATTCCTTCCCATTCTAAAATTTCTACCCGTTTCCCACTTCTTTAATCCCTCATAAATTGATTGCATAATTTGATGCAGTCAATCCAGAAGGCATGTTTGAGAAACACCAAAGGATGGAAAATCATTTTTTCTTGTATAATGAGGCAAATTTTTTAATTCCAACTACAGAAGTATGTCTTATCAGATTATCTGTTTGATAAAAGTATCTAGTGCAAGTAGGTTTAGTGCAAAAACACAGCTGACTGTGAAAGCAATCTACACAGTCCTCGAGTGGTTCATCAAGGATATTTATGGGCATTTACTTTCATGTATATGTGTTGATCTGTTATCTCATTCCATGTTTTAATTGATACTTTGTTTCATTATTTACTAACCTAGGAAAAAATTCTTTAAAGTGCAATATGTATAAGGTTTGAAATCTAATCAATTTAATAAGTGATGAAGTATGTATGATTAAATTATTATGCTGACTGTGGGATGGTACTATTGTTCGGTAACCTGCATTCACCCTCCTTGAAATAATTCTGCATTACTTGACCATTATTATCTTGCCCGAAATCCAATCATTATAGCCATTACGCCACCGCCGCCTATACTGCCATTGCATCCAATCATTATGATTCACCCATAGCGAGCTGACACGAATCAACATCTGATATGGGGGGTTGTTCCATCATAGTCGGGTGAGTGGGTCTTAAAAGACGGAGGGCGAAGAACCTCCAGCATAAAAATCTCGGCGAACGTTGGAGTCACTCAGAAATTCCTTCGAGGGTGTGATCAGAGAGGGTGAAATGTAATTCAAAATGGCACCTATGAGGAATGAACCGCTGTCTTTGCAGGAGATTGAACAAACTGCTGAGTACAGGAATAGTCTTACCCTATTGCAAGAATCTGGGTTCCTGCCATTCTTGCAGAATTTTGACGGGTTCGACATGGCTGTGGTACTAGAGTTTGCAAGGACGTTCAAAGGAGGCCGAGTCAAGGTTGGGTCCTTAAAGTTCAAAATTACAGAGGATTTTATTGCACAAGCCACAGGATTGCCACTTACAGGGGAGCATTGGTTTAAAAAGGAGCAGCTCGCTAATAAATGTTGGCACCGGTTCGTGATTGACAAGAAAATTAAGGTCGACTGGAGGAAGGGACTTCAACAGACTACCATGATCGAGAAGTGGCGAGACCTACTATTTATACTATAGAAGTTTGTAACTGGGGAAGGACGCTATACATTGGCGTTTATATATCACCTTTGATTGCTGCTGCATTTCGAGGTAGGAAAGTTGATTAATTTTCCTCACTTCTTGCTTAGAATTCTTGAGAAGATGGCGAAAAACATGCAAAGTGGAAGTGCAAGCCAAGTTGCAACCAAGCTCTGCCATCATGGGCTTATCACGATTCTCGTCAAGAAGAAGTTAGAAAAAAATGGAATAATGTGAGGAGCATTTCTGAAAGAATTTCGAGCGAGGGGTGTAGAGGTGTCTGCTAGCA
Source organism: Pinus tabuliformis (assembly GCA_031772625.1). Classification (NCBI taxonomy): domain Eukaryota; kingdom Viridiplantae; phylum Streptophyta; class Pinopsida; order Pinales; family Pinaceae; genus Pinus; species Pinus tabuliformis. The sequence goes on along the minus strand of CM062815.1, from coordinate 163,602,007 downwards.
TGAGTACAAGTAAGAAGAGAAAGGTAGAGACATTGTCTCCTACCAAGTAGTAAGGTGAAAGTTCACCAATGAAAGCAAAGAAGAGGGTTGTTGAAAACACTCCACCCGTGGCAAAGAAGAGGAAGACGAGAACCTCAATGAGGAGGAAGACTGTCGCCCAAGGGACGAACTAGTCAAGTTCTCCGATCGTAGTCGACGAATCACCCCAAGTTCCCCCCAAAGTTCATAATCTTTCAGTGCTTGCAGATGCAGTGGAACACACTATGGAAGATGAGGAGAATGCAGAAGACGATGTCTTGTTGTCAACCTTTGTCAACAGATTAAGAAGCAGAAAGACGACACTGAATATTGGTGAAGTCCAAGCAGAGGAGGATGAAGAGGAACAATATGCAAAGGCCCTTGATAATTTCAGTGAACCAGACGTAGAGGCCCTCAATGATTTCAATGAGTGGGGTACTGAAGACCCTGTGATTTTAAAAGTTTAGGGTATTGAAGATGCTACGATTTTAGAAGGTCAGGGTATTGAATACCCTACGGTGTTAGAAGGTCAGGGTATTGAAGACCCTGCAGTGTTAGAAGGACAGGGTATTGAAGCCCCTACAGTTGTAGAAGAACGGGGAACCAAAACCCCTATTGATTTGGGAAGACAGATTATTGAATCCCCCAAGAAACTGGAAGAACAAGGTGTTAATATCCCTGAGGAATTGAGTGCATAAGGTACTAAAACCCTTGGCATGGAGATTAGTGAGGGCATCAAAACCCTCAGTGACAAGAAAACCCCAACTATAGAAACCCTCGGCGACGTCATAAGGTAGAAATTCAATAGCCTTGACCTTGATGATGATGGGACTTGTTTCAAGTCCGTGGCGGAGAAGGAATTCACACCCAAAGATCTTAGCAAAACACCCTCCACTCTCTTTCTCAATAGCAGAATAATAGATCTGGAGCAACAAGTCCATGACCTGGAGGTTTTGAACGAGGTCATTAAAGAACAGAGTTGGCAGAAGCAGAGCGAGGTGGAGTTACTTGCAGAAGTAACGAGGAAAAAGCAGCAAGTAAAGGTATGGAAGTATCAGGCTTCTAAATGCTATAAACGCCTCAAGAAGGTGACCAAGCAGCTACAAAAATACTGAGAGAAGAAGACAAAGATTTTGAAAGCAGGAATAAACATTGAAGTTCAGGACTGAGGAGTTGGCCATTCATTTTTTAGGATTTTTTTGCAAAAGGTAAAACGTTGTGTGAGGACACACAATAGCTTAGGGATGGGAGGATTTTGGTGTCCCAGATATCCCTATTTTCTGCCCCATTTCCATAAATATCTATCTCTGTTTTACCTCAATAAAGACCCTTCTCTCCTACACTAGTCCAAGATAGTTACCCATTCCTACACTTGCTCATATTTTACATTAAGATTTATTACAACACTTTATTAATCATTTTATATGGATTTCATGCCTATTTACATACCTCTTGTAACTCACATTAATTTCCTAGAGTAATTGTGGAACTTAGTATTAATTATGAATGAGTATGACTAGTGCAGGTAGATTCCTGCATCGCCACGAAGACTGCCCGAGATTTCCAAGAAGCCAAATCTTCCACGAGGATGGGTCTCAATCCTTGACTCCAAGTTTAGTTGCTGATGAACTGAAGAAGGATAACATGTGGCATGCAATCAAGGAATGTTTTCCAAAGTTAGGTTACGGCCAAGCGAAATACATGTGCATTATAACTGTTAGCCAAGTTTGTAATTTCGGTTTCTAAGTTTGTTCGGCTGAAAGGCCTGAATAAGAAATGTTTGTAATTAGTGAAAATGGCTAGGGCCAAAAGGATGTATAATATATATATCATAGGTCAGATTAGCTAGCGAACCATCAATTGTAATTTCGTTTTTATGTAATATGGTTATCGCCTCGGCTCTGGGGGTTGGACTGCTCTATTATGTATATTTGCCGAATCGAGTAATATAAAAGAACTGGCATGACTTGCATACACAGTGTCTAATGTATCTTTGATGTATATTTGAAGTGCTAAGATTTTTAATTCCTTTGAAGGGGAATGAGCTAGTTGGCTAGGGCCTAGCCAACCCAGCTCATTTACCCCTTTCATTAGTCAGAAAGACAGTGTGGATATTTCTTTTGCAGTTGTGTGATGTTACAGTTTTAATAGTTATTTTTCAAGTTCTGATTTAAATATCTTTTGTAGCCAAAGTGTGAAACGGAACTGTGGTTTGATAGTTAGCTGCATTTACTTTGTTTATGGAATTCATTTCTCGCATTTCCTTTACTCTCAATCTCTGTCTTAATTCGTCTTCAAATAGATTGTGTAAGGAACTCTTTCTTGCACCAGTGCATGCATTTTCCTACACTTTGATTTAGTCATTCGCTTTGTAGCAAACATTGAAACACTTACCTACATATTATTTCAAGTTTTTTTGCAAGTGAATGAATCAATAACTTAGTAACCTTCTTCAATATTAAAAGTACATATTTAGGGGATCTGGAAGGAGTTGCATAAAATTATCATGAACATGTTATACTTGCAAAGAACATAAGCATTTTGAGTGGATTACCAAAGTTAATTAACACATGCAAAACACTAAGACTATTGTTTGGTTCCTTTGAATTTATTTTATTTCATGAAGTTTATTTCCTTTTCACAGATAATTTACTTCGTAATTTCATTTACAGTTGCAATTATTTTTCAACACATCTTTCAGTCCTTTCAAAAGTAATTTGGAAACTGGGTGAACGAAACTTTGCCTTGGTGCAAGAGTGGGTCTCTTGTCACAGAAACAAAGTGCTCTAAGCCCTGAGGCTTAGAGCACCTTCACTAAGACATAAATCTTTAGTAAGGAAGGTCAAATATACTTTTACATAGAGATATTGTACCTGCACTAGTGCAAGAAGATTGCAATAGTGCAAGGATAGGTTGTTTGTGTGGAAGGAAGATCGGGAGGAAGACATAACTCTGCAAGGGCCCACTAGTCAGACTGTTAGCCATCCATCTGAAGATGAACATAGAATTTAATTATAGCATTTAAGATTGTTTACTTTGTGTGGAATTTCTTTACTTGATTTACTTGCAAATTATCTTTTACATTCCAACACTAGAGTTTCTTTGGTGTCAATTGCCTTTCCGATTGTTTTCTGTTTGATTCTGCAAAGAATTTCCTTTAAGAAGTAGGATTAGGACTAGGAAAAGTTCATACCATTTCTAGCATTGCTTGTGCTTCTTCTCTAAGTTTACGAAACCCTCAGGTTGACAATTAAGTGTTGAGGAGTTTGCTCAAGCGCAATTCTTGCACCCAACAGGCATCACAAGGGAGATCTAGGTCAAAATGCATGGAAATGAACAAATAAGAGTATGTGTGAGGGAGTGTCAGTGAATTCCGGGTGTCCCAAGGACGAAGTGTGTTAGGAGAATTTTAGAATAGGACTTGTAGGAGGCAAGCCTACAATTGTGATAAGGGGATAAACAAAGAATTTTTAGACAAAGGGTGACTTTGGGCTAGGCACAACATTATTTTTTCAATGACTTGGTTGGTTTCCCAAGTCGGAAAAAAAGTAAGGCTATCTATAAGGGCATAACAACTAGGGAGTTCCAACGTGTGTCAGGGAATTCCAGAAAGTGTTAACACATGCTAGAAAGTTCCACGGCATGTTAGGCATGCCAAGACATGCAAAGCGCTACAGCATGCCAAGATGTGCTAGGTGTTAGGGTGTTCTACCAATACATTCTAGGGAGTGTTACAGAGTTCAAAGAAACAAAAGGGAGCACTAGTTTCAATTTCATGGAAATGAATGAATAGGAGTGTGTAATAGGGAGTGTTAGCAACTTCTAAGTGTGCTAAGGAGGGACTGATAAGGTATGTTAGGTAGTGCCAATTCATGTTAGAGTGTTAGGGAATCATGCCAAGATGTACCAATTTCCAAGGTGTGCAAATGCGTGCTAAGGTGTGTTAGTGAGTGCTAGGGAAACACATGGGAACACTAGGTCAAAATGCATGGAAATGAATGAGTAAGAGTACGTGATAGGGAGTTTCAGTGAGTTCCAAGTGTGTTAAGGATGGAGTGACATGGTATGCTACGAAGTTCTAAGGCATGCTATAGTGCCAGGGCAACATGCGTCTAAGATGTGCTAGGTTCTAGGGTGTGCCAACTCGTTCTAGGAAGTGTTATAAAGTGCGAGGGAAAGAAAAGGGAAAACTAGGTCAAAATAATGCATGGAAATGAACGGATAATATTTTGTGACAAGAAGTGTTTAGTGAGTTCTAGGTTTTCTAAGGAGGGAGTGACAAGATATTCTAGGCAGTGCTAAGGCAAGCTAGAGTCCAAGGAAACATCCAAAGAAGTGTTAGGTGCTAGGGTGTGCCAATGCATGCTAGGGAGTGTTAGGGAGTGCCATGGAAACGCAAGGGAGCACTAGTTTCAAATGAATGGAAATGAATGAATAAGAGTGTGTGATAGGGAGTGTCAAGTGAGTTCTAGGTGTGTTAAGGAGGGAGTAACAAGGTATGCTAGGTAGTGCCAAGGAATGCTAGAGTGCCAGGGAAACATGCTAAGATTTGCAACATGCAAGGGTGTGGCAATGCATGCCAGGGAGTGTGAGGGATTGCCATGGAAACACAAGGGAGAAAGAGTTCAAAATTCATGGAAATAAAGGTTGAATAAGAGTGTGTGATAGGGAGTGTCAGTGAGTGTCAGGTGTGTTAAGGAGGGAGTGACAAGGTTATATGCTAGGGAGTTCCAGGGCATGTTAGGGAGTGGTAGGGTGTGCTAGGAACTGCTAAAGCATGCCAAGAAATGAAGGGGGTGATAACACATGCCACATAGTTCCAAGGGATTGCTAGATGTGCCAAGTGTTATGGCATGTCAGGATGTAAACTATGTTGCTCAATTGTTTTATGGCCATGGTTGGACGTGAGCCTTGACTTCGTTACTTGTAACTTGTTAAGTGGGATAAGTTGAAATTGTAAATGAGTAGCCTAAGATGAGTTATAGTCAAATATTAGGTGAATAAGTCATAGTCTAGTTGTAGTAACGATAACTTGGTCAAGCTATTGTAGTCAAGGCAGGACTTGGTTAGGTTCCCAAGTCCAAAAAAAGTAAGGGTAGTTGTGAGGGCATGATAGCGAAGGAGTGTCAGGACATGCCAAGGAATGAAAAGGCATGCTAACACATGCTAGACATTTTCAATGCTTTTTTAGGAGTGTTAGGGAGTTCCAGGACATCACAAGGGAGAACTAGGTCAAAATGCATGTAAATGAACAAATAAGAGTGTGTAATAAGAAGTGTCAATGAATTCCATGTGTCTCAAGGACAAAGTGTGTTAGGAGAAGGTCAGAATAGGATTTGTATGAGGGAAGCCTATGGTTACAATAAGGGGTTTGTCAAATCAGTTTCAGATAAAGGGAGACTTTTTGTTGGGCACAACACTATTTTTCCAATGACTTGGTTGGGTTCCCAAGTCGCAAAAAAATTAAGGCTATATATGAGGGCATGACATCTAGAGAGAGCCAAGGTGTGCCAAAGAATGCCAAGAAGTACTAACACATGCTAGATAGTTCCAAGGAATGTTAGGCATTCCAATTCAAGACAAATGTTAAGGCATGCCAAGATGTGCCAAGTGCCAAGGTGTGGCGCGAAGGCATGCTAGGAACTGTTAGGGCCAAGTGGAAGCCAAGGAAACACAAGGGAACACTAGTTTCAGATGCATGGAAATGAAGTGTCGCAAGTTACAGGTGTGCTAAGCAGGGAATGGAAAGCTATTCTATGTAGTGCCAAGGCATGTTAGAGTGTTAGGGAAGCATACCAATATGTTCCAAGCACCAAGGTGTGCCAATTCATGCTAAGGAGTGTTAGGTAGTACCAAGTAATTGGTCAAACAATTGTAGTCGAGGCAGGACTTGGTTGGGTTCCCAAGTCTCAAAAAATGTAAGGGTAGTTGTGAGGGCATGATAGCTAAGGAGTGTTAGGGCATGCCAAGGAATGAAAAGGCATGCTAACACATGGCGTAAAGTGTTAATGCATGTTGAGGAGTGTTAGGGAGTGCCAGCAGAAGGCAAGGGAGAACTAGGTCAAAATTATTAGAAATTGATCAATAAGAGTGTGTGCCAAGGAGTGTTAGTGAATTCCAGGTGTCCCAAGGATGAAGTGTTTTAGAAGAAGTTCATAATAGGACTTACAAGAGGGAATCCTATGGCTGTCAAAAGGAGCGGAAAAAATAATTTTAGAGAAAGGGAGACTTTAGGTTGGATGCAACGTTATTTTTCTAATGACTTGATTGGGTTCCCAAGTTGAAAAAAAGCTAAGGCTATATATGAGGGCATGACAACTAGGGAGTGGCAAGGCGTTCCAGGGAATTGTAGGTTCCCAAGTCGTGGAAAAATGTAAGGCTAGTTCTAAGGGCATGAGTTCCAGGGCATGCTTGGGAATGCTAACATGTGCTAGATAGTGTGAAGGCATGTCAAACATGCTAAGATGTGTCAAGTGCTAAGGCAAGAAAAGGGAGAAAGAAGTTAAAATACAAGGAAATGAATTCATAAGAGGTTAATAAGTCATCAATTTACCTTTTCCATGAGGGGCATGCTAGGCACACCAACACTAGGTGCCAATAGGTGCCAAGTGACAAGTGTTAGTGCATTCTAAGTGCAAAAACTTCCTATGTTTCTTCTCATTTACTTTCCAAAAATTGATCTCAAATAACTTTAATATTAAACCATGCAAAGCATACCAAGTCATCTCAATCCATGCCAGACATGCTAAGACGTGCCAAGCACCAACACATGCCAAGTGTCAATGTGTGTTAGGGAGTGTTATGCATGCTATGAAGTGGCATGGCATGTTGAAGAGTGCTAAGGTGTGCTAGAGAGTGCCAATACATGCTGAGGAGTGTTAGGGAGTACTAGGACAACATAAGTGAGCACTAGGTCAAAATTCATCGAAGTTAATGAATATGAGGGTGTGCAAGGGAGTGTTAATAAGTGTTAGCTATCATGCCAATGACGGAGTGACAAGGTATGTTAAGCACTAGTATGGCATGCGAGGAAATATCAAGGCATGTCAAGAAGTGCCAGAGTGTGATAGGTAGTTCCAAGGTGTGCTAACATGTGCCAAATAGTGTCAAGGCATGCCAAGACATGTCAGGTGCTAAGGAAAGCTAGGATGTGTAGGGTGCTATGGTATGCCAATATGTGTCAAGGAGTGTCAAGGCAACAAAAGGAAGAACCAAGCTAAAATGCAAGGAAATAAACACATAAGAGGCTTAAAAATTTGAGACTTTATGTTTCTAAAAAGGGGCATGCTAGGCACACTAATAATAGGTTCTAATACATGTAGAAATTTTTCAAATTGTCCACAAATCTGACTTTGAGACTTCTGTATAAATATGACTGTAGATTAACCCAATAATGCAATATAACCAAAGAAAAATAATATAATCTACGTCTACTATCAATGTGATTCATGGAAGCTTAAAGATAGAGCAAGATCAAGCTAAACATATATAACTAGAAGAAGAAGAATTAATGCACATGAAACACAAAAATAACTCAGGGGAAAGCCTCAACTAAAAAACCCACTATCTGTATTATCATACAAGGTGGAAATATATCAGAATTATACAAAGCCTTAGCTCTTACAGCTAGCCAGCTCTCAATACAATCCTCCTGGATGCTCACAGGAAATCAAAGCTTCTCACAAGCCTTCTCCTCTGCCCTCCAAGCTCCTATTTCCTTGCGCAGTTCCTCTGGGATGATCTCCTTCACCTAGTGGAACACTGCTCTAACACACTGTTAGAACTGTGCAATCCCCAGGGAACCATACCTTGACTGCATGCATGATTTTCTTTTATAGGAAAACACATGAAACTGATAGTACATTGTCCTTGACATTTAGCTCAACTAGGTCTTTCTCAAAATAGACATGCATGAGTTTCTGATGAGGGAATCTTCAATTATCTGGAGTACACTAGTTGAGTGCATGCATGCATCAAATGACTGATAACTCACAATTAGTTCCTCAAATAGTTTGGAACTAAGTTAACTGGACTTAACTCAATAAAATGAGCTAACTAATTACAACTCAATTATAACTCAATCTTATCTCCTTAATTAAGGGATAATATTCTTAATTTAAGGGATAACTATTGCATGACTTTAGAAATACTTCTAACTTGAATTTCTCCAACTAATTAATCCATAATGAATTAATTAATTATTTCCAAGCATCTGGTGAAAGTAAATTCGATTTTAATTCACAATTTTAATTCAAGGAAAAATTAAAATTGGAATATCTGGATTCTATTTTTATCATTTCTTGTTGCTATTTTCAACAATACATGCCAAGTGCTAATGTATATCAATTCATGCCAAGGTGTTCCAGGGAATGTCAACACATGCTAGGAGAGTCCTATGATATGCTAGGGCATGCCAACATGTGCTTGGGCGTCCAAGCCATGACAAGATTTTATAGGTACAAAGATGTTCCAAGACATGCGAGGTGCCAAGGAATGTTAATGTGTGTCAAAGCATGTTAAGGTGTGCCAAGAGTGTTGAGGAGTTCTAGGTCTCTCTCATTAATTTAATTGAGAGAGATTTATTATGTATTAAATAATATATTTCCTACACACACTAGTGGACCTTTATCTAAAGGGAATTTGCTAGATAATAAACCTAATAGAGATGAATCATGTGTTGATTCGTAGGAAAAATATATTCTCATTACCTGAGGGAAATGATACACACTAATTACTTCTTAACAAATTAACTGACTCTAACCACCTTGGCCTTGGACACAATGAAAAATACTCCACAACAATGGTCTTAAATCATTATCTTTTGACAAAACATATAGTAACAGGCACATAACTTCATCAAAAACTCATTAGAATGATTAATAATGACGAACATTTTTTACTGTCACCAAAAGTAACAGAAAAGAGCATCGGTGAGGGTCAATAAAATATCGTCACTAGAAGTGTCACCAAAGAGAGAATTAGTGATGGGCCTTTAACACCCCTCACCAAAAGTGTCATTGAAAATGGCTTTAGTGACAAACCTTAAAAAACCATCACTATACTCACTTACAATAACATTTTTTTAAGGACCATCACCATATGTGACATGACTGATGGAGTTTAAAGATCCGTCACAGGCATGACCCTCACCAATGATATTTTTTTTTTTGTAGTGACACTTGTGTATCATTCTTTAAAAATTTTAGATATACCTTCTTCTTGCATTGTTTATCTTGACCAATATCCTTCATTTAATCCATATGATATCCATGACCAGTCTTATGAGCCTCATGTGATCAAGCTTGATAGTACACCTTTTGTATCTAATCTTACACTAGTACAAAATGGCTAATTAATTACTAAAAAAATGACTAAAATTTGCATATAAACGACTATTTTTCAGTCAGTGACAATAGTAGCTACTTTACAGTATCTTATAACGCGACCAACTTTTAGTCATTTTTAACTTAGTCATTAATTGGTTGTCTCAATTTTGTTGTCTAGTAGTATATTTGGTCATGAATTTAGTCATTGAGTTAGTCACTAATGTGGTGATTAATTTAGTTATTTATTTGGTCATTAATTGCCACAATTAATGACCAAATATACAACAAAATATATTACTAAATGATCACCCGATAAAACCAATTAATAACCCAAAAAATATGACCAAAATGTTGGTCATGTTATAAGATACTGTAAATTAGCTACTAATAGTCATATATATGCAAATTTTATTCATCGTTCGAAACCAATTAATGACCAAAAAAATATGGCTAAATTTTGGTTATGTTATAAGATACTGTAAATTAGCTACCAATAGTCGTATATATGCAAAATTTAGTCATAATTTGTAATCACAAATTTATCATTTGCAGTAGTTATTTTTTTTTTGGTAGTTTCATACTCATTATATAAATGACTACTTTAGTAGTTTATATTCATTTCATTTACTTTCATTAACAATCGTTATAAGAAACTAATTTAGTCATATATTCATTTTATTTGTGTTCATCATTAATAAACATAAATTACCAATTTAGTAGTTTTAGATTGATTTTATGTGTTTATTAGTAATCAGCATAAATTAATTAGTATGATTTTGCAACTAAATTAAAATAAATGTCATACAATGTACATGTTCATCTAATATGAAAACGCAAAATTACATATGTTAATTACAATACTAAGTAATATCAAGTGCAACTATAAATAATTTCAACCACATAAATTATATTATATAAAATGTCAAGTATTACAATATGAGTTTCCAACTTAATATTGGTTGGAGTACAATTTACACATGAATATTGTTTCATCACTTCAAAACATTATCATTATGTTGCCAAGGCATTGTAGGTGAATTCACCAACTCTAAAGATTTGACCATCAGTCTCTATGTGTGTGTCTTATGTGAGATATTGTCTTTACAGGTACCACTAGACCAGCTCTCTTCTCTCTCTATTTAATTTTCATTTCGTCGCTATAGTGTTATTGTTCTCCTCTTTCTTCAATCCTTGCTTCTTACCATTAATACTGAGTTCTTTTTCTGAAAGAAAAAAAGAAGATACAATTCAGAGTATAAGACATGAAAGTCGATGAACACTAGAATATAAACTAAAGTAGACTATAAAGGATTTATACGATATATACCTCAACATCAGTAATATTGTTAATGTCATTTTCCCCCATAAAATCAAGAAACTCAGACAAGTTTTCTTCAGTTAGGCAATAGTGGTCACTATGTGGCCAGATGACTTGTATAAACAAAGCAAATAAAATGTCACCATAGAATAAATTTTGTACTCACTGTGTTCTCAGTGTACAACATTTGTTGATGAAATGTTATCTTCAACTAAAGTAATAAATGAAAATAGACGCACACATTTCTATCCCAATATTTCGAATTCCCATGCTTATGGTACACTGCAATTTTTATTTTATCCAACATAATCAAACATAGTAGAGCTAGCAATTTATACTAAGAATTTCTCATGCTCCACTTTTGTAGTTGTATTGTTTTCTCTAGCTATCTTTAAGAAGTAGTAACACTCCAACCATAAAATTAGTCAACATAAATCTAATGGGTGGAGCAAAGTATTGCTAACACAAGATTACAACAAGAAACTAAAAAAAAATAAGACAAGACTTTGAAAATTGTGATACTAACCGGGAATATAGCTTCAATATAGTAACTTTCAATTGTCAGCATACTATTCCAGGGTAAAAAGAATCCAATTCCCAAAAGCCAGCAAATTATGTATCCCCCTTGTTTTCCTTGTAAATAATTGAGCAAGATTACCACATACAATTTCCATTTAGAATATCTGAAATGATTCTACAAATATTCAAAGCAAACTTAATGTTACTCATTCATTTTTCTCTAATGTAGACAAAATTGAATATTCTAACCTGTATTTGGGTTGGAGAGTTATGTAATTCATCATGTCCAAAATCATTTCTTATTGTCATCACTCTTTTTTTAATGATCAAACAACATGCCTATATTTGATCAGAAAATTTTATAATTTAAAGCTAAAGTCCTTCCACTTTATGACATTCAAACAAATTGAAATCTATTTCTTTTAACAAGTCACTATTGTAATATACTACTAAAAAGAAAGCTATGCAATGAAGTTATTAGTGGTGGAATACTAATAAATCACAAATAAAGGCAAGAAATAACACCAATATGTCTTAGGCATGGCAATTCTTATCCTCTTGGTTGGAAATATTACTTCATGAAAACAACATATTTGACAAAGAGAACTTTTCTAAAACTAACCAACGCTAGTGTATCCAACAACATTGAGATTTCTATTAGCATGCCCTCAAAACGTGTGGAAGTATCAAAAAAGTGTAGTGCACTTCCCTATACACACTCCTCTTTCTTCATGTGTCTTCGTAGGAAGCCCTCAAGTTCGATACTCCTGGAAGTATTGCTACAAAGTTCTATCTCTAAAGGCACTCAGATTTCAAATAGATGAATGTATTGTATCTTGGTTCTAGATGATAGACACGATGATGGAAGCATCAGCTAATCCTAAACTCAATTATATGTCTCTATCAAATAGCATTACAGAATTCATTTCTATAAAGCTTTAGGTCCAACTCAACAAGGACAAAGAAACAAGGTTTGACTTAAAATCAAGCAAGACTTAAGAATTAATTCAAGAAATTTGGTAGAAAGAAAATAACTTGGACAATTTTTTTGTTTTTTAACTGTCAAGTTTTACCTGATTCTTGCCCAAGCCCAAGTCAAATCCTGATTGAGTTCTACTCAAGTCTGAGTTAGACCCTGAATTATGTCCAAGTTAAGCTTGGACTCCATCTGATCTGCTCAGATTTAGATCCTAGATGATTCATACTAGCCAAGTTAACTCAGCTAAATTTGGTAACTATGGCTACAAGTATCTTAACTAGCATTTGCACCAAATGTTGCAAAGGAAACGCCATAAGGCATAAATTGAGGAACAATCACGACATGGGAATGGGCAAATCTAAACGAAATGCAAAGATGTAGCAGAAATGAAATTGATTTAGGGTGCCTCACACAATTTTTTTATTAATTATTGAATTAATATTGCATATAAATTTTCAACCAACTTATAATTCAGGGCTCTAATATCTAATTTTTACTTTGGGTCATTCTATATGTTGAAATCTAGATAAAATGATTATCAAAGTAAACTAATGACATTGACTATGGAGGATCTGATTCATAATCCAGTCTGTCCTCTGCCCGTAAGGGGATTTTCCTTCATGGTATCATCTCTGCGTCAACTATCATCAAGAAGAAGGGAATTGGGAGATGATGAGATTGAACTGCAGCATCAGAAGGATGAGTTAGAGACCATTTATGTGTCTCAAACCTGCTTGACACGGGAGGCACTGCATTGGCAATTCCATAAAATTCAATAACTGGCAACCTCCAATTTATAACCTTCTCCATGCTATGATAGCTCAGCAGAGCAATTTCTACTATAGAGATTTATAGAGAACGAGCCATATGATCAGGGACTCAAAAGCCAAGTCTATGCCAGATGCCGGTACCAATTGCCTAAGCTGCTTCAAGTTCTTGTTGTCAATGGTAATTAACATCAATCAAATATCTTATCCTATTATATTCTCAATACTTTGGGCACCCATATTCTTTCTTGCTATATCATATCAAATCCTAATGTCTAATATATGTCTAAGACAAAAAAATTCTAAAAAGGTTAAAAACTTAAACATTGTTAAATTCAATCTCTAAGAATTCTCTCTAGCACTGTAGGATGCCATTGATACATGTAAAAGAAAGAAAACTTTAAGATTCACGATAGAACCCAAGAAGGTCCTTCAGAATTGAAAGAAACAATGGAATAGTATGATGAGTCACCAAAGGTAATTTTCTCCCTCTATAAACCGAGCAATCATAAAATACATTTAAGATTATATGCCTAAGCTTGTCCCACTAAAATACAATATTTCACCCAGTCCTATTCAAATCAAATTAAAGTTTGATCAGGACACATTTACCAGTTCTTAATAGGAAATATTTCCTATTAGCTCACTGCTTACTATAGGAATATCACTTACAATTTCACGCTTGATAGTCTTTCCATCCTGCTCCACTGTTCGAATTTTCTGAAGAAAACATGAATTCATGAATGATACTTCATTCATGCCCACTCCACACTTAAAATGTTACCTTTAAGTAGATAGCCTACCAAATAAAGACTTTTAAAACCAGGACTAACCACCTTGTACTGAATATTGCGACCAGAATTTTAAGACAAAAAATTCAAAATATTTGATGCAACGAACAAGCCATCAAGATCACTTACAAAATCAACACCTATCGTACTGATGTAGCTCTCCAGATATGAATTATCCTACAAGACAAAAAGAAAATTAATTATCATTTCCATATCAAGAGATATACCACTTCTCCTTAAAAAAGTGATCTTTAAGTAAATAGCTTCTGCCAAGAAAGAAAAAATTTAATGACCAGCTGGAAGAAGGCCCCCACATTGAGTCAAAAAAAATAAGACAGTGTAATAAAACAATATAATGGACAGCCATGCAGTAGAGCTCATAAAACAAAATTCATTGTATTTGAAAAGAAAAAGACTAAAACATATTTCAGTCCTAATAAACAAGAAGTAGTAACTTTATAAACACACAATTGGCTAAACCCAAAGCATTTGCATTATACCCAAAACTTTGCTCACATGAAAATAATATTTCAAAACTATATTCTAGGCAAAACCCACGAGACTTGGTTGGTCACTGACACCACTGAGCACGAGTTCTGAGAATAAACATGGAATGAACAACATACCTGTGTTGTGATTACTATGATCAATGCTGCAACAAAGCGCATATTTTTCTTATAGACAACTTTGATGACATTGATGGCCCCAATAGAGAATGCATCTCCACCACCAAAAGACACACTAGCGTTTGCGAAGACTATTATAAGAACATGCTCTTTCATATTGGAAGGACCAGGGTTCAAAGAAGCAGCCCTATGATTAGGGACTCAGAAGCCAAGTCTATGCCAGATGTCGGTACCAATTGCCTAAGCTGCTTCAAGTTCCTATTGTCAAGGGAGTTCCTATTATCAAGGATAATTAGCATCAATAAAGTATTTTATCCTATTATATTCTCAACATTTTTGGCTTGTGCCAATTTTGCGACCATATTTCCAAACAGAGAAAGAGAGCAAAGCGACCTCACCTTCCAACTGGGTTTTCTCCCGAAACGGTTTCCCAAGGAGAATATATTGTGTACTATGTGTTTGAGCTTATTTTTTAATTCTCTAATTTTCTTCTTGATTTACTTTTACATGCATGCACTAATTTCAATTAATTTTATAGATATAGAAATTAAATAAAACTATAATAGTGTAGAATCTCAGATTTTTTAATATAATATTATCAGATCTGTTGTGATGAACTGTACAGTGGAACATCCACGGTAGTTTATGGATCATTTAGTATAAGAGTAGGTTTATTTGGGTATTTTTTGGATATTTCAGGGATCTAGATTGATGAGGCCGAAAATCGTAAAACCTTAATCATGGGCGACGAATCTGTAAACGAACCTCGTGTTCATGCAAAGGTGAGGTTTTCGCGGCTTGAAGAAAAAATCGCAGATATAAACCACAAAATCAACCTCCTCATGGCGGCCCTAAGAAATAAGATAGGGATATTTGGAGAAGAAGTGGGTTTGAATGCAGAAGAAAAATTAGAAGGGGGATTGGGATATCAGGAAGACACAAATAACCAGTCAAAGAAGGAACCCAGAAAAGATCAACCCTGTTCGAGTGTCATGAACCAATCCGTATTTAAAGTGGAAAAAAAATTCGATATCAAGCCATACCATGGCGAGATCGACGCTTTGAAGTTGAACCACTAGTTGAAACAACTGGAAGTTTATTTCAATGTCGATCAGTTCGAGGAAGGTTAGAAGATCTCATTCGCGCAGATGAAATTAGAGGGCCATGCATTGACTTGGTGGGAGAGCCACACGGAAACCCTGAGGTTTGAGGGAGAACCTCAAGTGACTAAGTGGGAGGATTTCAAAACCCTCAATAAGTCATAGTTTTATCCCATTGGGTACGTGGAAGACTAGTGGATCTAGTGGCATTACTTCAGGCAAAAGTCAAGCCAAAGCATGCAGGAGTACACCACAGAATTCAGAAAGATGGCTATAATGTTGGGTATGTATCCAAAGAACCCAAATGTACTCCTCAAGTATTTGGGGGGTCTACACCTCTATCTATGTGAACAAGTGATGTTGTTCAAGCCCAAAACAATGGATGAGGCTTGTGTATAGGAACAATACCTGGAGAACATAGGCCTGAAAATAGCTCAATCAAGTGGATTGAAGCAAAAGGAGCAACAAGATGCTTCTAAGGAGGGGAAGAAGAAGAAAAAATGGGGAAAAGATAAAACGACGACAACCACAACACACAAGTGAAATGATCCTAGAAACCATTGCAACCACTACAACATTGATGGCCATACAGAGGAGAAGTGCTGGAAGTTACATCCAGAGCTAAACCCAAAGAACAAGAAGAAAGATAATAAGAAGAAGAATCTCATGGCCATTGATTCGATAAATCAAGTTGAAAGCAGCTCATACGTGGATGAGGATATTGTCTGTACATCAGTGTAGAAGGAGGTGAATCTGAGTAGCCTTCAGCAACAAGAAGAGAAATAAATGACCAAACTCTTCCATGTAAAGATACAAGTCAAGAAGATGAATATTGATGCTCTGTTTGACTAAAGATCACATGCAAATCTCATTGTAGCAGATCTGGTCAAGAAGTTGGGGCTAGAAGTTCGTGATCATCCAAAGCCATATCCATTGGGATGGGTACATGAGGATGCAAAGCTGAAGGCAAGAAAATAGTGCAATATTAGATTTTCTATCAGTGCCGATTTTATTGATGAAGTAGATTTAGATGTAGTTCCCCTTGATGTATGTGGAATCCTCTTTTGGTAGTTTGAACATGTACATGCGTGATGAAATATTCATGAGGAGAGCTAACCAATACCGCCTCATTAAGGATGGAAAATCATTCATCATCAACACGCATAAAGGCAAGTCAAAAATTTCACTGGTAAGTTTCAACCAAGCCAAGAAATTGAGCAGTTCCAGCAAGAAGTATGTTTTATTATTTTTAAGAAAAGGTCAGTCTGTAGAGGAGTCAATAAGAGGCAAGGCATCCCTAGAGGGGTGTACTAAGAAACAAAAAAATACAATTGGAGGAGTTTCTATAGGCATACAAGGACGTGTTCCAAGAGCCTAACGGGTTATCCCCTAAGACAGAAGTGGAGCACGAGATCCAACTATTGCTAGACTCCCCATTTCCAAATATTGGGTTGTACAAATAGCCTGTTATTGAAGCAAGTGAGGTGAAGAAATAGTTGCAACAACTGCTGGAATAGGGTTTCATTTGACAAGTACATCACCATGTGGGTCACCCATCATCATTGTGCAAATAAGGATGGTACTTGGCGGATGTGTATATATTAGAGGGCGTTGAATAAAATCACGCTCAAGAATAGATACCCCCTGCCCATGATAGACGATATGCTATATCAAGAAGCTAATTATTTCACCAAACTGGAATTGAAGTATGGATATCACCAGGTTCGAGTCAAATAAGAAGATACATGGAAGACCACCTTCAAAACTAGATAAGGTTTGTATGAGTGGTTGTTATGCCATCTGGCCTATGTAA
This sequence comes from Pinus tabuliformis, assembly GCA_031772625.1. Lineage (NCBI taxonomy): Eukaryota > Viridiplantae > Streptophyta > Pinopsida > Pinales > Pinaceae > Pinus > Pinus tabuliformis. The sequence continues at coordinate 163,584,750 of CM062815.1, read as the reverse complement.
TGCACCAACTACATTTATGAGAATAATGAATGATGTACTATACCCTTTTATAGATTCATTTGTTATTGTCTATTTGGATGATATACTGGTATATAGTGCTACCCAGGAGGAGCATATTTCACATTTGACGTAGGTGCTGGAAACATTGAAAAGGCACCAACTGCTAGCAAATCTCAAGAAGTGTGAGATTGCACAGCAGTCCTTAGTGTATTTGGGATATGTGATTGGTGGAGGAGAATTGAAGATAGATCCTTCCAAGATGGATGCCATCATGAAATGGTTGGTGCCTACTAATGTTACTCAAGTTGGGAGTTTCATTGGAGTAGAAGAGTACCTGAGTAAATTTATAGCCTCGTTTTTAATGTACCAGCACCGCTCCGCACCATAACAAGTGGCAAGAGTTTCCAGTTGGGAAAAGGGCAGCAAAAGGTCTTTTCTGAGTTAAAGAAGAAGATCATGTGAAGCACCAGTTCTGGAATTACCAAACTTGCAATGGCCCTTTGCAATGGAGACAAATGTGAGTGGGTATGCTATGGGAGTTGTCTTGATGCAAGGAGGAAGGCTAGTTTGCTGCCATTCTGAAGTATTTCATGGGGAAGTTCTTAACTACCCTACCTACGATAAGGAGCTCTATGCTATGGTGCAAGCTATGAAGAAGTGGAAGCACTATATAATGGGAAAGGAGAAAATAATCCACATAGATCATCAGCCGTTACAGTACTTGCAGGCCCAGAATAAGCTACAACAAACCAGGCATAACACGTGGATGGGATTTTTACAATGTTATAAAATTATATATTACGGAGCAATGGAACACATAAAATATTGTAGAAATATAAACACAGAAAATGCATAAAACAAGAGAGACACAGATATACGTGGTTCACCCAGTTTGGGCTACGTCCACCCCAAACAACCAGTCCTTCCTTTCTATTATCCAGTAAAATGAAGAGACACAACCTACAGCATATCCGCTGTAATATCCTCTGTTTTCTCTCACAGTCTCACCTCTTTGTTTCTCGCTCGCATAATACACATCTATTACACAGCCTCAAATACAATGCCCTCATACAAAGATAGGGGTTGCCTTCTAGGGCAAAAAACCCTAAACTAAACATAAGTTCTACCGTCATATCATCCACCTAATGAACGGCCCAGATTGACTAGAAATTACTATACTTTTACAAGGCAATTTTACATCTATTTTTAGCTTTGGGGGCGCTGCCCCTGAGCCCCCGTCGGGGGACCACTGGCCCCCGGACCCCCAGCTGGGGGGGATCGGCCCCCCCTGACCCCCGCGGGGGGGACAAGTCCCCCTCGCATGGAGGGGTGTACAAACTTCCTGGGGTATACATCCGGCTGAAACAAAGACCTCTGAACAATCATGCTCCACACACAACATACAACAGTTTCATTTGGTGATCAAGTATAAGAAGGGAAGCACAAACAAGGTTACCGATATTCTTTCAAGGCCACCCACATCAAATATTACAGATTTGGGGAATCTTATGCACATGGAACCATTCACCAATGATTCATACAAAAAGGCATATTCAGAATATGAAGACTTCAAGAAGGTATATCCACAATTGCAGAGTCAGAGTCATGTGCACGATCACGACAACACCATTGACTACCATCTCCAAGATGGGATACTATACAGGCTAGATAAGCTATGTGTTCCTAAAGGTGAGCATTTACAACTGATTAGAGAGGCTCACACCTCCAAGGTTGCAGGGCACTTTGGTGTAGGGAAGACCATGGATAACTTGTAGAGGTATGTGTATTGGCCTAAGATATAAGAAAAAGTAGCTAGGTTCATAAGAGTATGCATGCTTTGTTGTACCAGCAAGCCTAGCAACAAGAAACAGGGTCTATATCATCCCTCACCTATACCTACTCATCCTTGGGAAAGCATTTCCATGGACTTTGTGGGAGGCTTACCAACAACCAGGAAAGGACATGACTACCTGTTCGTGGTAGTTGACAGGTTCAGCAATATGTGCATTCTGATTCCATGTAAAAAGACCATTAGTAGATAAGAAGTAGCAAACTTATTCTTTGGACATGACTAGGTACACTTTGGGATACCAAGGAGCATCATTTCAGATAGGGATATAAGATTTTTTAGTGCATTCTGGACTACATTGTGGGAGAAGATGGACACAAAGTTGAAGAGATCTACATCATTCCATCCATAGAGAAATGGGAATATAGAAGTAGTCAACAATACTTTGGTGTAGCTTATGAGGGGTTACAACTAGAAGCATCCAAAGACCTGTGATGAAAATCTAGTATATATACAACATTCTTATAACAGAGTGGTCCAAACTTCTACAAGAAAGTCCCAATTTGAAACTTGTTTTGGATATTTTCCACCTTCACCTTTGGATATTTCATATGGGTAGCAAGGAGGAGTGAAGGAAGACATTATAGGAGATTCTTTGAGGGCTGAAAATTTATAGAGAAGATTAGGTAGATCCATCTACAGGTACAGGAAACACTACAAAAGTCATAGGTGAAGTATAAGTCTAGGCATGATCATCACAGAACAGAGAAATCATTCAAAGTGGGAGACAAATTATAGCTACAGTTGAACAAGGAGAGGCTACAGGGGCTTGGTAAGAAAAACAAGGCCCTAAGGTATGGTCCCTTTGAGATACTAAAAAAGGTGGTTGATAATGCCTATAAACTCATTTTACCACCATATATGCGCATTTACTCAGTTGTAAATGTAGAGAATTTGAAACTCTATGAGTTTTCCATGCTAGACCAGGAAGAGGAACATGTCCTACCTTCTATGGAGGATTTGACACCAGACGCATAGGAAGAGTTGATAGAAGATACAGTTTTGCAGAAGAGGTCCAAAACTACAATACAAGGCCAACAAGACCTTTGGCAGATTGGGTTAAAGGGACAACTTCGAGGTAAATCTAAATGGTACACCAGAGAGAAGGTGGAGGAACAATTTCCTCACCTCATTCAGTAAAATATTTTGGGGACCAAAAGCCTCACAAAATGGGGAGGTGTGATCCGAATTGGATCATTATATTCTTTTTCATCCATCTCAATGCATTTGGAGTGGAAAAAGTGGAGTAATCAGCTCACGATATTGTTTTTACTGGCAGGACCCAGTTTGGAGAAACGGGGTCTGAAACATTCCAGGAGAATTTTGAGGCATCAATTGACATTTTATGGGGATAAAAATTTGTCTCCCAAGAACAACACCTCCTCATGTTATTCTACACACAGAGATCTTTCCAACGGTGCAAGAACCGCATCAATCAGACTCCTTATGCAAAATGTATACCACTCAGAAGTTGACCTTCATGTTTTCACACCGATAGTTCGATAGGATGTCGCGTTAGCCCCCATTATTCATGGAAAAGGGGCTAGCCACATGTATTTTTATGTAAAAGTCTCTAGAAGATTCTATTTTGTAACTCTAGTTAATATTTGATGTAGTCAAACTTAACCACTAGTAGGCTATCGGGTTGTGTTATAACAGGGCCACTAGGAGGAACAGACATTCCATTCTTTAGAGAGAATTTTGTTCCATAGTTGAGAAAAGATAGCTAGGAGAGATAGGAGGTAGAGCACACAGAGAGGATATGTGCATTGTAGCAGTCCATGGGCCACGAACATTACTTCTTTGTATTTGCAGCCATATTTCCAGACAGAGAAAGAGAGTGAAGCAGCCTCACCTTCCAACTGGGTTTTCTCCTGAAAGGGTTTCCCATAGAGAATATCTTTTGAATTATGCATGTGTGAGCTTATTTTTTCATTCTCTACTTTTCTTCTTGATTTACTTTTACATGAATGCACTAATTATAGTTAATTTTATAGTTCTAGAAATTAAATAAAACTGTAATAGTGTAGAATCTCATATTTTTAATATAATATTATCAAATCTATTTTGACAAACTGCCTAGTGGAATATCCAGGGAATTTTATGGATTAGAGTAGCATGGAGACAACAAATTTCATCCAAGGACTAAATTAGAAGAGGAAATTGACAAAAGGAAAGAAGGAAGGTATAGTTGGTTGCATGAAGAGACAACCTATGATTCCAAGAAAGTTTTTGAGCAATGTATTGGCAAGTTCAAATAGTTCGGCAACAAGTAAAGGTTAGAGTTCGTAGCAGAAGGAGTAGAAGAAGGTACAAGATGATTAAAGATCTAGTAATATATTTTATTTTCACTATGAAGGTGATAGTAGATGAAGTTGAGGAGATTTGCGGCAGCCTAAAGCAAGGAGTCCTTGAAGGGTTCTAGAAAAGAGAACTAGGAAGATGCCAGAAGCCCAAACTCAGGAGAAAGTTTGGTGAGGTATCGTGTAGCAAGGCATAGAATTGTTACTATAGAGGCATGTTGCAGCTCAAGAGTTGAAGTTGTTACGAGAATACTAGATGCATATGACCAGGATGTCATAGAATTTCCGTACCTTGGGAGTCTGATGCAGGTGCATAGATGGGGCACAAAATTTGATGAAGACTAGATCGAAGCTTGTCAATGTGATGGGATGGACACATGATTATGTTGGGAGAAATGTAAAAGAAATTGTGAATATTTGCATTAGGAAGTGAGATTTTTTTTAGAATAAATTGGATGAATTATTTCCTAATGTAAATATAATTTTAGTTTCCCTTATTTTGTGATAAGGGGAAATGAATCATCTCTTATGACTCTTGGTTATCCCATGTAATTTTTGTTGAAAAATGAAGCAAGAAATTCTCAATTTGATTTGGCCTTGATTAAACTAAGAAAACTCAAATTTCCACATCAGCAGGGAACATGGATGCAGTTAACTTGTGTGACATGGCTAGTGTCACTCAGTAAATTCAATTTATAAGAGTTAGATTTCAGTTAAGCATGTGTGATTGCCAATTTGTAGCAATCAAGGTCAATTATTTCAATTTGTTTTTAGTTAAACTAGTTCTAACTATTGAAGGAACTAGTGGAAGGTAAGTTGCGGAGTGGGACTTCAGTTAAACTCAGTGATCATCTAGTTAACTAATCAATCAGCCCAAGATAGCTAGTGCATGCATATAATTCAAGTTCCACAGTTGTGGTGGAGATTCCAAGGTAGTGTAACATCACTTGGAGACTAGTCTTGAGTGTATAGATGTTTCATGTAGTTAGGTGATAAACCTTAGGAATTACACAATCCATTTTGGATAAATTCCTAAATAATAGGGGCCTAATTTATCAATGAATTGCGCAAGGAAATGGGGGATCAAATAGATGAATAAATTTACTAATTCTAGGTCAGAGCTTCTCAGTGAGAAGAGGGATAGGTTATTCACTTGTAGGTTGTGCTCAGTTGAGAAAAGAAATTGTAATAAATATCTATTCATCATATTAATTCAAGCAGGAAAGGGATTTTTAGAAAATTTCCTTACCCTGGAAAAGTATTGTGTGAATGTGTGTTATTTCTCATTGCATGTTTGTGATTTATGTTCTAAATTGTGAAATGAATTTGGTAGAGTAGTAGAGTAGGTTCGTGTCTTGTGATTTTGATTAAAACTTCATGAGCAGCTGCAAATATACAACATAATTTCTACATGGTATGAGAGTGGGATTCACATTAAATCATGAATTTTGAAGTTACTTCTCAAGAGGTTCAAATTTACAATTCCATGTAGTAGGATCTCTTTAGACTTGAGAATACGACCTGCAACAAGATGAGGCTATAGTATTCCTTGGAAGGCACCTCTAATTTCATTGCATGGAAGGTTTGCATGGAGGAGGTATTGGATGACAATAGATTACTAGAATACATCAAGAGATATGTCACAAAACCAGTGGAATTTGATGTCCAGAACCTTGTTCAATGGAAGGAACATGTAGCCAAGGTGAGGAGAATAATATTTGAGGGAGTGTGGGACCAAATTTTCACCAATATCCATGGGAAAGAAACTTCATATGCAATGTGGTAGGAACTAACAGATCTGTTCCAAAATAGTAGTGACCACAGGAAGTTGGCACTTAAGGATAAACTTTGAAATATCAATATGTAAAAGAATGACATTATCTTGTAGTATCTAATTAGGTTCAAACAATTTCGTGATGAGCTTGTAGGAGTTGGCATTACTATTTTAGATTATGATTTGGTAATCCTAGCCCTTCTAGGCATTCCAAAGAGCTAGCATAGCTACCAAGATTCGTTGAATGGGAAGGTGAAATTACCAAATAGGGAACGTTTATGGTTTAATTTGGTATAGGAGAAAATAAGGTGGAATACCAAAGATGGAACTTAATCCAAGGGTGAAGACGAAGAAAAAATTGCATTGGTTGGAAAGGGAAAGAAGGGAAAAGAGAATAAATCTCAAACCAAACCATAATTTAGCCAAGGGGGCAAGAAGAAAGATTTTTCAAAAAATAAATGCTTCCATTGTCATGAATTCAGGCATTATTCCATGAAGTGTCCACACAAGAAGGAAAGTAAGAAGACTTCAGGAGGAGGAGCAGGTGAAGCTTTGGCTTCACAGTTCAAGCTTGACTTTACCCTTATCATATGCATCGCTAGAATAGTGACATGGAGCATGTGTTACTTGGACTCTAGTGCCTCACTCCACATGCAAGGTGTAGAGACATTTTCAATGACTTGGAGGAGAAATATTTGTAGACGCACATTGAGTTGGGGGATGAAAAAAGGTACAACATGAACATGGTTGGTATAGTCACCTTTCAGAGGGAGTTTGGATCCACTCTCGGACTCAAGGATGTCATGTTCATCCTAGGCCTAAAGAAAAATCTCATCTTTGTTGCAGTTTTGGAAGACCGTGGTTATGATGTGATCTCTAGCAAAGGAAAATAATTCCTGAGACACATAGCCATGGGACAAGTGAATCAAATCAGGGTTCGTGTGAAGAACCTATATAAGCTAGATGTGGAAGGTTGTGTTGCATTAAGCATTAAGGCAGAGAAAGTGCAGGGTCGCAATGTCGGTGAAATTTGGCACATAAAACTTGGCCATTTTCATCATGGCGCCTTAAATATTATGCAGCGAATAACAATTGGCCTCCCTAAAGGAGCACTTGAGCACGAGGATGTATGCATATGCACCTTAGGGAGGTACACAAAATCCACATTCCATGATCGAGATAACAAAGCACATGCAGTCCTAGAAAGGATCCACCTGATGTCTTTGGGCCTTTCTTGACAACCTCCACTGTCAGACACAAATATTTTGTCATTTTTATTAATGACTTCTCAAAAAAGTGTTGGATCTTCTTCATGCAGAAGAAAGATGAGCCATTCTCCAAGTTCATAGAATTCAAGGCACTGGTTGAGAAAGAAATCGACAAGAAATTGTAGGATCTCAAGAGAAATAATGGAGGTGAGTATATGCCAAATGAATTCAAAAATTTCTATGCAAAAGAAGGCATTCGATGAGAGTTTACAACACCCCACAACCCACAAAAAAATGGGGTGGTTGAGAGAAACAAGAATAGCATTGTGGGAGTAGCAAAAGTGATTTTCATGACCAAGGCCTACCTCTGCATTTGTGGATTGAAGCATGTAACAAGGCAATCCATTTACAAAACCAGAGTACTCATCGGATTTTTGGCATGGTTACACTAGAGGAGGATTTTTTGAGGATAATGTCAGATGTTTCACACTTCAGGATTTTTTGAGCCTCTGTCTACTACCTTGTCTCCAAACAATCAAGGAAGAAGCTTGAGCCGACAACAAAATTGGAGTATTTGTGGGTTACATAGAAGCTCCCCAAAACTATAATGTGTACTTGTCATCCCTCAGAATGATAGTTGTGTGAAGGGATGTAAAGTTTGATGAGGAGAAAACCATGTGGTTCTCTCTTGAGAGGGAGCTTCAAATACCACCAGAAGAGACTCTTTTAACTCCAAAGGAGGAGCCTCAGGAAGTTGTGTATCAGCCACAAGTTGAGGAGAATATAGTGGGGACATCCACTCAAGCATAACTATCCATAGAAGGCAGGAAAAGAACTAGAAAAGCTAATAGACTTGTGCGGATGTGACGTAGAATGTGGGAGGTCCTTTAAATTTGCGTAGATAAAGAATCTCAACTGATGAGTACACTGGATACATGTCTCTAATGACCAAGATTGTATATACTAAGCATCCTATTTCAAGGAAGCAGTAGAGAAACCTATATGGGTTGATGCCATGGAAAATTTTAGGGGCTAATGTTCGCCCAGTGGGCTAATTTTCCATGATTTTTCCACAAAAAAGATTCGCCAATTTCCAATTTTATAAAAGACGATTCGCCCAAATTTTAGAATATAAAATTATTTTACCTTAAAAATCGCCAACATTATATAGAGACTATATATAAAATAATTATAAATTTGAATAATTTTACAAATATATCAATAAACATTTATAATTTGCATATTAGGGATTAGTGAGATTCGCCAATGTTTTAAACTTCAAGAAAAATTTCCATCCTTAAAATTTTCCTTGGTTGATGCAATGGTGCAAGAATATGAATCCATTGTAAAGAACACTGTTTGGGAAGTCATCCCAAGACTATTAGATAAATCAGTTGTGGGTTCGAGATGGATCTTCAAGGTTAAGCATGTAGTAGATGGAAGCATAGAGAAGTATAAGGCTAGATTTTTTGCCAAGGGGTACTCTCAAGTTGATGGAATTGACTATGAGGAGACCTTTACTCCTGTAGCAAGGTACTCATCCATTACATCAGTTCTTGCTCTAACTGCGTATATGGGGTGGAAGAACCACCAGATGGGTGTAAAAACAACATTCCTCAATGGGTTTATTAAGGAGGAGGTGTACATCGAGAAACCATAAGGTTTTGATACATTTGATTGGGGGTCTCATGTGTGCAGACTCGAGCAAGTGTTGTACGGTCTCAAACAAACACCATGTGCTTGGTACACTGGGATCGATAGCTATCTCACTAGTTTTTGCTTCACCAAAAGTGAAGAGGATGAAAACCTCTATCATATTTTGGTAGAAGGTAAATTGCTTATTATTTTATTATATGTTGATGATTTTATTTTAACTGGTGATGAGTAGCTAATAATATCTTGCAAGGAAGACCTTGCAAGTGAGCTTGAAATGAAGGATATGCGTCTCATACAATACTTCCTCAGGTTGAAAGTATGGCAAGGCAATAGGAAACAATTTGTCTCTCAAGGAATGTATGCAAATGAGATACTAAAAAAATTCTGCATGGAGAGTTGCAAACCCATGGCGACACCTCTAGCGACCAACTGGAGGAAGGAGGATGCCACTTCAGGTGAGGAAGTGGATGCCACCATTTATTGACATCTAGTGGGTTCACTAATTTATATTGTGAACACATGACCAGATATGTGCTATGAAGTCAACCATCTAAGCCAAGCTATGGATATACCAACCAAATTATATTTGAAGGAAGATAAGCATGTCTTACAGTAACTCAGAGGCAGTACCTAGTTTGTACAATGGTACAGATGGACAAAGGGAGTCAAGTTGTGTGGCTTCATTGATGTATATTTGGTAGGGAGTTTGTTAGACTGAAAGATTAGATCAGGTGGAAATTTCAGTGTTGGGTCTACATTTGTTTCCTAGTACAACAGGAAACAAATATCTGTGGTGCTCATCTCAGTAGAAGCATAACACATCGTTTCAAGTCAAGCAACATGTGAGGTGGTTTAGATGAGAAATATCCTTTTGGGAATGTTTGGTCAGATGATGAATCCAACTGCGATCTATTGTGATAATCAGAGTTGGATTAAGCTCTTTGAGAATCTTGTATTTCAAGAGTGATCCAAGCATATAGATATTTGGTATCACCATTTACGGGATTGTGTGTAGAGGCATATAATGTTTCTACAATATATTCTGAAAATGGAACAAGATGTTGACATTTTGACAAGGCCTTGGCAATAGGGAAGTTCGTTTTCCACAAGTGTAGGATAGGGGTGGTTTAAATTCCCTTTCTTGTTCAGAGGTTGTGTTGGAAAATGCAGCAAGAAATTCTCAATTTTCTTTTTCCTTGAATAAATTGAAAAAAATTGAATTTCCACATCAGCAGACAACTTGGATGCAGTTAACTTGTGTGACATGACTTGTGTCACTTAGTTTACTCAGTAAATTTTAGTTATAGGAGTTAGATTTTAGTTAAGCATGTGTGATTTCTAATTTGTAGCAATCAAGGTCAGTTATTGTTTTGAGTTAAACTAGCTCTAACAATTGAAGGAACTAGTGGAAGGTCATTTGTGTAGTGTGACTTCAGACATACTCAGTGATCATCTAGTTAACTGATCAATCATCCCAAAATATCTAGTGCATGTATAGAATTCGATTTCCCGAGCTGTGGTGGAGATTGCAAGGAAATGTAACATCAGTTGTAGACTAGTCTTGAGTGTACAGGTGATGCATGCAATTAGATAATAAACCTTAGGAATTGCGTAATCTATTTTGGAGAAATTCCTAAATAATAAGAGTCTAATTTCTTAAAGGAATTGTGTAAGGAAATAGGGGCTCAAGCAGAGGTAAGAATTGACTAAGTTTGGGTCAGAGCTTCTCAGTGAGTAGAGAGATAGGTTATTCATTTGCAGCTTGTGCTCATTTGAGAAAAGAAATTGTAATACATCTGTATTCATCAGATTAATGCAAGAGAGCAAGGGGTTTTTAGCAAATTTCTTTCCCCTAGAAAAATAATATGTGTATGTGTGTTATTTCTCATTGCATGTTTGTGATTGATGTTCTAAATTAATTGAATTCTGTATAGCAGGAGAGTAGGTTTGTGTCTTGTGATTTTGATTAAAACTTCATGATAAGTTGCAAATCTACAACATAATTTCTACAATTTTAATTTAAAAAGAGAAGGAATGTTTGAGAATGCAGAAGAGCTAAGAGAAGGAGAATAAAGGAGAAGTTATAGCGTGAGGAGAAGAGGCAAATGTCGAGGGTCCTAGGTTGCACACGCCCACAATGTATATATGGTCAGGCTTAATGTATATTCAAATTTGATTAATAAGTAATATGTTTATGTGGCTCTATGTTTGTAATTTCTCGATTTGTTTATTATTCATGAATTATTTTGTCTTTGGGTAAGTGTAAATGACCAATAAAATGAGTTAGAAATATATGTGGGATGTTTTTTTGATATGGAATATGAATGGTTGAATTCCTAAGGATTGTGATTTTTGAGTGACGTGAAATTCATGAACACAAGGATCTTGCATACCTTCAAGATTTCATTAGAGGTTGACTATTAGCCTTGTAAAATGGGTGTTGGTTTTGTGTGTTGAAATCAGCGTACCCTATTTGAGATCCCTGTGTTCAACCCTGCTTCTTTGTGAAGCTTTTGAACAAGAATTGGTGAAGATTTTTCGTTGCCAAAAATTAGCGTAACTTTGATTGAGGGTTGAGAGCCAAGTTCCAAAGGAAATATTTTATTCATTGGAGTCTGTCATTAAATATGACTTGAGAGAAATGTCCCACGAGTTTTTTGAGTAGTGACTTTGTAGAACTTATAGTGAATATGTTATGAAACCAGCTCAAGAGAAGATAGAAAAGATAGATCAACGCCTTAGAATTCAGCCTCTTCGAGGGGGCAACCTCCTTTACATTACATAAATGAAAAATTCTTCGATGATACAAATGACAAAACCTCCTTTCTATATATAGGAGTCTAAGGAGTCACAATATAATCCAGCCGACCTAACAATAATAATATAAAGCCACAAAAATAACAATAGAGGGATTCTATGGGGCACAGAAATAACAACATGGGGGTAATAGGGGCACAACAATATAAATAAGGGGTATAACTACAATAGTAATAGGGTAATCACTAGTATTATAGGGACCCAACATACCCCTCTCCTTCAAAAAAGTGTTGTCCTCAACACTTGAGTAGTTCTGGATACTTCTGCATAAAATTCTCATCCTCCCATGTGGAATCTTCAGCGGATAAGTTCTTCCACTTGATAAGAAGCTGCAGGAAGCTCCAATTTGTATGCCATAGTACCAATCTTTTGCAACACCTTGTACGGACCATAATACTTTGGTGATAATTTATTATCCTTCTTAGCTTGCTTTAGGGACATTTTCTTATATGGTTGTAGCCGTAGGAATACCCAATCACCTACATCAAAACTTCTTTCACTGCCATGTTGATCTGCCTGTTGTTTCATTCTATTTTGTGCCAACACGAGGTTATCCTTTAAGAGTTGGAGGACTTGTTGTTGATGTTTGATGTGATGTTCCACTGCTTGAACCTTAGAATTTTCTCTTAAATATGATGTGATGGATGGTGGTTGATACCCATAAAGTGCCATAAATGGGGTCATTTTTGTTGTTGTATGGAAGGAAGTGTTATACCACCATTCAGCCAGAGGCAACCATTTGACCCATTGTGTCTTTTTATCAGATACAAAGCAACGAAGATATCCTTCCAAACATTTGTTTACTATCTCAGTTTGCCCATCAGATTGAGGATGATAAGATGAGCTATGAGCTAACTGAGTACCAAGACAAGAAAATAATTCTGTCCAAAAATTTCCAGTGAAAATGGGATCTCTGTCACTTACAATAATCTTTGGGTTTCCATGTAGCTTTTGAATTGTTTCCATAAGTGCAGTAGAAACTGTACTGGCTTTAAATGGATGTGATAATGCACAAAAATGTGCATACTTGGTAAGTCTGTCAACTACCACCATGATGACACTCTTTCCCTCAGACCTGGGTAAACCTGTGATAAATCCATTGAAACCTCCTCCCAATGTTGGCTTGGAATGGATAAAGGTTGTAATAGACCCGGAGTCTTAATTGTTTCAACTTTATTTTGTTGGCAAACCAAACATTCCGCCACAAACTTTTGAATATTTGATTTAAGGCCATCCCAAAAAAATTCCTTCTTAACCCTGTGGTAAGTTTTTAAAAATGCCGAGTGCCCTCCTAAGGGAGAAGTGTGCAATTCCATAAGAATCTTTTGTTTTAGCTGGGAATTCTTACAGAGGTATAAGCGATCTTTGTACCATAATGAATCATTTTTCCAGCTAAATGTATCAGACGTACTGGAATCTTGTTGTAGCTTTCGAATAAGTGCCCACACTTCTTCATCATTCTTCCATTCCTCCATTGCTTCGTTTATCCAATCTGGTTGGATAATAGAAATGGTGCACAACAAGGCTTCCACATCCTCATCCTTTCTTGAGAGTGCATCTGCCACCACATTTTGCTTCCCTTTTTTGTAGATGATTTCAAAGTCATAACCCAACATCTTTGTGACCCACTTTTGTTGCTCTTCATAGGATAATCTTTGTTCTAAAAAGTATTTAAGGCTATCATGATCCGTTTTTACCTTGAAGTGTCTTCCCATTAGGTAGGGTCGCCATTTCTTAAGTGCATGGAGTATTGCCAACATTTCCTTCTCATAAATAGCTTTGCTTAAAAACTTTCCCTTGATTGGATGACTTTCAAAAGCAATGGGTCTTTCATCTTGCATTAGAACAGCACCAATTCCATTTCCTGAAGCATCACATTCCACAATAAAGGTTTTTGTGAAGTCCGGTGTAGCTAAGACCGGTGCTTGGCACATTGCCTCTTTAAGATGTTCAAAGACCTTTGTTGCTTTCGTAGTCCATGAAAATGCATCTTTCTTCAATAATGTTGTTAGAGGTGCTGCTATTCTCCCATAATTCTTAACAAACTTGTGATAATACCCTGTCAACCCAAGAAATCCTCGCAGATGCTTTATGGATGTGGGGATTTTCCATTCCTTAATGGCTTTAATTTTGCTAGGGTCTACCTTAACTCCTTCATGAGATACAATATGACCCAAATATTCCACCTCCTGGACTCCAAAGAAACATTTGGGTCTTTTTGCATATAATTGTTTCTCCTCCAATAGTTGTAGCACCCTGTCAACATGTTCAACATGATCCTTCCAAGACTTGTTGTAGATTAGTATATCATCAAAAAATACTAACACAAATTTTCTAAGGAATGGTTTGAAAATTGAATTCATCAAACCTTGAAATGTTTAAGGTGCATTAGTAAGGCCAAAAGGCATGACCAAAAATTCATAATGACCCTCATGAGTTCTAAATGCCATTTTCAGAATGTCTTCAATCTTCATTCTGATTTGATGATATCTCGAACGAAGATCCAACTTGGTGAAGTAAATTGATCCATGCAATTCATCCAGCAATTCATCAATGACAGGAATGGGGAACTTATCTTTAATATTGAGCTTGTTGAGCTCCCTATAATCTGGACACATGCGCCATGATCCATCCTTCTTGTGCACCAATACTACTGGAGGAGAGAAAGAACTTTGACTTGGTTGAATTATACCAGCCTCTAGCATTTTTGCAACCATACGTTCAATTTCACTTTTTTGGACATAGGGATATCTGTACGGCCTGATGTTTGGAGGAACACTTCCTGGAATCAGATGAATAGCATGATCATGATCACGCATAGGTGGGAGACCTTTGGGAGTCTCAAATACCTTGGAATGATTGTCCAGGACTTTTTGGAGATCTGGAGAAATAGATGATTCCGATGTGGAAACATCTAGCGAACATAATTGTGCAATTACACATCTTTGCTCCTTTTTTAGAAGCTTTTTCATACCATTAGAGCTGATTATCTTTCCTGGTTTCCCTGCAATACCCCTTAATTCAACTTCCTTTCCTTTCGTAGAAAATTTGATGAAAAGTTCTTGAAAATTAAAAGCTATTGTACCCAAGGATTGTAGCCATTGGACTCCTAGTACAACATCAGCACCTCCCATTGGAATGGAAAGCATTGGGCTAGTCAATACATATTCTCCCATGGATAGCTTGATATTATGGCACCTTCCAGAGAAATTTATTGTTCCTCCATTTGCAATCATCACTTGACACTCTGGTGCTGGATATAGGAAGCAATTCAATTCTTTTGCTACCCTACAATGAATAAAATTGTGGGTGCTTCCCGAATCAATCAACACTATTACCTTTTTCTTCTTGATTTGTCCTTCTATCTTGATGGTTTGAGGAGTGGTAATTCCCACCAATGCATTACAAGATATGGTCGGATTTATTTGTTCTTCATCTAGGCTTTGTTCCTGGAGTATATCTTCTTCTTTTGACCTTTCTTGCTCCTTTTCTTCTTCCTCTTCAAAATCTATGTAGAATAATTTCTTCTTAGCACACTTATGACCTTTAGTGTATTTGCTATCAAAACTGTAACAAAGCCCTTTTGCTCTTTTTTCTTCCAATTGTTGTGGTGTCAACCTTATAGGTTGTGGAAGACTAGGGGCAACAACAATTCTGTCTTTATAGTTGTGAGTGGTATGCTTCCTGGTTGCCATAATTTTGCTTTCCATTTTTCTTGCTAACCTGAATGCCTTCTCTAATCAATCAGGTTCCCAAAGGCGAACATCATATTGGATATTATCCTTTAAAGACCCTATGAACACATCAATCCTATGCTCCTCTGGAATATCTTTTACCCTTATGTTCAATTTTTGGAACTCCTCAATGTGCTCCATTACTGAACCCTTTTGTTTGAGACTTATCAATTGGCTAAAAAAAGTGTTGCTTTTTGTATCTTCATAATGTGCTATCAATTCTTTCGTAAAAATTGCCCAAGTGATAAATTGTTTACGAGAGCAAAGCCATTGATACTATACAAACTGATTTGGTTCCAAATATACAGTTGTCATACGTACCTTTTGTGTGTTTTGCACATTATTGAGATCGAAGAACTGCTCCATCTGTAATATCCATGTGGCGGGATCCTTGCCATCAAACTTCCTCATATCAATTTTTGGAATATGGTGGGTCTTCGATCCAACATTAGCGTCTATGGAATCATGATTAACATTACTTTTGTTCACATCATGAGTTTCTTTTACAACCTTTTCACCATTAGTAAGTATTTCTTGTAGAAAATTTGTCAAATATGTCTTCAAATCTGCCATGTTTGTCTTCAAATCTGTCTTCAAATCTGCCATGTCTCTCTTCAAATCTGTCTTCAAACCATCCATCTTAGATTCCATTCCCTTTATCTTAGATTCCACACCATTTATCTTAGATTCCACGCCATTTATCTTAGCTTCTGTTAGCTTTTGTGAGCGTGACATTTGTTGCACTTGTTCTTGTAATTTTGATATATCATGTAGCATTTCTTCCTCTTCTTCATGAGTCATGCTAGAACTTTCAGGTTCCCTACTAGGTGTTTGCATTTTCTTTCCTCGGGGCATCAGTTACCGATAATAATGCTTTAATATGCCCTTTGAATTCCGTTAAACCAAGCTTACACAAAAATTTTAAAAAAACTACACACCTTTTTTCACTTTATAGAAGCCTGATATTGAATCTAATGTATCTCTGTAATTTCGAATCATCCAGTTCTGAAATTGCGACCTGTAGTAGCCTTCTGTGTCCTCTTTCCAATGCCACAAGTCTGACCAAAATTGGAATCTCCAAGGAAGAGTTATGTGAAATCTCCCACAGTGACTTGCTTTTAGACTAGTTCAGTAGAGCGAACTTGTACGACGTGCCACGAATCACTGTTTCAACCTTTGAATCTGAAACACACATACAAGAAACTACAGTCTGTCCTATTTCTGTACTTTCTTACTAAATTTCAATCCAATCCCCAGAGAGAAAGTTATGACGATTTTCCCCAGGTCACCTGTTTTGAATGTAATTCAGGAGTCTGCAAAAAGACCAACTTCCTCGGATCATATCGCGCGAAAAGATCTGAAATTCGGACCCAAGGTTCAGTGCGATTTCTTCTCAAAAGCGTTTTTTTGCGACTTCTGAAACGTCACAGAAAAAAAAATTTATAGCGAAAATTCTACGATGACCTGTTTGGAGCAGCGAAACCCTAGAATCCAAAGCTTTGATACCAAATGTTATGAAACCAGCTCAAGAGAAGATAGAAAAGATAGATCAACGCCTTATAATTCAGCCTCTTCGAGGGGGAAACCTCCTTTACATTACATAAATGAACAATTCTTCGATGATACAAATGACAAAACCTCCTTTCTATATATAGGAGTCTAAGGAGTCACAATATAATCCAGCCGACCTAACAATAATAATATAAAGCCACAAAAATAACAATAGAGGGATTCTATGGGGCACAGAAATAACAACATGGGGGTAATAGGGGCACAACAATATAAATAAGGGGTATAACTACAATAGTAATGGGGTAATCACTAGTATTATAGGGACCCAACAGAATAGAACGTAATTGTCATAAAAAACAAAGTACCCTGTTAGTATGTTGTCCAAACCTTGCATATTTGTTTTTGGCTGATAAGTTCGTGTTAGCTTTGCAATCCAAGCAAAGAAAGGCATATGAAGTCATGTGTAATGTTAGGAGGCAAGTTAAGGTCATGTAGAATTGATTGGGAAGTTGTTTAAAAAAAGGCCGATTCATTTCACCTTCCAGAAATTAGAAAATATTATTTTATTTGGAGTGTTATGAAATCATTTCGTGCCTACATGATTTTTTTACAGCGCTACTAAATTATTTCGCATCACCTAAAACAAACAGTTTTCAGGGCTACGTGTTGGGTTTTTAAATCCTGTTTCCATAATCATTACATCATTGGTTAAGAGAATCATATGTAATATGGATGAGGTGAGAACAAGGATTTGATAAGGTGAGATCAAGCCACCTCATGGAGTCCCTCATAGAAAATTCACATTCTTATTTTGACTGCATATGTTTAATTTATTCTTGAAAATTCCAACATGTGTTTAAAGAGAGAGTTGTGAGCTATGAGTTGGAGTATCATGGGTTATTGGCAGTCAGGGTAACCCGTCCCAATCAGTTGTCATCAAAATAGGTTATAATAGATGCCCCCTAATGCATGAGGTCATATGAGAAATGGATGGACAAAATACATTACAATAAAAACTAGAGCTCACAATGGGAGGAAGGTCATGGCCGCTAACAATACCTGGCCATGAACAATACACAATGGATCCATGTGACAAATCAGAAAGATCATACCCACCAACAAATACAGTATGGATCTATGTCACAGTATACATCAATAGGACTAGGGACACATAAAGAGATGTACCCTAGAGTAGTCACCAAAATATAGAAATGATACCTAACTCCAATGCAGCATAGGAAGGGTGTCATATAAGAGTGAAATTCCCCTAATCCACGGTCTTCTACATAACATCGATAGTGCAAATACACAACATGTAAATAGATG
Organism: Pinus tabuliformis; assembly: GCA_031772625.1. Taxonomy (NCBI): domain Eukaryota; kingdom Viridiplantae; phylum Streptophyta; class Pinopsida; order Pinales; family Pinaceae; genus Pinus; species Pinus tabuliformis. Next base: position 163,566,571 of record CM062815.1, on the reverse strand, counting down.
TGTTGATATTGATCATGGTAGAAAATACTTGGTTACCACTCAATGAGTTGTATTGTTAATAGACACAAGGGGACCCACCAATGATGAAAATGGACCCTAAGGTACCTAACATAATCCACTAAGTGTGAATAAATGAGCTTACGTAAAACACTCATAGACATGACTAATCATGAATCAATGAGGTAAACCCATTGTCGATTGGGAGGAATCCTTCCACTGAGGTATGCAAGCTACAAGGTACTATTGGTTCCTAGATCAAGCTCTTGGAAAATGAACTAAATTTGGAAAGAGAAGATTCATTGAAGGAGGCCCGGGATGTATCCCCCATCAATCGGCATGGAATATTCTGACATATGATGTGAATGTATGAAGTCATGAAGACATGAAGTACAATTGACACAGGGATGGGTGACACAAAAAGGGAAACAAGGACTGCAGATCTCCAACTTAGCCTAAAACTTCCCTTGAACACATAACAGCATGACACAAAATTGACTTAGTAGCATTAACTAATGATCACCACATAATATCATGCAAAAACACAAGAGGCATTGAAAAAAACTACAGAGTGACTGCAAGATTAACCAATTGGAGGAGTATATAGACTCATATGTATGGTACAGATCCTAGGAAAGTGAAAATCCAATTATGAGGAAATGAATCAAAAAGGTGCCATGTTCAAGGGTGACATGGCTGACACTGCCATATTGACTAATAAATCAAGTAAAATCCCTTCCCTTTTTCCTATTTTTACTCTCCTTTATAGTTTAATGAGCATGAAAAAGAAGAAAAGTAAGCTCGTTCCTTTTTCATTCATTTTTAATGAGCCCGAAAAAGAGATAAAAGGATACTTGGTGCTTTCCAATTTTTAACGAGCATAAGAAGGACATAAAGGAAGCTTTTCCTAGAGGAACAAGTCGTATAAAAGGTAGCAACTAGTTCCAAGCTGACAAAACTACCTGAAGCATAAGGAGGAAAAGAGGTTGGAAAATAAGACCACTCATCACAACGATCCCTCCAAGAAAGGGTATGAACACCAATAAAATCAATAAATGGGCCAAGCATAACGTGACGGTGATAGTAAAATGAAACCAAGGCTTTGTCACCATGCATAAATAAGCTAAAAATATGCAGAAATCACAAGGTATGAAGTGTGGAATCCTCCCAGGTTAAAGCCATAAGATGATGAAGAAGAGGAAATGAGGCTTATATTCTAAGTCATTGTGGGTCAAAAGGAGAATTTCTGCAAAGGAAATAAATAAACACTACAGGACATCAACATGGAATAGAGGTGTTAACGTAGGCAATACATGTACATGTAATCTCTACCACCAAGATACGATGTGTATAAAAGAGACGAGATAATATCGCAACCTAATGGGGTCAAACCTAATGTGCAATGAAGATGTAAACAACGGTTAATAATACAATGGAAATGGAAATAAGAGATGTACCTCTATATGTCAGGTTCAAGAGAGATGCACCTAAGGTCTGGTGGATGTTGCAATAAAACATCACACTACCTTGGAAAAGCCATCTAGAAAGCCTCTAGACCCATGGTTAAATCATAGAATGAAAGAACTAAAACATGGATTAGGAAAGGGCGAGACCATATATTTTGATTTTCTGGGTTTTATAAAAAATTTTAATTTTTTGGCATATATGATGTATTATAAAATTTCTCTCATAACACACCAAACCAAAACTGAAATGCATATGTACAAGGCACGACATAGTCTAGTAGGTCATGTCAAGATGTGCCCACTATTGGGCACAAGCCAAGGATTCTCGTACATGAACTGGCATGGGTTGTTGTGGGTACCATATGGCACACCATGATGAGGTCATGCCACTAGAGAGTTGAACTTATCGATTCCTGAAGGTTGATGATTCCATGGAAACCTTAGAACCATATCATTATCAGGAATAACCTATGGACATACAAGGTGAGTGGTCTCGTGAGCTAGTTCTGTAGAAATTCCCACTGTAGATCAACAGATTATGCAATATACTAAAACATAATACAAGATCTACTTCTACAACACTTTGCGGAAGCTTAATCGAATTGAGAAATATCAAGAGAACACATATAACTGAGAATGAGAAATCAATCACACATAACACAGAATAAATAACCCGGGGAAAGCCTCAGCCTAAAACCATAATCTTTGTTATCATACAAGTGGAAATCTTGTTCAAGTTACAAAAAGAATTAGCTCACAAGCTATCCTTCTCTCTCTGCAATAAAAAAATACATCTCATAGACTGAATAGACATAGTATATGTCCTCCTCAAGCCCTCCAAGCCTCCTATTTCCTTGCGCGGTTTTTCTTGGGGTCCAGTGAAGCCACATGTGTGAATTGGCCTCATCACACTCACAAAACCTGAAGAAGTAATTGCACAATCCTCAAGGAAAGAATTCCTTCTGCATGCAAGGAACATTCACAATGGAATATTCTAGCAACTGATAGTACACTACCCCTCCATCTACTCTCAACTGGGTCTCAGTATGAACTAACATGCATGAGTTATTTATGAGAGAATATTCAGTTATCTGAAGTGCAACAGTTACATGCATGCATGCATTAACTAACTGACTTTACATTAATTCAACAAGCTATTTGAATTAATCTAAATGGACTTGACTCAGTTAACTGAGCCAACTAATTACAACTCAATAGTACAACTCATCCTTATCTCTTTAACTGGTGGATAAATTCCTCAATTAATGGAGAAATTGATGCATGTCTCCACATAGACTTCATGTTTTATTTTCCTTGACTAATTAACTCAAGATGAATTAATTAATTATTTTACAAATAGTTGCTAAGATCAAATTCGAATTTTACTTCTCTATTTTAGTTCAGGGACAAACTAAAACAGGAAGGTATCCCGAAATGTTATTTAAAGAATGTTATTTTTAGCACTTCCATTTTTCATTCCTTGTTGCTATGTTCAACACTATTTAACTGCTATTTATAGTAGTGTTATTTTTAGCATTTCTTGTTGCTATTTTCAACACTCCCTCTCAACAAGAAAGGGATCATCAGTAACCCCAATCCTATCTCTGTGGAACTCGAACTTGCATTTTGACAATGCCTTCGTCAAAATATCTGCATCCTGTTCCTCAGTCGAAACATATAGCAATAACATGATCCTTTTGACCACACAGTCTCGAAGATGGTGATACCGGATATCAATGTGATTGGACCTATCATGAAAAACTGGATTCTCAGAGAGTTTGATACAACTCTAGTTATCGCAGTAGTTCATTGTAGGATCCATCCTCTGACCAAAAAATCCCACTAGAATCTTTCGCATCCAAATGGCCTCACATGCAGCCTAACTAGCAACCATGTATTTAGCCTCTGCTAAGGTAAGTGCAATTGATCTATGTTTCCTGCTGTACCAGGAAACTGCAACTGAACCAAGGTTGAAGATTCCTCCAGGAGTGCTCTTCCGGTCTGATGGACTCCCTTCCCAATCCGCATCTGTGAAGCCCTAAAGCTTCACTCCCTCTGTCCATCTATACCACAATCTGAACTAAGATGTGCCTCTGAGGTATCTCAGCACATGCTTTGTTTCCTTCCAAAATAGCTTGGTAGGCTGAACCATAGCTTGACTCAGCTGGTTCACCGCAAAGCATAAGTTAGGTGCCGTGTTCACCAGATACATAAGTGAACCCACCAGTTGTCGATAAATAGTAGCAGCTGCTACCTCACCTGAAGTAGCATCCTCCTTCCTCCAGTTCCCAGCTAGAGGAGTCTGCATGGGCTTGCACTTCTCCATGTGAAAGCACCTGAGTATCTCATTGGCATACTTGCCTTGAGACACAAATACTTCACCATCTTTCTGCCATACCTCCATGCCTAGAAAGTAGTGCATAAGGCCCATTTCCTTCATCTCGAAATCTCTTGCAAGGTCCTCCTTGTAAGACTGTATCAGTTGATCATCACCTGTCAAAATTAGATCATCAACATAAAGAACAATGATCAATGGTTTACCTTCTACCATGATTTGGTAAAGGTTCGCATCTGCTTCACTCTTGGTGAAGCCCAAACTGGTGAAATAGTTGTCGATCCTAGTGTGCTAAGCATGGGGTGCTTGCTTCAGCCCATACAAAGCCCTCTTGAGTTGGCACACATGTGACTCACGATCGAAGGTCTCGAAACCCTCTGGCTGCTCAATGTACACCTCCTCCTCAATCTTCCAATTGAGGAATGTTGTCTTCACATCCATCTCGTGGATCTTCCACCCCATTTGAGCTAATAGTGCCAACATCGATCTAATCGATGAGTACCTTGCTACAGGATCAAAAGTCTCATCGTAGTCGATCCCCTCGACCTGTGAGAAACCCCGGGCAATAAACCTTGCCTTATGTTTCTCAACACTGCCATCAGCTGCCTACTTTACCTTGTAAAGCCATCTGGAAATCACCACTCACTTTCCCTAAGGCCTTGGGACAACATCCCACACACTGTTTTGAATGATAGAGTCATACTCTTCTACCATTGCATCAACCCAGACTGGTTGTTGCACTGCCTCCACAAATGAAGAAGGTTCGGTATCTACACACTCCCCAACTAGGGCCATGTACCTAGTGTACCACTCGGGCGACCTCCTTTATCTACACTGAGAAGATGGCTATCCCACATTATCCTGCGCATCCAGCATCAACCTGTCAACTTCTCTTAAGTGTTTCCGCCCATCTCTAGAAGTATCAGCATGAGTGGATGTCTCCATTCCCTGATCCTTTACATGTGGCTGCTCCGCATCAATCTAAGGCTCCTGCTCCTTAGGAACTGAAAGTTCCTCCTTTGAATGCAACTTGAGCTCCCTCTCAAGTGACACTTGCATGGCTTTTTGCTTGTCGAACTTCAGATCCCTGCATACCACAGTCCTCTGAGTGGAAGGTAGGTACACTCGATAGTTGTGAGGTGTATACGTGTACCCCACAAGTATTCCCAACTCAGCTGTTGGGTCTAGCTTCTTCCTGGCATCTTTGGTCACGTGACAGTAAACTAATGATCCAAAGATTTGGAAGTGACTTACATTAGGTCGCTTCCCGAATAGGCCTCCATAGGTGTCTTCATTTCCAGTATACAGTGCGGGCTTCTGTTCTACAAGTATACTGTTGTATTACATGCCTCAGCCTACAAATGCAGTGGTAGGCTTTGGTCATGCAACATCACTTGAGGTACTCCCACAATTGATCTGTTCTTCCTTTCGGCCACCCCATTCTGTTGTGGGTTATGGGGTGTCGTCAATTCTCGTTTAATACCTTATGCAGCGCAGAAGTCTTTAAGCTATTGGGAGACATACTCTCCACCATTGTCGCTACGCAAGGCTTTTATTTTCTTTCCAGATTCTTTCTCTACCAAGGCTTTAAACTCACAAAACCTCAAGAAGGTTTGATCCTTATTTTACATAAATTAGATCCAGCATCTACAAGAAAAATCATCAATAAAAATAACATAGTACCTTTGTTTAGAGGTGGAGACTGTAGAGAAGGGTCCACAAACATCTGAGTGAAATCCCTCCAGGATTTCTCCAACTCTACTATCTTAATCCGGAAAGGAATATTTCGCATACTTACCCAAGGTACAACCTTTGCATGTAGTCTCCTGCTCAATTTTTCCCTTGGGTAATCCGGTAGAAATCTGCTACATGATCTTTAGGGCTCCCACGTGCAAGTGGCCCAGTCTTCTATGCCATAGCTCGCAAACATCTTGGCTCTACACCATATCAGCATTGGAACTCAAAGCAGCATAGTCATCTACCTCTAACTTGTAGAGATTCTTGACTCAAATCCCTATTCTCTTTGTCTGTCCAGTACCGATATGCCTCAGGAATACCATTCCTTTACTAAAGACTACATCATAGCCATTATCTTCTAGCATAGCAACAGACACAAGATTCTTCTTCAGACCTGGTACATACTTTACATTAGTCAGGGTGAGGGGAGCTCCATGATCCCTCTGAAACATAATCGGACCTTCACCAGAAACACGGTACTTTCCATCATCGCCCATCTCGATCCGCATTTGGAGATCCTTCTCCTCCAAGGTACTGAAAATATTCTTGTCACCTGACATGTGGAATGAAGCTCCATTGTCCAGGTACCACACATCCCACCATGGATGAAACCATGCATGCGATAAGTGAGAAATCCAGCTCAAACTGTGAGGCCAGTGCCTCACCATCAGATCCCTTCGAGGAACCCTTCTTGGATTTCTTCTGTGGACAATTCGTAGCATAATGGCCCACTTCATGACAATGAAAGCATCGCACTTTCGATTTGTCAATCTTCTTCCCACCATGGGAAGAACCAGATTTGGGATGGGATGCCTTCCCTTTCCCTTTCCTCGCCTTACTTGCTAAGGCTATATTTTCCTCATCATCTTGCTTCAATGAGGATCCATCTCTGGTGCTTCTTATTATTTCCTTCTGCATCGGATCCGACCAAAGTTTTTCCCAATCTGGAAGTTTTTATCTTCCATTAACCGAGTCTTGGTAGCTATTCCAGCTCTTAGGAAGACTGAGGAGTGCAAGACTCACCATGTCATCATCAGTGGTTGTGATCCCTACACTTCCAAGCTCATCCCTGCTGGTGGTGAGCTTGTTCAGATATGTAGAGATCGTGTCGCCCTTTTCAAACTTGATCTTACGAAGTTTTCTTTCAGCGCCAGCTTCCTCTGATCATTGTTGTTCTGATATAGATCTTTCAATGTTTTCCACATCGAAAATGATGTCTCCTTCCCATGGAGGCTCGAGACAATGTGCTCTTGAACTCCCTCCAAGAGGATTCTCCTTGCTCTAGCCACACATTTCTTCCATTCCACTAGTTGAGTAGCATCAGTTGGCTTGGGGACTTCTTGATAAATGACGTCCTTTAGATCGTTATCCTCTAATACTGCCTCCATATGATCCTTCCAGGCTATATAATTCGAGCTGCCATCAAGGGCATACTCCAGTCTTAAACTGTTGAACACCATTGGTGAAATTGAGATGTGATAAGAACTCAATTTCTAAATTCAGGAACCACAACCTTCGAACTCCTCCTTCTTGTATATTGTTCTTCGCCTTGATCAGCTTTGCAATGATACCATGTAGAAATTCCCACTATAGATCAATAGATTATGCAATATACTAAAACACAATACAAGATCTACTTCTACAACACTTTGCGGAAGCATAATCGAATTGAGCAAGATCAAGAGAACACATATAACTGAGAATGAGAAATCAATCACACATAACACAAAAGAAATAACCTGGGGAAAGCCTCAGCCTAAAACCCCAATCTCTGTATTATCATACAAGTAGAAATCTTGTGCAAGTTACAAAAAGAATCAGCTCACAAGCTATCTTGCTCTCTCTGCAATCAAACAATACATCTCACAGACTGAATAGACATAGTATATGTCCTCCTCAAGCCCTCCAAGCCTCCTATTTCCTTGTGCAGTTTTTCTTGGGGTCTAGTGAAGCCACATGTGTGAATTGGCCTCGTCACACTCACAAAACTTGAAGAAGTAACTGCGCAATCCTCAAGGAAAGAATTCCTTTTGCATGCAAGGAATATTCACAATGGAATATTCTAGCAACTGATAGTACACTACCCCTCCATCTGATCTCAACTGGGTCTCAGTCTGAACTGACATGATTGAGTTATCTATGAGAGAATATTCAGTTATCTGAAGTGCAGCAGTTACATGCATGCATGAATTAACTAACCAAACTTACATTAATTCAGCAAACTGTTTGAATTAATCTAACTGGACTTGACTCAGTTAACTGAGCCAACTAATTACAACTCAATATTACAACTCATCCTTATCTCTTTAACTGATGGACAAATTCCTCAAGTAATGAAGAAACTGTTGCATGTCCCCACATAGACTTCATGTTTGATTTTCCTTAACTAATTAACTCAAGATGAATTAATTAATTATTTTACAAATAGTTGCTAAGATCAAATTCGAATTTTACTTCTCTATTTTGGTTCAGGGACTAACTAAAATAGGAAGGTATCCCGAAATGATATTTATAGAATGCTATTTTTAGCACTTCCATTTTTCATTCCTTGTTGCTATGTTCAACACTGGTTGAACTGCTATTTCGAGCAGTGCTATTTTTAGCATTTCTTGTTGCTATTTTCAACAAGTTCAACTCGTTAACAAGGACTATCAAGACCAAATGGGGGTATAAGACATTTGTCAATGGGAGGATATAATTTTGATAATTCATTAGAAATTTCAGTATTAGAAACCCAACAATTGACTCAGTCCAAGGGTGGCACTTCCACGGTTGGTTGAGAAAATGTCCCCTAGGTCGATTCAAATTTAGTTTTTCAATCTCTACCTTTCCCAAATCAGGGAGAATTGACACATCAAGAGGCATTATAATCTCCCTGTGAATATAAATAGGATCTATGACCTCCAATATGGCTTATTTGGAAGGATATTTCATCAAGGTATTCACGTGAAATAGGAAGAGTGACAACCCGTGTGGGAAAGGTAACCTGATCATATTCCATATTGGGATGGAGTTTCCGACCAACGTCAAGAGGTACTAACGAGACTAATGGAGAGAAAATATCTTCCAGAAGGAGAAGGTACCACCTAAGGGTCAGTAGACAGATAGGGTCCACAAGTGTTAGAAGGTACCATATGCATGGGAACATTTGAGGAAGAAGAAGAAATTTCGGGTGGGGGTAAAGGAAAGACACCAATAAGTGAAAACCTTTTAAAGAATCATTCACCAACACTCTCATAAGCTACATTTTTATCTCCAATGACTGGCATGAAATTGCCCGTAGTGATAGACTTGGTCAATGGTATGCAGTAATCTAATTGATCGATTGTGGAAATATTTCCTTCATGCAGAAAGAGAATAAAATGAAACATTGAATACATGATGGCACACATAGCATAAAACCAACTAGAGAAAAACAACAGATTATAGGCTAGGGAAGCATCAACAACTTCAACATCAACATAGGAAGTCTTCCCCCTAGCTCGATGGAAAAATTTGGGAGAATTCCCTAAGGCATGAAATGATGTCCATCAAAGGCCTATAGGGTAGTACTTAACTTAGAAAATTCTAGAGAATCAATATCTTTCCAACACGATAGAGACAATACACAGGTAACAAACACTTCATCCACTAGAGTGTAGTATATGTCCTTATTAAAGATACACACCGGATTTGAAAAACGACCCGATGGGAAAGACTATAATGAGGGACATCAATGTCAAATGTTATCAAACTAGACTCTAATAGATCCACCCCTTCGATAGTGGTCAAAAAGGATTTTCGTTGTGTAGAAACACATTTCAAAACTTCTAGGGAAGACATGGCACAAGGTGCGTGGGCTAAATACTCAACGATGTTTTAATGTTGAGAAACCCATGCATTAGGATTGTGTTTGAACATATGAAAAGCATCATTAAGTGGGCGAAATATCGGTTATGATAAGCTTATATGGTGTGAGATGTTCAGTGGAAAAATTAGGGGTGGTTGAGTCCTTAAGAGAAGAACTTGACTCAGGGTATCATAAAATTTTGATATCGTAGACAAGTAAACTTATTCCTTTAGCATGAGAATAGGTGGATTTTTTCCAAGAGGATAATAAAATTTCCCCCCATTATCCCCAGGTGGAGGTTGAGGATCTTAAGCAACTATTTGTTGTTGTGGCTATGTTGACAAGGTTAATCCTCTTTGCAGACTTAGACAATCCCTCTAGCCCAATGAGTGGGTCTAGAACTGAAGTGACAATCAACTAGACATCTTCCTAGATTATAATTGAAAAGTAGAACAAAAGAGATGACCTACCTTGCTTTGATGCTAATCTGATTTCCTTTGTTGAGATCTTTGAACCACTTGTGTCATAGACTTTTTCCTGCTTATTTTAGTGCTTATGTATCTGCACAAGTGACCAAGAGACAAAAAATCATGTCAAAACCAATAGCAAAACCAATAATAACCTACTTATCTAATCAAGGAATGCCAAGCCAATACATACCAAAACATATATATTTTGGGAAGATGAACTAGAAGTTGTATTATTATTTAAAGAATAAAGGGAAGCTTACAACCATAGACTTGATGTTGAAAGGCTCCCCTTCAGTGGTAATCCAAGTCCAAGCTGAGAAAATCTCCAACACTCCTTCTCCAAGTCTAATGAATAGCCTCTAAGCACAAGCTCAGCATAGGGGTGCAAATGGACATAGATCAACCATTTGGGAATGGTAGAGGGGGAATTTATAGGCTGGGAGAGGGAGTTAGGCCTCCTCCAAAGATAGGATTAGGCCCACATATCAAGGAGGTAGATCATATGGATTCGACCTCATCTATCCAAAACCACCTCCATCTCGCCGCTCTAGAAGCTTCTAGATCACGAAGCTTCTCATCCTATTTGGGAAAACTTCCTTTTTGAGACCATCATGAGTATGAGAGAGAACAGAGCGATGCCATCGCTAGCCTAACAAGGTGAAACAAGCGATCATCGCAGTTTTGAGCTTCATAAGGGCAATGACTCTCATTTTACAACTTCAAGAGCCATTTCTTAATGGAAAGCTCCAGATATTTTCCAAGAACAGTTAAAGGATGGATCTGAGTTGTATACATGGATGAGTATATTGTATAATGATCATGTTTGGGCACTGCAGGGTATGTCACAGGGAAGTGTAGGAGGCATGACAAAATACTGTGTAACAAATGCCCCTAAAACATGAAGGAAGAATAAGGAGTGATGGTTGTGATGCTTTATGAGATTTTGGAAAGGACGAGGACACGCACTATCAGGAGACCATCAAATTAAGGACGCATATACATATACATATCTCATATCAAGACATGAATCCACACCATGGACGTAGCCATCTGAATGATGAAGGCTAGATAAACGATCCATGGTATGGGCACAACCATCTAGATAACAAGGATCATCATAAATATAAAGTCTCGCAGTATGGTCATAGCCGTCCGTATAGTAGAAACATGTGTACAATCATGAATAACATTAAATTCCATGTAGCCTGAGTCATAACAGATAAGACTCAAGGTCTTGCGCTTTGTCCCAACCCAATCAATGTACAAACCCTAACATGCAAATAAACGTGTTGAAGTCGAACATGCTAGAAAACCACTTGACTACAGGCCAATGATGTGGACCGTTAACAGGTTCGAGAGAAACCACCAATAATGACATTGGCTCTCAAGGTACAATAGTACAATCCATGAATGTGATAATGAGGTTGAGGTCGAACACTCGTGGAATCACCCGATTGAAATCCAATAATGAAGACCTGTCATTGGATGCGAAGCACTAGCCATTATGGCATGCCAGATCTAAGGTACTGAAAGGGAGTTCCTAAGCCATCTTCCTGGATAATGAGTTGAAGTCGATAGGAAGTGGCCTGTCGAAGGAGGGCAATGAGGAATTCCCCATCATCGACACGAAACAAGGAATAAAGTGGAGTACTATTCAAGATTGTAGCAATGACTCAAACAATGTATAGGTAAATAACTGCATATTGGACTTCTCTTGAACATATTGGCGACAGGACTCCAGAGTGTGGCAGCATCTGACTCAACATGGTCCTATGTTTATGATGACAGTGTGGAATAGTCAAATGAGAGGCAAAATGGATCACACAAACCTGAGAGGACAAGTGACTGAGTGAGGATATCCTAAACCCGACATGAGAGCAGAAGAGTTTCATGTTCAAGAGCGACATGCTTCCTTAGATACAAAGGATGTCACATATTCATTTTTCCCTGCTATTTCTAGAGAGTACCACAATTATTTTTAATCACAAGCTTGAAGGGGATAGTATATTCTTGTTATGCAAATTCATTCTTTGAATGAATCCATCCTAGTAAGTTTTACGAGCCCTAAGAAGGAGAAGCTCGGTCTCATCATGGTGACGAGTCTTTCATCGTAAAGTTTTAATGAGTTCGACATAAGAATAACTCGGTGTCTTTTTCATGTTTAGAGAGTTTGAAAAAGAAACGAAAAAGAAAACTCCATCATGTCCCTTTTTGTAATTTGTCCCTCGAACCCGAAAAGGTAGAAAAAAATACCCAAGGGAACCTCTTAACCATGTCAATCAAGGTGTACCTTTTTCGTAAATAGTCAGTCTCAGCCAAAAAAAGGGGTAAATGTAAATTGAGGTGATGTCGATTCATTTACTTTAACGATTTCTAAACGATAAGTACTCGGCAATATTTTCAGTTTTTGAGAGTCAGAAAAGAGCTGAAAGATGACTCCAGAGGCATTCATTTTTTGTTTATTTAATGAGTCAGAAAAAGAGATAAAATAAAACAACCAGAATCGGTCAATAATTATCACTAATCACATTGAAGGCACCTGTAACTGCACAAGAAACACATACATCACCGATATCGAGAAAAATATTAAAATAATATAAAAATATTTGACAAAATGACTTTCAAAAGTTAAAAATAGGTAAAAGTAATTTCATTTTTCACTATTTTACCAAACTGAGCTCTAAAAGTGCTTTTGTGCCCTGATTCTCTTGATTTTCAGTGGTTTCTGTGGGAGATCCAAAGTAGCATTTCACGATCCGTCTGTGACAAGTAAGAGCCTCATCCCTGCTCTTGCATTTCATTAATTTTTTATGCAATTTAAACGGTAAAGTTTAGGGTAGAAAGGAGGATTTTGAATTTTTAGGTCACCAACAACCATCACGAGTATGTTCATCGGACTCGTGATGGTTGCACTTGAGCCCAAATGCTTGTGCGATGCCATCACATTGTTTTTAAAAACAAGTGCAGTGGCACCGAGAGTGATTTTTTGAGATTAAACATTGTCTTTTAAGAAAAAAAGGTTGATTTTTATCCATGTAAAAAGCATTAATAAGTATTTAAATGTTGTTTTACAGGAGAATATGGTCTTGGAGTGGAAAGAACGAGGCCATGAGGCAGAATATTTTCAAGCATCTCAGGATCTAGCATGCACAAATGATCTAAGGGATTGTGGACTACTGAAATTCTTCATGACCATAGGGTTGCAGGCTTAGATGGAGCTACTACCTTATCTGATCATGCTTTGAGATGTAGATTGAGAGATCTTCATCATCAAAGGGAAAGAACTGGAACTAGAGGATATGGACATCTATTTCATCATGGGATTATCTCGTCGAGGAGAAATAGTTCAACTCTTTGGATCTCGCCAAGGAGGTGAGAATACTAGGAGTCCGGTCCAAAGATATTGTCCCGGTGCTGAGATAACTAATAGAGGTAAGGTGAAGATTGCATCAATCACCAAAAAACTAATCCTAAGAACAATTTTGTTCATTATGGCACGTGTATCCGACACGCAAGATTTGCATGAGGATTCCAAGTCTCAGTTTCAGTACACTATCTCATGTTTGACCCCCACCATATTCAACTGGTGTGGAGGACTATTGGCAAACATGAAGCGACAACTGACAAAAGGGTAAGCATGAACACCTCAAGAAATTCAGGTTTGGCTCTATATTGGTGACCTTATTTTTGGAGCAAGTGACCCTCTTCTGGTATCAGTGGGCAGAAGTACCACATCATGCCTCCCGAGATCGGAGGCTCATGAGATGGATCCAGCTCATGCCTCGAGGAGGCACGGGTTAGCATATGCACTATCCCCCAGAGTTCTTCGCTTGGATTGAACACCAACTACTTGTGGTAGATGATTATGCTTATGCTAGTACAAATTTCAGGGGGGATCCAGACCTACCTCTACCACCAGGCGAACAGTGGACCAATGCAGGTAAAAACTTGTTTTTTGGATTTTTTAAAGTTTTTATGATTTTTATAAAAGTGTAAACTAAGACTCAACTTATGATAAATGTGTAAATGTGGGACCAAACAGACCACCAGGCATGTTGCCAATAGCATGACGAGTTTCCCATCCGATAGTGGGTGCGTACTACGAGGACGAGGTTGATCCCTTAACTGAGATAGAATGCAATCTGGAGGCAATCACTCGTGGGGTTCCAGATTATGCCACTATTGATGATGTTCCACTGCGTTGGCAGAGACACACTGTGGGAGTCTCTGAAAGACTACGTCGGCTGCTAGGCCGAGTGATCAGGGCGGTCTCATGCTATCATGAGAACTGTGCAGTTTGATAGTTTATCTAGTCTTTTACACATTGTGTAGGCTTTGAAAGCCAAGTATCCTAGAACACTCTATTTTTTGACATTTCGATGTAAACACTCCGGAAGACACGATATGTGTGTGTGTGTGTGCGTGTGTTTTATTTCTACTTATGTGTTCATAACATGATTTAGTTTTATAAATGACACAAATTTCTATAAAGAACAAGATTTTCTAATGCATCAATTAATGTATTTAAATTACGTGGAATATGTTGATATGTAATGTAATCAAAATTTCTTTCCAACAATCAAACACGTAGATACATACACAATATGTGTGTATTTATTACTGAGCAATTATTGTTTAATTGTAACATAACAAGCTGCGAATCCAACTTGACAACTAAATCCCTAATGCCAAGAGCAACTGCTTCTGACAAGAGTTCAATAACTGCCCTATATTCAACAATATTATTGGTTGTTCAACCAAGGAAAATACCTTATAATCTAATCAACTCACCATTAGGGTCATAGAGTACCCATGCTGCAGAAGAGAGGTTATGTGTGCTACGACAAGCACCATCAACAAAACCAATGTAATGCCCTGAAGAGATCTGTAAACCGAGTGGAACACAGGGTAAGAAGAAAAACATATGTCTGAAAAGCAAACAAACACACCAAAAATCAAAATGCACACTAATGAATTAACACACTAATGTACAAAATTTATTACACGAATTTCATGCATAATACTTCTTGAGATACAACCCATTATGGAGTTGTGACAATGCATTTCCATCATAATAACATAGCTCATAGGCACCTTTCTGTAAAACATGTTTAACAATGTAGGACCCATGCCACATGGGTTGGAACTTGCCTGCCCCCAATTTATCATTGGCTTGATCGTAAAAAAGGACCAAGTCACCTTCAGTGAAAGTGCGAGGAGAAACGGTTTGGTCAAAATGAGCTTTGACTCACTTCATTTCAGCTTCGATGACCATTGTAGCAATGCGACAAGTCTCGTCAAGTCTCTCAAGATACAGTAGTGGCTCCTCTTTAGGTGAAGTATTCATATGAATTTCGATACCTAGCTTAAGCGAAGGGACTTCGCATTCTATTGGAAGAGTTTCCTCTAAACCATACACCAACTGGAACAGAGTGAATCTAGTGGCTGCCTTAGTAGAGCTTCTATAAGCCCAAAGAGCTGAGAATAACATTAAATGTCAATCCTTTATGTGCTTCCTAATGGTACGTTGAAGCATAGTGATCAAAACTTTATTCACTGCTTCAACTTGGTCATTTGCCTGTGGATAATAAGGAGTTGAGCTATCATTTCGAAGGCCCAACTGAGCAGTTAGCTCTGCCATCATGTGCTGATGAAAATGTGATCCATGGTCAATCATGATAGCTTGAGGGACACAAAAACATGCTATGACGTGGTTAAAAAGGAACTGTGCGCAGCAATACCATCAGCATTGTATGTAGGCATTGCCTCGGCCCATTTCGTAAAATAGTCGACGACGACGATGATATAACCATGCCCCCCAGCCGAGCGAGGGTTACATGTCATGAAATCAATGCCCATTTGGAAAATGGGCCAACAGTAATTACTGGGTGTAGGGGTGTGAGTGGGGCACGCTGCTTATGGTTGAAAATATGGCATTCATGGCATTTTTTGATAGCTAAAATGCATTCTTTGAAGATAAAAGGCCATAAACAACCTATGCGGAGGATTTTCTGAGCAGTGGCATATCTAGACATATGACCACCACAGGCACTAGAGTGGAAATCATTTAAGACCCACTCAGCCTCTTCAAGGGTGAGACATCTGTGAAGGACAGAGTCCACACCAACCCGATACAATGTATCACTGATGATCCGATAGGGTTGCGACTGATGTCGGATGCGACAATCGGTCGGATCAAGACAACTCAGATCAGAAATTCTAGGTTTGGAGATAAAAAATAATGTCTCCATACCATGGGTCAAGAGTGATGATCAGAACATTGTTCCATCCGATATCTGGTCAGTAAAATGATTTGGAGTGCTTGCAGACGGAAGATCACAGATTAACTCAGCAAAGATGAGTGATTTCTTTGATTTGGTAGCAGTAAATTCCAAATCAAACTCCTATAGGATGATGATCCATTTGGCATATTTTCCCCATAGTAAATGCCAAGTTAATATATATGTCATGGGGTTGCAATCAGAAATGACGGTGGTTTTCCGTAAAAGGATATAGTGTCGAAATATTTGGATGACTTGAACCATTGCCAAATCAAGCTTCTCGACATGAACATATCGAGACTCAGTATCAAGAAGATTCTAGCTCAGATAATAAACCACGTGATCGTTTCCATCATCGTTGTCCTAAATTAACACCATGGCAATAGTGGTATTAGTTTCAACCAAATACAGGAAGTAATCACGGCGATAATCAGGGGGATGCAGTAAAGGAGCACTAATTAGGGAATTCTTTAAAGAATATAAGGATTCTTGGGCAACTCCATCCCAAATAAAATGGATTCCATTCTTAAGTAGGTGATTAAAACCTTTGGCAAGTTCGGTGTAATTAGGGACAAATCGATGGAGAAAATTAGCTTTTCCCTGCAAGCTCTGCAATTGCAGTAGTGAGGAAGGAGGGGGTAGATTGATTATGGCCTCAACTTTCAAAGGATCAATCCTAATAACTTCACGAGACACCACAAAAACTAAGAGCTGACGCAAAAAACACACTTGTGTGGATTGAGATGGATATTTTAATGCCGACATCGTAAAAAGGTAGCTCTTAAGTGATCCAGATGGTCACAACATTTAGCCGAATGAGCCAGTAAGTCATTGAGGTATCGCTGAACAATGTGTCGAATGTCATGGAATGCATAAGACATTGCTCATTGAAAAGTAGCGCCAACATTCTTCAAACTGAAAGGAATATTTTTGTAGCGAAATTACCCTAGGGACAAATAAAGGTCATTTTATGTTGATTGTTGGGCAATTTAATTGCTTATATTGCTTGCATTAAATTATCAACCAGGTATACTTGTAAGCTTGTGATGATGCCAGAAAAATATATGCAAGAGTAGGCAACTAACTCTATGTCTAATTAAATGATTTATGATTCAATATAATATGCAAGAGAAGAGGCTCCTAATTGAGGAGGTCATGTTTGTCCTTCCCTACAGTATTATAGATTGAAAAGAAATAATTGATTACATAAAACCAGAAACTTGAAATAAAGACAAGAGAATGAATTTTGATTGTTGTTTAGATTCAAATAGAGAGAGAGACTAACTTAGTCCCTTGATTGTCCCCTCGTATACTGATCCAAACTAAACTGTTAAACACACATGGGCAGCGAGAACAATATGAAAGATAAAACATGAGAATCAATTTTTATTAACAAGAGGTATACATTTATAGTACATATTGTGACCGTTGGGTTTCACATCCCAAGGTATCTTAGACTCCTTTTGTCTATTCGGCTTCCACACTAACCCATTGAGGATTAGGTGTCCAACATTCCCCCCCTTAATATGAAGGGTTATGTATAAGTCCAAGAAGAGAGCTATAATACAAAATGTGCAGAAATGCATGGCAGCACTAAGCTGAATGTTCTCTCTGAAATGTTGGTATAAAGGCCGGTGGTTTAAGGATGACCACCAACACTGGAATGCTTAGTGCAGTTCCCGGAACTCTTCCAAAATTTGCAAGAAGCTAAAGTCTTCTGCTAGAGGAAGTGCTCCTATTGATTTGAAGAGGGAAACCTTCAACCAATAAAGGGAGGTCTCACCCCACATAAAAGGGAGAACGTCAACCTGAAAAGGGAAGTCTCAACCTGTGATGGTTTAAGGATGACCAACAAATCTGGAATGCTTAATGCAATTCCTGGAACTCTTCCAAAACTGGTAAGAAGCTGGAGTCTTCTACTAGAGGAAGTGTCCCCAATTTTGTTCCTGTAATTCTTCCAAAGCTGGCAAGAAGCTGAAGTCTTCTGCTAGAGGAAGTGTCCCAGATTACCAACTGAAGGCATGCTCATGGGCATCTTTGTCTCTAGCTACAACTCTGAAACTGGTGTGGCAGGTTGTGGCTCAGGCTCTCTTGATGTGACTTTGAAGCTTGTAGATGACCATCATTTCCCCCTATCAGATACAAGGTGAGATGATGGAGAAAACTCAACTGCAAGACTATTCAATACTCTGGAACAAGTTCTGACATGTGATTGGAATATCTTCTTCGCTGTTGATTCCCATTGCCAAGAAGTGATCCATCCAAGATGAATCTTTGTTCTTGCAGGACGTTTGTTTCTGAAGCATCTATGTGAAGAATGGGTGGTTTTATGACAGTTCTTACATGGATGAAGATCCAAACAGTGATCTTTCAAATGGCCAACTCGGTCACAGTTTTGGCATTTCACAATCTGTTGTTGTTGTTGTTCCTGTGGAAGAGGGGCATCTGGAACAGCTGGATGTGAACTGTCATGAAGGAATCCAGCACTCTGAAACTGAATGGGCTTTGAGTAGTCTGGAATATGAAAGGACAAGTCCTTGTCATATCCAAGACCAAATTTGTGCTTGTTGTCGACAAGTTGTTCCCAAGGTCTGATGATGGGCTTGGGAAGTGCAGATTGAGTTTCTGCATCTGTATGTACAACTGCTGCTTTATAGGGTACTAAATCTGAATGAACTGTAACATTATTGTCTTTCTGTTTATGGGAGTCTGTTTCAATCTTCTAAATAGAAACAGGTTCAGAATGATGACTCCATTGCTGTAATTCTTCCTGCTGTAGCTTTGTCTCAAGCTACAAAAACTCAATATTCTCTTGTACATTATGCAAACAGGTTCTAATTTCAACAAGAGAAGCTTTGCTTATTCTTATTGTACCATGATCAGAGGAATGTATCAGAGTTTTTAAGAACTCCAATACTTCACCAATTCTGGCTATTTTATTCATTGTCAAAATTACACTGATCACAACTATGAACTTGTACAGAAAAATCAACACTCACTCGAAATATGTCAATACAACTAGATTTTACAACATATTGCAATTGTCTTCAAAAATAGTGATGGCTCTCGATTTCAGTTGTGTTTGGTTATATAAGCTTCATATTCCAACACATTTGAAATAACATAAAGTAATCAACGCCATATAAGGAGCATGAATCGACAACAAAAATGACCAACGCATATGCCAGAATGAGGAGAAACCACGGGATTTTAATAGGCAAATTTCTTAATATATAAAACCTAAAAAAGGAACAATGCTTTGAAATCTGGATTCAAAACCTCTCATGCTTCCATTTCTTCATCGAGAAGGTATCCATTTAAAATAGTTTTCTCACCACATTGTCATACCATAAGCGACCTCTTCATACGCAGCGCATACACTTTGGGAAACACTGATAAACACGGCCTCCTCACCTTTGCTTTACAATGCCTACTATAGCCACGGTTGAAGATGCACGTCTAGCAACCCGACCTTTCTGAAATTAGCAGAGGAATTCACACCCAGATTTGTGGAATCCCAATGATCTCTGGCAATACTAAGTCATCCTCCAACTATAATCGAATTTTGTCTTTGGATTAAGCAAATTGACTTGCCCAGAAAATAATAAATTCGTTCAAGAAGATTATTGCTTCAGAATTAAATGCATAGTTGCATCATTCATTACAGGATGATAGCAGCAATTCTTATACCAATGAAGTATTTGATCTCCAAAAATCACACTACAGGCGTCTAGTCTTTGAAAGTGCAAACGTACATAGAATTTGTTCAGAATTTCAACAAGCATTCATATGTGGTAGCAGGTTTCAGTGGATTATTGATATGTTTAGTCATAGCTATTCAGTGGACCCCAAAGACATTCGGTCATGCAACTTCGCTGTGCTACAATCGGTGGGGAAACGCTGCTACACATTACATGAAATCCAGAGCAAAACGAGATCTCAACTTAGATCTTCAGGGCGTTTCTCCACAAGAAGCAGTAAACGCCTTTTTTTTTTGAATGATTTGTTGTTACTTCAACAGAGAAGCAAGGAACCAGTACTCCTCCACCGTCTCCAATGGCAGGCTACTCAGAACAGAGCAGCACACAATTGAAATGAGATTTAAAAAGCCTATCAAAGCATTATGTCACACACTATTCAATCTTTAAATAAATAATGTCTCATCCAGAGTCCGTGAATCATTTAACATGAAATTCTTTATCTCCTTCAACCCTAAAAACACAAAAGTGCTCAGCAGAATTCGACCACTGACGGATCTCCGCTTGTAGCTGTAAAGCTATCCATGATAAAGGCCAAATCTCTATCAAATTTCGTTCAATTTCTTTTGAACAAATCCTTCCAGGTTCATGCTAAGAAAACATATGCACACTGCGTATATCTCAGGCACCCGTTTCTACTTAAAATGAAGGATATTTTTAAGCATACCTTCATAAATTTGCCCTTGAATATAGCATAAGAATCTGCAAAACTTTACTCTGCATACACTTCAACTCGGTTATGCTATTATGGGTGGCCGATGACTATCAAATGATACCAGAACAATGTTGGTGGGTTTTTTTTTCACATAGGCTGCAGGGTCTCCCGGCTTCTATCGCACGCTCTCTTGCTTCATGTGACAGAAATGCGTGCGGAAAGCACCACGATGATCAGCAAAAACATACAGACTTTCAACACACACGATTATAGTCTTTGTTTCAAGAGGTTCTACAAAAATGACCAACTCTCGAGCTTCAACCGGAGTTATCCAAGAATCTGCATGTTATTTATATTCCCATTGACTGGTGTACGCATGTGCTTCATGTATTTTTCAGCACTCTTCCATGACTTTCACGCAGGCAATAGATAACAGAGAAGTATTGAATGCCAGATAAGCCAGTGTACATTCAACCAAGGCATATGAACGAGCGTTCATTCAATAATAACGAAACTTAGAATAGGTCTGAGTGGCAGAGGATATGGAAGACACAGAGCTGACAGGGAGCAGCAGCAACAAATGAGGACAATGGCAGCATATGGCAGAGGTGAGCAGCAACTGTGGAGGGTCAGGTCAAAATGCAACGAATAGCTCTGAGCAGAGAAATGCCAATGTGGGCCAACCAGATATCCAATGTAGATAATAACAATGAAAGATAGCACTGATTTGAGTGCACAGTTACTACAATGAGCGCTGAGTAGTCAGAGAATCAACAAACGCCATTTTTTTTTTTTGTGAGGCCAATAGGAAGCCAACAGGAAAATGATCTGACAAAAAGAGAAACGGTAAAAGGTAGTGGAAGCAAAATACGTTATAGCAAATGTGCATGAATTTCGATTAGGAACAACAGAGAGAGAATCCAAGGAATTGACAGAGTAAAAGCATCAAATTTCTGACTGTCAGTGAATTAATGGATTGTTATGGACAGTGAACAGAAATGTCATATCTGATATGCACATAGAGGCCAAAACAAATGGCTCAAATTTGAGCAGGGCAGGAGATCGCCTGCTTTGATACCATGTTAAACACACATGGGCAGAGGTATACATTTATAGTACAGATTGTGACCGTTGGTTTCGCATCCCAAGGTCTCTTAGACTCCTTTTGTCTATTCGGCTTCCACACTAACCCATTGAGGATTAGGTGTCCAACATAAACTAAGATTCATTCATAAGCATAAGAAATGAAATAACTTGAATCTTAAAAGCAAAAGAAAGAATTTCAATTATCATGCAAATCAAATAGAGAGAGAGCCTAACTTAGACCCTTGGTTGTCCCCTCATATGCTGATAAGCTTTTAATTTAAAACTCATTCATCAATCACAAACAAACCCTCAAACATCTAAGCAATTAAATGAAATAAGATCTATTATGAAATAAAATGTTTCTTTGATCCTTTTAGAGTGAGCTCAATTCTCTTAAGAACAAAGTGACAAATTATTCCATATACTACATTAAGACAACTTATATCTAAAACTATAGAATGGAAATTTATGTAAAATGAAGCTTTATTCTATTCCATCATAAGTTGGATACATGCTCCAAGAGTCCTCTCTTTGGAATGGAGGAGGTACTCCTATTTATACAAAAACTATGATAACAAACTCATAAATGTAGACCCACTATTCCCTCCTTTGACCCACATATTTCTCAACCAATGGTGACACATAACCCTATCCTCCATGATCTCCTCCATGAGGTCCATGATCTTCTCAAATTCGAATTTGAACATAGAGTGCCACATAAAGATGCCTTGGAAGCTTCCTTTGTACCTACACATGTCAACAAACTCATTCTAATTGTTAGGTATAAGTATAAGCATATTATTTTCTAAAGTTTAACCATAAATCCACTTTAAAATGTTAAGAATTAATAAACTTTGGAAAATCATAGTTATAACCCAATGATGAGGTAAATGTAATGATGTGGAGGTGGAATGGAGGTGACATGAAGGTAATATGGAAGTAATGTGAAGGTATTGGTGAATAATGGAGTGAGAATAAGGACTATTTTGAGGCCCAACATACCCCCAAACTGAAGGTATTGCATGTCCTCATGCAATCTATTACATTACTTTTTGATACTTGAGCTTTGGCTTAAACTCTGCATGATATCATTTACTTAACTTTTGCAAAGCATTTTTGATGAACTGCAACTTGGTTGGTTCTTGTGTTTCAACCATATTTTGTTTGTTGCATTCAATTTTAATGTATGATCTTTGCATATTGATAATGTGATTTTTATTGCAGAGTATTTTTGTTGGAATGCATCATGGTTGGTTCTTGTGTAACAACCATGATTGTGTTGGCATCCAATTAACTTTTAAATACTTTTGACAAAGCCATTTGTATGCTCATGTAATAGTGAATATATTTTGAAGGTAAGTGGGTTTTAGAATGTGATATATGAATATGGATGTTATATGAATGTGACAAAGTATGTATGTAAATGTATCCCTCCCCTTAAACGGATGGTTTTGGTAGTTATGTGAAATGAGGAAAGGAAGTGAAGTTTTTCCAAAAATTATTATTCTAACTTTTCAAGGAATTAAATGGTTAAAAGTTAGAAAATATCATACCTTAACTTACCCTTCCAAAAATGGATGAGAGTTGTGCATGTGTGGCTGCAAAAATGTTGTTCATAGTCTTCTTTACTTGGTTGTGAAAATGATGGATGAAATCGAAAAAGTGAATCTTTTATTGTTGCTATCGAAACAATATAATCATCGTCTATAGAATCCTCCAATGTTTGATAAATTGATTTTCGAAATTTGGTTCCAAGTATTCCATTTTTTTATTTTCAAATCTGCGTGAATTTTGTGAATTTTTTTTTTTTTTAAACAACAAATTTAAAAAGAAATTTTCAAAAGTAATAAATAAATAAAGACAGAGATTTATTTATTTATTATTTTTTTTAATTTTATTTTTTCTAATTTTTATGTTGATTTTTTTATTTATTTAGTTTGTTTTTTTTTAAACAACCAAAAAAAAAAAAAAAATTATTTAATTTGAGTTTTTTTTTTTTGAAATTGTAAAATCAACAAAATTTTATTTATTAAAAACTAGTAAAGAAAAATTCTAAAACTAAACTAAGACTAAAATGAAGTTCTTTTATGGATTTTCTTCCAAACTCATCACCGTTTTTGTTATTTTTTTTTTTAAAAACAAATCAACGCCCAAAGAAAATTACCATGTCATTTTCAACTCAAAATTTTCTTCACTGCTGGTGAATTGGCATGGTCAAGTGTATGATGCATTTCTGAGGCATGGACGATGTTGTTGGTGAATTGGCAACCCGCGACAGCAGATCAGTTTGGCGCACTGGTAGTGCTGCTGATGAGTACGTTATAAAAGCACAATAACCGATGACTACTCCAAGTCACTGGTGAAAAATAGAATGTTGAGAATGAATTTTAAGAAGAGACAAAAAAAAATGAATTTAACTATGCCAAGGGAAAAGCTAAAACATATCATAGCACTCCACTTAAATAAAAGAGATTCCCTTGTCAAAATTGTGGTCAGAGTCCAGAAAAGGCTTCCAGATTCAACTCTTCCCTTGTCGTTGATGAACTGCGTGAGTTTCTGGCATGTTTATCTTCTGAATTTGCAGTATGTCCAGAGTTCAAGGTGTTGACATAGAAATATGAAGCCCCAAGGTTGGGAGGCTGGTCAGCTGTGCTTCTTCGGCAAGCAAGAAAATGCTTTATCAGCCCTCTTAGAAAGGGGCCATTGTATCTGGTTCATACTCCATATAATACGTTATTCCTCCCATGCATAGGCAGAAAAGTGCCACTTCAGCATTTCTTATATCTGGAAGTAGATATCTGTTCACTAAAATATACCACAATGAATCTGCAGCTCGAGGAAGCACATAAAGAGCTAATTCGTCTCGTCTGCTCTTCCTCTCTAGCAAGGCAGACAAAGCAGCCATGCCTCCAGTGAACCAATACACAAGCTTATGGTCCCTTGTTAAAACCTTTCTTTGCAAGCATATAACTCCCTGAAATATTCCTACAAAGGCCGACAGGATTGATGTAGAGCGCACAACCCCATTAATAGCATTCCAACATGTCTGCATGGGAGACTCCATAAACTTTTGAAGATGAAGGACAACATACGACACAAACGTCAATGAGAAATATAATGGATATGTCTTCCTGAACGTTGAATACATTGCATTGACATTATGTGCTAAACATGAGGCTGAATCCGGATGTATAACAGAACATGGAATAATTGAAGCAGATGGATCCAATTTAAGAGACGGGGAACCCTTTCTGCTCAACAAATAAGTAGAGAGAGACCAGATCAAAATGCTTTGACAGCTTCACGATGGGCGTATTGGCTTTCTTGACTTTGGTTTGTAGATGCTCATTTTGAGCCAGGCAACATGTGAGGGTGAAAATCGCTCAAATCGAGCCAATAAATCTGCATGCAAAATCACTCAAATCGCTCAAAATTTGCTCTACTGCCAGCAAAACCCGTAATTCTCTGCACATTGATTGTAAAAACCATTTTTTCTTCACGCAGTTACCAAAATAGGGTTTCGAAGAACCGTGATTCCCTCTCAAACCATTAGGAATTCAAGCAAACGATTTTTGGGTTGTGTAATTCATTCTGTTGTGGAAAAAACCCATGTCTTCGTTTGTCCAGATTTGTCCTGGTTTGATCACAAACCGCTTTTTAAAACTGACGTTTTTCAGGGGTTGCGTATGGATTGCCTGTAGGATTGATTTGCGTGGGAACCTTATCTGGTCAGTGGTGTCGATTTGGTTGAATTATAATCATCAGTATGGATCGATCGATCCATTTTTCCACAACATTTTGATTGTTCCCAGATCCACGACCTTGGCGAATATATGTTCTTTTCAATTCCATGGAGCTCTTAGTGAATGCTTCCTTGGCTGCAACCACAGCTGTCTCAAACTTTCCAGATTCACATTTATCTGCAAAAACCTGCGTTGCAAATTCTTCTTGATGTTTCGCATAGGGCAATACTTCTCCAGATTTTAGATAAGCAAAGTTTTGGAGCCCATCCTTTTGCACCTCCATCCTTGCGCTTGCTACGATTCTTCTTCAATTTTGTTGATGATACAGTCTTCCTCTATAATGTTTCACTTGTTCCAAAGAAACAAAAACGAAGAAATAGGTGTCGTGGCAAAGATCCAACAAATTGATGACAAATCCATATTGTGCATGGCCAAAAACTACAACTATTTCCTATACATTTACTATCACAAGTATCCAATTGCTCGCCTTGTGACAGAAGATGGAGTATGTATTGGAATATTCAATTAACGAAGACAAACCAATCAAGATCTCAGAAGGTTGTTATTTTTTATATATTTTAAATTTTTAAATTTTTTTAATTAAAATAAATAAATAAAAATGAAATTGAACCTATCTCTAAAAAAAATGGTTAGTTTTCAAAAAGTTTTTTTTTTTTTTTTTTTTTTTTAAACATTGATCTTTTGCTCATTCACAAAATTCTTTATTTTCATATTGCAGATCAATTTTCCAGCGACAATATTTTTATTTGAAATAAATCAATAGATTTTCTGATCTTCCTGATTGCACGAAGCGCAAGAAGAGAGCATACTAATTTCTTGATTTGTTTTTATTTATGCAGGGGGTTTTAAAAACACTGAATTTAAAACTAGTTAAATACTAAAACGTCAGAAAACTCAAACTTGAACTCCTTTATGAAGATCCTGCTGTCACCAAGGTTCACAAATTAGTTTTTCCAAAGAAAAAAATACTGGTACTGAATTAAATTCCTAATGCCTGATCCCTTAGCACCATCCCGGACAACGGTGCCAAAATGTTGGGCAATTTAATTGCTTAAATTGCTTTCATTAAATTATCAACTAGGGATACTCGTAAGCTTGTGATGATGCCAGCAAAATATATGCAGGATTAGACAACTAACTCTATGTCTAATTAAATGATTTATGATTCAATATAATATGCAAGAGAAGAGGCTCCTAATTGAGGAGGTCCTAGTTGTCCTTCCCTATAGTATTATAGATTGAAAAGAAATCATTGATTACATAAAACCAGAAACTTGAAATAAAGACAAGAGAATGAATTTTGATTGTTGTTTAGATTCAAATAGAGAGAGAGACTAACTTAGTCCCTTGATTGTCCCCTTGTATACTGATCCAAACTAAACTAAGATTCATTCATAAGCATAAGAAATGAAATAACTTGAATCTTAAAAGCAAAAGAATGAATTTCGAGTATCATGAAAATCAAATAGAGAGAGCCTAACTTAGACCCTTGGTTGTCCCCTCATATGCTGATAAGATTTTAATTTAAAACTCATTCATCAATCAAAAACAAACCCTCAAACATCTAAGCAATTAAATGAAATAAGATCTATTATGAAATAAAACGTTTCTTTGATCCTTTTAGAGTGAGCTCAATTCTCTTAAGAACAAAGTGACAAATTATTCCTTATACTACATTAAGACAACTTATATCTAAAACTATAGAATGGAAATTTATGTAAAATGAAGCTTTATTCTATTCTATCATAAGTTGGATACTTGATCCAAGAGTCCTCTCTTTGGAATGGAGGAGGTACTCCTATTAATACAAAAACTATGATAACAAACTCATAAATGTAGACCCACTATTCCCTACTTTGACCCACATATTTCTCAACCAATGGTGACACATAACCCTATCCTCCATGAGGTCCATGATCTTCTCAAATTCAAATTTGAACATAGAGTGCCACATAAAGATGCCTTGGAAGCTTCCTTTGTACCTACACATGTCAACACACTCATTCTAAATGTTAGGTATAAGTATAAGCATATTATTTTCCAAAGTTTAACCATAAATCCACTTTAAAATGTTAAGAATTAATAAACTTTGGAAAAGCATAGTTATAACCCAATGATGGGGTAAATGTAATAATGTGGAGGTGGAATGGAGGTGACATGAAGGTAATATGGAAGTAATGTGAAGGTATTGGTGAATAATGGAGTGAGGACAAGGACTATTTTGAGGCCCAACATTGATCGGCAGGAAAAATGTTGGCCAGAAAAGTCATCCATGAACAAAAAATCTCACTCCCTGCACATTATTCGATGATTTGGTCGAGAAACGAAGTAGGATAATTGTAGTAATCAACAAAAACATGTATCATACCCTTCCTTTTGGCAACAGGGATGATATTGGATACCCAATCCGTCAATGGATTAGGATAAATGAAACCTGATTCAAAATATTTTCTACTTCTGCTTTGATAGCAACAGCCTTTCAAGGGTGCACAGGGTGAATTCATTTCCGAACAAGCTTAGCACTAGGATAAGTCAGAATGTCATGCACCACTATGGTTGGATCGACACTAGGAATCTCCTCATATGGCCAAGCGAAGACGTCTCGGAATTCTTTAAAAAGTTGAGTATAAATCCTGATCTCATCAGGAGAATAGGTAACCCCAATATGGATGTTCTAGATAGTTCCTGGCTTAACGGAAATGTCAAGAGGAATCATAGCAGTGATGTTACCCATATTACCCTCCGACAAGACTTCATGTACCCAGATAGGTGTTTGAAGTGAACGTGTATAAAAATGAGAAACAAACGCTTCAAAACAAGAAGGCATCTCATTGAGGCAAGGAAGAAAAGAAGAATGATGATGTAGACCATTCCATGGAATTTCATCCAGAGACATGACCTCCTTGATACTCTCATTAGTGGGGAATGTATCATTCAAATGATTTATGAATCCTAAGAACCTAGCTAAGGAGATGGCACGTAAGTGTCCAGGTTCATACTGAAGACAATATGACTTTCTGAAGCGGCCATTGAAGCTAAGACAATTTCCTGATAATTTATCTCCATGAAGCTAAGACAATTTCTTGATAATTTATTTCCATGAAGCTAAGACAATTTCTTGATCATTTATCTCTAATGGAATTAAAGGCATAACATCACCAAATGAGCCAATTTGATCGTCGGTAGGGATAATCCAAGCATCCGTAGAGCCCGAGATCATACTAACTAAATGAACATTCGCAAGTGGGAGAGAAAAGGTACCCATTAAAGCAGAGTCTTTTAAGAGACCTGATCCCACACTCTCGTAAGGAATCTCAGTATTTCCAACATAAGGAACGTTATTGTTCGATGAACCAAAAGAAAATAAAGATAGTTGAAAAATCGTGACTATTTTTCCTTCATGAGGAAAACAAAGTACGTGAAACAAAGAAGACACCACACAAAACATAGTGTGAGTCTAGCTCGGTCCAAGAAGAAGGTTGTAGTTGAGATTGGCATCTACAACTTCTACTTCTAATTCAACAGTCTTTCTTTCTAATGTAATCGGTAAGTTTTTGAGAATACTGTATGGTCGTGAACCTCTACCATCAAAGGCTTCCAAGGTGTTCAGAGATTGGTTAAGAGGAGGACAGCCAATGGCTTTCCAACATGAAACTGACATGATGTAGGTCGAGGCACCTTCATCAATAACCATTTGACAAATCATCTTTCCCTTGATAAGGACCTGTATCAGAAATTCAATCTGATGAGGAAGACAAGGTACATGATTCTCTAGATCAAAATTAATAAGACTCGAATTAGAAGGATCGATAACACCTATAGCAGACAATAGTGACTTTCCTTGTACTGGACAGGATTGAAGAACCTCCAAGGAAGACATCGTCGAATGTGCCTGAGCTAAATCCTCAACAATATTGTAATGTTTTGCAACTCTAGCATTCAAATTCAAAGATGACTTCTGAAGAACACCTTTGAGACATGGTCGGATGATGGAATCATTATTAGGACGCCCGATATGGAGCGAACCAAAACTGGACGGAGTAGAAGTAGAAGGAGTATCAGCGGCTTCTTTCTCCGTCATCTTCTTAGATGTGGCTTGATACTGTTTAGTTCGAGTAGAAATCGAGATAGATGATGAACCTTTCATCATGAACAATTGGGAACCTGAGGAAGCAGAAGATTGAGGCCATTCTACCAATTGGGTCTGCTATCATGGAAAGGGTTCTTTTAAGACAGCCGGAGTCCCTTTTAGCAAGCAACTAACTTCATATCGTCGAGGAAAATCCTTAGTGTAATGATCCTCCTCACAAATGAGGCAAGGATACCTCGTCTTTATTTGAGAAGCATCATTAGCAGAGGATTTAGGAGGGTCCTGTTTTGGGGCATCAGCTTTGGCCTTACTTTTTCCCTTATTTTTAACTTTATAGGTCTTATTTGTCATGGTAGACTGGATAGCATGAACATCAGAGGTTTTACCAGGACTCGATAAATTCTTTGAGGGATTATTGGAACCAGTGTTCGAGATAGATTTATGCTTTGAATAAGCTCTCGCGGGAGTCTGAGACACGGAACCAATCACACTGTCAATAGGTGGTGTATCCAGGGACTTCGATATTGTCAGATCTGATGACGGTCTTGTAGCATCAGGTAACATCTTATACAATGTGCCAGATTGTGAATAGACCAAGTCTAAATACTGGGCATGGGTGATAGCATGCTCTTTTGTAACACATCCACCCATGGCTATGTCTTTAGCAATTTTGCTGACGAATGATTTTGTGAACCACTCTGCCAACAACTCATCAACAACCTCAAACATGATGAGGTGATGCCAACGCCTCCATTCATGGATATGATTAGAGATGTGGGACGTGGTGTCTTGCTTAAGGGACGTAAGAAAATCGGTGTTAGTTTCATAGTGAACTGGAAGTTGGAAATGAGTGAGGAAAGCCATAGCGAGAGAGTTGAAGTGACTGTAGGTACCTCGAGGAAATTTGATGTACCATCTAGAGGCAGCACCTGTGAGATTTCTTTGGAAGAGTCAAAGATGGATAGAATCATCGACATACGAATTGGAGGAGCACCAATGGTGATATGTCATCACGTGGGCTTGTGGATCCTCCTTTGCATTTCCATCGAATTTGGGGAAATCGCTTGGAATATTCATTGGAACTGGAGGCTAGTAAGGTGAATGAAGAATGGGATCATTCATAAGCCTCAAAACATCGAGGAGCTCCAATGTAGAAACAAAAGGCAATTTCATGTTAAATGGAATATAGGGCCTTTGAGGAGACCCAAGTTGTGGATTCCATCCTTGTTGGTAAGGATTTTTCCCCCATAGTGGAGGATTTTGTCCATATGGAATCAAGTTTTTTCCCCACTGAGGGTTACCTTACCCGTAAGGAGGATTTGGTCCTAGGTAGGTTTGATACTACCCTGCCATAGGACGTTGATGAGCATTGTATGCGGCATACGTGTTATAAGGATGTTGAACCTATTGACCCTCGATGTAAGGAGATTGACCTTGATGATGTAAGGGTTTACCCTGACCTTGCAAAGGCTGACCTTGTTGATATGCATACAAAGCTTGCTGCTGCCAAGGTTGACCTTGTTGTTGTTGCAAAGGTTGGCTTTTTTGCTGCAAAGGTTGACCTTAGTGCTGCAAAGGTTGGCCTTGCAAGGACAAAGGTTGTGAGGACTACTGCAAAAACTGAGTTTGCGGCTACAAAGGCTGATGTGACTCTTGCAAAGGTTGCGCTTGTGGTTGTAGCAGTTGTCCTTGTTGTTGCAATGCTTTCCCTTACTACTGCAAAGATTTCCCTTGTTGTTGCAAAGGTTATCCTTGCTGCTGCGAAGTTTGTTCTTATTGCTACAAGGGTAGTTTGACAGTTCTTGGGGTTATACCCTGAGGGTATTGATAGTTCCCAAATTAGATCTGGAAAAACCCACCAGGAATAGCAGGTTCACCAGGCTAAACATAAGGTCCAGCTTGAGGAATGTAAGGCGGGTTAACCAAGGCTTGTGAACCATATGGGACATAATGTTGTTGGAATGGGACCTAATCCATATATGGTTGCTAGTATTGGATGTTACCTAACCCGGATGGACCAACAGGGTTAGAAATAGTGCCATAAAAAGGTTGATTCATTCCAACCATGTGAGCTTGTAATCCACTCACACTGGTTTCACCTAGAATAAGAGGAATATTCAGATCTTTCCCCCTAGGCAGTGGCACAGCCTGTCCACTCAATGGAGGGGCAGAAGAACTTACTGAGACCTGACCTGAGATAGTCGGTTGAACCGGAAGAGTCGGTTGAAATGATGAAACAAGTTGAGATTGAATGGTAGGTTGAATCGGAACTGAAGTGACTACAGTTTTTACAATCAGTCGAGAGGTCATCTTTTGAACGAACAGACCTGATGTAAGCATAACATTAGAAGACTAGATGTGGTTCTAATACAATGATGAGGCACTAGGAGCACCCAAGAATAACTGAGCTAAAGTGGTATAACCATGTGGTAACATGGGCCCACTAGTTTCAGGATAGGAGAGAGACGGGACTTCTCTTTGTATAAGGAAAGCCTTCAAGAGGGAACTCATATCCCTTCTCATCATCTATGTGAGGAGTATGGGTAGCGGAAACTTCTGAATGACCCAGAGAGGAGATTGGGATTTCGCCTTCTGACTCCATAGATGGAAACAACTGGGGATGAGGAACTAGAGATGTATGAGGAGATAACTCCAAAGGAACACCGGGCCGATCATATGAACTGTAAGTGTTGAAAATGCAACAAGATGATGGAGCTTAGTGGAAAGGAGTCACCTTCACTAAGTGTGCCCACAGGCTATTTTTGGCGCAAAGTCTATTTTTAGACTATGTCTATTTTTAGACATATGGATCATGGTCTATGCGTTGCAGGATGCTATTTGTGGATGATTGGTCATGTTGGTAAAAGTAGATGGACTTTTATTTTTAGACATATGGGCGGAGTCTATTTTTAGACTTCCAAGCTAAAAATAGAACAGTCGAATATTATTAGCTCTTAATAATATTTGGACTATAAACATTATCTTATCCTCTTGGAGCACTTCAGTTCGAGCTACAGATGTGGCACATGCAGCTATCAGAAGGAAATACACTTTTCTTGTGGGTCAGTTGAGCTATTTCATGATGGACTTCAGTTAGAACTCACGTGGTTGAGTTTGGTGGAGTTGATTGAGGAGTTGATGGAGTTGTGTTCAATTTGACTAGGTTGAACTAGTTGTATTTAGTCTAACTTCAGAATACACTAGTGATGAGTGATGTGAATTAATTATTAATTAATTCACTAATTATTAACTCATAAAGCAACTAAAGAATACATCAGTTAACTCAGTGCATGGAAAGTTCAGTGGAGACAGGTGTTAGAGGTGAGTGAAAGGGCAAGACAGCTGTCAGTTGTGACTATAGTTGTGCATGAGATTTGTACAATCAATGGATTGAGTATTGCCAATGAGGATTGCGTGGTTCAGCCAAAGGAAATACGAGTTTGGATCAGCCATTCTCATCCATTCTCATGCAGGATTGTGCAGTGGAGGCAGGCAAGCAGCGGAGGAGATTTGAACCTGTGATTGATTCAAATCTGAGCTAGTTTGTGTGTAACAGGTGGAGATAGTATTGAGTACCTGTTAGGAGTATTGTACTATGTATTTTTACATGTTCTCAATAAATATAATATACAGATAGTTGGGGGTTTTCAGCTGTATGCTTTCCCTGTGATATACTGTGTTGATATGTGTGATTGATGCTTCAATGTGCGCATGCGATTGTTTCTGAATACTGCAAATTGATGATCAATAGTAGAGGAGGTTATGTATTATGCATGCATTCTGCAAATAGTGTATAATCAGGATAATCTCTTTGAATAAGTGTCATATTATTCAAAATTTCTACAGTAAGGATGTTGAGGAGATATCACAACAAGATCGAAAAAAGGGTTTAGAGGATAAACAACTAGCCTTTGCAAACTTTCATGAGTCTGCGGACTCTCATGGGTCTAGGTAGCATTATTAGAGGAATCCAGATCAGATTCATGAGGTGACTAGGAATATGATGGAGGCAAACGAGAAGACAAAGGTTGGATACTCAGAACAATTCCAAGTTCAAGACCTTGATCCTCAAGCGACTGTGGAAGTTCTTGATGAACTCCTTGGGAGGACCCTTCAGTATCAAACAATGAAGGGGAACTACGAGATGGACTCAATAATTCAGCCACGATGGCTTCCTCTCAACAACAAAAGGAAGGAGAAATTCATTTAGCGTTTTAACAATCTTGAAATTAACAAGAAATTACTCAATTTGGTCTAGGAAAAAATTGCTTGGGATCGACATGTTTATCGTGGACAATTAAATTTTAGAAACAAAAACATTGTCTTTTCATCTTTTAAGAGTCGAGAAAAGGGTGAAAAGGTGACTTTAGTCGCTTTCAATAGTTTTGCGAGCTTGAAACGACAAGGTGCTCGATGATCATTTCAAATTTAGAGCATTAGAAAATATCAAATGACTGCTCAGGTCAATCTAGGTAAAAGGAGTACCAAGTAACCCTGAACTACAATATGCGCCTCACCCAATAAATTGACCAAGGACTTGACATACGTGCAGGAAATCTCCCCGAATGTTGTGTTCGATGTATCGCGTTTATAGGGCAACAAACTCGGCTTCCTATAGATAAAGGATTGCAACCTAGGGGGGGGGGGTCTCCCTTTATATACGCGATGGTACAGGGAGCACAAGTCCGTGCTAGCACTCTCTAATGCCGAAGTGAACAACAGCTGCTAAGTTTTTAAGACACCAGAACACATATCTAACCTAGACCACTAGATATAATTTTTAATGTTTCAAATGATCATTAGGTTAATTGATAGATTTTAAGGTTGACCTTGTAATTATATCTCAATTTCAAGGCCTTAACGATGTTACCTATTCCTAAAAATGCAAACAATATGATGAAATAAAATCCTTCAATTTGATGAAAACTATCTATTTAGGGAAGAAGATCACTCAAATCATGCATCAAACCAATTGAAAAAATGCATCCATGACAATCTTCAAATGCTAAATGCAAAATATGAAGTCTAAACTTTCATATGATAAGCAAATGCAATGCCAAAACAAATCTTAAAGCAAAATTTCCTTAAGATATAATGATGATTTTTTCTCTTTTTCAAAGTGCAACTAATGTAATCTAGTGAAGAGTAAAAGAGAATGCAAGCAAGCCAAGAAATATGAAAATCGATTTCTCATCAATGATTTGAATGAAACTCAAAATATTTCGAAAACTATGAAAACAATAGCACTTTCAGTTTCACTTCGAAACACTGAAAACTTCAAAGAAACCACTCCCTTTTGATTCCAATAAGACAGTTGATTTGTAATCTATCATTCGTTAAATGAAGCCAAATTAACTTTCACAATATTCACTAATGAAAACAACTTAAGAAACAAGAACCAAAAATTGATCTACAAAGTATGTCTGAACATAGAAATACTCTTTAACACATGCAATGGATCTCCAATCTCTGATGAGATGACAAACGAGTGGACAAAGGTAGGCCTAGAAGACCTAGAACCCTAAAAGGCTAATCAAACTTCAAGGACACTCAAGCCAACTTAAAATAAAATTGCAGTTAGACAATCAGAGAGTCAATGAAGAACACACTGGTAAATAATAGGGAGAGGACAACTAGAACTAAAAATAAGAGAGAAAACCCCAAATTTCTCAATTTTTTGCAATCATCGCACCTGTCAGGAGTAAAATAGCGATCATCACTACTGTAACTAGCAAACTCGTGATATCATCATGACTATTAGAGTAAAATTCACAATGGTCAAGGAAAACAAAGAAGAAATCCAAAATCTTCAAAAATAGCTCAAGTTAACAATCTTCAGGGATATACCAGACAGTGACACTGACTACAAACAAGGAATCAAGTCCAAAAATGAATCGTTGATCAAACTCGTCAAAAGACAAGGTGAAGGAAGGGAAGGAAAGGGTTATAGGATCCACAGTGGAGTCACCATTTTGTTGACATGGTTAATCCTCTTTGTGGACATAGACGATCCCTCTAGCCCAAATAGTGGTTCTAGCACCTCAAGTGACAATCAACTAGACATCTTCCTAGATTATAATTGAAAAGTAGAACAAGAGAGATTGCCTACCTTGCTCTGATGCTAATCTGATTTCCTTTGTTGAGATCGTCAAACCACTTGTGTCACAGACTTGTTCCTACTTCTTTCAGTGCTTATGTACCTGCACAATTGACCAAGAGACAACAAAGCATGCCAAAACCAATAGCAAATCCAATAATAACCTACTTAGCTGATCAAGGAATGCCAAGCCAATACATACATGAACGTACATATTTTGGGAAGATGATCCAACAGTTGTATTATTATTTAAAGAATAAAAGGAAGCTTACAACCATAGCCTTGATGCTAAAAGGCTCTCCTTGAGTGGTAATCCAAGTACAAGCTAAGAAGCTCTCCAACACTCCTTCTCCAAGTCTAGTGAATAGCCTCTAAGCACAAACTTAGCATAGGGGTGCAAATGGACATAGATAAACCATTTGGGAATGGTAGAGGGGGAATTTATAGGCTAGGAGAGGGATTTAGGCCTCCTCCAAAGATAAGATTAGGCCCACATCTCAAGGAGGTAGCTCATAGGGATGAGACGAAGAAGTCAAATTAGGAGGATCCGGCCTCATCTATGTGAAACCACCTCCAACTTGCCGCTCTGGAAGCTTCTAGATCAGGAAGCTTCACATCCTCTTTGGGAAAAAATCCTTTTTGATACCATAGTAAGTGTGAGAGAGAAGGGAGTGATGCCATCGCTGGCCTAACAAGGTGCAACAGGCGGTCATCACGGTTTTGAGCTTCATAAGGGTGATGACTCTCATTTTAGGATTTCAAGAGCCATTTCTTCAAGGAAAGCTATAGATATTTTCCAAGCAAAGTTAAAGGAGGGATATGAGTTGTATACATGGATGAGTATATTGTATAATGATCATGTTTTGGGCACTTCAGGCTATGTCGCAGGGAAGTGCAGGAGGCGTGACAAAATATTGTGTGACGAGCTAGGTAGCGAATGGATGAGTCAAAATTATCAGCTACTATGTGGTTTTCAGTGGCACAAGAAGGCAATGAACTTCATCCATATGAGAGAAATCATGAGTTAAATTTTCTCCTTGACAAATCTTACAAGAAAATTTAATCTTTTGGTGAATTACACTTGTGAACCCACAGTAATTAGGTTGGTTTTGGGTATTATCCTAAGCAGGCTTAGGATTATTCTTTTATTTATTCATTTTCCTTTTATCACTAGTTTGTTGAGGATTCATAGGTGTTGTGGAATTCACCATTAGAACCTCATGGACTAATTATAAGAAGGTTCTTTTTGAGAACCAGATGCACTTGTTGGGGATTGGGATGTGACAAGCATTTTCTCTTGCTGAGAAGATAGCTAGCTTATAGTATTAGAAGAAATGGAACAAATAATTCCATTAAAGTATGGTCCCATCTTGGGTCATTAAGGATTCATTGTTGAGAACCAAATGCACTTGTTGGGGATTGGGATGTGACAAGCATTTTCTCTTGCTGAGAAGCTAGCTAGATTATAGTATTAGAAGAAATGAAACAAATAATACTATCAAAGTATAGTCCCATCTTGGGTCATTAAGGATCCATTGAAGGTCAAAGAGCAGTAGAAATGATCTCATACAAATTTCCTGACTAAGAATAAATCAAGTCAATATGTTGAGCATGTAATATTTATTTCTCCTCAGTTGTTGTCCCAACCATAGTAACATCCTTGGTTATAGGTAGTAATAGGGATCGATTGAACCAGTATTCAAGTACTTAATTAGGAAGCCTAGTTTTTACTTTCCTCTTGTGTCTTTTCCTCTCATGAATATGATCAGAGATGTGATTAGAATTATCTTACTTAAAGTTGGAAAAAAATTCAATCCTAGGATCCTGCCATGTGGGTAACTAAAAATGGTTTAGAGAAGTGTGAGACAAGATAAGTCATTATATGTTTTGTCACTCACTGTTAAATGTACTTTCAGCTGTGAAAAGGGTGAAAAATTGTAGTGAATTTTGAATCCATCTCCTAAGCTACTGAATCTCTATGAGCTTAATCGGACCCTCTTTATTGCATAGCGCTCAGAGCAAGCTTGCCAACAGTATATGGAAGTCCAAAAATGGACTTCTTGATCAAAAGTTAGAGCAGATTGAAGCTACCCTTTGATAGCCAAAAAACAAAGAGGAAAAGACCAAGGGAAGGCTAATCGTAATCACAGTTTTCTAGGAGAATTGGCGGGGGAAAGGACAAAGCAACTTCGATAGGGTAAAATAGTGATCACTGATATCGCATCTAGGAATACATCACAAATCACAATCGGCGCTCGGGGGTTTTAGGGTCTAGGCATATAAGTGATCGGTGATTTCAAGGTTCAGGATTATCGGTGATCGACGAGTCTAGGGCATCGCACATTGGCTAATCAGCATGACGGCAGGGTTACAACTCCAAAAAATTGCGACATCGCGATGTTGTGATATGATAGTGTAAAGTAGCATGAGGGACGAAAAATTATTAACAAAGAAAATCAGTGAAAAACCAAGGGCATGCAGACCCTTTTCTCTCTCCTCTAGGGGGCATGTGGCAGAGCAGGATTGGTCCTAATAAAGACACTTGGAATGTGATGTCATCATGACGTGGCGATATAGAGGACACATGGCATGAAGATTCAACATTTTAAGGGGTCATAAGAGGCCAAAACAAGGTGACATGTGTCACCACTCACAAGGTGACACATGGCAGCAGATGATGTCACATTGCAATCGTAAATTGGCATTTGCTGGTTGAGTCATGTCACTTACATAAATAAAGCCTTCGACTGTGATTTTTGATGAAGGGGCTTGGATAAGGAGGTTGGCCCGTGGTCACACAGAAAGTCAAAGAACCAAGGGCTAAGAAACACGGGGTGATCGCAGATCACAACCACAAGGGTAAGGAAGATTCAACCAGAGGTAAGCATTAGAGAAGTTATGACTTCCGATCACCGATATAAAGTTTGAGCCCCATGTCACAGCCCTTAGTCCTATTATGCAGAAACACAAAAAGGGGCTAAGCCAAAGGGGGGAAAAGGTGATCAGGACCGATGTTCTGTGACGCCCTTTAGCACAAAAGTCCCAATACAACGATGCCCCGATAGCATGGTACATGGCATTAAAGATGGATGGGTCAGTAGCTGAAGTATTAAATGAAGGCATGGTGCATTAGTAAATCAGTATGGGGGGCTCAAGAAAACTAAATGCCTCATAATGGAGTTCCACTCAGTCGTACATGTAAAGGATTATCCCAGAAAACTCTGCTTCTATTTTGTAACAGACACTCATAGTCGACCCACTCCCAACTTCGGAGAACGAGTTATTCAGGTAGTTAAGGTCAAAGCTATAGGGACCAGTTGAGCAGCTAGAGGGACGTACGATGACAGAGACATAACCTGACCGGAGGTTCTCACAGAAACATAAGAGGGATACTTCCTCCCATCATCTTTCAGTTTTGTTTATTTTCAATTATTCTATAATTTCTATTTATTTCCAAGAAGAGATCAAATCCCGATTGTAATCATTTTGGGCAACAAATCCTTGCATGTCGAGATAGCTATTCTAGTAGACAGCTGGATACTCTGGCAAAGATATTTTTGTAACTATAACCCAATCTCCCCCTCTTCTCATAAATAGGTGGAAGAAACACGTAGAAATGGTTCCGAAATTTCGCACTCGCGGGGGTTTGAATTCTGAGATGTCATTCTTTGTTCTAAATGGCTTGTTCATGAGGGATCAAAGAGACACATGTTGAATTTAATGGACTGGTATTTGGACACTTCAAGTATTAATGAAACTTCCTGGTGATTCCAAGCAGATAAATGTGCAGTATGTTTTCCCCTCTATAACATCATTCCTTATATGTTTTTCTTCCTTTAAAATAGTGTGATGAAGTTGTCAGTTTCTCCCTTGTTCATGATTGTATATTTTTTACCAACTAGCAATAGTACCTATGTTAGCTACAGATTTAGTTAAGTACCTGTAATGTGTACATATTTTATTGATATTTTGGATACAAATGTGCCCATGAGTAATATGGTCTGAAACCTTTATTTTGTGCTCCACTATTTCCGCTCTTTCATCTCCTCCCTCTTCCATATTTCTATCGGAAAATCGTTGCTTAGGATTCTGTTTTGTTTACAGCCCTCTGCATCGAATTCCATCCTTCTACTGGAACATTGTTTCTTAGGATTATGTCTAGTTTACAACCCTATGCATCGAATCTCCCCCTATCTCTCCTCCTCTTCACCTTTACTACAACTGCAATATTAAGTTGCGTAATTGTTGTGTGTCGGCCACTAGAACTAGACATTTCTCTTTGAGGTTGGCCAGATTTACCCCCTGAGCATTTAGGTCCATGTATTGGCTTGAGTTTATTTTCATGGAAAACTATTGAACCAAGCCCCCTTTATCCTTTTTAATTAAGTGACAATTGGAGTGCACCGAAATCCCCTCACAGATAATCTTCCATGCACTCCTTTATTTAAGATGTCCTAGGCAATGGTCTGCAGTCAAGCCAGAGGCTATCTCTAGGAAGTTTTCTATGTCCCCTGAAGTACTCAGGTTGCAGGTGTCATTAAAATATACAACATCCTTCTAGAGTTGTTTCCGAGGAACGGATTAGAATATTTTTCCCTGGGTACCACAAAATTTTACATTCCCTCTATTAGGTGAGCAAGGGAAGTGTGGGTTGAAGATCTCTCACCTTGGCGACTCCACTATTTCATTCTATGGTAAACATCTTGGCGACTACATTGTTCATATCTCTATTTGATCATCCTGGCTTTCAATCTGCCCCGTACTCGCTCTGATGCTAAAGCAGTCGAAAACTTTACCTACCTTTAAACCCATAATCACTCATCTAGGGAGGTTTTTGAGATGGCCATTCCTACATCATTCTCATTTACAGATTTTTCATGGTGCATGCTTATTTTGTTTTTTAAGTTTCAGCAGCATGGAGGCATATGGTCCAATACTCTAATGCTGGCCTAGATCCGTTGGAGGGTTGAAATTACTTAGGTGAATTGAGCCCTGTATATAAGTAGGAGTGTCTATAAATAAGCTCGCTAGCTGAGCATTTACTTTACAGTTGTTAGAATTCTTATTTCTGCATTTTAGTTTGATGAAGAAAATACTCCCAGAAAACGAAGTCCCATGGAGATTTTCTAGTTGTATAGATTCATTATATTTCTGACTCCATGCCCAATGGTAAAGGATATTTTTCTTTAGGTTCTCAGCACCTTGCCAGCAAGGCACTGTCCCTAGTTGGAGCCAATGTTGTCACTCATTGCTAAAATTACTTTCAGCTGTGAAAAGGGTGAGAAAGAGAAGTGAAGTTTGAATCCATATCCCAATATAATGAAGTTCTTTGAGCTTAATAGGACCCTCTCCATTGCATAGTGCTCGGAGCAAGGTTTCCAACGGTATATAGAAGTCCAAAAATGAACTTCTAGATCAAAAGTTAGAGTAGATTGAAACTACCCTTTGAAATCTAAAAAACAAAGAGGAAAATACCAAGGGAAGGCTAATTGCAATTGTAGTTTCCTAAGAGTAGTGGAGGGGGAAAGGACAGAGAAACTTGTGATCAGCGATCACCAATATCGGTGATCACAAACGTCAGAGGTCCTAGGCTCATCGCAAATCACGATTGGCGATCGAAGGTCCCAACAATCAAGACATATTGGCGAGGTAAAAAAGAGATTGTTGATATCGCACTCTGGGAGCACATCGTAAATTGTAATCGTCACTCGAGGGTTTCAGGGTCCAAGCATATCTGTGATCGACAATTTCAAGTTTCTGGCTTATCAGCAATCAGCAAGTCCAGGGCATCACACATCGGCGAATCGGCGTGATGGTGGGTTTATAAATCCAAAACATTGTGACATCGTGATGTTGCGATATGATAGCATAAAGCACCAAGAGGACTGTAAAATGATTAATAAATAAAATTAGTGAAAAACCAAGGGCAAGTGAACCCTTTTCTCTCTATTCTACGGGGGCACGTGGCAGAGCAGGATTGGTCCAGATAAAGACACATGCCAGATGACATCATCGTGACGTGGCGGTATGGAGGACACATGGAATGTAGATTCAACGTTTTAAGGGGTCATAAGAGGCCAAAACAGGGTGACACGTGTCACCACTCATAAGGTGACATGTGGCGACAGATGACATCACATCGCAATCACAAATCGACATTCACAAGCTGAGGCATTTCGCTTACATAAAGAAAGCCTTTGATTGCGATTTGCAATAAAGGGGCTTCGGTAAGGGGGTTAGCCTGTGGTCCCACAGGGAGTGAGAGAACCAAGGGCTAAGAAACACAAGGCGATCACATATCGCAATCATAAGAGTAAGGAGGATGCAACCAGAGGTAAGTATTAGAGAATTTCTGACTGTCGATCTTCGATATAAAGGTTGAGCCCCAGGTCATAGCCCTCAGTCCTATTATGTAGAAACATAAAAAGGGGCTAAGCCAAAGGGGGCCAAAGGTGATGAGGAACCATTGTTCTGTGACACCCTTTAGCACAAAATTCCTAATACAACGATGCCCCGATAACGTGGTACAGAGCTTTAAAGGTGGATGGGTCGACAACTGAAGTATTAAATGAAGGCATGGTGCAGTGGAAAATTAGTATGGGAGGATCAGGAAAAATTAATGCCTCTGAATGGAGATCCACTCGGTCGTACATGTAAAGAACTGTTCTTGCAAACTTCACTTCTATTTTGTAACAAGCACTCACAGTCGACCCACTCCCAACTCCATAGAATGAGCTATTCAGGAAGTTAAGGTGAAAGCGACAGGGATCAACTGAGTAGCTAGAGGGACACATGATGACAAAGACGTATCCTAGCTGGGGGTTCTCATAGAAACAACAGAGGGATACTTCCTCCCATCATCTTTCATTTTTCTTTGTTTTTGATTATTCTATAATTTTTGTTTATTTCCAAGAAGGGACCAAATCTTGATTGTAATCATTTTGGGCAGCAAAGCCTTGCACACTGAGACAGCTAGTCTAGCAGACAACTAGATACTCTGGCAGAGATATTTTTGTAACTATAACCCAAGCTCCCCCTTTTCTGATAAATAGGGAGGAAGAAACACTTATAAATGGTTCCAGAATTTCCCACCCATGGGGGTCTAAATTCTGAGATGCCATTCTTGACTCTAAATGGCCTATTCATGAGGGATTTGAAAGATGTATGTTGAATGTAATGGACTAGTATTTGGACCCTTCAATTATTAATGAAACTCCCTGGTGATTCCAAGTAGATCAATGCACAGTATGTTTTCCCCTTTGTAATCTCATTCCATATATGTTTTTCTGCCTCTAAAAGAGTGTGATGAAGCTGTCGGTTTCTTCCTTATTCATGGTTGTATATTTTTTACCAAGTAGCAATAGTACTTGTGTTAGCTACAGATTTACTTAAGTACCTATAATGTGCACATATTTTCTTGATATTTTGGATACAAATGTGCCCATGAGTAATATGGCCTAAAAACTTAATTTTGTGCTCCATTATTTCCGCTCTTTCATCTCCTCCCTCTTCCATATTTCTATCGAAAAATTGTTGCTTAGGATTTTGTGTTTTTTATAGCCCTATGCATCAAATTATATCCTTCTACCAAAACATTTTTGCCTAGGATTATGTCTGGTTTACAACCCTTTGCATCGAATATCCCCCTATCTCTCTTCCTCTTCACCTTTACTACAGCTATAATATTAAGCTGCATGATTATTGTGTGTCAGCCACTAGAACTAGACATTTCCCTTTGAGGTTGGCCTGATTCACCCCCTGAGCATTCGGTTCCATGGATTGAGTTTATTTTCATGAAACGCTATTGAACAAAGCCCCCTTTATCCTTTTTAATTACGTGCCAATTGGAGTGCACCAAAATCCCCTCACATATAATCTTCCATGCACTCCTCTATTTAAGATGTCCTAGGCACTGGTCTGCAATCAACCCAGAGGTTTTCTCTAGGAATATTTCTATGTCCCCTAAAGAACTCGTGTTGAAGGTTCTGTTAAAAGTGACAACAATATGATTCTGTAGAATTCCTGCAGAAACTCTGATAGATATAGAATTCTAGTTAAATTAAACACAAGTAATTTGTTGATATTCAAGAGAGGAGAGAAAGAATTTGTTCCATAAAATAAATATATTAAATTAATGAACAATCATAATACATGAGAAACCAAACCTCTAATCCCAAAGGGAGGTGGTTATATGGAAATTGTCGAATCTAGAAAACTAGGAAAAAACTAGTAAAAGACTAGAAAAGGCTAAGAAAATCTAAAGGGAGGCCTAAAATAGCAACAATGACTCAAGGAAACCTATGCCAACTACCACCCACGAGGAAAGCATGAGGAGGGGCACATTTTCCAAGGAAGGAAACTTTAAAACATGCTAAAATCGTCCAGGGGACCAAATCCCTTAATTTAAGGGGGAATCTTCATGTGGGGCGCCAATCCTCAAATAACTCAAGTGGATGAGGTGTGGTTAGGTTTGAATATGAACTTAGATGTCTAAATGGTTTAGGAAAGTGGTTTGACCATCATTTTCATAATATTAAGCCCTTAAAGGCAAAATACAAGGGAAATTTGGTCCACCGAGCTAGTTTACCAAAAACCAAGTGTGAACATGATTTTTGGTGCATGTGGCTAAGTCAAGGATACTTGGGCTAAAAAATAATGTAAATGTTAGGATTATAATCCAAACCCCCCCCCCCCTTCATCCTAACTCACTTATCTAAACTGAGTCCCGTCCAGGATGCCATGTTAGGTACACACGTACAATAAATAAAAGATCCTCATAAAATGGAGAAAGAGGGAAAACCTCATGGGAACACCACCCCCACCCGCACACACAAAAGAAAGAGAGGAAAAAAGGGCTAAGTGGCAAGAAAGGCCTACTTAGCTATCTCCATCACTCCAAGCATAGCTCTCAGTTCTGAAAATTTATTTTTAGTGAAATACTTGGTGAAGATGTCTACAACCCGCTGCTTAGTGGGCCAGTATTGCAGTGATATGACTCAGTCACGGATCAGCTCGCGGATGTAATGCATGTGAACTTCGGTGTGCTTAGTCCTCTGCCTCTGAACTGGATCAATTGATATATGAATGGACCCCTGATTGTCACAAAATATGACAATCGGAAGCGGATACTGAATAACAAACTCGGAGAGAAGCCCCTACAACCAAATACCCTGTGTAGCTACATTCACTGCACCTCTATACTCTGCCTCGGTTGTAGATAAGGAAATCGTGGATTGCTTCTTGCTAGACCAGCAAAAAGGCCCTGAATCAAATCTGAAAACATAACCAGAGGTGGACTTGC
This sequence comes from Pinus tabuliformis, assembly GCA_031772625.1. Classification (NCBI taxonomy): domain Eukaryota; kingdom Viridiplantae; phylum Streptophyta; class Pinopsida; order Pinales; family Pinaceae; genus Pinus; species Pinus tabuliformis. The sequence goes on along the minus strand of CM062815.1, from coordinate 163,521,705 downwards.
AGTTTGTACCATCACCAGCCCAATTAGAATCTGTGTACCCAATCAGTGAAATTGGGCAATATGCAGCATAAAAGATACCAAAACTGGAAGTACCTTTCACATATCTAAGGATTCTCTTTGCAGCTTTCCAATGAAGGTCATGGCACTCCTGCCTAGATTTGTAACAAACTCCTATTGTGAAAGATATATCAGGTCAGGTGTGAGTAAGATACTACAAAATCCCAACCAACTATCGATATAGTGTACTGTCCACCAAAGGTGTAGTACCTGTATCCTCAAATCTGATCCCTGAAAGAAAGGGAGATGTTGTTGGCTGCATTTGTCATCTAAAAGTGGACAAGTAGATCTGATGCATACTTAGACTATGCCATCTTGATCCCTGAAGTAGACTGAGAAACTTCAAGACCAAGAAAGTAGTGCAACAGTCCCAAATCTGTCATGGAAAATCGATCGAGCAATGTTGATTTGGCCGAATCAATAGCTGAGGTAAGGTTCCCTATCATCAGTAAATAATCTACATAAAGTACTATCAGCAAAATGGAATCATCATGTTGCAACAAATAAACATTCAGATGAGATTTGCATCGAATGAATCCAATGGAAAGTAGGAAAGAATCCATCTTTTCATACCAGGCTCTAGGAGCCTGTTTTAGGTGATACAAAGATTTGTTTAATCTGCAAACTAGGGAAGAGTTCTGAATGTATCCTTGTGGCTGCTCCATATATATCTCCTCCTTGAGATCTCCATGAAGAAATGCACTCTTCAAATCCATGTGATGAACTTCCCATCTGCGAGAAGCAACAATGGCTAAAACTAGTCGAATGGAGTCCATTTTTGCAACAGGTGCAAATGTCTCTGTGTAGTCTATGCCATGTACCTGTGAGTATCTTTTGGCAACAAGTCAAGCTTTGTACTTTCTCATCTCAGCATCTGCAGCAATCTCATCTCAGCATCTGCAGCAATCTTTGTTTGATAGATCCATCAGCATCAAACAAGCTTTCTTCCCTTCGGAAGTGGAACCAAGTCCCATGTGTTGTTTTCCATGAGAGTAGAGTACTCTTCATCCATGGCAGCCTCCCAAAGCGAGTTTCCAGCAGCCTTAGAGTGTGACTATGGATTTGAACCAAGTTTCTTATAGAAATTTATGGGAAGTAATGGTTTGGTGGCATCTAGGGCTTGAGGAGCCCCAAAAAACCATGATCTAGTCCTCCTCGCATCTGCAGGATCACCAACTAGTTAACCCGCATCTTGCAGGGTTTACTCTGACCAAGTTCACAGCTGAGTTGGAGCAGCCATGACCTACTTCTAATCCTCTGAATCAGACCCAAGAGGCTTCTTTGATGGCTACTCTAAAGTGATCGAAGAAGTTTCGGACTCCTCCTCATCAATGGCAACAAGCGGTTCCTCGGCAGGGTCTGCTGAAAAATCATGTAGTGATTCTTCTTCAAACTTCACACTTCGAGCTATAAGGAACTTTTAATTGTGAGAGTCCAGAAATCTATATCCTTTGAAACTGTCAAGATATCCAAAAAATATACATTCAACACTTTGAGGCTCCAAAGCCTTCCTCTTATCTGTCAGAATGTGAGCCCATGCTCGTGAACCAAAAATGCGAAAGTGTGACACTTTTGGTTTCTTACCGGTCCAACATTAAAATGGAGTAGTGTCTTTGAGTGCTTTGTGAGGAATGTGGTTCTAAATGTATGTTGCACAATTAATAGCTTCAGCCCATAGCTTAGGATCTAATGACTTGGACTATAGCATACAATTGGCCATCTCTTTTAACGACCGGTTTTTCCTCTCTGTGACACCATTCTGTTGTGGTGTATATGGCACTGTGTGTTGTCGATGTATACCTGCATCAATACAAAGTTGTTGCACATATTTGTTGACATACTCCCCCCCCCATTATCAGTATGGAGCATCTTAATATTACACCCAGACTTATTCTCAGCAAGTGCTTTAAATTCTATAAGGCATTCAAATACTTTCGATTTTAATTTCAGAAAACATACCCAAGTAAAGCGAGAGAAATCATCTATGAAGGTGAGTACATATCGAGCCTTATTGATTGAAGGCTGCGGAAGTGGGCCCGTGATGTCACTGTGAATCAGCCCAAGAGGTGAAGAATCTCTCTATGTCTTCCCTTTGTCAAACTTTTTCTCCAGATGCTTGCCAAGAATGCATCCTTGACATACACCGCTTGTGAATTTAATAGCAGGCAATCCTTCTACCATGTTTTCCTTGTTGAGTTGATGCAAGTACTTATAGTTTAGATGGCCAAATATTTCATGTCATAACCTACTGATATCATTAAATTGTGACAGAAATATAGTGCTAATAGATTTAGGAACAAAGTGGGAGAAGAAATACAAATGAGAACCATGATCTGCGATTCCATGTGCAAGCTGTGAGCCCGTGGAAATGTCGGTAATCACTATGAAGTCCAGAGTGAACTCCACCTTCCTTCCAGAGTCAGAATGAGTGATCAATTTATCGAGAGAAGATTTTTGGACAGCGAGGGAACATGAAGAACATTTGTGAAGCAACCCCTTCAAGGTCTATAATTCCTTCTTCGCACACCTTTGCGGGTGTGGCATCTCCCAAGTAAATTTGGGATCTAGTGCTTTTTTCGATGGAGGAAAATTCATCTTTTGATGCAGCCATATGGTTCGATGCACCTGAATCAAGGATCCAAGCTAATGGATTGGATGTGATAGCCATTAAATCATGACCATCTCATGCTATCCCTCTCCCATCTCCCGTTTTGTTATCATCCTTCTTCTTTGCATTCTCGGGCACAGTGAGATTGTGCTGCTTCAATTGCTTAGCCATCTCATCGATTGTTTTCCTCGTGAAATTTTCTTCGGGATGAAAACCTTTGGAACAGTATCTGCAAAGTGTTCTTTCCTTCTTCTTCTTACCCTTAGTCAAAGAAGAGCTCTCTAAAGATTGTACGGGTCTCTCCTTCTTCGATTCATTAAATTTACCCTTCCCCTTTTGCTTGTCTCTTCCACTACTCTTTGGAGCATCAGTAGCCACAAGTGCTTGGTTCTTTGAATGCTTGATGGCACCCATTTGGACTAACTTAGATTGCTCTTGAGTCAATGCTGCAATGAATTCATTCAATGGAGTCATTTTCCATTTTTCCTGAGTCAATTTAGTTGCTTGAAAAGATGATACAAATACGAAATATTTAGGGCCTAATTTCGAGCGAATCGAAAGGATGAGTTGATCTTCCTCTTTCTTGACTCCACATGCATCAAGTTCAACGAGGAGGGATTTAAAATTGGTGAAGTACTCTTTTTGGTTGCTTAAATGAGTTGGAATGAGGGATATGAGTTCATTCTCCAGTTGATGCACTCTCATTTCATCCTGCTTGTCGAATAGTCCTTCCAATGTGGTCCAAACCGCATCGGGAGTAGTGGCTCCGCTGATATGAAAGAGGAGTTATCTGGAAATTTATAGGCATATCAGCCCAATTACTTCATTTAATTTATTGAAATACTTGAGCTTCTCCACTGCAGAAGTCGGTTCAGTCTCCGTTCCCATTGTTACCCTGTAAAGCCCTTTGCTTCGAAGGAGCATAGTGATCTTTGTCTTCCATTCGAAGTAAATGAAAGGATTTAGAACGAGTTTTGTGGGATGAGAGAGATGATCCATTGCTGCTTTATACACCTCCTGATGATCTATACCTACAAATAAAACTGTGTACAATCCACTAGATTTGAACTAGCTCTGATACCATGTAGAATTCATGCAGAAACTCTAATAGATCTAGAATTCTAGTTAAATTAAACGCAAGTAATTTGTTGATATTGCTGAGAGGAGAGAAAGAATTTGCTCCATAAAATCAATGTATTAAATTAATGAACAAACGTAATACATGAGCAACCAAAACTCTAATCCCAAAGGGAGGTGGTTATATAGAAATTGTCGAATCTAGAAAACTAGGAAAAAACTAGTAAAAAACTAGAAAAGGCTAAGAAAAGCTAAAGGGAGGCCTAAAATAGAAACAATGACTCAAGAAAACCTATGCCAACTATCACCCACGATGAAATCATGAGGAGGGGTGCATTTCCCAAGGAAGTAAACTTTAAAACATGCTAAAATGGCCCGGGGGACCAAATCCCTTTATTTAAGGGGGAATCTTCATGTGGGGCGCCAATCCTCAAATAACTCAAGTGGATGAGGTGTGTGTTACACTAAAATTTGTCACCATGACTATTTGCAGTTAGTATGGCTCCATCAACTGTCATACTATCCTCCTTGGCAAGTCTCATACCTCTGCTCTTCATGTCAAACTCCAAGAAAGAGAGAAAGTCTTTAAAAATCTATATATCTCTGGGTACGCAGTTTCTCTTAGCCTTACCTGTGTGTACGCACCTCAAGTTCACAATACCTGCGTACTTGTACGCTCTGTCTGTAAAGGGGTGGGTGCGTACTCCTGTAAAGGTCAAAAGGCGCAAGTTTCACTCCAAAAAAGTTACTTGTGGTCATTTCTAGAGCATTCTAGAAGCTTGTTTGACGTGTATTGAGCGCCTCCAGATGGTTCATGTATCCCTATGAAAGAGGAACTTATCCCATCAAGAGGGGAGCTATCCAATCCAAAGAGGGGCTTATCCCATTGATGGTGGACCTGATTAACTTCCTCTAGAGCACTATAAATACAGGCATTGGGCCAGAAGGAGGGGAGGTTGAAAGCTGAACATTCCTAAGGGTAGAGGCTGTTGGAATTAGGACTCCCTTATAGAGCTTGAGAGGAGAGATTCCCATCCTTTCCTAGCCTTATTTGGAAGTGGGTGAGCTGATCAAAGTAAAGGAAAACTCTTGTTGGACCCTAGGATGGACCTGCACAACACCAAGGCTCAGGTTGTAATGGTTTCTTTTGTTTCCACTTAATGCAAGTAAACTCATTTTTCTCAACAGATTGTTATTCATGATTTGTTTCATATACTCCTTGGTCTGTATGATGAATATGTGTTATTTTATAAGTTTATCAGGTGCTATTTAATCTTTTGGCTTGTTAGTGAATGCAGGTTTCGAAGAGAAGGAGGAGCTCATCCGGATCGGCGAGGCTGGACTACTACAAAGCGTTGGACTAAAGGTATGTTATAATCACTTGATTACTTGTATTCTAAATGCATATTTAGAGAAAGGTAGTGTTTATTTGTCTTGTTTGTCACTAGAAATCCTTAGCTTCTAGGGAGGTCGGTTTTGTCCGCAAAATTGACTCTTTCCGCATGACAAAATGGCGACCATACTGGGGAATCCATTGATGTGAATGATTTTTCCTTTGAGTGAAACTTTGATCTGAGAAAAGTCATTTGTTTTTCTTTAAATTTGTTGATATTCAAGATTTAGATTTAGAGGGATAAATTAGATTTTAGTTTTTCTTGGTTTTGCTAGCAGTACACACCCTCTGAGTTAAGCACAGTGCGTACCTGTACGCACTGCAGCTTTGTGCACAGAGCGTACACGCACCTGTGCAAACAGGTTGCCTGCGTAACCTGTCAAAATTGAGAAAATTTCAATTTTTTTCTTTTTGGCCTTCTAGATTTTGTTTTTAATTTGTTTTTTCTGCCCAGATCCACTGGTTACCTGTCATAAATCTTCACCTAAGCTTGTTTCATTAGTGTCAAGAGTTTTAGTGAAATTCATAGAGATTTTGCCCTAGGATTTGATTTTTGCACTGGTCCTGTAGTGACTTTGGCTTTAGAAGTTGTAAAACCTTGGATCTCTCTGGTTTTTTCAGTCTTCTTAGGAGTCAGACCTATCATAGAATCCACCCTTGTGAGAAACCTACCTTTGTGTTGTCTCTTTGCCGAATCTCGAAAAAGTTTGTTGATTGAACTTTGAATTTTATTCTTAAGAAAAAGAACAAAAGATTTTGATTTTTGTTTTTGACTGGTTTTTGATTCTGCATTAACTAGTCCTTAGTTAAATTTTGACTAAGTAAAACATCCTGGAATCATACTTGCTAGGCTTTTGCCTCATTAGATTTACTTTTAGGTAAATTTCTCTTAGATTTGCTTTTGGGTGAAATTGAGTTGATTTGATTGCCATAGATTTTTTAACTTTGATTTCTGTTAAAGTAAGTTTTACATGCTTTGTTAATATAGGGAAAAATACACAAAAAAAAAAAAAAAAAACTCTTTTGAAGAAAAGTTTGCTTTAGTAGCATTTGAGTCTTTGAAAAGAAAAGGAATTTTCGTGAAGTAATTAGTGGTCATGTGTTGTATGCTTTGGAAAAGATAAAGAGATTGTTTCCTTGATTTTCATTGCCAAGAAAGTTGTCTTTATATCAATTTTGCATTCTCCAACTCTCTTAGCTAGGGAATTCATTGAAAAATAAAATTAGTATAAATCATCCTAAGTGCATCTTTTAGTGGATTTCAGTCGAGTCTACACACCATCAGTTTCATCTCCACTACCTTTTGTCCTAAAGAAAAGCCATAAAATTAACGCTTAAAGTAAAATCAACTTAGTAACTTTTATTTACTAGGGCTCTGAAACACCAATATAGATCAGGCTAGTGTCTTGGAGTAGGAGAGTAATTAACTCTCCAAGACAGTAAAACCAAACAAGTAGCTCATCTTGTGGTAGGATAAATCCAACTGTTTCATTTTCACTCTTGGAAAGCTCCTCTTAAAGGAGAAGCACGAGACCGTGTCTGAACCAGTGAGGGGATCAATCCTCCTTCATTGGGAAAGACGCCAGATACGCACGTACTACAAACGGTAAACCTTGGATTATTGTCGAGGAGCCTGGGGTCACTTGTCGGTAAACCTTGGATTATTGTCAAGGAGCCGGCAAGGGGATTGAGCTTATTACTCTGCCCTTGCGTGCTATCGGGTCGTAGACTGTTCCCCCAGGTATATTTGTTGTTGTTGGTAACCTTAGTGACCATTATCTTTAGGATTCTACCGAGGTGACGGTGGAGGGAAGATCCCACTGTACCTGGAGCAGACGTCGGCTAGACTCACTTGGATTTCCCGGGGGGTTCACTTCACTCGAGACGGTTAAAGTGGAGGAACTTGTGCCGGTCTATTCATTAAGCAGGTTGTCGGGGTAACTGTTCCACCCACCACTTCTGTACTGAATTCGGCGATGTTGGGTTTCATCTCCAACTAGTGTTTTCGGTCCGGAAGGCTACTGTTTGTGTATGGTTTGACGCCCTAGATTCTTTAGGCGTGTGATTCAAATTTGTTTGGTTCTTTAGAGACTTTAGGTGATTTGCTTTGAGATTTTACTTTGTTTGCGTGTGCAGTAGTTAAAAGTTTCTAATTGTGGCTGAATTACCGAGACAGTCCTGTAGACTTCGGGGCAAGTCTCCTGAGATTGTTACCTTGGCCGATTTGTTGAGGAAGTCCCGTAGACTTCGGGGCGAACCTCCTGAAGACGTCCCGGGTCATTACAAAGGTTTGAAAGTCCTTGTAACTCCTAGTGGCAATAAAGTAAGTTCACCTGAAGAAGGAGAGTCGTCGTTGGTAGTCCATCCAGATTACCAAGGTCTAGAAACAGGTTATAATCCCGAAGCTGTTGCAGTTTCCGAGCTTGCTGGTATTTTTTCATCTACTAGTGATATAGGCGAAGAACCTGAAATATCTAAACCTGTTACTCCCACTTCTAGTGCTCCTGATTCACCTAGGGTAGAAAGAGTCATCACTGAAAATCTTCCTGCTGGTTTGATAGCTATTGAAGAACTTGCTCCAGAAGAAGAATTTGGCGTCTCTATCCTTGAAGATCAACCTACTATTGATCTAAGGGAGCGTGAATCCATCTTTTACATTCCTCCTAGAAGCACTACTTGGTATCTTTCGTTAACTAATTATTTGGACAACTCAGGGTCAAGTTTTTCTCCACCTCGTACTCCTTATCCACCCGGAGGTATTTATACTCCTGTAAATATGTCTGGTCAGTCGTCCTTGTTCACTCAATCTCCTGAATCTTTCTTGTACGGTGGTCCTTCTGTTCCCTCTGGGTATTAGTCACTTTCTGGTACTTTTGCGGGAGCATCTCCTCAACCCATTGAACATGGGTTATTAGCTGGAAACAATGGTAATAAACCGTTGGGTGTAGGAGACATTTACATGATGTCAGGTTCAGTTCCCGGTTCTCAACCTCAAGGTGGCCAGTTACCGCTTGGGGGGCAGCCTCAATTAACGCCTGGGGGGCAACCTCAAGGTACACAAATTGCATCTGGGGGGCAACCTCAACGACAGTATGTACCCATAGTACAATACATTCCTCAAGGTCAACCCCAGCCTCAATATGTACCCCAAGGTCAACCTCAGTATCAATTTATCCCTCAAGGTCAACCCCAGTATCAGTATTTACCTCAAGGGTATCTACCTCAAGGTCAGTACTCAAGTCAAGGTTATCAACCACCCCAAGGTCAATCTTATGTTCAAGGTACGGGAAATGTACCTTTCAATTATCAAACCTACCCTCAATCCGGTTATGGATCTCAATATCCTCAACCTGTCATGGGTCAATACCCCGGAATGAACATAGTGTGGGATCCATCGCAAGTTCAACAGGTGTTGCAGCCAAGTGTACAGTTGTCATCTCAAACTGGACAACCCTTAGTTTCTGGTTCACCCCAGCAACCAGTCCAGTCTAATGTTCAAACTTCTGTACCTTCGGTAGTTACTCAGTCGCCCATTGCACCTAGTACTCCATCTCAAACGACTGCTGCAACTACCGCAACATCTGTTCCTTCCACCACACTTACTTCTGGAGTATCGACAGCTCCGGTTTCTACTGTCTCTGCAACTACTCCTCAGACATCTTTACCATTGTCTGGATCCACGATTCAAACTACGGTTCAAATGCCTGTAGGACAGCCTGGTTTAAGTACGGTTGTCACTAGTCAACCACAATTCGTTTATCAACCGTACCAGGGACAGTACCAATACGGGCCTGCTGTCCAGCAGCCAGTTTACCAGTATCAACCGTATCCTGGGTACACTTATCAACAACCTCAGCAACCCCAGTACGGTCCGGTTAATCCTGGTTTTCTAGGAGGATACAATATCCCGAATGCGATTCCTATTCCAAGTTATCCTGGATATCCTCCTCTTGGGACTGGTCTTGTGACCCAAAGTTTTAGGGATCCTAATCGGCAATTACCGTTTATTGCAACTTTGGATTTACCGGACTTGTCGCGTCTAACAAACGATCCAATAAATTATCTTCCGTTTTGGCCGCCAATGCCAAATAAGTTGCCCCGTGACATACCCAAGTTCGAAGGTAAGTCTGGAGAGGATCCGTCAAATCATGTGATGACTTACCACCTCTGGTGTGCTTCAAATTCCATCTCGGATGATTCGATCCACTTACGTCTTTTCCAGCGTACGCTCATTGGTCTCGCGGCCAAGTGGTACATTGAGTTACCGCGGGCCTCTTTTTATAATTTTAGTCAGTTAGCTACCTCGTTCCTAACTCATTTTCAGTTGCCGGTCAGATATGATAATGGAACGGAGCTACTAACTTCATTAAAACAGTCGACGTCCACTTATATTTCCGATCATATACATGAATGGAGACGTTGAAGGCGATTAGTGAAAGTTTTTATCCCGGACCAAATCTTAGCTGAATGGTTTGTTAAATCATTATTACCGAAGATTACTGAAGACGTAGCTAAGGCCGGAGTAGTTACTGAGGAGCAAGTGATTGCTCAAGCGCAGTACCTTGACTTAGTTTACACTCAGTTAGGTACGTTACACGAAAAGATCCCAGATCTTCCAAAGTCAAATCAAATCGTTGCTGCTCCTTCGGGATCTCATGCTGCTGATAGCATGATTGGTACGGTGAATACTAAAAGTAAGAAGAATTCTTCGCCCATTATAACCTTACCGGATTCCCCGACAGGAGAATCTTCTGCTGAATTTTCCGCTGATATTCACGCTGTAGAGTCATCTACGGCTAAATCAAAAAACGGTGGGAAGAAGAAAGGTAAGAAGAAGAATAAAGCAGACAAGACTCCAAAGGAGAAAACAGAAAAGTCGGAAACCAATGACGAAAAGCGCAAACCTCGATATCCTTGTCTTATTTGTGAAGAGGATCATTTTACAAGAGATTGCCCTCATCGGGCCGAGGTTGTGAAAATCGTCAAGGGTTCCTCAACTCCTGCTGTTTTGAAAGATCCATTTCCAAAGTAGGAGAGTAAGATGATAGGTTCTTCCTCGAGTGCCAGTGAAGAACCCATATTGATGATGTCTCATGTAAGGATTGCGACTCGATCGCAAGATTATGGTAGTAAGAGTCCTGTTGATGGATCGAAAGAAGCAGAATATTCTCATTCAAATCCATCAACCTCAGCTCCCGGTTCCGATCCACTACAGATCGAGAAACCTAACCCTGACTTAGTAATCAAACCGCTCGCCAAGGGTGTACTTCGAAGGTCTGCTTTCAATCCACATGCGAGAGCGGCCCATAATTACAACATTGTTGAGGATTTAGCTGTTTCACCCTCAGCAATGTCGGCTTTAGAAGTGCTGCAATCATGCCCAGCACAGTGAAAATTACTTTTGTCGGCTATAGGAGCTGTTGATGTTCAGGACCCGAAAATAATAATCTTTGATCTAGAAAATAGTACACCGCGTTTGCCTCATCAGATGGCTTTCCAGATTCCAGTGATAGTCAAAAACAGGCCTATTCATCGGACTGTAATTGATGAGGGAGCTTCCACGTGTATTATGTCGATACAGTGCTGGAGATGCTTGGTTCTCCTTCACTAAATCAATCCCCGACAATTCTTAAGGCCTTTGATGGCCGTGGGTTCCATCTGTTTGGCATTCTACAGGATTTGCCTATAGGGGTTGAAGGAAAAACCGTTAGTCTAGATGTGGAGGTGGTTGATGCCCCTCTAGACTACAACCTTCTCTTGGGCCGAAGTTGGACTTACGCTATGACAGCGGTCGTTTCATCGGTCTTCAGAGTAATAAAGTTTCCACATAATGGCAAGATCGTAACCATAGACCAGCTGGCTTACTTTTCATCTGACCCAGCCTCTTCAGAGAGTATCCAGCATGTCGGTAAAACGACTATCCCTTATAAGGATGTTGGAGTAGGATTAGTTAAAGATGCCGGTTTACTGGGAACTTTTCCTTTTCCTCCAATCAACGCCGTGTCTTCGTTTGCATCTATTCATATGATTACTTCAGACACCATTGTTTATGACGATCCTTGGATCGTTCCTTCTGAATCTGAGATAGACTCATTTGGTGATGCAATGCCTTTGAGTCCATATGAAATTGCCTATGAAGCCGTGCAGTCTTTTACCGACCCGAGTTCAACCAAAATCGACCAAATGAATGTGGTCTGTGAGGAATCACTTTTCGCATCAACCTCGGAGTTAATAGCGTTTCCCGAAGTTGTGTCATCTGACGAACAACTTTGTGAAGTCCTGTGCATAGACGATTTACCATGGGAAGATCTCCATCATAGATCTTCGTTTTTACCTGAGGATGATCGTTTTGAAAACGATTTCTCATCAATCTTTACAGCTGAATATGTCAAAGAAGCTCAGAGTCCAATGAAACATCCCGATTCAGAGCTGAATTTGGGAAACATTTCTCGCACTATTCCCATTGACATTTCAGTCAAGCCCGGAATTGTTGAGCACATTCATATAGGTGCCTCGTGTTCAGATGACGAAATTCAGACATACAAGGCCCTATTTCAAGAATTTCGCGATGTGTTTGCCTGGTCTTACGAGGAAATGCTAGGAATTGATCCCGCCATTGTTGACCATGAGATCAAGACTTACCCGGACGCTAAACCCGTCCGGCAATGTTTGCGTCAGATTCACCCACGAAAAGCGGCTGCGATTAAAGCAGAAGTTGAGAAGCTGTTGAAAGCAGGTTTCATTTATCCGATCCCGCTAACGGATTGGGTATCGAATATTGTTCTGGTTAACAAAAAACAGGGAACAATAAGAATATGTATCGACTATAGGGATATCAATCGTGCTTGTCCCAAGGACAACTATCCAACACCCTATATCGATCAAATAATTGATGATTGTGCCGGCAGTGAAATATTTTCCTTTATGGACGGTTTTTCCGGTTACAACCAAATCAATATTCTACCTGCCGATCAACTAAAAACGGCTTTCATTTGTCCATGGGGGACATTTTCTTATTGCAAATTACCTTTTGGGCTTAAGAACGCCGGAGCCACTTTTCAAAGGGCGATGTCTTATGCATTTCATGACATCAAACACATTGTGCAACCATATCTCGATGATTTGCCCGCTCACTCCTTACATCGAGCTGATCACCTTGTCCATTTACGAGCAATCTTCATGAGGTGTAGGCATTATCGGATTCGGTTGAACCCACACAAATGTGTCTTCTGTATAGAAGTGGGACGATTGTTGGGATTTGTAGTTTCAAAAGCCGGCATTCGCGTCGATCCCTCGAAGGTAGAAGCTATCATCAAATTTCCTCCTCCTTCGAGTCTTCGCCAACTCCAAAGTTTGCAGGGGAAAGCAAACTTTTTACGCTGATTCATTCCTAACTACGCCGAGATTACCAAGGGTTTTACCCGGTTTTTGAAACAGAACACTCAATTCTCTTGGGATGAGATAGCTCAGAAATCTTTCGATGCGCTCAAGCATGCGTTGACCCATGCACCGTTGCTGCATCCTCCCAACTATAACCAGGATTACTTTTTGTACCTCGTCGCCGCTCATTCCACCATTGGAATGGTCTTAGTACAGGAAGATGAATTCGGAACGGAACATGTGATATATTACCTTAGTCGGACGTTAAATCCCACTGAGCTCAAATATTCACATGTGGAGAAATTGGCCTTGGCAGCCGTTCAAGCTGTCCAACGTTTTCGTCACTACATTCTACTTCGTAAAACTACAGTCATTTCAGATTGCAGCCCTATGATCTACATTTTGACTAAACAATTGCTAGGGGGAAAGTACTCTAAATGGATCGTTATCCTGCAGGAGTTCGACTTGGAATTTGAAAAATCTAAGTCTAAGAAATCTTTAGTTTTTGCAAAGTTGATGTGTGATTTCCCGCGTGCTGACACAGAAACTGTGGCAGAGGAACCCATTGCAAATGAATCTTTGTTTCTTATCAGCACTTTAGATCCGTGGTATGGGGATAAAATCGTCTATCTCCAAACCCAATCCTTTCGGCCCGAAGTTTCAAAGTCGGAACGTCGGAAATTCGATTCCAATCCCAACAGTACAAAATTATTGGAGATACTCTTTATCGCCGTGGGGTGGACTTGGTCTTTCGCCGTTGCTTAACTCACGAGGAAGCTGAAAGGGTTTTGAATGACTATCACTCTGGAGCGTGTGGCGGTCATATGTCTGGGTATGCCACAGCCCAAAAGATATTGCGTGCTGGCTACTTCTGGCCGTCCTTATTTAAATATTGCGGTCCGGAAATGCCACAACTGTCAAGTGTTTGATCGCAAGATGCGCGCACCACCTGCTCCTTTCCACCCTATAATTTCCGTTGGTCCTTTTGCCAAATGGGGTATCGATTTTATTACATGTAACCCTCACTCGGCCAGGGGGCATGCGTATATCATCCTTGCGGTTGATTATTTTACTAAGTGGGCCGAGACGATGCCTACATTCGAGGCAGACGGCAAGACAGCTGCAATTTTCGTATTCAATCACATTATTGCTAGGTTTGGTGTCCCACAAGCGATAATCACTGACCATGGGCGCCATTTTCGAAACGTTATGATGACAGAACTTACAGGCCAGTTTGGTTTGCGTCACGATAGCTCAACTCCTTATTATCCACAAGCGAATCGTCTGGTTGAGTCCATCAACAAAGTTTTAGTTATCATGATCCGACGAATCATTGGTATTCATTGGTCAAATTGGCACAACATGTTATTTTCCGCACTTTGGGCGTACCGAACCTCAGTGAAAACATCAACAGGGTTCACTCCTTTCCAACTAGTTTATGGTTTGGAAGCTGTGCTGCCCATTGAATGCGAAATCCCGTCACTTCAAATGGCTGTCGAATTACTTCCAGCTACTTCCGAAGAGGAGAAGCGTTTATTATACTTAGCTCAATTAGATGAGACTCGACGTGACGCTGCATTGGCAATCGAGACTCACGCAAAACGGATGAAAGCTCGGTATGATCGAAACGTGACCCCTCGAAATTTTTCGGAAGGAGACCTAGTGCTATTATATGATCAAGCTAACGATAAATTAGGTGTTGGGAAATTCGTTCCTATGTGGCATGGGCCCTACATTGTCAAGCGAAAGCTAGCAAAAGGGGCCTAAGAGCTGGTAGATTTTGACGGGGACTCTTTGGGTAAACCCAGAAATGGACTTTACCTAAAGAGGTATTATGCTTAAATGATGGGTATGGAGATGTTAGTTAGGTTAGGCTTTTCTTTCTAGCTGGTGTGTTTGTTAGTATAGACAGTGTGCTTAGCTTAGAGAGTGTGTTTTTCGTCGTTATTCTGGCTTATCTTGGTTTTACTCTTGATATTGCAGATGTCGACGCCTCTCCAAACGTACATTGGATTTGCTGATGGTGCTTGTCGTAGTACACGGAATATCTCTTCCGCAGCTTGGGTTATCTATTCACCCTCTGATGAGTTAGTTTCTATGCATGGGGTGAGCCTCGGTCAAACAACAAACAACATTGCAGAATACAGTGCAGTGATTGAGTTATTGTCTGAATCTATTTCGTTTGGGATTCGGAGTTTGATAATGAGGTTAGATTCTGAACTCGTTGTATTACAACTTAATAGAGTGTATGCCATTAGAAATCCAGTGTTATTAAGGTTATTTTTGAGAGTGCGTCTCTTGGAACGTGAATTTGATTACATTGAATATCAGCATATTCCAAGGTCTTTAAATACATTAGCAGATGCAATTGCTTCTCGAATGTTAGACAGACATTTGCGATAATCATACATGTAAATTTAAAAACATTTCATCACACATGTTTAAAAAGATAAGCCGGTAATAATGATATATATAGATAGGAGTGTGTCAAAAAATACATCGTCTTCGATCATAAGTTGAAAAACACCTTATGATCGGCAAAAATGATAAGTACAAAAAACCAAAATGTCACATGTGTCTACAAAAGTGACCATCCAATCACTGGTGGTGCTCGCTATATGACACCACTGCACACGCCACCCTACACAAGAACCTCCTAAAAGGTGCTGGGACTGCGAGGACATAGCGCTGAAGTCTGATAGGAATATCATCTATAGTCGTCTCTGGTATGTCTGCCGTAAGACGCTCTAGGTCTTGTTCCAACTCAGCTAAGGTCTCTGCGGCCGCGTCCTGTGGGGCCGGTGCCGGTGCAACTGGTAGTCTCCTCTCAAAAGGCCGGAGATTGGCTGGACGCTGTGGGCCTACATCTGCATTTTGAAAATTGTCACTGTCAGTTTTGAGACGATATAAAAACAAAAAAAATAGATAATTTAAAACTTGTGAAAAATGAAGTACCTGTGTCATCCCATTGTTCTCCCGGTGGAAGAATCATGTCCGGATCTCCACGAAAATCAACTCCAGCATAAGGAAAATCCTGTATCGAGAAGACCTGGTTCTCTAACCAGTGAAAATACTCCGGTCTAAATCGGACAACCTCCGTGCCCTCGTCAGGATGACGGGCCATTACCGCAACCCATCGCATCAACTTAGGCTCTCGAGGAGGCCTAACCTCAACAGTGATCTGCTGTGGGATCAGCATCGGAACCCTCTCTAGGGAAAAACTCACAACTAAAGGCCCATAACCAAAAGTCTTCAGCTGTCCGTTTTTGGTCCTAGTCAGTTGGCCTTTTAAGTTGGCCAACACAGCATCGCACCAGTTGAAAATGGTGCCCCGATAGCAATCAATCGCCATCCGCATCTGGGATCCAGTGGCAATGTGCAAAGCGGAAGCCCCGCAAAGTCTGGTAATTGTAAAGGCAATTACCATAAGTTCAGGTCGGGATATCTTTTTGATTTCTATCCGCTTATCCTGGTTTTGATTATTACACCACTCTAGTCGGAGACTAGCAATGGACTGGCCACCCGGCCTAGTCCCGGACAGAGTCAATTGTTCGCCCCTCTTGGGAAAGCCAGTGAGAAAGTAAATATCTGAGGGCTCTATCTCGAGCTGGTGCCCTCCAATGTAAAAGCACTGATCCTGAACGTTCCACCTTTCAACCAGCCACTCTAGAAAGCGCACCTGGGCCCTCATGCCAGGTATGGCCCAGTATTTGTAAAGACCGCATGCCTTCAAAGCATCAATGGAAGGTTGGTGATTAATCGCGGCCAAATCAACATCTTCGTGTTCTCTCTCGCGCCAATCAAGCATGGTGGGAAATCTACACACCATAAAACATATGTTAGAGTCCATAAAATTAAAAGTTTTTGGTTCATTTTGGAGAAATGGGAGTTTCAAAATCCATTCCGCGGTGTACGCAGCCCGCCTTTAGAGACAGGGCATATGTACGTAGGTTCTCTTAAGGCAAGTTGCGTACGCCCGGCATTTTCCCAACTAAGAAAATGTCGGGGTATGCAGGTCACCCATGGGGCACCTGCGTACCCCGAAAAGCGGACCTTGAAACCCCCAAGGCCTCCAAAAAATAAAACTAAAGCTTAAAAACAAATTCCAAACAGATGGAAATGCAAGGGAGGATGTTGTGGAATACCTTATGAGACGGCGTTCGGTTTCGACGGTCGGATTCTCCGCAATGTCCACGGGAAGTTTCTTGCCAAAAGCCCTTTTTCTCTCCTCAACAGTAAAATGGTAAAAATGAAATGGTAAAAACCCTTTTTATAGGTTTTTTGAGTAAATAAATGTCAAATTTGTTTATTTTCCACCATGAAAAGGTATTTTTCAAAGTATTTTTATCTATCTTTAAACAGGTATGAGTAATGTGTTGGTTTTTGCGCATGATAAAAGGATTTTCAGGGAAAATGTCATTTTTCACAAACAAAAACATCAGAGTCATCTTTTAATCCCTTTTCTGACTCCTAAAATATGAAAAGATTGCCGAGCGTTTCTTTTACACTCGTTAAAACGGAATTAAAAGACGGTCCCCTTATAGCCCTTTTCTGACCGTAAAAACAGGAAAAGGTTGCCGGGTTTTTATCGTTTCAAACTCGATATTGGAAATAAAACGACGTGTCCTTGATCGCTTTTTACTTTTCAGGTCAAAGACACTAATCATGAAAGTACTCCTTGGTCGCAAGATCAAGCGGTTCTCTCAAGTATTATTTTATACTTTTTCGGGCTTGGGAGACACAAATTTACGAAAAAGTTCAACCTGGAGTCTTCTTAAGTTTTTTCAGACTCTCTAAAATTGAAAAACGCCGAGTTTCTCCTATACTAGACTCGTTAAAATTTCACAGTAAAGGACATGTTCGATTACAAACAGGAACGGACCACTCCTTCTTAGGGTTTGAATCAAAACTAAGTTGGACTCATCCGAAGGATGAGCTTATAATCAAGCATATGTTATCCTCCTCAAGCTTGTAAAAAATAAAGAGGCACTTGCCAGAAATGGTGGGGGAAAAGAGAGAAAAATGAGCCTATTTGTTATCCTTTGTCTCAGAAGAAGCCTTATCACCACTCTTGAACACGACACTTTTCATTCACCTGGGTTGGGAAATCCTTTGCCTCACAGTTGATTAAACCACATTGAAAGTCTTCAGCCAGGTATTAACTTTGGGTAAAATGTCACCAAGCCATCTGTTGTGTCGTTATGTGTTCAAGAGGTCACTGCAAATAAACCATTCATCTGCAAAATACCCGTCATCCATCTCGACCATCCCTGAGTCAGTCCTTACAGCTACATTTCTTCAACTTGATCTATGATTTCGTGTTGTGGGCTTGCCTGCAACGGGTCGCTTTCTATCGACATCAGCACATTATCTAGAAAAATGACCTAGGAATCGTCAATACCTTGAAATCTGCATGCATCAATGGCAGGTTTCTCGCCTTTGACGACGGTTTACATCATTGACTTTGGATCGAAGGATTCCGTGAAATGTTCGACATCAACTCATTCATTCACATCTCATGGATTGTACTGGGTACTTTGAGAACCATTGACATCACTGGTGGTCTCTCTCACACTTGTTAACAGTTTACATCATTGACTGGTAATTAAGTAGTTTCTACCATGTTCGACATCAACTCATTTATTCGCATGGATAGAATCGTACTATTTCGGGAAGTAGAAATGAAGACCCTGGATCTAGTTTCCACCATCCAGGCTGCGAGGAGTTTTGTATTCATTGTATAGTAGACCAACTATAAACAGATGGCTGCGTCCATACTGTGTCTACAAGAGTCTATGATTATGATGTACTGAAAAATCATTCCTGTATCAGAGCAGTAGTTAGTTTCTTAGTTAAAGTTTTTGATCTGAGTATGGGAATGCCTACCTCAGCGATGATATGATCTTATATATGTATTTTGTGTTGAATATTTGCAGGTTCCGACTGGGCTCTCCACAAGATAATCCTTGAAATGATAAAGTACTTCACCCTTCCTAGATGATATGAAACCCTAATCTACTACAGGCTTCGCACTTTAGGGGGCAATCTGTTACACTAAAATTTGTCACCATGACTATTTGCAGTTAGTATGGCTCCATCAACTGTCATACTATCCTCCTTGGCAAGTCTCATACCTCTGCTCTTCATGTCAAACTCCAAGAAAGAGAGAAAGTCTTTAAAAATCTATATATCTCTGGGTACGTAGTTTCTCTTAGCCTTACCTGCGTGTACGCACCTCAAGTTCACAATACCTGCGTACTTGTACGCTCTGTCTGTAAAGGGGTGGGTGTGTACTCCTGTAAAGGTCAAAAGGCGCAAGTTTCACTCCAAAAAAGTTACTTGTGGTCATTTCTAGAGCATTCTAGAAGCTTGTTTGACGTGTATTGAGCGCCTCCAGATGGTTCATGTATCCCTATGAAAGAGGAACTTATCCCATCAAGAGGGGAGCTATCCCATCCAAAGAGGGGCTTATCCCATTGATGGTGGACCTGATTAACTTCCTCTAGAGCACTATAAATACAGGCATTGGGCCAAAAGGAGGGGAGGTTGAAAGCTGAACATTCCTAAGGGTAGATGCTGCTGGAATTAGGACTCCCTTATAGAGCTTGAGAGGAGAGATTCCCATCCTTTCCTAGCCTTATTTGGAAGTGGGTGAGCTGATCAAAGTAAAGGAAAACTCTTGCTGGACCCTAGGAGGGACCTGCACAACACCAAGGCTCAGGTTGTAATGGTTTCTTTTGTTTCCACTTAATGCAAATAAACTCATTTTTATCAACAGATTGTTATTCATGATTTGTTTCATATACTCCTTGGTGTGTATGATGAATATGTGTTATTTTATAAGTTTATCAGGTGTTATTCAATCTTTTTGCTTGTTAGTGAATGCAGGTTTCGAAGAGAAGGAGGAGCTCATCCAGATCGGCGAGGCTGGACTACTACAAAGCGTTGGACTAAAGGTATGTTATAATCACTTGATTACTTGTATTCTAAATGCATATTTAGAGAAAGGTAGTGTTTATTTGTCTTGTTTGTCACTAGAAAGCCTTAGCTTCTAGGGAGGTCGGTTTTGTCCGCAAAATTGACTCTTTCCGCATGACAGTGTGGTTAGGTGTGAACATGCACTTAGATGTCTAAATGGTTTAGGAAAGTGGTTGGACCAATATTTCCATAATATTAAGACTTTAAAGGCAAAAAACAAGGGAAAGTTGGTCCAACGAGCTAGTTTACCAAAAACCAAGTGTGAACATGATTTTTAGTGCATGTGGCTAAGTCAAGGATACTTAGGCTAAAAATTAAATGTAAATGTTAGGATTATATTCCAATAGATTCCCTATAGAGTTTGATATACCATTTTTTGGCATCACTAGTTAGGGTTCTTTGGAAAAGTATCAACCTCACAGAGTCATCCACCAAAGAGTTAGATGAACACCACAAATGGTAGGTGGTGATGTGTGTAGAAGGCTTTTCTCTAGGCTTCCCTTTAATCTTAGGAAAATCATATGGAAGATTTCATGGCATATGTTTCCACCGAGGATCGTGGCATATAGGTTCATTCATCAACTTATTCAAATTTGGTAAGTCAAGAGGTGCCATAAAAGGAATTTGTTGTTGGTTAAATGGATCATAAGGGAAATAACCCCTTGATGAACCATATGGTCCCCCCATAGCATAGTTAAAGGAAGAAAAGTGTAGACCAAGGTTGTACTTCATCCTAGTATACTAAGGTCCTCGACCAATCAATGTGGTGTAAGGATTTTCCCCCTAAGGTAAATTCCCCCAAAGGAAAAAATACCCCCCAAAGCATGACTACTTAAGGGATTATACCCAGTAGTATAGCAAAATCCTCCCTATGCAAAAGCATTTTCGTAAGCATTAGAGTCCATAGAGATAGTAGTACTAATGGGAAGAGTTCCCTCATGTTATAATGTAACCTCCCAAAGGAAAAGGAACCTCCAAAGAAAGAAATCCCTCCAAATATAGAACTATTCCGAGGTTGATAAGAACTACCAAAAACATAATTTCCCCCATCCTGGCTTAAAGAAAAATCCAATCCCCCCAACATATTCTTGGAAGTGGATATTCTCATGCTAGAAATAGGAATCATAGGTTGAGATGAACTACGAGTAAATATCCTAGCTCCCACACATTGACCAGGGTTTACCCCTATCACAAATGTAGATGTGGGCATAGACATATATATATTTAGAAAACTTGTTGAGGTCACAAAAATGATGGGTGGAATTACCTAAGAATAAGAGAGAGGTGTTATAAGAGGAATGGATACCGCCACACTAAGAGGTGGTAAATATGACATGGCAGCAGAAAGTATCGATGTAGAAGGTAAAGAGGGACCCATCTCCCCCATGGTAGAAGAGGTGCTCTCACCAGACATCTGATGAGAAAATAGAGAATAGGGTTCACTATCATAGGGTCTTAGTTAAACTAAATTAGGGATGAGAGTGTCAATCAAGGGTGGGATTATGTTTTGTAGGTAAGGACTCTCATCTACTACTTCAACAGTA
This sequence comes from Pinus tabuliformis, assembly GCA_031772625.1. Lineage (NCBI taxonomy): Eukaryota > Viridiplantae > Streptophyta > Pinopsida > Pinales > Pinaceae > Pinus > Pinus tabuliformis. The sequence continues at coordinate 163,500,668 of CM062815.1, read as the reverse complement.
AAAAATTCATCCCCCCCTAGGACAAAGGTTATCCACCCCAACTAGAGAATCTAGGTTCAATCCCTAGTGGCGTCACCATTTATGTTATGTTTGAAATCACTTAATCATAAGGAGATATTGCTCTGTAAGCCTTTCCCTAGGCTTGCCAGATAATTTTTTGTGAAATCAAAGTGCAAATAGTAATTCAAGAAATCCTCTAATCATGCAAACCATAACATAAAATACAAGAAGAGGAGGGAATCCATACCTTTCATTCGAAGATGCAACAACTAGTTGGTGTAGCCAGCTTGAGGGACACTAGATCTCATAGTTTCCAATATCTAAGATAGGAACCTCCACATACATAAATAACCAACAATACCCAAATATATTCCTACAATGTTATGTTAGCACAATAATCATCATCGATAATTCAACATGAACAACATGGAAATAACATGAAGACCAATAACATAGAGTAAGGGAATCAATTCTTCATTATAATCAAAATAGCATACATATATAGCATACCTAAATGGAACATGATGAACCTCTCCTTCAACCTACCAACCTAGTTTCCTCCTCCTAGAAGGATGGCCTCTAAAAAGAACATAGCTCTCACACTATAGTATAGACATTGGATCTAGCTTTCCCCTTGATATGACAAGTATATATAGGCCTTTAGGCCTCCCTAGGAGAATGTATATGGATGCTTAGGGGAAAGATCATCCAGGTGGATAATGGTGTCCACCCACCTATTACACTTGGACCGCTACCATTGTTTCTTTCAGCTTTCTGTTTCCTTATTTGTAGCACATTTTACTATTTTTGGCAGTTTTTCGGGTCCTGAACTTCCAGAGCTGTTTTGAGGCCCTAAATGACGGTTTTTTGCAAAATCACCGGTAGAGAAATTGGCTACTAATTTGATATTTTTTATCAACAGTTGTATTCCTCGGATAGATCTTTCTAATGAGGTATCATGTGCGTCAAACGGAGATCGTATGCCAAAGTTACAACATTAGGAAGTTGATGTACCAATTTACCCCAATGGAGCCCATAGTTTCACGTTTCATCTCCTAGGGTTAGTTTTTTGGATGTTTGGGGTTTTCCATTGTTTCTCAATAATAAATAGGCCCTAAAGCATCATTGTAACACAGTTCAGAGATATGTAGCAGCCACATCTCTTCTCAAAGATAAGCTACCATCGCCCGAGCTAGTCTTATTTCCATTCTGTTTTTAAGCTTATTTTAGTATCTGATATTAATGAAATGAAGTGTTATTTATGTTGCATCTCTATATTTATGGTTATATCTGTAATTTGTTGTGTTCCTATTTAAATTTGGATCAAAAGAGAAGGTAAGAAACTTCTATAATAATTTTCCCCTATCTAAGTCATAAAGCTAATCAGTTCAACTGATCTTCTCGAGAATGAGTAACTCTAGAAAGTAGAACTCAAACATTTATTACATAGGGAGAATCTACGTACCAAACTCTTATTGTCAACTGAGAATCAGGGGAGAAACACAAAATAGACATGGATAATCAGCGTCCCCGCTCTAAAAGGATAAAAAACAAGGGTACAAGCTATACACCAAGGTGAACAGTATAAAGGAAACTGCAGTGAACTCAAATGTGGGTGAAATAGGTTATAACAATTGTCTCATACTAGCCTTGAAGTATTCAGTTCTCTAAGAGATAAAAGTGCCTGTGCTCTGCTAGGAGTTTAAATAATGAAGAGTTGAGTGATAAAATTCAAATGAAATGGTCTAACCCCAAATTCAATTATATTAAATGTATAATTAGATATCCTCCTGCATCCTTTGGTACAGCTGAGAGAGCACCACCTTAGGTCTTTGATGCATTTTCTTGAAGGGATTTCCCTTTGATTTGTGAAAGGGGAAAATTGGGAATGGGCACCTACAATTCCAATCTCTTCTCTCATAATTTAATTTTCAACAAATCTTCCAACTCTAATTTGGCCCCAACCACATCGTATTAAAATTATGTCAGGTAATGGCTTCCCGAATTTTCAAGCAACTTTGACATTAAATTCAACTGGTATAGGTCATGGCTTTTCAAACCACATAAGCAAGAAAGTGGCTTCAAGAATTAATTTTGATAGGACATGTTATCACCCCAAGAAACTCTCCTAGGTTGTAATTCGGAGATGCTCAGGAACATTACAAATTCAACTTATTGTTGCAAATGGATGAATGGAAGAGATGATGCTTGTTCAAGCTAGATAACCACTTCTACTATGCTTAACTCCAAACATGCATGAACACCCCCAGACTATAAGGCTTTAGACCACCAATTACTCATAGTTCAGAGATTGGGTGAATATGGAGAATACTGACCACACCAGCAGATGCACAAGACCTTGTGATGGCCAGTTGCAACCAGTAAAGAGGCCTGCAAATCTAATTCCCTAGTGTATAGACAGGATGACAGCTCTCTGTCACTAAGTGAAAAGAAACCTGAATAACTCATTCACTGATACATACAAGACTTTAACACAAAGGTAGGATGACATCTCCTCTAATGCTAAACATCAAGAGTTTAGGAAAAACCACATATCAAGCACAACATGGAACAGAATAGAAATGGAAAGTGAGCAACTAACAGCAAAAGAAACTTGTATTAGCTGAAAATGAAGACGAGACGCTGCAAGTATCAAAGTAGTTACAGTCTCCAGAAGTTGAACCTTACATCAAAACAACAACCATCAACCCTGATTACATCTTGTTTCTGGGTATATATAGAGTTTCATTACAAAGGCACTCGGCCATTCTAAGTATGGAGGGATCATAATTGACCACCAACCGCTTTAACTGCCTGATGGAGTTTCTGGTGTGATTGCTTGTTGTAGTTGATGGATGTGATCTTTTCCTACACTCTGTTGTCCTTTCAGGCGGGTGGAGTGTCTTGCAGAATGAAATTCCGTAACTATTCAATGCCTTCACCTGCTCAGGCCCTATCCTTTTCTTTCTCAGCCATACTATCTGTTGAAGGCGGTTGTTGAAGAGCAAATGCACCGGGTACTAGTAAACAGGTCACCTTCGTCCTTCGGGCGCATGGAATGGTCAGGGCGAGTGGATTACATGGAGAATGTACGAGCAAGACGGAGGAGGGAAATCATCCATCGGATCGGGAGGATAGACGGCAAGGACGGCTTAGCGGATGGTATGGAGAGAGATGACAGCGGAGTGATCATGAGCCATTGGATCTCAGGTGGGCAGATCCAACGGTCATCGGGCAGAGGAGACGCGTGGGGGTTAACGGCAGGAATAGCGGTTTCGGTGGTAGGCGGTATTGATCGCACCGCTTCAGGGCCTATGGTGGTAAAAGTACAATGGTACACAATACCATTCAAAGGGTGATGCGTGGCGGCAGGGAAAGGACGAAAACCGCCCTCCATCGCGCATTAACGCGGCGCTACGTTGTGGCTGCGGGGAAAGCAAATTCCATCTGATCGCAGTGGATGCGATCGAATGGTGGGTATTTGATTGCGCAGGTCGCTTTATCTAACGTGACCGTAGCCATTGGATTGGTGGGGAGAGTTAACGGCTACGATTTAAAGGCGAGGAGGGGTCACGGGAGCGTGGGGTCATGTGGACATGGTTACATGATGGTTTAGGCTCCGCACTCAAGGCCCTAAGGGGACACAGGTTTATGTAGGTTTTTAGAGGAAAAACGGATGTAGCGGGGTGATGGAGGTGTAAGCGAACTGAAGGAGAAGGAGAAAGATGACTGGTGCGAGTCCTCTTTTGGATATGAACCATATGACCAAGCTTGCATTTGACCCTCAAAATGTCAAAATATGTAGCAGAGCTAACACTGGCTCCTTCTGGGGATGAGATCCTCCCTATGAGGTCTCAAGAACTGCAGATCATTGCCTTTCCTGTGAAACCAATTAGCAAAATTTCCTAGTGTTCCATTGGGCATGGAGCCTAACTGGGCCTACACTAAAATTGATAAAGTAACATATTTACAACTTTAAGGCCAAAAGACCTTAAATAACATAAATTTTCAGAAAGCGCCCATTGATTGGGCCATCAAAAATTGCTTCCCCCTTCATGCTTTGCAGCATGAAAGTACTGTTCCCTTGGATCTGAGAAATGATAAAAGGCCCTGTCCAGAAATCATCAAACATCCCATGGTTGCCTTTCTTCTCTTTCATTGCATCCCATTTCAGAACCAAATCTCCAACCTGAAAATTATCTATTTTGGCTCTTCTGTCAAAAGCTTTCTTGATCTTCTTCTGATGTGCCGCAGATCTTTCTGATTTGATGTACCTCTGCTAAATCAGTGATCCTTTTTGTCATGTCTTCTTCCTCATCCTGCTCTTCTTGCAAGAATTTTACAACAGGGAGGGTTAACTGAATTGGGAATACAGCCTCAGTGCCATATACCAGCTTGAAAGGAGAATTCCCTGTGGATTTCTTGGTGGTTACTCTGTCAGCCCATAGTGCATACTTGAGTTTAGAATCCCAATTCTTTTTGTTGTCTTCCAGCAGCTTTTTAATTATCCTTATCAGGCTTTTGTTGGAAGATTCTGCTAGACCATTGCCTTGAGGGTAATAATGAACCAGCTTAATGCCTATTGAGTCGCACATGTCCACCAATTCTTTTTCCCTGAAGGCTACTGCATTGTCTGTGATCAATTTATGTGGACAACCAAATCTGGTGAAGATATTCTCTATCAAGAACTTCATGACCACATTATGGTCAGCGTTTCTGGAAGGGATGGCCTCAATCCATTTAGTGAAGTAATTTGTGGCTACTAATATCCATCTGTGCTGGCCACTGGAATGTGGATTGATTTCTCCGATGAAATCCAAGCCCCACTGCTGAAAAGGGCCACTAGCATGTATGGGTTTTAAGGGAAGGGACTTTAATTGTTGCTTCCCTTCAAATATTTGGCACCTATCACATGATTTAACAAACGAAAATACATCAGCAAACAAGGTGGGCCAAAAGTACCCAACTCTGAGGATTTTGTGAGCTGTAGTTTTCCAATAATGATGCCCTCCACATAGGTTGGAATGAAACTATTGCATGACTTCAATGGATTGTTCTTTGTCCAGACACCTCAAAAGAACTCGAGTAGGGTCCCTCCAGTAGAGCAGGTTTTCATGAATGCAATATTTGGCTGCCCTGAGCTTAATAGTTCTGACTTGGCTTGAACTAAGGCCTGGAGGAATTTCTAGCTTCAACAAAAATTGAGCTATTACAGAGTACCAATCACAAGAAGCTAAATTTTCTACCAATGACTGATTTTTCCCTGGTTCAACTATTTCTTCTTCTGTTTGATCATTCTCTGAAATTGTGCTCATGAGATTTATGTCCAGCATTCTGCAATTTTCTTCTGCCATCAGTTTGGCAAGGCCATGACCTCTGACCAGTTTGGTGGGCTTCAATTCTATGTTAAATTCAATAAGCTTTGAAATCCATTTAGCCTTTCTTCCATTAGCATTAGGCTGCATTAGAACATATTTTATTGAAGCAGAGGGTACATATGCAATTATCTTGGAATGCAGAATGTAAATTCTGAAAGCTTTCAAAGACTTGATAAGAGCATATGCTTGTTTTTCAATGATATCATACTTCAGCTTAGCATCCCTTAATGTTTTGCTGAAAAATGCCACTGGATGCTCTGAGCCTTCTTCATCTGATTGCAATAGAACTGCTGCAAGGGTGTCATCAGAGGCAAATGAAAATATATGGAACTCCCTACTGTAATTTGGACTTCTTAAAGTGGGAGCTTCCATAATAGCTTTCTTAATGGACTCAAAGGATCTTCTTGCTGCATTAGTCCATTTGACTTCCGACCCCTTTCTCAACATGGAGGTAATATGCTTTACAAGTTCTACAAAATTTGGGATAAACCTCCTTACAAAATTTATCTTGCCCAGAAAGGACTGGATATCTTTCTTTGATCTTGGGACAGACAAGGTCTGTATTTCTCTTACTTTTTCTGGGTCAATTTTGACACCTGTAGCAGAAACAACATGTCCTAACAGCTTTCCCTCTTCTAAAGCAAACTGTGACTTTTTAGGATTGACTGAAATCCCAAACCTTCTGCACTTCAAGAACACCCTTTTCAAATGCTGCAAATGGTCATGATGGATGTTGGAGTACGTTGTTATATCGTCTAGGTAGATAAGGACAAACTTATCCTTCTCTCCCACAAATTCTATATCCATAGCTCTCTGAAAGGTGGCTCCAACATTCATCAACCCAAAAGGCATCTTGGAATACATAAAAGTGCCCCAAGGAGTTGTGATTGCAGTCTTCTCTTGGTCATCTAGATGTACAGCAACTTGATTATACCCTGAAAATCCATCCAGGAAAGACATCACTTTGGCCCCTGAGACCTTCTGCAGCAAATGTTCCATCTTAGGTAAAGGATAATTGTCTTTTTTAGAAAATTTGTTTAAGTTTCTGAAATCAACGCAGAGCCTGATTTCTCCACTTTTCTTCCTCACAACTACCAAATTGGCTACCCATTTTGAATATCTGAGAGGGACTACGATTTTGGCAGCCAGTAATTTCTTGATTTCTTTTTCAATTAGAGGAAGGAGAAAAGGATTTATTGGTCTCAGCTTCTGCTTGAAAGGGATGGTGTCTTTCTCTAAAGGAATTTTATGCTGGATGATCTTTTTGTCATATGTTTTCAGGTCACTATATTCCCAGGCAAAGACATCAGCAAATTTCTTCATTAAACTGCATTACTCAGAACTCTGGGCAGCAGACAAATGGGTGGACAGATTTATATATCTTGGTTGTCCTGGACTCCCTATATTATGCTTACAGACTGCAGATTGGTCTTCTTTTGGGGCAGCCTTATAAGGCACATCATTTTGGTCAAACAGCTTTTCTAATGGAACCAGACCCTTAGGTATATGATTGTTGGGCAGTTGGACAATGCTATCTTTACCAATTTTGTTTCTAAGCTGGGACTGGGGGTTTTCTTCCAAGGCTTCATTCTCTTGGTCAATTTGCATTTTGGAAAATTCATCAATGACTTGAAGAAACATATTCACTTCATCATCATCTTCAAAAACTTTCCAATGCCGGACATTATCAGGCAAGGATGGTCTATATTTCACCTGAACTTCATAAACTAGTCCGGGAGGCATGGGAGGAATAAACATGCTAGTAGACACAACAAGGGAATCCGCAAGCTGATTTTTTACTCTAGGGATATATGAGATACAAAAACTATCAAAAGAATCTTTAAGTCGCCATACCTCATCTCTGTACGCTTTCAGCCTTGGGTGCTTCGCTTGAAATGTTTTGTTTACTTGCTGAATGATGAGGTCAACATCTCCAAACACCTTTATGTTCCTGATTCCTCTGTCTTTAGCTGCATTAATGCCTAATATCAGAGCTTCATATTCTGTTATATTGTTGGTAACTTGAAAATCCAGCTTAAAAGACAGGCGTGTGCTTTCTTGTTTTGGAGATATCAACACCACCCCTGCTCCTGCGGTCTCCTTAGAACACGCTCCATCAAAGAACATCTCCCAAACCAGACTTCCTTGCTTTTCCTCGGCCTGATTCACTGGTTTCTTGATCTGCATTGAGGCCTTCTGGGATCCTTCAATTTGGAGAATACAAGCTCCAAAATCAGTGTCCACAACATATATGGGATGATTAGAAGGATTCCTCTAATCACTAATGATGTAGGCAAATTGTGCTTCTTTGTACAATCTCTTGCTTTCTCCTCCAAAGACTCGGACAGTGGCATAAGATAAATCATTTTGTAGTGTCCCACCTAGTCTCTTAATCCACCCTCTGGACAGCAGCATGCCAAACTTGGGAGGGGCATCTGCTACCACAATATCCATGATCATGCTCTTCATGGGAAACTGAGTTAGGGTAATGGCCAGGTATTTGATTAATCCTCGGCATTTTACCTTTCTTGAATCAAATGACAATAAGTCATGATATGGTCTAGTGATATCAAGGCCCAACTCTTCCATGATAGCTTTAGGCATCAAATTGTGGCTGGCCCCTGTGTCTAGCAGGCAATTGTGGAGGATTTTGTCATGAATGGTCAAGGAGACATAAAATGATGGGGAATTATCATCAGCAGGTTTAGTCATTGGGCTAAGCACAACTGCAAGCTTATCATCTTGCAAATTGACGTAGTCAGTGGGGTTTTGTGAGGCTTTCTACTCAAGAGCATCAAGCATAGGCTTTCTAAAAACTTCACTCTCTACTAGTTCTATCAGAGGTACAGATATTTTTAACTTCTAGACTTCTGATTCAAAACTGAAAGAGGAAGGGGACTTGTCAGGACCTCTTACCTCTTGAGCTGGTGCTTTGAAGATGACTGGATCAGCTGTTGGCTTCTTCTATCTGATATTCTGTTGCTCTATTTGGACAGCAGCTCTTTGGGCAGGGTTCTCCTTGACATTGTTTTCTTTTGACCTTAGATTGTATCTTTTCTGTTCACCAGTCTGCAGAACAGCCTCTCTATCCCATTCTTGACTGATTTGGTCTTGGAGTAATGATTCTTCATAGGTAGCCAATGTCAAAAAGGTAGCACTGCCTTTATCTTCCATGCAATGAATCTCATCGTCTTCTTCAAACTGCTCCTCCTCCATGACTTCATTTTGGAAATGAGCTTTAAACTTTTGTTCTTCATTTGTCTCTTTACCCCTCGGAATGATTTGCACTTGTTCATTTGCTCTTCTGAATGGATTTGGATTTCTTGGAGCAAATGTGTTTGGAAGCCTTGCTTTTCTAGAGCTTTGCTCAACTTTCAGCTTAGATATCTCAGCAGCCAATGACTCTATCATTTTAGTCATCTTATCTAATTTGGGTTCTGAAGATGAAGCAAAGGAAGAAGAAGCCTCACCTCTCTGCCTCCTTCTATCAGCATGACTTTTGAGCTTTTCCGTAGCCATGATATTAGATTCTAGCTCTAGAGCTGCATCCTGCATTTTAGCTAAAGTGGCACATATTCTTTCTCTCAAAAGCAGGCAGAAATCAAAGTCAAAAGCATTAGCATAAGTGAGTTTGGCAGAGGTGGGAGCAGGCTTTACTTCAGCTGGTATCTTACTATACATACGGTTAAATCTCTTATTAAAATCAGGCAATGATTCCCCATTCTCCCTCTTTAGGTTTCAAAACTCTGTATGGTAATAGAGCAGATCTTTCCTATCCCCCCATTGCTTCAGGAATTCATCATCCAATGCTTCAATGTCTGCTATGGACCTATGGGGCGATTCTCTGAACCACTTTCTAGCCTATCCATCAAGGCTCTGGACAAACACTCTCATCCACACATCATCTTCATTGATATCTAGGTTATCAACATAACTATAAAAAGACTCAAGGTGTTCTTCAACTGTTACTCCCTCTGTACCAGTGAACTTGGGCATATATTTATGATATTCTCCTACTAGAATGGCATTCAAAGGAACAGGCAAGACCAGGGGTCCATACCTAGTAGCTATGATTCTTTCCATCTTCGTGGGAGCTTGCTGATCTGCCATGACTGGGATAGGTGGAAGGATATTGGTAGATTGAACGGTAGGAAGTAATGAAATAGATGAAAAAAACAAAGGAATATGATGGACTGTATTGGAGGCTTTCTTTGGATTGATATCCAAAGGGGAACTAACTGAACAAGGAGCTTTATGAATCTCTGAAGGTATTTCTTTACTAACAATGCTAGGCTCTAAATCTTCAAACTGTATATCCTCGGCTATAACCTTCTCTCTCAGAGATGCATAAGATTTCTTAGGCTTACCTGATCCTGATGCTCCTTTTTGTGATGTTTTCCTTTGCTTAGCAATCTTATCAGGGTCAGGCACTGGGTCAGCTAGTGATTTCTAAGGATTTCTCCGGGTATGCCTCACAAACTGAGCCAGAACTGAAATGTGGAGTCGCCACTAGGTTGGTTCTCTAGTAGAGTTGCCAGATAGATGATTACAACCATAAATGTGTCCAGACTTTGTCTATCATCAAAGCTAGATCTGTGTTGTTCTCCTAGGGAAGCTGAGATTCAATCTCCTCTCCCTGGAAACAGCGCCAATTAATGTTATCACCACAAGAAACTCTCCTAGGTTGTAATTCGGAGATGATTGGGAACATTACAAATTCAACTTATTGTTGCAAATGGATGAATGGAAGAGATGATGCTTTTTCAAGCCAGATAACCACTTCTACTATGCTTAACTCCAGACATGCGTGAACACCCCCAGACTACAAGGCTTTAGACCACGAATTACTCACAGTTCAAAGATTGGGTGAATATGGAGAATACTGACCACACCAACAGATGCACAAGACCTTGTGATGGCCAGTTGCAACTAGTAAAGAGGTCTGCAAATCTAATTCCCTATTGTATAGACAGGATGACAGCTCTCTGTCATAAGTGAAAATAAACCTGGATAACTCATTCACTGATACATACAAGACTTTAACACAGAGGTAGGATGACAACTCCTCTAATGCTAAACATCAAGAGTTCAGGAAAAACCGCATATCAGGCACAGCCTGGAACAGAATAGAAATGGAAAGTGAGCAACTAACAGAAAAATAAGCTTGTATTAGTTGAAAATGAAGAGGAGACGCTGCAAGTATCAAAATAGTTACAGTCTTCAGAAGTTGAACCTTACATCAAAACAACAACCATCAACCCTGATTACATCTTGTTTCTAGGTATATATAGAGTTTCATTACAAAGGCACTTGGCCATTCTAAGTATGGAGGGGTCATAATTGACCACCAACTGCTTTAACTGCCTGATGGAATTTTTGGTGTGATTGCTTACTGTAGTTGATGGATGTGATCTTTTCCTGCACTCTGTTATCCTCTCGGGCGGGTGGAGTGTCGTGCAGAACGAAATTCTGTAACTATTCAATGCCTTCACCTGCTCGGGCTTTGTCCTTTTCTTTCTCAGCCATACTGTCTGTTGAAGGTGGTTGTTGAAGAGCAAATGCACCGGGTACTGGTAAACAGGTCACCTTTGTCCTTCGGACGCATGGAATGGTCAGGGCGAGTGGACTGCATCGCGAATGTACGAGCAGGACAGAGGAGGGAAATCAGTCGTCAGATCGGGAGGATGGACGACGAGGACAGCTTAGCGGAGGGTATGGAGAGAGATGAGAGTGGAGTGATCGTGAGCTGTTGGATCTCTGGTGGGCAGATCCAACGGTCATCGGACAGAGGAGACACACGGGGGTTAACGGGCGGGAATAGCTGTTTCGGCGGCAGGCGATATTGATCGCACCGCTTCAGGGCCTATGTTGGTAAAAGTACAATGGTGTGTGATACCATTCAGAGGGTCACACGTGGCATTGGGGAAAGGACGAAAACCGCCCTCCATCGCACGTTAACCCGCCGCTACATTGTGGCTGCGGGGAAAGCGAATGCCATCCAATTGCGGCGGATGCGATCGAATGGTGGGTATTTGATTGTGCAGGTCACTTTATCTGACATGACCGAAGCCGTTGGATCGGCGGGGAGAGTTAATGGCTACGATTTAAAGGCGGGGAGGGGTCACGGGAGCGCAGGGTCATATGGACATGGTTACATGATGGTTTAGGCTCTGCGCTCGGGGTCCTTAGGGGACACGGGTTTATGCAGGGTTTTAGAGGAAAAACGGAGGTTGCAGGGTGATGGGGGTGTAAGCGGGGTGAAGGAGAAGGAGAAAGATGACTGGTGCGAATCCTCTTTTAGGTATGAACCATATGGCCAAGCTTGCATTTGACCCTTAAAATGTCAAAATATGTAGCAAAGCTAACAGGACATGGCTTCCAAAATACATAAGAAGGCAAGCTTCCCTTAGACCAAGGATCCATAAGGTTGTTCCTTCCTCAACTGTTTAATTAATTAATTTTAAATAATTAATTATATGTTTTTTCATCAGAGTTTCGGTCAAGCATGGTTCTCCATACTAGTGTTACAGTCATAATTATCATTACAATAAGCATGGATAGAGTCAAGGGAGGTTACATACCTAATGCATTTTTCATTGTATTCTTTGTTCTTGATATATAAAATAAGCCAAAGAAACGAAATCATTTGAGTAAATGAAGGATATCCAGATGAGGTGTAAATAATATCCAACGTGTGGTTTTCCCTTTTATTACCTCAATCTTATTAACATTTTGTATTTTGTCAATGATGTATAACTGATATCCTTCTATTATCAAAAGTTTAATACCTATGCATTCAACAATTTCTAATTATTTTTGAAGGGCCATGATCTATATCATTAGTGGTGGAGATACCTAAGTTATGGGTAGAGTAAGATAATGGGTTTCCTAATTCATTCCACATAATCCATTTAATCCTTCCAAAACCTAGGTTGCCTTTTCAAGATCCATCAAAATTCAATATAATGAAGGTATGATTAAATGACATCCATGTAATTAGGGAGGGGACTAGATATAAATTATTTCGTTATAATGTATTGTAGTAGCTATATCAATTTTTGAAATTTCTAGCTTAGATATGTCTTCCTATATGCTTAAAGGGTTCTCATTCTTTTAAAACTTAAAAAATATAGTCATGGTAATTTTTCCTACAACTTCCCTTTGAATATTATATAAAAACTTTATTTGTTGATTGAAAATCCTTCGATTTCTTTCCATGCATAATATCCATGTAACAAATCTTGATATTAAATTGCATAGTATAATCCCTAATTGTGATCTAAAACTAATCTAAAAGGGCCCTTTCTCCATTGTCAAAGGAATCGTGTTACATCTTCCTTTCTCTTCAAAGTCATTCACATCCTATTTTAAATATATTGTCATATGTCTTTATTTGTAGAGAGATATGGTGTGAAAACATGATCAATAATTTTGGAATCATTTAAACACATATAACATTTAGAAGAGCCTATAAACCTATGTATGCACTTATTGTCGAAGCATTTAGTTTTATGAAACCAACTCACAAAAAGATAGAAAAGATAGATAAATGCCTTAGAAATAAGCCTCTTCGAGGGGACAACCTCATTTACATTACACAAATGAAAAATTCTTGGATGATACAAATCAAAAGACAAACTTTCTATATATAGGAGTCTAAGGGGCCATAATATAATCAGATCCGACATAACAATAATAATGTAAGGGCACAATAATAACAATAGTGGGCTTCTATGGGGCACAATAATAACAATATGGGGACTACATGGGCACAACAATATAATAAGGGGGTTGCACTAATAACAATAAGGGGTTACACTAGTAGTATAGGGACCTAACATGCCCCTCTCCTTCAAAAAGTGTTGTTCTCAACGCTTGAGTAGTTCTTGATGCTCCTGTATAAAATTCTTGTCCTCCAATGTGGAATCTTCAGCTGGTAAGTTCTTCCACTTGATGAGATACTCTGAAATTGATTGATTTCGTAGCTGTCGGGTTCTTGTTTCTGAGCCTGCTCCAGGCTCCAATACGATTTTTCCTTCCTCGTCAAGTTCTGGCAATATTGTTTGAACTAGGATCTTCTGTAACTTTTGAATGTGGCCACACTTCTTCGTACTTCTTCCATTCATACCTTGTTTCGTTTATCCCATCTGGTTGGATAATAGAAATGGCACACAACAATGCTTCCACATCCTCATCCTTTCTTAAGAGTGCATCTGCCACAACATTTTGCTTCCCTTTTTTGTAGATTATTTAAAAGTCATAACCCAACATCTTTGTGACACATTTTTTTTGCTCTTCAGAGGATAATCTTTGTTATAAAAAGTATTTAATACTATCATGATCCATTTTAACCTTGAAGTGCCTTCCCATTAGGTAAGGTCGTCATTTCTTAAGTGCGTGTATTATTGCCAACATTTCCTTTTCATAAATAACTTTCTTGAGGGACATTTGTTTGTATGTATGTAACCATAAAAATACCCAATTGCATACATCAAAACTTCTTTCATTGAGATGTTGATCTCCCTGTTGTTTCATTCGATTCTGCACCAAAGTGGTGTTATCCTTTAAAAGTTGGAGAACTTGTTGTTGATGCTTGATGTGATCTTTCACTGATTGAATCTTTTTCTTCTTGATATTTCCTTCTATAATGAGATTGAGGAGTGGTAATTTCTTCCAATGCATTACAAGATATGGTCGGATTCATTTCTTGATGCTCTATGTGATCTTTCACTTCTTGATATGTCCTTCTATCTTGATAGTTTGAGGAGTGGTAATTCCGGCCATTGCATTACAAGATATGGTCAGATTCATTTCTTCTTTCTTGATGTGGTCTTTCACTTCTTGAACCTTTTTCTTCTTGATATGTCCTTCTATGTTTAGAGTTTGAGGAGTAGTAATTATTTCCAATGCTTTACAAGATGTGGTCGGATTCATTTCTTCTTTCTCCAGGGTTGGTTCCTGGTGTATATACTCTTCTTTTGACGTTTCTTGATCCTTTTCTTCCTTCTCTCCACAATCAATGTAAAATAATTTCTTCTCAGCACACTTATGACCTTTAATGTATTTTTTATCACAATTGTAACAAAGCCCTTTTTCTCTTTTTTCTTCCAATTGTTGTGGTGTAACCCTTGTAGGTTGTGGAAGGCTAGGAGAAACAACACTTCCATCTTTATAGTTGTGAGGGGTAGACTTCCTTGTTTCCATAATTTTTCTTTCCACTTTGTAACAAAGCCCTTTTTCTCTTTTTTCTTCCAATTGTTGTGGTGTTGCTCTAAAGAAGGTGTTGCTCTTTGTATCCTCATAATGTGCTATAATTTCCTCCATGAAAATTGACCACATAACAAGTGGTTTACGAGAACAAAGCCCTTTATACCATAAAAATTGATCTTGTTCTAAATATGAAGATGCAATACATACCTTTTGTAGCATTGGTACACCATGTAGATCAAAATATTTCTCCATATGTAGTATCCAATTTATCGGATCCTTGCCATCAAACTTCCTCATCTCACTTTTTCTTGATTTTAGGAGCTCAATCTTGAAATGACTGTAACTCTGTAATTTCAGATCTCCAAGTTCTGAAATTTCTTCCTGCGGTAGCTCTCTGAGTTATCTTTCTAAACCCGCAAGTTTAATCAGAATTTGATTATCCAAGAAAGAGTTATGCCAAATCTCCCATGGTGACCTTATTATAGACTAGTTCAGTAGAGTGAACTTGTACGACATGCCACGTCTCACTGTTTCGACCTTAGTACTTGTAACTGATATATAGAAAACTATAGGAAATCCTCTTTCTGTAACTTCTTACAAAATTTTAATGTGATGCTCAGAGAGAAAGTTGTGACGATTTTCCCAACGTCATCCATTTGGAATGTAATTCAGGGGTCTCCAAAAACACTAACTTCCTCAGATTATATCTCCGAAAATATAGTAAGACAAGATCTAAAATTTAGAGCAGCGGTTCAGAACGATTGCTTCTCAAATGGGTTCTTTTTTATCTTCTGAAACTTTTTAGCGAAAGCATTATAGCGCAAATTCTACGATGACCTGTTTTAGATGAAATTTTGGAGCTTGCCAAAGCCCTAACTTCCGCAGATCATATCTTCGAAAATATAGCGATACAAGATATGAAATTTGGACCTTAGGTTCAGTGAGATTTCTTCTCAAATGGGTTTTTTTTAGCTTCTGAAACGTCATAAAAAAAAAATTATAGAAAAAATTCCATGATGACCTGTTTGGAGCAGTGAAATCCTAGAATCCAAAGCTCTGATACCAAATGTTATGAAACCAACTCACAAAAAGATAGAGAAGACAGATAAACGCCTTAGAAATAAGCCTCTTCGAGGGGGCAACCTCCTTTACATTACACAAATGAACAATTCATGGATAATACAAATGAAAAGACTTCCTTTCTATATATAGGAGTCTAAGGGGTCATAATATAATCAGAGCCAACATAACAATAATAATGTAAGGGCACAATAATAACAATATGGGGACTACATGGGCACAACAATATAATAAGGGGGTTGTACTAATAACAATAAGGGGTTACACTAGTAGTATAGAGACCTAACATTTAGGAGATGCTTCTTTTATACCTTTTAGTCCACCCAAACAACCTAGTTATTACTAAGAGAGCACTAATGACTACTAAGGCTAAAAACTTTGTCCATCACCATGCTCAACTTACTTGTATTGGTCATAATGACCCCAAACTTGAGTGGGTGTAACCTTCATTTGGTCAGGAGAAACTAAATCCAATCAAGAATAGCATTACTCTCACTTTATCAACAAGCCAAGCCCTCAATAGTACATTTGAATATTATCGTCCCACATGACATTTATGTTCCATCCCACTTGCAAAATCAATGTTGAGACTTTAGGTCAAATATTTGAATTTCAAAATATCCATATTACCTTTTTTATTCCAATGTTTAAATTCCCCATTAGATGAATATATTTTATTGACAATCCACCCTCCCACCTGTAAAAAAAAAAAAAAAAAAATGTCATAACCATTTTGTATAAGTATATCCTTTTTCTTCAAACTTTTTAATATTAGATTCTTATCTTTTATATTAACAGTATCTAACAAAAATCTCAATTCTTATTTTTCTTCAAATCCAAAAAAGCCTATAATAAAAAACTAAAAATAATTAATTTATAGACTCATTAAAAAAATTAACAAATTATTTAAATAATTTAATAATTAATTTTAACTATTTAAAATATATAAATTATTTGGAAATTAATAATCTTAAATATATATTTTTTACCATTTATATTACATTTATTTTATATTAAACCGAAAGCTTCCTATTTCAACCCCAAGAGGTTGAATTTTTACATCAACGACCAAGAAGATTTAATGTCCTCTAAATATGCTTTATCTTAGAGCTTAACTACGGCTAAAAAAGACACTCCATCTTATAATTATTTAATTCTGTTGTCGCTCCACGTCTCCTCCGTGCTACATAAACATTCTAGACGCTCGCATTTCCTCCATTCAGATTCTCCATTTTTGTATGAATAACTGTGTTTTGAACTTTTTGTTTTTTTAAACTTCACTTATGAAATACTCATCATCTCATCAGGTTGCAGCAATATCATGTCATGTTTTTTAAAACCTAACAATGGAAGAAGAGATTTTGTGGGAAAAGACATGGGAATGAGTTATATTGGAGAGAAATGAATTATATCTGAGCTTATTAATATCGTTCATAATTATTGTAACTACATCATTTATTAATAATATAATTAATAATAATAACATTGAAATTAAATTAATAATATAATTAATAATAATAACATGGAAATTAAATTAATATTAATACAATATTAATAGAAAGTAGAAAAATTAATGTAAAAGTTGAAGTATTTATCTGGAATATTGTGGAAAACATATTATGAGCACACATGTGTAGTAATAAAGGTTAATTTATTTAAAAGTAATTTATTTTATAAAAAATAATAAGTTATAGATAATGTATATGTAAAATCATTTATTTAGAATCAAATGTAATATAGGTGTTGAATTTAACAAGGTAAAGACATAATGGTATAAATAAGTTGAAAAACAAATTGTAGAATAAGGAATGTTTACAATTGTCATACTTGCTTCAAATTAACCATCTTTTAAATATACTTCATATTAGTTGTTGTCAATTGTGATGCATGAGCATTTAGCTCAGCAATTTCATCATAGTCTAATTAACTTAGGGGGTTTTGTGTTTTCAAGGAAGTTGGATTCCTATGTATGTAATTATTAATGTTTTGAGTGATTAGAATAGAAACTAATTAGATATTGTGAGGATATTGTAAATCTCTCGAAAATAGGAGAACATGAGTGATGACAAGAGAGTTGGAAACCAATTGTAAGTCTTAGACTAGAAAGTGGTGTCATGATTCATGGAACTAGAGAGGATTCTTAAGGATAATTGTAGTTAAAAGAGGACTTAGAGGAGATTCAGGGTTTAGTTTAATAGATTAAGGATCTGAATCAGAATTGGTTAAACAAAACCTTTTGTATAAATGTAAGCCTAAAAGTCATAGTGGTTAGATAGGACTTAGATAGTTAGAGTAAGACTAGATAGGTTTGACTATAAACCTACGGGTAGGAAAAGAAAGGCCACTGATATTGAAAATCAGGCCGAGGAAGAAATTCTTGTGTAAATGTTTGTTTATTAATACAAATAACTCGATTCTAAGTTTGTGTGACGTGTACTATGTAAATGGATTATAGATTGTGTGTGTGATCTAGAGTAATTCTACGTAACATAGGTTGCAAGCGTGCAGAACCAGAGAAGAAGTGTAGAGAGGAGTGTTACGGCTTTACACACAAACAGTACAGGAGGAAGCCTTTAATGTTATAGTGAAGGTGAAGGAAGCATAAAGGCGCAAGCAGAGATCGAGATCAGAACCAATGAAGATCGTCAGGCGAGAGAAAATACACAGGCAGAAAGCTGAATGAGCTGTTACATAATAAGAAACAGAAGAACGTAGCAGCGAAGTGCAACCGTTAGATCAGTCAGATCAACGAATGAGAGCAAGGGAGATAGACGACTAATATTAAGTCGCGTAAATGAAGTCAAGAAGATGAATGGTGGAGATTAAGTGATAACCATTTGCTAAGTCGAGTTCTTTAAGTTTCGTATTGAGCACGTGGATGGTATTCACAAGGCGTAATCAATTTCTCGCGCGCCCTAAAGGTGGTAAGCCGTCTTTCAAAATTTCACTCAATTCCATTTAGCGACTGACACGTAGCACCCAGTGGAGAGATAAAACCACTTTTCTTGCGTGCCTTCATTCTAATATCATTCGTGCTTAGTTCCGCGCAAGATTGCGATGACCGTTAAATCAAGCGGGATTGATCAACGGTGGGAGATCAACCAAGCTTGTTGGCGATCGGGTGATGCGACAGCCGTTAGATTGGGCGGAGTAGATCAACATATAGATCGTCTGGGTTAGTTAATGATCGGGTGACATGATAACCGTCGAATCAAGGAATGAGATCGACAATGGAGATTTAACGCGCTGAGGAGAGCATTGATATATGTGCAAAGATTCACAGAAAAGCAGAAAGGTAAAGGTTTAAGTGTGTTTTACGAGTTATTTCTATTATATGGAAATTATAATAGAAATAAGCGGGATTAGTATATTTCGGGTTAAGTTAAGAATTAACCAAATTTTATGAAGGGTTGTGTAAGGTTACGCTTAAATATTTATCAAAGGTTTAGACTTTGGATAGTCAAATCAAATGTCTGCACATAGAGTTTATTTAAAGAGTTAAACCTTGGGTTATGGAAGGTTTCTTTAAGTAAGGAATCTTTGGGAATTCCTGGGACACACATAGTGTGACATGCAATTGTATTTGCATACTGTGGGTATATGCGGCTTAGGTTACATCATTATGGTGTTTGCAGCTTAGGCGGGCATCAAATTGTAATACTTGGTTCAATTAACCATCTTTTACACATACTTCATATTGGTTTTTGTATTTTCAAAATTTGGTGATTTTTATGGAAATAAATTCAATAAGTAAATGATAATATGATGTGACATTTTGCATATAATATAAACACAAGATATTTTCTCAATGTTGTTATTTTAATCCAATGCTATATAGTTTTATTGATCACCTCTCTCAAATGTGGATGAAGTCTTTTATTTCCGCACCCATTTTTGAGTATAAAATATGGAAGAAAGTATGTTTTGATGTTAATATTGACAATGATCATTAGCTGGCCCGTGTCTACCAATAAGTTTGACATGCAAAAACTCTATTTTCAAAGTTGTATTGACATTCTTAACTCGTAGTTACAAATCATTTTAGCTTTTGGGTATTTTTCTACTGCATCAGTTTCTCATTATAGAATGGGGGTTTATGTTTCAGGAAAAAATAAAAAAAATCCTAGGGTTTAATATAAATCCGTTGGGTTTATAATCAATCATCGTCAACCAA
The DNA here is from genome assembly GCA_031772625.1 of Pinus tabuliformis. Taxonomy (NCBI): domain Eukaryota; kingdom Viridiplantae; phylum Streptophyta; class Pinopsida; order Pinales; family Pinaceae; genus Pinus; species Pinus tabuliformis. Next base: position 163,480,826 of record CM062815.1, on the reverse strand, counting down.
GGTCCAACGTCACATTGTGACAAAGATTGTGTCAATATGGAAATCAAACATGGTCAACCATGTTTATTTTAGGGTTTATAATATTTATCTTAGGTTTATATACCATAGATATATAGTATTAAACTCTTGGTTTATTATTCCATTGGGTTTATAATCCCTTGGGATTTTAGTATTGTGACAAAGATTGTCTCAATATGAAAATCAACCATGGTCAATCATGGTCAACGATGGTCAACAATGTTTATTTTAGGTTTTATAATATTTATCTTTGGGTTTATGTACCTTGGGTTTATAGTATTAAACCCATGGCTTTAATATTATTCCCTTGGGTTTATAATTTCTTGCACTTTTAGTATTAATTTCTTGCATTTATTAGTCCCTTGGGTTTATAATATCAATCCCTTTGATTTACTATCCTAAGGGTTCATATTCCTAGAGTATAATATTACTCATAGAGTTTGTAATATTAAGCCTAGTGTTTACTATAATTATCTTGGGTTTATAATCATGGTCAACCATGGTCCAATGTCACATTGCAACAAATATTGCCTCAATATGAAAAACAACCATCGTTAACCATTGTCAACCATGGTTCAACATTACATTCCGACAAAGATTGTCTCAATATGAAAACAAACCATGGTCAACCATGGTCAAATATCACATTTGTGACAAATATTGTCTCAATATGGAAATCGGCCATGCTCCAACATTGCATTCTGACAAAGATTATCTCAACATTAAAATCAGTCATGGTCAACCATGGTCCATTGTCGCATTATGACAAGGATTGTCTCAATATGTAACTCTACCATGGTCAACCATGGTCCAATGTCGCATTATGACAAGGATTGTCTCAATATGTAACTCTACTATGGTCAACCATGTTCCAATTGCATTGTGACAAAGATTTTCTCAATATGAAAATCAACCATGGTCATAATGTGACAAAAATTGTCTCTTTGTCCAACATCACATTGTGACAACCATTCTCATCCATGGTCAACCATGGTCCAACGTCGCATTGTGACAAAGATTGTCTTAATATGAAAATCGATCATGGTCAACCATGGTTAGCCATTGTCCAACGTCACATTGTGATAAAGGTCATCTCAATATGAAAATCAATCATGGTCAACCATAGTCCAATGTCGCATGGTGACAAAGATTGTGTCAATATAAAAATAAATCATTGTGAGACATGTTTATTTTAGGGTTTATAATATTTATCTTAGGGTTTCTATACCTTAGCTTTATAATATTTATCCCTTAAGTTTAATTTTGTTTCTTTGGGTTTATAATCCCTTGGGTTTTTTGTATTAATCCCTAGGATTTATAATATTTATCTTAAGGTTTATATACCTTAGGTTTATAATATTAATCCCTTGGGTTTAATATTATTCCCTTGGGTTTATAATACCTTGGGGTTTTAGAATTAATCCCTTGGGTTTATAAGCATTGTCATCCGTGCACAACCATGGTCCAATGTCACATTGTGACAAAGATTGTCTCAATATGAAAAGAAACCATAGTAAACCATGGTCAAATGTCACATTGTGACAAATATTGTCTCAATATGAAAATCAACCATGGTCAAATGTCACATTGTGACAAAGATTGTCTTAATATGAAAATCAACCATGGTAAAACATGGTCAATCATGTTTATTTTAGGGTCTATAGTATTTATCTTAGGGTTTATATACCTAGTGTTTATAATATTAATCACTTTGGTTTATCCCTTGTGTTTAGCATTACTCATTTGGGTTTATAATCCTTGGGTATTTAGTATTAATCCATTTGGTTTATTATTCCATAGGGTTTATAATTAAGGAATTTAGACTTCTGTGATCCATAACATTGTTAAGATAGTCTTCGGCAAAATCACATAACCAATCTTTTGTCGACGCGTTTCGAACCAACCAGTGTGGTTCATCATCAGGACAAGTTGAAGAACCAATCTGGCTTAGCTAGATTAAATAGAGCGTGCAGAGACTCCAACAGCTATAATGCTAACGGCTAATTTTACCTAATGGTCAAACAAAAGGGTTTATAATATTAATCTGTTGAGTTTATTAATCTAAGGGTTCATTTTCTTGGTGTGTAATATTATTCATAGGGTTTATAATATAAATCCATGAGTTTAATATAAATCCCTTGGGTTTATAATCATAGTCTACCATGGTCAACCATGGTCCAACATCATATCGTGACAAATATTTTTTCAATATGAAAATCAACCATGGTCCAATGTCACAATGTGAAAAAGATTGTTTGGATATGAAAATCAATCATGCTCAACCATGATCAACCATGGTTCAACGTTCTTTTCTATTAAATATTGTCTCAATATGAAAACGAACCATGGTTAACCAAGGTCAACCATGCTTATTTTAGGGTTTATAATATTTATCTTAAGGTTTTTGTACCCTGTATTTATAATATTAATCCCTTGGGTTTAATATTATTCCCTTGGGTTTTATAATTAATCCCTTGGGATTATTATTCCCTTGAGTTTATAATATCAATTCCTTGGGTTTATTAATCTAAGGGTCCATATTCCTAGGTATAATATTATTCATATGGTTTATAATATTAGTCCTAAGGTTTAATATAAATCCCTTGGGTTTACAATCATGGTCAACCATGGTCCAATGTCACATTGTGCCAAAAATTGTCTCAATATGAAAATCAACCATGGTCCAATGTCACATTGTGAAAAATATTATCTCAGTTTGAAAATCAATAATGGTAAATCATGGTCAACCATGTTTATTTTAGGGTTTATAATATTTATCTTAGGATTTTTATACCTTGGGTTTATAATATTTATTCCTTGGGTTTAATATTATTCTCATGGGTTTATAATCTCTTGGGTTTTTAGTATTAATCCCTTGGGTTTATTATTCCCTTAGGTTTATAATATCAATCCCTTGGTTTTATTAATCTAAGGTTTAATATTCCTAGGTTATAATAGTATTCATAGGGTTTATAATATTAATATTTGGGTTCGGATACGCTTTGATGCGCTCTTTGCTAGGGTTTCTAAAGGAAAAACCTGACCTTCATGCAATTGAATCACGTCGGAAAAATTGATCCTTCTCACCTGCACATGCTATAGCCTAACGCACTGGCAGAAGGAATGATTACATCTACTGGGAGGGGAGAGATGCCCTCCTACCGGAATATTGTGGTTGGAGAAACAAGTGCTCAAGGCACAGTGAATGTTGGGAACCAGAAAAGAAATGGGAAAGGTCCTCCAGTTCTCAGTGCCCAATGGAAAGCTAGTATGCAAGGTCAATGCCTACCGTGAGCTGTTAAAAAGCGAAGATTCATAAAACCTAAGAAAAAACTAGAGACCTACAAGAAGTACATGAAGGACCATGCATTAATCTATAAATTCATCAGGGTTTGGCCAACTAAGAAGGACCTTGTAAAGTGGATTCAGAACAAATGGCAACCAAAAGGCCATATAGAGCTTAAGCTACGGGCTAGAGGTTTCTTTACAGTAATTTTCACCAGTCTAGAGGATAAGGAAAGGGTTTTCAAAAATGGGCCTTACTTCTTCAATAATGGGGGTCTCTCCATCGACACTGAGAAGAGTGCTACAACCCTGACCCGGAGAAATTCCTAGCAGTGCCATTATGCTCCAAGCTATTTTCCCTATCGGTATACTTTCAAGACTCGGACATCCTAAAAGGAATTGGGAACTCCATTGGAATCTTTGTTAAGGTTGCAGACTCCATGTGATGGGGAAGGTACACCTCCTATGCTACGATTTGTGGTTATATTAATATAATGGAGCCTCTTCATGAGTTCATTTAGCTAGAGTATCATGATGAGGTTTGGTAATAGCCCCTTGACTACAAACATATTCCCTTCCGATGCCAAAGGTGCCATGAGTATGGGCATCTATTTCGTGAGTTCTTGCTAAACCAGTTCTAACCCTAAGGGACTTTTAATTAGAATGGATAGGCCAAACCATGAGAGGATATGTAGGGTTTTCAAGAAGTTCAAAGGAAAAAATGAAATCAAAATAACTACAAAGCCCGCCTCAGCTGACACCGAGTAAAGACCTACAGAACAATAATAGATATGGAATATTGTAGGAGGAGGAAGACGTCAAGGATGCCTAGACTACCTCTCCAAGCCCATAAACCCACCCAAATCCATAGAAAGGAGGGAATAATACGAAGAGAAAGGTAGAAAAGGAACCATAATAAAAATAAATCTCTATGCAACCAATATATCAGGCTAACATGGAGATTGGTATCCAAAGGAGGATCTAAGTACCGAAGAATAGTTCATGTGACGATTTCTGAATGAATGGAGGCACTTGGATGAACGATTCATACTGGAGGATCATAAACAACTATATAAATAGACCTTTCAACAATATAAAGCTAAACAAAGTACAAGAGCTTTAGAACAAACTGAACAACTGGGATCTCAAATAAGCTAAGGTGCAGAATAGGGACCTCATGGAAAATGAGGAAAGAAGCATGGGAGAAAGAACCTGAATGAATCTATACAGATGATAGGAAAAATGTTGGTGAACTTGGGAAGGGTGGTGTCGTTGTCAGAGGTCTTCCACCAACTTAACAAACCTCCTAAATGATTATTACATCCTGGAATGTATGAGGCCTCAACAGTAGAGGCAAACAAAGATATTTGAAGGACATGCTCAAAAGAGACAAACCCAGTATCATGGTGATCCAAGAAACTAAAATCTCGGAAGCAAAGATAAATGATATTATGAAGAGTTTCAAGCCAGGGTCCCAATTAGTTTCCCAAGATGCTAGGGGTAATGTTGGAGGCCTTGCTATCCTTTAGAACACTGTGGAAATAATTTTCGAAGACTAGGTCAGCCTCCCAAGAATCCTTTCAAGAAGATTTCACCACATTGGATCCAAAGATTGGGTTCTTCTATTAGGGGTCTACGGCCCTCACATTCCAGGAGAGAAAGGGGTTTTTCTTCAAAACCTTGAAATACTAAAGAAAGTATATCCAGAAGATCTCTGGATAGTAGGAGGTGACTTTAACATGATATCATCGTTGGACAAGAAAAAGGGGGGAATATGACTTAAAAAGGCATACATGGAAGCATTCAGAGACCTAATAGTTTATCTACACCATGTGGACCTACCAATGAACAATGGAGTCTACACATGGAATAACAATAGGGGGGAACATGTCATATCGCATAACGTTTGGACTGGTTCCTGAGCTCAGAGCAGGTGATAAACCGGGATGTTTTCCTTGAGTTTTTGATGCTCCCATGCATGGGATCGAACCACTGGCCAATTCAGCTAGAGACTGATCTAAAAATTGGTCCTAAGAATTTCCACTTCATATTTGAATCCTTTGGCTAAGGGACTCCACTCTTATGATGAAATTGGAAGGTTGGTGGAAAGGAACTGAAGAACAAGGAAGAAACTACATGCATACCTTCCAACTGAAGCTAAAGACCAACATTAGCTGACTAACAAATGCAGGAACTTCAGCAGAAGATCATCATCCATGGTAAATCTGAAGACCTAGTGGAAGAGGGAGGGAAAATAATTAACCAACCGGAAAGAGATCAAATTAAGAAGAGATATTATGGAAGTAAAAATCCTGAGTCACACGGCTTCACCAAGGAGAGTGCAATATGTGTTTCTTCCATAAATCCATGATCCACCATCATCAACATAACATGATATACTCTCTAAAGGATGAAGCAGGGAATAGACTGGTCAACCATGAGGAAATGGAGGAACTAGTAGTTAACCACTTCCAATCCCTCCTTTCTGAACCTGCTTAGGATAGGTTGGAGGCCATTTAGAGAATCACTCGAAATATCCCTCATCTCATCTCAAGGGATCAGAACCTCACCCTTATGAGGGCAGTTACATTGGAAGAAGTTGAGGAGGTTGTCAAAGGAATGGCGAAAAACAAAGCTCCTGGTCCAGACGGCTTCACGACAGATTTCTACCAAGCGGCCTAGAACTTCATAGGGCATGATATCCTGGAGGTGGTGGAGGAATCTCGTCACAACCAAAAGGTATGTCCGAGACTAAATGCTACTCTCATTTATTTAATTCCTAAAACGTCTAAGTATGAAGACCCCCAAGGGTTTAGGCCTATTGCGCTCTGCAATGTCATCTACAAAATCATATCCACTGTCATTGTCAAATGCCTCAAGCCCCTGCTCCTGAATCTTATCTCCCTTAAGAAAACGGGTTATGTAGAAGGTTTCCAGATCCTTAACGGCTTTGTTACTTCCCAGGAGATTGTGCACTCTTGGAAGCATCGTAAATTCCTTGGAATGGTCACCATAATAGATATTTCCAAAGCTTATGACTAGCTAAATTGGGTGTTCCCCATCAGCATCCTTAAATATTATGGTTTCGATCAGAGATGGATTAATTGGGTCCTCGCCATGGTTTCCTCTCCTGTGTATTCCATTTTTCTCAATGGCTCTCCCACTATAACCTTTAACCCCTCTCGTGCCCTGAGATAGGGAGATCCCATCTCTCCATTCCATTTCATCCTAGCGGTTGAAGGTTTGGGCCAGTACCTCCAGTCAGAAGCTAAGGCTTTGCAGAAGATAGGGAGGTTGTGGGGCAATGACCTCCCTACCACGTACCAAAAATTTGTGGATGACATTATGCTCTTCTGCCATGTATCTTTGTGTGAATCTAGGCGCATAAACTATATCCCCAAAGTCTTCGTGGATGCATCAGGGAAAATGATAAATAATGATAAATCATGCATCTTCTTTTTCAACACCCCGGTGAACATCCAAACCTTCCTGGCTTGGGAGTTGGGCTTTGGCATCAGCTCTCTCCCTTCCAAGTATCTTAGTATGCCTTTATCCTTTAATTATTTAAAAACCTCATGTTGGAAAACTCTGCTTCTAAAAATCCAATCGAAGCTTAGTAATTAGGCCTTCAGATTCCTAAATCTGGCTTGTCACACTGTCCTCCTCAAAGTAGTTCGCCAATTCATCCCTATATATCATCTTTCGGGGATGGAAGCCCCAAAAACATCATGTTCAAAGATGGTGGAAACCTTCAAAACATTCTTCAGCAATTGAAGAAATGGGCATTGGTCTCATGGCCCAACCTAACAAAGGCTAAAATGGAAGGGGTTCTGGGTCTCCGAGGCCCTTACACTCTGAATCAAATAATGGGAGCCAAACTCTGGTGGCATTGGATAAGAGGAGGATTCAACCTTTGGAAACATATTTGGACCTGCAAATATGGCATGCCAATTCACACTTAATACATCCTCAGATATCGTGACCCTCCCAAAGGATCAACAATATGGAACCTAGCAGTCTAGAACAGTGACCTCATCAAACAACATGTTTTCTCGGAAATCAAAGATGGGAAAAAAACTTTTTCCTGGAAGGACTCATGGGTAAGAGAGAATAACTATTTGGGATTCGAGATCTGAGTGACTTATCTTTGTACACAATAGGCAGAAACTTTTACACAGTAGATCATTATTGGAAAGGTAACTTGGCTACTGATGGATGGAGGAGATGGAAGGAATGACAGGATTGGCCTCAACCCCCTGAGGCAGATCAATGGAAGCAGCTGGACATGGAGTGAGAATCCAGGAAGCTCACAGTCCAAAATGGACCAAACATTCTACGATGGGGATATACTACAAAGGGCATATTTTCCATCAAGGAGGCTTATGGTCTAAAGGTTGGTTGGGAGAAGGCACATCACCATCCAATTTGGAAGAAGATCTGGAAAGGAGGGTGGTGACTGAAAGTTGCCTACTCTCTCTACCTAGTATGTAGGGGTAGAATCCTCACTTGGGATCAACTACAAAAAAGGGTAATCTATGGACCCTTGTATTGCATCCTTTATGGTCAACATAATGACGATTTAGAACACCTGTTAAATTCATGTCCTTTCTGCGGTTCAAAAATGGCTCCAAGTGAGAGACCTTTTTGGAAGGATGGATAGAGGCCATCTAAGCATTCGAGAAACCATCCTTCTATGGTAGACAGGTCTATTCTTAAGTTCGTTCCTTAATTAGGCTTGGGTACTAGCCCTGGGCTCCACACTTTGGGCTATATGGAAAGAGAGGAACCACAAGATTTTTAAGAATAGCCAACAATCTCAAGAAGCAGTATGGGAGGGGATCATCTAGAACATCCAAGAAACAATATTGGTGGAGAAATGGCAACCAGATGACTGGAAATTTTCTCCCCAAGAGGCTAGAATCCTCCATCGCCTAAACCTATCACCTTCAATGATTGTCCTGAACTCTTGGAAACTCATCATGAGATATGTGGCTTCAGCGTAGCACTTCATTCCACCTCCGAAGGGGTTCATCGAGCTTATTTTTTATGGAGCCTTGAAAGGAAATCTTGGTCCTACAGGTTTGGAAGGGCTCTTTCATGAATCTAGAGTGAAAGCTCATCTAATATATGTTGACCATTGTGGCTATGCGAGTAATAATGAAGCGGAATTTGCAGCAGTCCGACAAGGCCTTCTAATGGCTATTAAATTGGGGTATAAGAAACTAGTGGTGGAAGGAGACTCTAAATTAGTTATAAACATAGCTAAAAATTTGAGTCAGGGGGATAAATGGGACAAGCTTAGCCATAGCTGGAGAACTGCTAGATTGGTGCAGGAGATAGGTGAACTTCTCCAAAATTTTGACTATGTCATCACTAACCATGTCAGAAGAGATGGAAATAGAGCAACAAATTTCCTAGAAAATTGGGGTTGTTCACATCAAAACGACCCTCTGGAGTTGACTTGGCCTACTCAATCCCTAGAAGGTAGGTTTAACTCCCTAGAAGAGATCCTAGAGAAAGACAGGAGACACAATTTACAGAGCCTCCAAATCTCTGAATAAATCCCCTGATCATGGTGCAAACTGGATGACATTTCCATTATGAATTATTAATGAAGAGGGCCTTGGGGTACAAACCCACCACCCTTCACATGCTTGAGGAAGTTGGTGCAGTGGCTCCTTGCATGGGGTTAATACTCTAGCAGGAGGTGGCAGCGGTATTGAGTTTTGGTTTTGGAATTTGGTTAGGCGCTCCAAGATAGAATTTGGTAAGTGTTCTGTTATTGATAGAGGAGTGTGGAAAGGTGGTGTTGAGCTTAGTGGAACAACGTGAATTCAGGTGAGGTGGCGGGATAGTATTCTCCCTGTGAGGCTAAACTGGTATGTCATTCGCCATTCCTTTCACTCCATGAATGACTTATCTACTTAATGGATTTGGGAATGTATGGTTTTGAATTATTAGGGTTTGTGAGAAAGAGAGGCTCCATGCATATGCATGTGTGTGTTTTCCTACTACAACAAGTCTATCTTCCTAGCATTGTCTTTGTGTCTGTTCTGTTTGGGATTATTTTAGCCATGATGGGATTATATGGGGTTTCTGTCTCTGTGATTGACCCCTTGGACTTTGTATTGGTTTGGCCTGGCATGGTTGGGACTTGGGAATGGGTAGTTTACAATTCAACTCCTGGGTCTTGTCTTTTCAAATTTTCTGGGAATGGATCTAGGATTTTAATCTATTTTTTCTGGAGCTAAATTGTTTGTTTTGGAGCCAAATTTATCCATGGCCTCTGCCCTTGTGGGAGTCTTCATGGGTGTATATCGATGGCTCTACAATGGATCGTGTACTAGGATTTTTTTATGGTATAAGCCCCAGTGTTTTCTCCATACTTTTTTCTGACTGTTATGTTAATGGGCTTTGGTTTGTCATGATTGTTTTTTATTTGGTTTGATTGGTAAGGAATGTATGCAATGGAAGAAAAGGGAGGAAGTCCCTCAGGCTCTTTATCAGAAATTATGGTTTCATGCTTCTCCCTTGGCAAGTGTGCAAAACGATAATGGCACTTGGAAGCTGGAAGCTTCTGGGCTTGGGCTACCACCTGTACAAACAATTTGACTTACCATCTCCTCTATTGAACACTGTAAGCACATGGAAATGGATCGAACGATGACTGCAAAGGATTGAAGCCTAGCCCCGAGGGGTTGTGGTAGAAGAACCAGGGGGACTGCGACAACAGGGTAGCCCAGCTCCTCTGGGGGGAAATTGAAGGGTCGTAAACCAGTTGCTAGCAACATCAATGATGCAGCTACAAATTACCATGAAGGCACGAGTGAGGAAATCTGATAGATGATTGAGGAATGGGAAGCTAACTTGAAACGTCAGGCTGGCTCGATGGAAATTGAGGTGGAGTATTGGTGAGCTATGGTATCAAATCCAGGGCACACCCGTGGTTGCATCACCTAGTTCAAATATACATTGTTCTTGTACTGGTCCATGAAGATTATCTTGGGAAAGGCTCTAGAGAAGGTCTTTGTGGGCATGGTTGCAGCGGTGCAGAACTTTCCCAACTATAAATAGGAATTCCAAAAGCTCTAGTTTCAGATGCGAAAGTAGGATGTCTGTCTTGGTCGAATAGAAGAACACCTCCCTTTCATTCTCTCGCAGAAAAAGATCCTGGGTTCTAATGCCAAGGACCCGGCTTTGGTAGAGTCTACATCTGTCAAGGGAGAAGAGTAGTCTATTAGCTAGTTTTTCAGTTTCCTCTTTCTTTTTGTATGCGGGAAGCTTTTAATTTTCATAACATTGATCATTTTGTTTTGAGGCATGTAGTATTCAAGCAAGGTAAAGACATTCAGACATATCTATCTTGGTTAGACAGACTTACTATTTTTTTTATTGGATTGCATATCACGTTGTTGGGTGGCCAATAGCCTTGGTTTCCCTCAAGGAAAGTTGAGGCCACCTAACTATATGTTTTGTGGATGTAACTTTATTTTATATTAATGAAAATGGAAGGACCCACCAAACTTACAAAAAAAATTATATTAATATTTGGGTTTAATATAAATCCATTGGGTTTATAATCATGGTAAACCATAGTCCAATGTAACATTGTGACAAATATTTTCTCAATATGAAAATCAACCAATGTCACACTGTGACAAGGATTATCTGAATATGAAAATCAATCATGATCAACCATGTTCTAGCATCACATTGTGAAAAAGGTTATCTCAATATGAAAATCATCCATTGTCCACCATGGTCAACAATAGTGAGTAACCATGGTCACATTTTGACAAATATTCTCTCCTGGTCCAACGTCACTTTGTCAGAACCATGCTCATCTATGGTCAACCATGGTTGAATGTCACAATGTTACAAAGATTGTATGAATATGGAGATCAACCATGGTCAACCATTTTCCAACGTTGCATTGTGACAAGGATTGTCTAAATATGAAAATTAATCATAGTAAACCATAGTCCAACATCATATTGTGACAAAGATTGTGTCAATATGAAAATCAACCATGTTCAACCATGTTTATATTAGTGTTTACAATATTTATCTTAGGGTTTATAATATTTATCTTAGGGTTTATATACCTTAGGTTTATAATATTTATCTCTTGGGTTTAATATTATTCCCTTGGGTTTATAAGTGGTTCATAATATTTATCTTATGGTTTATATACATTAGGTTTATAATATTATCCCTTGGTGTGATAAAGGAAATTGTTCCCTCTGCAGACAGAGGCAACCCCTCTATCCCTAGAGTGGGTCTAGTCATAGCAAAGACAAAACAACAATCAATTCCCTTAAATAGTCATCATTGGAGGCCTACCTCAAACCGGCGGTTGATGGAGTTTCCATTGCACTACTCTAGCTTCTGTTTCTTTCTCCTCAATGAGCAATCAACCTGAAACACTACAAGAAAACAACAGAACACGTAACCGAGAACAACAATGATTTATTTACTTATAAAGACAAGAAATCATAATCTACCAAGTAAATTGTACACAAGATATAGGAAATCATCATTGATTGTATTAAAATGAATCAAAAGCAAAGCTTACAACCAAGTCTTAAGGTCGCAAGCCTTCTCGGAGGGTCCAGTCAGTATGTTTCTTCAAGCATTCACTCTCAAGAATGGGTCTCCCAAATAGACGATATCTCTCTCTCACTCACAAGCTCTAATACAAGGTTAAGGCACTCCACAACCTCTTACCAAAATATTAGCAATCCCACACTTGTCACACTCACACCAAAGCTATCTACTTAGTTTCAAAGCAAACTCAAAAGAACTAGCCAGCGCTATAGAACCAACATATTATAGCAATCGTGAGTGATTTTATAGGAAAAGGAGTCTCCATGAAATGAGGGAGAGGGAGCTTATCCTTAAAGGAGGTTGCACAAGAGGCAAAACCAGCATCCCAAAGGAGGAAAAGCGACCCAAACTGACCCAACAACCAGCTCTAGAAACACCCAAAAGGCTGACTGTTTGAACAAATTCACCAAATATGGGTCGTCGCAAGTCATGAACTAAGGATCAGGGATGACATCGTAAGGAGGAAATGCGTTCAGATGAATTGTCACTGTAAATAGCTGGGAGCTTTGCGCCGAGCCCCAAAATCACACCGTCACAGGAAACACGTGTACACCAGCGACAGTGTCGTGACGAGACAGTCCATGACAAGGGATCGTCGCACCTTTTAATGTCTTATTAGCAACGATGCAGAAACTTAGGAAAAAGGGTCATTTCTTCAGCATCAGAGAGCATTGTTTAATCTTTTTGCATAAGTGGGAAGATATGAGCATGTGTATTTGATACATGACACAACAGAGGGACTGAGATGAGGACAGTGAAAAATTACTATGTAATAGATGCCCCTAAAGCATGAAGCCTGAGAGAGTGGGAGGGATGAAATGCTTTACAAAACCATGACCGAACTCGAACACCTCCTTGAAGAACTTGCACTTGTCAGTACAACTGATATCTCTGATAGTGAAATACATGTAGTCTAGGCATGGGTGCAGACATCCAAAAGACATATGAAGCTTGGTCTATGGTATGGATGCAACCACCCAGTTGATAAGACTATATATAATGATAAAGGTATGGTCACAGCCATCCATGAAGACTCAAGTATGGTCGCATCCATCCAATCGAAGAGTCATGTATGTAATCATGAACCAATCCACGCAGCCTGAACATATGTAATCTTAGTTCAGGGTCTTGAAACCCTAACCAATCTTAGTACAAATTCTAGCATGTGAACAAATGTGTTGAAGTCAAGCATGATAGAAAGTCACTTGATTACTGGTCAATAATGAAAACCATGAACAAGTGCGAGAGAAACCACCAATAATGACAATGGCTCTCAAGGTACTTCCAGTACAATCCATTAAGTGTGAAAAATGGGCTGAAGTTGAACACTCGTGGAATCACCCAATCGAAGACCAATGATGAAAGTCTGTTGTCAGGCATGAAGAACTTGCCATTGAGGCGTGCAAGCTCCAAGGTACCGAAAGAGATCTCTAGATCAACCTCCCGGATAATGAGCTGGTGTCGATAGGAGGTGATCCGTCGTAGGAGGGCCATAATGTTTCCCCCATAAATGACACAAGATAAGGAACAAATGGTAGATGGTGAAACAGAGCATCAGAGGAGGAGGTAAGGGTGTAAACTGCAGAAGGATTATACTCTTGAACATATCGGCGACACAACTCTGGAGTGCGGTAGCATTCTGGTACCAAGGGATCGGAGGTCTAACAGAGACAACATGGATCAGATGGCATAAGGCAAAATGGCAACCCAAAACCTCAGAATGCCAATGACGATGTTGATATCCCAACTCGATGAGAAGCAAAAGGGTGAATGGTCAAGAGTGACTAACTGTCGTAGGTAACCAATGACGACTTCCAAATTTTCCCCCACCATTGCTAGCGAGTACCCAAATTATTTTTGAAAGACAAGCTTGAAGGGGATAGCATATGCTTGTGATATAAGTTCGACCTTCAGACAGATCCAACCTAGTAATAGTTTAATGAGCCCTAGGGAGGAGAAGCTTGAGTCTCGTCATGGTGACGAGTCCAATTTCATTAGGGTTTAACGAGTCTGACACAGGTGAAACTTGAAGTCTTTTTCATGTTTAGAGAGTTTGAAAATACACGGAAAAGAAAACTCTAGGGGGGTCCTTTTTTGTAAATGGGTGTCCCTTGAGCCCGAAAAAGTAGAAATTAATACCCGAGAGAACCGCTTTACCTATTATGACCAAAGATTATTTTTCGTAATTAGTGGCCTCGATCTGAAAAATTAAAAAAGTGATCGAAGACATGTCGTTTCATAACCAGTATCAAACTCGAAACGACAAAAGTCTGGCTATCTTTTCACATTTATACGATCGAAAAAGAGTTGAAAGTGGACCACCTTTTTATTCCATTTAATGAGTCAAAAAGGGAAAAACTCGGCAATATTTTCATTTTTTACGAGTTAGAAAAAGAGCTTAAAGGTGACTCGTCCTAGAGGAATGAGTGGTATAAAGGGTAGCAGCTGGTTCCGGCAATGGTGGAACTGCTCAAAACATGTAATGGTCAAGAGGTTGGCTAATAAAACCACTCATAATTGTGGTTCCTTAGGAAAGGAAAAACAACCAAGTGAAAGCATATGATTGGCCAAAGAGCTGGTGGCGATGGAATGAAACAACCAAGGCTCATCTAACATAATTTAGCAAATAAAAACGGCAATCACGAGATGTAAATCGGGTATGGGTTCATGTTTACACAAGCTTGAACCATGGAGAACTCTCTTGGATTCGGTTTCATGTTTACACAAGCTTGAAATGAAAAAATATGCTTGTTATAAGTTTGCATGCCCCCAGCATAATAACGCAAATCGAGGTACATGCCCCCCAAGTTTCATTGCGTTCAACGAGGTGGATGGAATGAAGGTTCACTTCCGAGATCGTGGAAAGACTCGACTCAGATTTTACGAGATCTTAATCAAAGACTTGATTTGGAAAGGGAGGTGTTTCATTTTTTAATGAGGTTGACACAGTAAAAGAACTATCCTCATGACCCTTGTTTCATTTTTTAACAAGCTTGACACAAGACAAGGAAATATGCTCGATGATCCTTGTTTCATTTTTTAACAAGGTTGACACAAGACAAGGAACTATGCTCCATGATCCTTGTTTCATTTTTCAATGAGGTTGACACAAGATCAAACTATCCTCGAGACTCCTGATTCATTGGCCATATGAGAACATGACTCCCAAGAGATCTTCACTGGAAGGAAGAACCATGCTCTGGGATGAACACATGTCATTCGGTACCAATGACAGATTGGGTTCCAATGTCTCGAGTACATGATGTATGAGACCATCTGCATAATCATCAACAGAGGCGGAGACGGAACGGGTAGCCACATAATTGACCTGTGGCAAATAAGGTACTTCTCGCTGATAAGAGCCGATGGGGGATGACGGTGGTGCAGGAGGCACTGGGTGACTAAAGAATGACAATTGATCAATAATCAGCATTCTTCCATCGTGTAGAAAACAAACCACACGAAACAGTGAAGAAAAAAGAGCCCCCATGGCATAAATATAGTCACGGCCAAGGAGAATATTGAAATCTAAAGCACCTTGGACAACCATCGCGTCAATATAGACAGTTTTGCCTCCCAAAGTAACAGGGAACTTTGGAAAGATCCACAAAGGTTGAATAGTTCCTCCGTCAAATGCCAACAGATTCTGAGTAACCAGCACAAGCTGTGGGGAGACCAAAGCTTGCCAAGTAGTGAAAGGTATGAGGCTAACCGACGCACCTTCATCGAAGATAGTGCCAGGCACTGCTTTATCATAGGCATGTACTGTAATCTGGAAAGGCACATAGGATGGAAGGTGGAAAACAGTCAAGTGACTCCAGTCAAAAGAAATGACCGAACTACTTTGTGGGAGTATCATATGATTGCCCCATGCTCTACAAGAACCGAAGAAGGACCCTCTGAATCAACTGGGATAGGAGGGTCATTCTCATACTCAGGATAACCTGATGAGATGAGAAGAACATGAGCAGTATAATCATGATGTTCTTAAGGAACAGACTAGACCACTGGTTGTGAATCCAAGTCGACACTCTTTCCGACCAATGGTTGGTCAGGAACAGGCTGAGGACAGCCAGGTTCGGGAAAAGGAGGATGGACAAGAGAAGAATCTAAGTTAATCTCTTTGTCAACTAGGAGAGGGTTTGAAGAGAGCCTCTGATAACCAACTGGAAGTGGAGGCAAAGAAACTATAAGACATTCCAAAACAACAGAAGCTTTATCCATGAGCAGACAAAGGTGAAGGGGATAGTTACCTTCACATAGCCTACAGGGGAATCGAATCTTTCCTTTCTTATTACCACTGCCAATTGAGGATTGAACATCAACATGAGCTGCAGAGGATGATGAGGGACAAGCCAGATCGTGACACCATACTTCTAAGATCCTAGGAATTCCAGGACAATCACGAAGAAGATGGTCACCCTTGCATAATTTACAAGGAAGCTTAACCTTCCGCGGAGGAGCAGAAGGTGTTGTGTCCTAAGATGTACTAAGAGAAATAGTTGCATGGGTGGTCTCATGCTGATCGACCTTCTTCTTCTTCTTCGTCTTTCTCTTCTTCTTCTTAGTCTCCTAGTTACTATATGTGGAACTTTCACCAGGCGAAGTAGGAGATGAAGATGAAGGAACAGGGGAAGAAGGCGCAGGCTCAACCTTGGAATCATTGTGTCATGATTCAGACGAAGGAGATGGTGGAACAAGATTCATGACACTCGGGACCACCGACGTTGAAAAAAACCAAACGAGCAAACCGCTGGTTAACCCAGGCAAGGACAATGTTTCCATATACGGAGCACCGACATTTCCAAAAGGTGGAAACGGACCGGGATTTCCATCTGGGGGGAGACCTTGGCCAATAAACTCGGGGAAAGTTGCCATCGGGAACGAGCCTAAAAAACACTCGTACTGTAATCAAGAACTCGAACTATTACCAAGAATATTTAGTGGGCAGTAAGTTTTATGACACAGGAACAAAACTGGACCTTTTCATGTTTCAAGAGTCGAGAAAAGGATGAAAAGGTGACTCTATCTCTTTCAAGGTTTAATGAGCCTGAAAGGACAAGTGCTCAGATGATCCTTTTCTTTTAAGAAGTAAAAAAGGAATGAAAGTGACTACTCTGGAGAACTAGGAAAAAGGTTAACCAGACAAACCGTAAAACTACATATACACCTTGGTGATAAAATGAAAGAGAAATGACCAAGGACTTTCCATACGGCAGTCAATATTCCTGAATGCTATGTTCGTTGCATTACGGTTTTCAAGGTGGCAAACACGGCTTCCTATGGATGTAGGATGATAACCTAGTGGGGTCTCTTGATATATACTCGACGATACGGGGAGCACATGTTCGTACTAGCAGCTATTGAGTCGCAAAAGGAGGAATCACCCAACCTTAAGTGAAAGCAATAGTGATTAGATTTAATAATGTCGGAGCACGTCTCTAGCCTAGACCTCTAAATAATGTGCATTAAGTTCCAATGCATTGTTAAGTTCATTCAATTAATTTTAGAGTTGATCTTGAATTAAGTTTCAGTTTTTAGGCCCTACTGTATGTATATCAAAAACCCTAGGATGCAACTAGAATGAGTAAAGCATCTTTCATTTCAATGAACACCTACTTAAAGGAGGGTAGAAAGCTCATTCCCAAGAAAACACAAGCGAATGAAAACAATAAGAAACACAATGCATCAATACACTAATCTCACGATGCATCGATACTACTAATGAAAGATTTAGAGTTTTCTTTTCAATTTCTCAAACATGAAAATTTGAAATGCACATATACTTTCACTTTCGTATACTAAATGAATGCAATCTTTTTATTTTTATTTTTTTTTTAATTTAAAGAGACAAACAAGCGAGTGTAAACTGATCAATCCAAAAAATTATAATCTATGCTTGGTAGTGAAGACATTGAATCAATCATAAGAAATTGTTTCAATAATCGACACCAAAAATCGATCAGCAAGAAAACAAGCAACAAAAAAGCCTCAAGCAAATCAATAAGACGGTTGTGGATGAACCTTGGATAGATAAGTAAACCAAGCAAACGGTTTCTTGACGAAACCTCGAAAGAGCTAGGTCACACGGTCTAAAAAAACAAGACTCACTCAATGAAACCAAAGAGACAGTACCTTAACCAAAAGCAATCAAAACAAGTTGATGGGAGAGAGGAAACAGCAGGAGATAAACAAGACTGGTGGATTCAGGAGGTAAAGTTGTAAAAACAACTTTACAGGAATCATGGCAGGTGTTACAATCACAACTAGAGACGTTGTCGCAGGTGTTACACTGTCAACTAGAGACATCGTCGTAGGTGTTACACTGTCAACTAGAGACTAGTCGCTAAAGTACACCCGTTTTCAGACAGTCCAATTTCAAGAATCGTCATGGGAATTAAACTAGAAACCTGAGACAAAAGCCAAATAGTCATGGGTACAAAGCTATAACATCAGCGACATCATCGTAATTGTTAGGCTACCTTCAGCAATGATCTTACTTAAGCAAAAGACAAAGTAAAATCGCCTAAGTGACACCAAATAATCTTTCCAAGCAGTAAGGGGAATTCCCAGATTGACCCAGGTAACCCAAAAAACTAAAGGTGGAAACACCCAAAATCCAAGAGACACTAAAAAACAAATCAAGGGTAAACAAAAAGAAGACATACAAAAGACTCCCCAATGGAGTCACCAACTTGTGATAAAGGAAAGTGTTCCCTCTACGGACAAAGGCAACCCCTCTAGCCCTAGACTGGGTCTAGTCATAGCAAAGACAAAACAACAATCGATTCCCTTAAATAGTCATCGTTGGAGGCCTACTTCAAACCAGCGATTGATGGAGTTTTCGTTGCACTACTCCAGCTTCCATTTCTTTCTCCTCAATGAGCAATCAACCTAAAACACCACAAGAAAAAGACAGAACACATAACCGAGAACAACAATGATCTATTTACTTATAAATTCAAGAAATCATAAGCTATCAAGTAAATTGTACACAAGATATAGGAAATCATCATTGATTGTATTAATCAAAAGCAAAGATTACAACCAAGTCTTGACGTCGAAAGCCTTCTCGGAGGGTCCAGTCAGTATGTTTCTTCAAGCATTCACTCTCAAGAATGGGTCTCCCAAATAGACGATATCTCTCTCTCACTCACAAGCTCTAATACAAGGTTAAGGCACTCCACAACCTCTTACCAAACTATTAGCAATCCCACACTTGTCACACTCACACCAAAGCTATCTACTTAGTTTCAAATCAAACTCAAAAGAACTAGCCAACACTGTAAAACCAACAGATCATAGCAATGGTGAGTGATTTTATAGGAGAAAGAGTCTCCATGAAATGAGTGAGAGGGAGCTTATCCTTAAGGGAGGTCGCATAAGAGGCGGAACCAGCATCCCAGAGGAGGAAAAGCGACCCAAACTGACCCAACAACCAGCTCTAGAAACACCCAGAAGGCCGACTGTTTGAACAAATTCGCCAAATCTGGGTTGTCACAAGTCATGAACTAAGGATCAGTGATGACATCACAAGGAGGCAATGCGTTTAGATGAATCACCACTGTAAATAGCTAGGAGCTTCGCGCTGAGCCCTAAAATCGCACCGTCGCGGGAAACACGTGTACACCGTCGACGGTGTCGCAATGAAATAGTCCATGACAAGGGATTGTCACACCTTTTGATGTCTTATTAGCGACGATGCAGAAACTTAGGAAAAAGGGTCAGTTCTGTAGCATTAGAGAGCACTGTTTAATCTTTTTGCATAAGTGGGAAGATATGGACATGTGTATTTGATACATGACACAACAGAGGAACTAAGATGAGGACAGTGACAAATTACTATGTAACACTTGGTTTTAATATTATTCCCTTGGGTTTATATTATCAATCCCTTGGGTTTATTAATGTAAGAATCCATATTCCTAGGATTTATAATATAAATTCGTTGATTTTATTGATGCCTTGGGTTTATGATATTAATAATCACTTACATTTATAGTACTAATCCCAAGTGTTTATAATAATATTAATCCATGGTTTATATACATTAGATTTATAATATTAATCCCTTGGGTTTAATATTATTCCCTTGGGTTTATATTATCAATCCCTTGGGTTTATTAATGTAAGAGTCCATATTCCCAGGATTTATAATATAAATTCCTTGAGTTTATTGATGCCTTGGGTTTATGATATTAATAATCGCTTACATTTATAGTACTAATCCCAAGGGTTTATAATAATATTAATCAATGGTCAACCATGGTCGAACATTGCGTTGTAACAAAGATTGTCTGAATATGGAGATCAACCATGGTCAACCATTGTCCAACATTGAATTGTGACAAAAATTGTCTAAATATGAAAATCAATTGTGGTCAACCATAATCAAACATTGTATTGTGACAAAGATTGTGTCAATATGAAAATCAATCGTGGTCAACTATATTATGTTAGGGTTTATAATATTTATCTTAAGGTTTATATACCTTGGGTTTATAATATTTATCTCTTGGGTTTAATATTATTCCCTTTGATTTATATTATCAACCTTTTGGGTTTATTAATATAAGGGTTCATATTCTTATGGTTTATAATATTAATCCCAAGAGTTTTTAAATTTATTAATCAATATCGATTATAAAAAAATGAATTAAATAATTATTATTATGTTTATTTTTTAATATAAATAAATCAATTATTTATTATTAATATACAATTAAATTATTAATTAATAAATATTTTTAGTAACAATATTATGGTTAGTGTTATTATTTAATTAAATTATTTAATATTATTTATTTATTCACTATTGTTTAATTATTAATTTTTTATTATTATTTAATTTAAATTTATTTTTTATTATTTAATTATTTTTAATAAATAATTAAATAATAATAAATTAATTAAATATTAATTAATGAAAATAATCTTAATAATAATAGCAATAATTATTTAAAAAAAAAAAAAAACTTTAATTATTAATTATTAATTATAACAATCTATAATTAATTATTTTTATTAAATAACAATCTAAAATTAATTATTTTTCTTATTATATATTTATCATTGGTTTGTGTGGTAGATACAAATGAAGCCTTCTGCATATATCAACAACAATTAATTAATTAAATGTGGTTGTGTTATTTATGTTATATATTTCTTTTCCTCTCCAGATTTGAGGTTATATCACCATCTCCTCGTGATATCATTTTTATATTTTGATTTTTCCTAAAGTTTTTTAAATTAAGTTTTTTATTTTCAACAAGTTAAGATTTTATAGGATTTTAGGAGAAAACACTTGATTTCATGTTGTGAGTGATTATTTACTTTATATAGGTAAATTTAAATAAGTTTTTATTGGAAAGAAAAACCAATAACATTTTATTAAATAAAAAAATGTTTACATAAACATGCATATAGCATATGCTATATTACAATCCCCATATTAAATATGACTGATAACAAGATGTAGGGCGTGTAGGCCCCTTAAAGAAAACTTGTAGGGAGAATAAGAAATATCCCAACAATGGTCATCCACGATCATCATTCTAGCAACATCGAAAGATATTTTGACTGGCAAGATAAAGCATCGAAAGTTACTCTAACTAGCATGATAAACAATTCCAAAATATACTCTAACCGACATGACCATAATAACGTTGGAAGATACTATGACTGGTAAGAAAATCTTGGAGATGCTCTGACAGGCTTTAAAAACAAAACCAGGGATACAAGCCTGTAGAAAAAAACCCCAAAGAGACATATTTTAAATCCCAAAGAGCCACACATATAAATCCCTAAAATAGGCGCCCATCATTACAAGTTTGGGTAAAACCGCGACACCAAGAAACCCCACATATATAGATAGAGACTCGTTCGTCGAAAAAATTTAACAAGGCACAACCCATCCTGATATCGATATAACATCAAGCCCAAAAGGGTAACAAGAGGCAAAGCCGAAAGGCTTAGTGAAAAATTGGCCAGAATCCCATGAAGCAATGCCCACGAACAACAGGGCACCGATAGACATAAACTTCAGGCAGTAATAGATGGTCCAAACGATTCACAAGGCACAAATGTCAA
This sequence comes from Pinus tabuliformis, assembly GCA_031772625.1. Classification (NCBI taxonomy): domain Eukaryota; kingdom Viridiplantae; phylum Streptophyta; class Pinopsida; order Pinales; family Pinaceae; genus Pinus; species Pinus tabuliformis. Next base: position 163,458,827 of record CM062815.1, on the reverse strand, counting down.
AGCCCCCTAAAATAGAACCCACAACCAAACAACAACGGGAAGAGACCCTAGGAAAATAGGCCACATATCCTAGCAAGGAACCCACAACAACTTCGAGCACTGGTTAGTGAAGCAGCATGGCATGGTTCAGATGGTAGTAACACAAGGGTGATCAGTGAGAACCAAATCCAAAAGACCAACAGAGATAGTCGAAATGCACAATGAAGCTCCAACAGAGAGAACTCCTTCAAAAACTGCAATGCAAAATATAGCTTAGGAAAAATACCCACGATGCCCATGGCCGTGAGGCACAAAACTAGGGGACCATGGGTGGTGAGGGTTTCAACCGCCATGCTTCAACCCCTTCCTCCCCACCCCCCAACAGATCCAATAGGTTTAAATAAGTTAACAACAAAAGAAATTAATAAAATAATTAAATTTTGATTTATAAATATAAATTAAATAATAATTCTATGCTTTTTTAATATTATTAATAAATAGCCCACGGGGCTTTGGATTGACGGTGAATGGGTGCATTGTTAAGGCACTCCTTGCAATAGGTCACTAGTTCAAATCCCCCGTGGGTACTTAGATTAGTCTTAACTAGAAAAAAAATGTATATATTATTAAATAAATAATAAAATCAAATATTGTAACTTAAAAAATATTAATATTATCAAATAAATAAACCAAATAATTTAATCTAAAATATACTAGCAATTACCCCTAAAGGTGCAAAGTTACACCGAAGGAATAAAAGAGATGGGAAGATCAGGAAAGTTTCGAAGACAAAATGGATTAGTTTTTGTACTATTTCTTTTACCATTTGGCTCAATACAACTCAAATTACAACTTCAAAGAGCTAGAAAAAAAAATTGAATCTACGGCACGTTGCCTTCTTGTGCTGCACCAATATTGTGGTCTACGTGACTATGCCATATTGGCGGGCTTCAACATTTTCCCTCAATCTTGTGGAGAAAAATTGTGATTTTTATTTGTTTAAAATGCATTTTTAAATTTTCTGAACACCTAAATTCTACAAATTGTATAACTTGAATTTTTAATTTTAACACATATATATAAATTTCAATAAAAATAAATAAATTATGCCCTGTAAACTCAAAAACTTAGAATAATTATACTATTTTTTTCTTCAACAACCCTGAGTTGTTGTGCACAATGATGCTTCTTCAACAACCATGAGTTGTTGTGCACAATGATGCTTCTTGAAATGACAACTCATGTCCATGATGAGTATTGGGCAAGTACGATGTGGTTGTTTGCATTTTACATTTAACTGTGTCAAGGCACCAATCAATGTTCCTTATACAAATGACAACACATGACCATGCTATGAGTATTAGGAAAGTGAGGTATGGCTGATGCTTGGAGTACTGGTTCGGTGAGGTATGACCCTTTTAGGAAATAATGTTGAGGTTGAGAGAAAAATAGGAGAAGTTGGTTTTGTTTGTGTCGCTAAAATTCACCCAGTGAAGATAATGCTTGAAGTCTACTCATATTGTTGAACAATAAATCTGGCTTGAACTGGTACCATCCTTCATGCGGGTCTATTTCTTCTTTCCTGTTGTTTTCACTTTTATTCGGGTTATTGTAATAGAGTGAAAGTTCAATTTCTCCTAACCCATATGTAACCAATCTCCATAAGAGTTGCTTCATCCTTCACTATCTAGAAAACTATAATAGGTAACTTTTCCCATTAAATGAAGATAAATTGAAAATAAATTTACCTCCCCTCCAATTCAAAACAAATGTGAAATGCACTAATGGGAACTATAGCCCCATGGTGATAACTACAGTTCAATAGGCATGCAAATGTGCACTTGACGACAATGCGACAATGACCACCCTTAACTACCAATAATAAATAATTTTTTATATAGTTTTATATAGTGAATGACTTTCCACAATAAGTTAGATGTAATCCAAATGTAGATTTGTTTTAAAAAAGGAAAATCCCACCAAAGTGACTACAAGATCTTCCATTGTAAATGAAAATTAACAAGATGCAGTACATGGATTCAAGGAATCTAGTGAGTAGCACTTGATGGTTGCCAAAAATACAAAATGGTAAAAAAAAAAAGAATAATCAAAAGAGGACTTCAACTATTATTACCGTTTCAACTTTGTACAAGATAGGTTCCACAAACATTGCAAATTGTTAAAGGCCAACAAATCAAAACCTGTTGTAGATGCCTAGTTTATTTCATAAAAAAAAATAGAATTCATACCATTAATTCTTGACCCTCCAAACTAATTTTTTCAGAAGGTGTAAGGCATGGAGCACTCCTTCTGCAGACTCGAATTGGAAAAACCAAAATCCTTTTGTGCTTCCTTTTGTTGGATCTTGTGCTCACTTCCAACTCTTGATTCTTCCACAAAGATGTGACATAAAAGAACAACAAATTAATAGTTACCAATACACTATAGTGTTAAATAATGCAAATTCAAAGATCAAATGCAAATTTCCCAAAGATAAAATCAATAGAACCCACCTCAAGGAGAGAGTAAAAATTCATTATCCACTGTTGGTGATATCTTTCGAACATAAACTATTGTTTGTGGTTTCTCAGTGGGAGATATAACTGGTATGGCACCGTTTGAAGCACAATTTGAACCTGTGGCTAGAGGAAACTTCAAAATTGGGGGCACTACACGAACTCCTAGAATTGAAGGTCGTGGAAGGGGCATCACACCCATAGTTACGAGTGGATGTGGAGGAAAAATAGGACGCACCAAATATCGGGGCATATCTGCAGGTGTAGAACCAATAACTGGAAACCAAAGTATAATATGCAAAGCAAACAATCCACTATGCAACTTAATTTCCCATAATTAAATACATTTAAAATAATACCTTAATACCCAATCAATCAATAGTCACCAAAAACATACATATCAAATCAATACAATATACAAATCAAACAATCCACTATACAACTTAATTTCCCATAATTAAGTACATTTAAAATACGCAATCAATCAATAATCACCAAAAACATACATCTCAAATTAATAGTTAAAGTTATTTCAAAATAAATGACCATGCAACTTAATCTCACATAATTCATCCCTTACACAGATTGGAGAAATTAATTACATTTAAAAAATTTATTGGTACAAAATATTGATTGAATCTTATCTTGTATCCTGGGAAATTGATTACATTTAAAATGCTTATAGGAAATTGATAACAACGGAACGCTTATGGACCTAATTAACAATATTACTGTGAGATATTTATCATTTGATTATTAATTCAAATTTCATTTATACATTTGTGAGATATTTATAGTTTGATTGTTAATTCATTTATACTTTTTTAAATTTTAGCTTTTTGTTATATATAATTAATTTATTTGAATTATAAAACTATTAATAATTAACAATTAATTTATTTGAATTATAAATTTTTTTTTAATAAAAATTATTTGTTAGGAATTTAATGTAAGAATTAAATTCAATAAATAAAATAACAATATTTTTCTTAATTATTAAATCAAGCTTAATTAATAATATATATGAATAATCAAAATAATTAATTCATAAAATTATTTAAATTATAAAAATTATAATATTGAAAAGTGTAATTCAGATTTTTAAAAAATAAAAACAAAAAACTTGACACTGAAGTTACTAATCCAGATGTCGTTAACAAAGTACTTGGGTATCTTAGGGTGGAAGACAACATACAAAGTGCCATAAACAATGGCGATGATTATGACAACATCAATCAGGAAGCAAATGGTGAGAAGCAAACATCGAGGATAGACTCTGGTGCTTCCAAGGCGATGAGTAGTATTTGGAAATTTGTCATGTCTCTATCATCTACCTAGTCGAAGGAGGTTGGAGGTGGCCACAAATTAAGAGCTCTCCTTTGCATTTTATTTTTTGTAAATAACGTAAAATATATTACTTAGTAAACTGATAGATTACAAAATTTGGGTTGTGTGGGAGAGAGATCCCGACACAAGACCCAACTGAATTCCTTATGATGGTTATAGAATTATCTTTTTACAGTACGACCATAACAAAAGAGGGTTCTGAGTACATAGGTGGAAACCGATAGGTGCCCTGTTTACAACATGCTCAAAACTGAGAGTATAGAAGCCAAGAAAAGAGAAGAAAGCCTTATCACAGCCGACCAATCAGCTGTTGTTTTCCTCCGCAACAGAAAACCTTTCGTGGATGAAGAAGAACATAAACAAAGGAATAAAAATAACTCCTGGTTGGTGGTGACCAGATCCTCATCCAGACGAATGGGAGCCTCCTGAGAGCTTCCCTCCCACTGCATGGTGGTGATCGACTCGTGGAGGCCCCAACGTCCTCTTTCTTGATGCTAGGGGATCCTTCAACAGTCGAATGGACCTTCGTTGTCACCTTCTTCTTGATAGCAGTGTAATGTGGAGCATCCCGAGTGATGAATCTGTAGTGTTGGATGGCTTCAACATAGATCACGAACTTCTCAGTAAGTCAGTCAATATTTGTTTCCAGAGCCTTGGTGCGCTCCTCTTGTTCCTGCATTGCAAGCCCCATGATGGTTTTCATTTGCCACCATGTTTCGATAGTACGCATGTAGAGGTTTTCGTGCGCCTAGGTGAAAGCAGGGTTTCGATTAACGTTGCCACGTAGCTCAGAGTTGCGTGCCTAGCAGATGTCTTCGTGCGAGTTGTAGGGGTTAGGCCCAGGGACTGCCAGTGGGAGGCTATGTGAAGATCTGATGAAGGGTGGTGGAGGAATGACAGAGCAGAGAGGATGTGACTATGAGGTGGTAGTCACATAAGAGAGAGGGGAGTTGGCATTGCAGGCTCTAGAATCTGGCGAGCCAAGGATGAGACTGTACTCAAGTTCCATCTACCTATCCTTCCCACAGAGTAGAGAATCGACCTTGAAATGATGATTGGTATGCAAACAGTTATTGTTTGGTATAGTGGTTATCTTCTTCATTGATTGATGTGAAATGTTGACGGAGTTCACCTTCCTCCAATTCCTACCACGCTTGGGACGTCAGACGTAGGGTAACTTCTGTACCCTCATTCGCCCGTCTATTCGCGAGTTTATTTCCCTTCCTTTTGATTGCTTGAAAGTGGAGGCCTTCCATATTGTCAATTATGTGCTTAATATGTTGTATTATTTTGTTTAGGCACCAGTTTTCAAATATTTTGTCCACCTCAATGCCCTGCTGAAGTTTTTTGCTGATGTGGGTGGCCAACGTGGAATCTCCTTCAACTATCAGAGGACTAAGCTTTAGGTTGTGCGTTATGGTGATTCCATTTTCCAGGGCATGAAGTTTTGCAGAATTGTTTGTGGTTGAACCTATATTGCCCTCATATATCCAAATTATCTCTCCTTTAGAGTTTCTGAAGACTCCTCCAAAATTAGTTGGGCCCAGATTCCCTTTAGCTGCACCGTCGTAGTTGAGCTTGAAGGTCCCCTTCTTTGGCGGCCACCAGGTCTTATTTTTATTTTCAAGCCTGGGGAGGGGGGTGACATCGTGGACCTTGATCTGAAGAAGATCAAGCATTGAGGGAATTCTCACTTTGAAGAAGGTGGGAGAGGCTTTGACATTTTGAGTGGGTAGAGAGGTTCATTGTTTCCTGGAATGCGCTTTTGATCTTCGAGATAATGATTTCCTCCTAGGTGGAGATGCCAGGAAATATTATTGTGTTGCGCTCCTTCCAAAGAGCCCAGTAGATCATACCAGGAATTAAATTCCATGTGTGGTTAACCAAAGGATGTGGCGATAAGACAGTTCTCCAGTTCGTGATGGTACTTTGAATAGAAGAGGGGTCCCGATTAGAGTTGTTAAAGACCAAATAAATCCAATTCCATCAATTGGATGCGAAAGGGCATACATTTAGCAAATGATTGGGGGTTTCTTCTTCTTGCTGGCAGAGGGGGCATCGCGAAGGGCCAATAAAGCATTTTCTTCTTAGATTTTCCAACGTTAAAACTCTTCTATTCATGACTAACCATAGAAAGATAGAAATTTTTGGCCAGTGCTTCATGTCCCAGATTGTGTTCCATTTCAGTTCTGGTTGAAGTTAATCGTGCTTAGATATGTATCTATAGGCTTCTCTTCATATGAAGTGTCCAACTGAGTTTTTCCCCCATCTGAGTTTGTCCTCAGCAAAGTCAAGGAGGATTTGTAATTTTTGTAATTCTGAAGAGAGATCCGATCAGGCTTGGGGGCTCATATGGGGAGTCCATTCCTCTTGTTTCATCCAAATTCTCCATCTATCATTTTCTTCACTTTTTTTCCAATACTGGTTGACTTTGATATTCCCTTTATTTTTCATCTTAGACTTGATTTGGTGATAATGATATTGATCAAGTTTTGACCTTTTTTTCAGGCATCCTCCTAGAAAAGAGCCTTGTTCCCATTGCCTATTTCCTAGAAACTATGTTTTTGAATGATCATGTCCCTTTTCTCCCACGCTTGGTTCCAAATGGCTGAACCTTTGATATTTCCATTGAGCCTGATGATTTTCTATTGTGTTAGGGATGGGGTGTACTTTTATTTCCATAGGATTCCCCAAGGGGAATTGGGGTTTGCAATCCATCTCCATAATTTTTTGGCTCCCATGGCCTTTCCCAGGAGGTCTATGTCTCTAAGACTGAGGCCAGCATCTTTTTTGGGCTTGCAGATTTTTTCCCATGCTACTAGAGCCCATTTCTATTTGACCTCTGCACCTCTCCATAAGAGGTTCCTCTGAAGGTTTCTAATTTTATTTGAAATCACTTTTGGGGCTGCCAGAGCCAAGTACAAGTAAAGTGGAATGATCTGTAAAACAGATTTAACTAGGATAAGGCGACCTGCCAAATTGAGAGATATGAAGGTCCAGCTGGAAATTCTTTTCTCTATCTTGTTAATCACGTTCTTGGGGCTGGAGACTAGAGAGCTTATTTTCATGCAGGGCAATAGAGATAGAGTGGCTTAGTCTTTTCGCCATTATAACAAAGAGGAAGGGAGATATTGGATCCCCTTACCTGATGCCCCTGGAAGGATTAAAGGGTTTTGAAGGTGATCTGTGAGGATTTTAGGGATATTCTTGGTGATCTTTTTTATGTCCAGATCCTAGTCATTCCTTGGCTCTTTGAGAAGAGAGCTGAAACAGTGGTTGAGCTCTATTTCCAACTCCTCTTGAGAGTGAATGAGATGACCATCTTGACTCTTCAAAGCCAGAATTTTGTTGTTCCTCCTTTGTTATATCATTGTCTTATGGAAAAAGGTTGTATTCCTTTCCCCACATTTCATCCAATTTATTCTAGATTTTTGTTACCACAACTTTTCTTCTTGAATGGCTCTTTTCTCCCAGCTTTTTTGTAGTCATTATTCCTCTTGCTTATTGTTCTCCATTAGCCCTTCTTCAATTATCTTTTGTTGGACAAGTTCCAGTTGGTCTTCCAGGTTTTTTTTATCCGTGATGATGTTGCCAAATGTTTCTATGTTACATTTTTTTATTTCCTCTTTGATATGTTTTAACTTTTGTTGGAAATATACATTTTGCTTCCAGTATTGATGGGAATGTAAGTCCACCATTGTTTCATTTTTTCCATGAAGTCCTGGTGATCTAACTAGAAGGCCTCGAATCTAAAAGGCTTATTTTTCGAACCATTGGAAATTTGAATCTTGAGAGAGATAGGCCAGTGATCAAAGCCTATGTGTGGTAGGATTCTCACCTCCATTTCCTAGGAGATAAAATAAGTTGCCTCAGATAGAAGGAAATGGTCTAAAGGCTATTTGGTAGTCTCCTCCTCTTATGTTATTCCAGATGAATAAGCCATCGCTAGTGGGAATGTCGATGAGGTTGAGGTTTTCAATGGTGGTGTGGAAAGCCTCAGAGTCCTTATCTAACTTCCGAATACCTCATTTCTTCTCAAACAAGTTAGTTATCATATTAAAATCACCAACTATGATTTTGATAGGGTGGTGCAAAGTGTCAAGGATATTGGAGATGAATTAGAGCATTTTGATATAGCTTGTCAGCTTGTGCGAGGCATAAATATTAGCTATCCACATGGTTTCATTGGTACCTATGATCCTTCGAATCATTGTTATGGAATGGTGAGTGGCCAGAGAGGAAATGAGATCGAATTTTGAGTTTTTCCAAAATGTCATAATTCCCCCTACCATACATGTAGTCGTGTTATCCAAGGAGTTGTAAGGCTTGAAGCACGAGTTGAGAAGGAAGGGAGGGTGAGTCGAATCATGTTTCATTTCTTGAATTAGCAAGATGTCAGGAAGATCAAACAAGATTAATTTTTTTTAAGATTTGTTTCTTCCCAAGACTTTTAAGTCCCCTAATATTCCAAGAGAAGCAATTCATTGACATGGAGATGGGTATAGAGCTAGAGCCTTTACCTTTCCTTCATTGATTAACTTGGCGCCCAGTTCTTGAAGGAGCTGAATAGTGGTCTTTCAACCTCGCTTTCTCCTTGAGCCTTTGAGGTTGAGTCCTTCTACTAAAATATTGGCTAATATTCCCTTTGAAACTGTGCTTTCTCGTACTGGATGGTGAGCTTTGATTTTTAATTCTTCCTAGAGGACATAAGCTCCTTCAATTTTTTGTAACTGTTGTTCTGATATGGAATTTATTCCTTTCTATTTCCATTCCTCTGCAATTGATACAATGTCTACCCCCTACAGAGCTTCCCCTATTTTGTTTTCCTCTAGTGTTTCTTGTGTTTCTATTTTCTCCATTTCTGTATCCTCATATGCATGCTCCTTTCCTTTGTTGGTATTACCTGTATCCCTTTCATCGTGTTCACTGTCTACTAGGTTCATTTCTTCCTCTCCTACTTCATCTGCTATCAGTTTGTCTAGATCCATTTTCTCTTGGGTATTGTTCAGTACATTGAACTGATTATGGCTTTCTTCTTTAAATAAGTTCTTCTTGGGGATAGCTTTTTTCCTCTTGTTCTTGTTCTTGGAGATGAATTTAGTGAATCCTTCGCTGTCTTTTTGTTTACTTGCTTGCTCTTGCGTTTGAGGAGTTTTATTCATTGGACAGTCTCGGAAGAGATTCCCATGCTCATGACACTTTCTGCATCAGAAGGGAATGTGTTCATAGTCTATACTTTGCAGCCAGACTTCGTCCCTAAAGATTAATTTAATTGCTTCTGGCAGGGCACCAAAGACATCTATATATATGCAAATTTGGGTGTAGGAAACATAGTGACCCGTTCTAGTGCCTTCAGACATTTTGATGTACTCCCCTAGTTGGTCTCCTATTCCTTTTAATACTGAAGGAGCCCAACAATCAATTGGTAAGGAGTAGAGGCGTACCCAAACTGGAACCCTAGTAAAATCCTCTTTTTCTGGTGTGAAGTTCTCCCTCCAGAATCTCATGTATAAACTAGCTGAATTGTAGAAATAGGGTCCTTCAAAAATACTATCTCTATCTTCTAGGAGGTCAAAGATGACCGTGAAAAATCCTTTGGAGCCCAACTGTAGTCTAATCTCCCCTTTGGGTGTCCATTTTCTTTGAATCCACCAGTTTAGGGCTCTTTCAGTTGGCCATATGCCCATGAACTTGCATATAACTGCATGTATTCTTTGTATTTAGCTACCTCGGGGTCTTGGATTTCCAGTTATGGGATTTTCATGGCTTTGGGGTTGCAGTTATTCTTTGTATTTTTCCCTTGATCCTACAACCACTCCTGAGATTTTGAAGGATTGGCATTAGCAGGGAAAGGCGAGTCTGCGGATTTTCCCTTGTCTGCTCGAGTATCCTTGGTTATCCTTTTCATTGTGTATTCATTCTTTTTTGGCAGCTCGTTTTGTCGTGGAAGAGTTATTTCTTCTTTATCAGAGCTTCCTCCTGGTGGCATACAGAAAGCGGAACTAGAGGCAAACTTTGTGAAGAATGAAGCCTAGTCTAGCGGTCGACCAAAGACCATATCCTTGAAGGAGCGATGTTATAGACAATTTTGTGCCTTGCAGCATCAGGCATGAATTGTCAATAATCCAAGGGATCCAAAGTCCCTAAACATGATGTTCCTACCCCTAGAGGAACAAGGTCATCAAACCAACAGCTCTCAGATCAGTTCTCCACCTGAAAACACTCAAAAACAAGCAATCCTGAAATCAAAGCAGGTGCTCCACTAGGCTTCTGCGCTGAAACTCAACTCCTCCATGGTGTACCTGCGTTGCAAAGCAAGTGGAACAAAGGCCACCTGCGCTGAGCGAGATGGGACAAGTGGCACACTGAGTCATTGCTCTGGAATCTTCCAAAAATGACACTTGGATCAGGGATTTCGCCTTGTGATGAGTCAGAGGCTCTGTTTCTCCAAGTGGAAGCAAGGTTCTCCAAGTGGACTCAAGAACTGAAGAGAGAGAGGACACAAGGCAGCTACACATCAGTTGCAAGCTGACTCATCCTTTCTCAATTCATCTATATATTGCGCTCTCTCCTATGAGCTCAGGAGGCTGGAATTTTGTGCAAAGTAATGATATGCTGTTGGTTTCACTATAGAACTATTGGGTGATTGCTTGAAGGAGGTGAAGAGGAGAAATTCTTTCTGCTGGGAGGTGTTGCTGGATTGGGGCCTTCAATGGTTGTAACCTTCTCAGAACTTTACTTCTTCCATTAATAAAAGCTATTGAGGTTCTTCTATATGCATTTGTTTCAATGATGTATTGTGATGATTGTATATTTGATTTATGCTAATCCTTGAATCAGTTATGAATGCATGCTTCTTGTAGTTTCCTTCTTTGTTATTTTGCAGGATCTCATTGTAGCTGGGCCAGCAAAAGAGCAAATAGCTAGGAGCAAGCAGCAAAGAGAAGAGATTGGAGCAAATATTAAGCGCAAGGCAACGGTTAGTGCATTTCTTCATTCTCTCTTGCTTTCATAAAGAAGTAAACCTTAAGTAGTTTTGTTTACAGTTGTTGCTGAGGTACTATCACCCTTAGAGTGGGATAGGGTCATCCGAATCGGATACTTTTCCCTACAACAAACTGGCGACTCCACTGGGGAGCGTATCTGTTTGATTGTTTGTAGTATTTTGCTATTCATTTCCTGAACAAAAGAGTACCAAATCGAAAAGCTTTTGACTGTATCAAAAGCGAAGTAGAGGGCAGCTACTCTAGCTCATTTCTGAGCTTGTTCATGATTTGAAGAGCTGATCTACAAGGATCCTTGTAAGCTCTTAGTGATAGCTTTTCATCTTCCTTGTCATCCCTTAGTGTGTGCTTGACTGATAGCTTCTGATTCGAGCAAAAACTGTGAATTTTTGAGAAAATTGTGACCCGGAAACTGTGAAAACGCAACTTTCATTTTCCAAAGCAGGTAGTACACAGGCTACCTGCTTTGCAACGCAGGTCCCGAAGGGGCTACCTGCGCTGAGAGCCAAACTGGCTGTGCAGCACCTGCGTTGGCCCAATTTTGCCTTGTGCATTTGGGGTTTCCTTCCTTTTTCTTGCCTGTTTTCACTATAGATTTTGCAGCCAGTTACTAGTCTTGTACCTATTCTGAAACCAACCTTACTTGCCATCATTCCGCCTCTGTTATATAATGAAATTGTACTTGTTCTTTTGTATTTCTTACATCATTTACAATTTCCCATAACGAAAGTGAACTAGTCTTGCTTTGGCCTCTTAGATCTGAACCTGTGTTAGGCATTTTGCTGGTCTAAAGAGTTAGCTTGTTTGCTGTCCATAACTGATTAGTCTTTTTACTTTCGTCATTATGGTTTGATTTCATGTATTTCCAGTGATTAAACAAGTAAATCTTAAGGTGTCTTTTGATTTTGGACAAGCTTGTTTGTTTTCGCTTTAAATCGAAATCAAAGTTATATAACAACTTTCTTTTTGTAATACATCAACATTAAGAAAGGGAAAAGAAAATACATGCATTGTGCATTTTGCATTTGACTGTTTGCATGCTGATTTAGGAAATTTTGCATTAGTGTGTGCTCTATGATCTGTGTGAAAAGATTTGCCTTTCTTCTCCTCAGTAGTTAAGATTTTCAAAGTTGAAAGATTGAAAAGTTTGCTTCTCATCTTAGACTGCATTCAGGAATTTGTTACATACATCTCGTGGTGATCCTTAAAGGCAAACTGCTAAGCAAGATCAACATTAAAATAAATTCAATTTACATAACAACGCTTTGTAACATAACGCAAACACATAGAGGTCTAGGTAGAGACGTGTTCCGGCGTCGTTAAACGTAGTGACTGTCGATCTCTACGAAGGTGGGTGATTCCTCCTGAGAGTCGGTGGCACTAATACGGACTTGTGCTCCCACGTACCGTCGCGTATATATTGGGAGACCCCTATAGGAACAAAGCCTTTATCCATAGGAAGCCGTGTCGGCCGCCCTACTGATCGCGATGCAGTGAACACAGCATTCACGAAGATCGACCACCCGTACCGTAAAACGTATTCTGTGGTTTTGCGAAAAGTTTGGCACACCCTCTGCCTAGAACTCCGGAGCAGTTTCTTTTGGCCTTTTTCAAACTCTATAACTGAAAAAGTCCATCCGAGCATTTGTCACTTCGGGCTCGTTAAAACATCGAAGGGGACTAGAGTCATCTTTAGCTTTTTCTCGACTCTTAAAACATGAAAAAGCAAAGTTGTGTCTAAAGCGTCGTTAATAAAATTTATTTTAAACGGAACATAATCACCTCTTATTCCCACGTTGATCTTTCAGTTGAAAAGTATGGAGCCCACCAACCAAGGAAGTCACCTTGGTGGAAGTCCCAGTCCCTTCTCCTCTTGGGGAGATGTTGGTGCGCCCCATATGGCCACATTGTCACTTCCAGGATTGACAATTGGCCTACCTGTATGGCTCTTTTCAACTAATGTAGTTCAGACCACCACAAATCCTGAGCAGTCGAATCAACAGTCAGACCAGTCTAGAGCTGCCCACCAGCCTTCCACTTCTTACAATTCTTCCTCTGATCCTTCATCTTCACAAGGTAGAGCCGGCAAAAGTCAGCCTCCCATGGAGAAGAAGGAAAAGAAGAAGAGAGAAAAGAAGCAGAAGGGGCCTATGGCGAAGGCGACTGGGGGCAAGCAAAAGACATCTGACAAAAATCCACACACTGCACCGACCGGGCCTAAATCGCCATGTGTCATTTGCAAAGGGACCCACTTCCACCGTGATTGTCCTTGTATTCCCCGGATACTAAGGGACTGGTCCCCTAGGTTGCACAATCCGGTAGCATCAACCTCTGGTAGTCATGTTGATTGCAGTCCGTCAACTAGCGAGAGTGAAGGACGAAAAGGGAGACCAAGATCACCCTGCATGCTGTGTGAAGGCGATCACGCCATCCACCGTTGTCCATTCTTAGATGAGGCAAAGAGAGTTTTGGAAGATCGTCCGGTTTCACCGTTACGACTTCCTCCTGGATACCAAAAACTCGCGCCAAGTCCCTCGATAGTTGAAAATCCAGCCGGCCCGCTCAAGTGGTCAGCTGAAGTGTCAGTCATTGAGAATGAACCAACTGAATCCAGACCAGACAAAAGTCTAAAGGTCGATACGGCAGTTGACCCGGTTCTCCCTTCAGAGGTTTCATCCTCAAATGACACCGTCATTGAAGATTCATCTTCAAATGACACCCTCACTGAAGAGAATAAGGATGACACCGTCCAGATTCTTTTCATCAACACAGACCCTGATGAGCATCAGGGCAATGCGCCCATTCCTTTATCGCAGGAAGGAACATCGTCAGGGTCGTATCCGGCCGTGTATTCGGTCCCACCACCAAGCAACCTGGTTGTGTCCTTTGATTGGAACCAACTAGGCAGACCCCGGTTACCAGCCAATATACCATTCAGAATCATTGTCCAAATCTATAGAATGGTAATGGCTGGAACTATCATTGATGAAGGGGCATCTGTGAGTATCCTTTCCTCTATTGCTTGGAAAGCACTGGGTTCCCCGGCGCTTTTACCTGAGATGAGAAATCTATCAGGTTTTGATAAAGGAACCAGTCGCCCTTTAGGGATCCTCCCCAATGTTCCGATCACATTGAGGAAGAAGACAGTTCATATGAACGTCATGGTCGTCCAAGGACCCTTGGATTATAACCTACTCCTTGGACGGGACTATATATATTGCATGGGAGCTATAGTCTCCTCACTCTTTAGAGTAATGTGTTTTCCACACGAAGGAAAGATGGTCAAGCTCGTAGACCAACTTTCATTTCCGGGATCTCGCATCGCAAATAGTCAAATACCAACCCTAAATGGCTTATTCACTCAAGAAATGCCTCCACCCCCGGTTCTACTTCCCGATGAATGCGAGTGATTCGGAAAGATATAACTGGGACCCAGGGGGCATGCACCCTGGCCTGCCTTGGGCAGAGAAAACCTTGGGTATAAAGTTAATTTCCGCAGAAGAATATGACTAGTCCGTACCCCGTCCGGCATGGAAGAGAGGGTTGTTCTAGAATAAAGTTCTTTTGTCAAAGTTATGTGAGTGAGATAATCAGCTTCTCGCTCCCCTTGTCTAGGTAAGTAGGATGCCGAGGGAGGAGATCCATTTGTGGCGGCAAGTAGCCACCATCTTTGAAGGCAAGCCTCACCCATTAAAACATACGTTTTGAAGGATAAGTAGGGGCAGCCTCCAAAGAAAGAGATGAAATTGCTGCAACAAGTGGTCACCATCTTTAGTAACCTAGTAATAGACATCGCCGGAAAAAAGAGTTTAGTTTGCGGCAGCAAACAAAACCATTTTTCGGATAATAAGTAAGAGGCAAACCTCCCTCCGTAACGCCAATGTTTTATCTGTTGCGATCTTGCAAAAATCAAAAAGTGAACTGATGGGAAGACAAGTACCGTCGGCACCGAAAAATAACGAGAAGACAAGTATCGTTAAAAATATAGCAAGACGACAAGTAGAAAAACGGAGGTGGGACAGAGGAGGGGTAGCCTTGAAATTATACTTTATACCTGGGGGCATGCGAACCTTTTGGAGTGTAAGCACGGGACGACTATTTATTTTTTTAAATTTTTAGGTCCTCCCTTTAAACCTGTAGGTCTAACCCGTTAAACTCGTAGGATTAGCCGTTTCCAGCTTGCATAAAGAAAGGATGTGGGGCAAAAGTTAAAACTTGCCAAATTGGAGTAACTAGTGAGGTATAGCTCCTTAAATATGACTACCTCACCTGAGGCGTTTCTTGTATTAAGACTGGTATAATCGAGCAGTTTTAGCACACAGTTCATGCTCGTTAAAAAATAAACGCAAGATCCGAGCAGTTTTAGCACATAGTTCATGCTCGTTAAAAAATAAACATAAGTTGTGAGCAATCTTCCCCTAGAGTTCAAGCTCACCCAGAAAAAATGAACCGGTAAATAACCTTGGTAAGTGTAACCTTTGACAGCCATATTAAAACCCTTGGTCGTGTTCTTGCAGTCTCACCTCCATCCGTTCATTTGGCCAATCGTTCATCTCCATATGTTTGTTTACCCGTTTTGAGGAACAGCTGCGAAGAGTGATTTCACTTAGCCATCCTTGTGACACTGCCGTGATTGGAAAATTCCAACCTGTACCTGGAATCTGCTGCTATCCCTGTTTATCACTCGTTCCTCAAAAGACGAGTCTTCTTTGAGCTCTTTTCTCTTGACTCGTAAAATATGAAAAGTTTGCCGAGTTTTGGCCTTCCAGCTCGTTAAACGACCGGAAGAGCTATCCCTCCTCTAGATTTTAATCTTTTTGGACCTGAGGGATTATTGCACAAAAAGATCGAGCGCTTGTTTTGTTCGGCTCGTTAAAGCAATCGAAAATTCATCCCTTCTGTATTGTTTTATACTTTTTGGGACTTAAGGGATTAGATGACGAAAAAGGAATTTTGGAGTTGACTTTATGTACCTTTTCAGACTCTCTAAAAATGAAAAGGACCGAGTTATCCTTGTCGTTAGACTCGTTAAATTCATTAAATAGCGACAAACTTGTCTTTAGACGAGAACGAGTTTCCCTATCGCTAGGCTCGTTAAAACATAGCGATGGGCTTGCCCGAAGGGCACGTTATAGAACAAGCATATGTTATCCTCCTCAAGCTTGACAAAAATAAAGAGGTACTGGTCAGCAATGACTGGGGAAAAATTGGGAGAACCTCACAGCTTTAATGGTAGCAAGTCGCTCTTGAACATGACACTTTGTCCTCCGTATCACATCGGGTTGGGTTGTTTCATTCACCGGTCTCATCACCATGGTCCTCGCCACACCATCCACATTTGGGGTAATGCTACCGATCCATCACATCAGTGTCGTTATATGTTCAAGAGATGTTGTTCTGCAAAGAGTCAACCGTGTCCCATCCACTGCCATACATTGTCCTTCATCCATTTCATGACCACCACCCTGAATCATACATCACAGTTTGTTTTCACCTCATCACAATCACTAGCTCCGTTCCGTGTCACTGATGTGGGATTCATTAAGGCCCTCCTTTGACGGATCGCTCCTTGTCGACATCAGCTCATTATCCAAGGAGTTGATCTAGGAACAACCCCTTCAGTACTTTGAAACTTGCATGCCTCAATGGCAAGTTTCTCACTTCCGACGACAGGTATACACCAATGACCTTCGACCAGAAGATTTTGCATGGTGGTCGACGCCAAGTCCTTTATTCCCACCATGTGAATTGTACTGCCGTACCTTGAGGGTCATCATCCTTATCGGTGATTCCTCTCGCGCTTGTTAACGGTTTACATCATTGACCGGTAATCAAGCGATGTCTTTCCATGTTCGACTTCAAGAAATTCTCACATGGATCGACTTGTACATCGAGTGAAGATCGGAAGAGATTGAAGACCCCGGATCTAGTTTCATCCATCCGGGCTGCGATATATATTCAGGATATAAAGACATTTGATATGTACATCATTGCAGCAGATGATCATCCTTCTCAAAGGATGATAATTTCAGCAGAGAATTATCAGTCTACCATCAGACGATCGTCTGTTCTATGTACCAAAATGAATTTATAAAGCTGAGCATGGGAATGCCCGCCTCAGCTAGATCATGAAAAAGTATGAAAAATAATGTATTGTATTGTATCTTATTACAGGACACTTCTCAGCAGATTGAATGAACTTCGGATCCTCCTAGTAAAGCATTTCACCCGATAAACGACCTCATACTTTAGGGGGCATCTGTTATAGACAATTTTGTGCCTTGCAGCATCAGGCATGAATTGTCAATAATCCAAGGGATCCAAAGTCCCTAAACATGATGTTCCTACCCCTAGAGGAACAAGGTCAGCAAACCAACAGCTCTCAGATCAGTTCTCCACCTGAAAACACTCAAAAACAAGCAATCCTGAAATCAAAGCAGGTGCTCCACTAGGCTTCTGCGCTGAAACTCAACTCCTCCATGGTGTACCTGCGTTGCAAAGCAAGTGGAACAAAGGCCACCTGCGCTGAGCGAGATGGGACAAGTGGCACACTGAGTCATTGCTCTGGAATCTTCCAAAAATGACACTTGGATCAGGGATTTCGCCTTGTGATGAGTCAGAGGCTCTGTTTCTCCAAGTGGAAGCAAGGTTCTCCAAGTGGACTCAAGAACTGAAGATCAACTGAAGAGAGAGAGGACACAAGGCAGCTACACATCAGTTGCAAGCTGACTCATCCTTTCTCAATTCATCTATATATTGAGCTCTCTCCTATGAGCTCAGGAGGCTGGAATTTTGTGCAAAGTAATGATATGCTGTTGGTTTCACTATAGAACTATTGGGTGATTGCTTGAAGGAGTTGAAGAGGAGAAATTCTTTCTGCTGGGAGGTGTTGCTGGATTGGGGCCTTCAATGGTTGTAACCTTCTCAGAACTTTACTTCTTCCATTAATAAAAGCTATTGAGGTTCTTCTATATGCATTTGTTTCAATGATGTATTGTGATGATTGTATATTTGATTTATGCTAATCCTTGAATCAGTTATGAATGTATGCTTCTTGTAGTTTCCTTCTTTGTTATTTTGCAGGATCTCATTGTAGCTGGGCCAGCAAAAGAGCAAATAGCTAGGAGCAAGCAGCAAAGAGAAGAGATTGGAGCAAATATTAAGCGCAAGGCAACGGTTAGTGCATTTCTTCATTCTCTCTTGCTTTCATAAAGAAGTAAACCTTAAGTAGTTTTGTTTACAGTTGTTGTTGAGGTACTATCACCCTTAGAGTGGGATAGGGTCATCCGAATCGGATACTTTTCCCTACAACAAGCGAGCGTCATGATGCTATTGCAGATCTGCCATAGCTAGCAGGGCACTAGAGGCACAAGGGGGGTCGGGGAGCGCGCTCAAACCCTAGCCACCCTCTGTGTTTTTCATTCAAAGAAAATTCTCACTTGAGCCACCATCAAATTTCGCTCTCCTTCGCATTTGCATGTTCACCTACATTATGCTATTAATTATTTACAATTAATTTATTTAAATTATAAAACTATTTATTATAAAAAAAATATTTATTAGAAATTCAATATTACAATGCAAGAATTAAATTCTAAATAAAATAACAATATTTTTCTTAATTATTAAACCAAACTTAATTATTAATATATATTAATAATCAAGATAATTAATTTATTAAATTATAAAAATCAACTTATAAAACTCATAATATTGAAAAGTGTAATTCAATGGTTTTTAAATAAAAACAAAAAACTCATTTGGTAAGTATTAATAAGTCCTTTTCACATGAATTAATTTATAAATAAAAAATAATAATATTGAAAAGTGTAATTTATTATTATTATTATTAAGTATTAATAAAAAAAATTATCATATAAATTTGTAAGCATTATTACTCTGAGGTATTTCTTTTTCAGAATAAGACTTTTATCATTTTAATTTAATTAAAGTAAATTATATAAACTTAACCTTAATCTTAACAACATTACTATAATATATTTATAGTTTGATTATTAATTCATTTATATATTTATATATATATATATATATATATATATATAGATATATATTTATTTATTTTTATTTATTTATTTATTTTGTAAAACATATTTTTATATATAATTCATTTATTTGAATTATTAATGATTAATAATTAATTTATTTGATTTATAAGAGAATATATATAAAATTAATGATTAATAATTAATTTATTTGATTTATAAGAGAATATATATATATTTCAATATGAGTTTGTAAAAATTAAATTCAATAAATAAAATAACAATAGTTTTCTTAATTATTAAACCAAACTTTTGCCAAATAGCGCTTTCCAAACAACGCACTTTAAGTTCCAAAGTAATTTGCACTGCCCCCTGGTCACTGCCCACATCACTCTCATTCTCTCGGAAGAGGAAAATCTTGTCCCCCCTGGCCTGCATTGCCCCTAATCCTTCTCCAAACAGTGAGAATTCTTCGGACGAAGACAGTATGGAGATCTGGGAAAAAGAGAAAGTTGAACAGGAAGCTGGTCTTAACAGTCTTCCTCCCCTAGAAGATACAGGACCGAACGCTGAGGACAGGATTCATGGCGAAGCTGATCACACCATCGCCATCCCTGACGATGATTTAAGCGGCAATGATGGTTTGAAGACTGGTGACATTGGTCGGGATGAGAAGAAGGACAGCGGCCCAGCACAGGAGAAGTAGCGCCGCTTGGGACTGTCTCTTTTTGTCTCGGTTTCTGCTTCAGGCGCATGGTCAAGTTTCTTTGTTGTTTTTCCTTCTGTTTTTGGCTCCCAGTTGGACTCCTGGTGACACTTATATGTTGGGTTACACTGTTTTTGTTTTTCTATGCCGGCTTAATTCTCCTCCTCGGCAACAGTGGTCCTTCTCTATGTCTGATTTCTGGTTTCTTGCACTTTGTAACTGGTCTCCCCAGCTTAGGGATGTAATGGGGAAGTTCTATTCTATCGGGTGCTACCACGCCTCGACAATATGTAAAAAAAATTGCTTTCCAGTTAATAGAAGTCAGTATTTGCAGAGAAAAAAAAATTTATTAAACCAAACTTAACTAATAATATATATTAATAAACAAAATAATTAATTTAGACAATTTTTCCCAAGAAGTGACAAAATGTTTGGAGTACTGTAAAGTACCGCCTTTCATGCTCATCTTCTTCAGCTAAAATTATAAAATTATTTAAATTATAAAAATAATTATATTGAAAAAGTGTAATTCATATTTTTTTTTAAATAAAAACTAAATTTATTTTTTTAAGTATTAATAAGTCCTATGAATTAGTTTACAAAATTATTTAAATTATAAAAATAATTATATTGAAAAAAATAATTTAAATTTAAATTTAAATTAAATAAATAAATAATAAAACTTGTTTTTTAAGTATTAATAAGTTTTTTCCCATATGAATTTGTAAGCCTTATTAAGGAATAAGATTTATAGAATTCTAATTTAATTATCAATAATTATTTGGTGGATAATAAAGACTTAACATCCTTGAAATATTCTCCAATATTTTTAATAATATTTATAAATCAAAAAATTAAACTTATCTTCAAAGTAGTTATATATATGACTGATTAATAAAAAATGCATTATAAATATGTGTGATAGAATTAGTTTTTTTGGGCACATAGTATCTATAAGCCATAATATTATAATAAAATACATTTACAAATTAAGAATATGCTATGTAAATCTCCATACTTAAAAATCTTGTTACATTATTTTATTTTAAATGTATATATATATGAAATAAATATTTTGATTTTTATGATGTATTGATGTCTACTTATATTTATCAACCATTTAATTTAGTCGTAATTTAACCAGACAATTTTTTTACCCTGAAAATTATGGAAATTCCGGCTATATTTCGATAAACTCCAGTAGGAATTTTTCAAAAACATAATTCAAACACTGCTGTTGCTAAAAAAAAAAAAAAATTACCCAGATTTCGACCACTTTTGACCATCCGAGCAATTCCTCCACCTCCTTAGATGACTTCTTTAATTTATACGATTATACTAATAATGGTATTTCTGATTCAGGATAATTAATAAATTCATTAGTGCTGAAATTTATTGTGTTTATCACATAATTGGTGTATAAACCTATTAAATATTGAATACAATATTGGGGAAGATGTCTCACAATATTTTATAGAATAATATTAATGAGTTGCAATGCATGGATAACCGTTTAGAATTATTGATCGGTGACTAGATAATTTTACTTAAAAAAGCATATCCTCACGTGTTCTCTTCATATAGGCTTGTATGCATTATATTTAAAATTTCTTATTAGTCTGACTAATGAGTTCATTATTGCCTAAACGTAATGTAGACAAATGAGAGATCTATATTCCAATTGGGATATTAGAGACTGATTACATATTGGGAGAGATGTCTCAAAACCACTGAATAACCCTGCTTAATCTTGTGATGTAATCATTGTAAACCCTTTTATTGATCTTAAATGGAAATGACGAGTGATGAAAATGAAGAAGAGTGTGATTAGATCTTTCTTTTTAATAGTTGAACGGATGAAAAGAAAATTCAGGAAAAAAATTATGTAGGGAAATTTTACTGAACAACAACTCCTTCCTTCTCAACAAGGACCGCTTGAATAATATCCTCATAGTTTCCTCCATCCTGACAAAGAAATGCAATGATACCAGCTTGCAAGGGAGAAAGAATGGAGTTGAATGTTGCAAGGAATGGTTGAACAATATAATGCAATGATACCAACTTGCAAGGGAGAAATACTAGGGTTCAATGCAACAAATTCAATATAAAAGCTTGTAAAAATGTCCCCTTTTGTTGTCATTACATAAATTCTAGAAGGACGCTTACTATATGGAGCATGTGCCAACTTTTCATCTTTAAGAGTTTCTACCTTGATTTGATGCAAATCTTCAAAGCCTGAAGGGTTGTGGGTATCTTCCTCCTTTACATATCCATCATCGGTACCCAAGTTCAATGCATATTCCTTTACATCCCCTTTACATCTCCATCACCGATACACAAGTTCAATGCATCTTCCTTTACATCTCCATCATTAGATAGGATTCAATTCAAGGGAATTCACAGACTAGAAAGCCAAGCCATTAAAATGAGTTTGAAAATAGGTGGTGTGTTTTCTCCAAATCATGTGGACCAAATTGGTGGGGAAGGAAATACAATAGATATTGGGTCTTGGCATGCTCATTAACTATCAGGAACACCCCACACGTCTTGTAGAAATTTCTTGCAATATCCACATAGGGTTGATGAAACTGCAATGAATCTAAGTTGTGCCTCTCCATGTTGCATTGCATTGGCTACCATAAATTGTTCAACATGAACATAATGATTCAGAGGAAGACCTTCAACTTCCAAATTTACTCCCTTGAAGATGTGTCTTCTCGCTTGAAGGTCGACAACTCCGACACAAAATATTGAGATAGGAACCCTTGCCAAAAGTTGAGTAGGCTTCACCAATGTAGCAAGATAATGCATTTATGATAGAGTTGCTTCTTTACATGAACATTGAACCTCATCTGCTTCGATCACAAAAGGTGAGTTTCCTCCCATTTTTTATGAAACCTCAAAGTTTCAACAGCCTTTGCAGAAGGTTAGGATAAATTTTAGATTGGAGCAAAACCTACAATATATGTCTGATATTAAAATTGTTCCCTTGCTAGTTTATCAAAGAGAATGAACCAAAAAGGCACTAGGGAGTAGAATATGAGCATGGAGATTGTAGGTTTTAACCCCGTACAAAAATTATCTTCATCTGAATTCTAAAAAACAAAAAATAAACAATGGCAAGAGCATAAAACATAAAACATATATACACAAATATTTTCCCCTGAATCCAAAAACCGAGACTACTAAATTGATTTTTCATTATATTCCTTTCAATGTTACAATACAGATATGCAGCACTTTGGATCTTTGTATCAACATTTCCATTTGCAACAATATATTTATTTTAGTAAAGGTTTCCATATAGCAGCTTGACCATTCATTTGCAGTAACATGCACCTTCCTCAGTTGTTTGGGGACATACAATTCCTCAGACATGGGGGAGAAGAGGCCCTTTAGTTCGTCCTTCATCCTTCTTTAGCAGATTAGATCAACACTCACATCAGCTCCAACGAGTCCATCTTCCACTTCATCCTACAACACCGAGCACATCAACAATAAAGGTAAAACATGAGGTAAATTTGGCTTAATATTCTCTAATTCATTAGAAGGTTTAGGAAACTTAATGATTAACCACTTCTCATTCCATGCATTTCATCTTTCATAAATCATTATCCTTCTGTTTTCTTTCCATTCATTACACATATACTTTGATTACAAGACCATGTTAAAAGAAAATCCTTATGATATATTAATAAAGGCAGTCTTTATAGTGTCTTCTCCTCCCATGATAACAAGCATTCTATCTGGAGGATGAAATCACTACTGCCATAAAATCATAAAGGAGACCACCTATAAGCATTGGCCTTACAATGATAGAGTATGCCAACACCTATTCACATACCTACCATTTCCATCACGACCTCATTTCATCCATCATCTCTTCCTCATCCACCCCTTTCTTGTCCTCAATTTTAATTGCTCAATAAACCATTATGATATGTTAATGTGAAGAGTGTTGCTCCACAAGAACCAACACCTCCAAATATTCAAACAATGTTGCTCCACAAGCACCAACATCTACAAAACAATGTCAAGAATTTGTTAATGAGTAATGGATCTGTTTGCATGAGGACATGTAAACCCTCAGGCATGGGGGGATGTTGAGCTTCGAATATGCCCATTTTTCCATTGCACAATATCACCATTCATAACCTAAATTCCTATACTTTTACACTCATTTCATACCATAATTCCACAACTTGTTGCCATACATATCCTATGCCTCATGGTTGATTATCATTAGTTTTATTCACTTTTTTATGATTAGAGATGATTTTGTCATGATTTACTAATGACGGTGTTTTCTAAGTTCATTTTCCACAGGATTCCATTGCCGAAATTCTTCAGAAATCAATTAAACTAGTTGCTACATGTTAAGTATGAAATACATTCCTATAGGTGAAAATATACAATTTGTGATCAAATGGGGAAAAATATCGAGATTTTGACAAGCAAGTTTTGTTCAGAGTACCCTCATTCAGGTAACCCAGAAATTGTTTAGAAAAATTCATCATTATGGGGAAGTTATGATTAGGGGAATCTTAAGTATATAAATAGTGTCGAATTCCAAGTTTGAATGTTTTGGCCACAACTATGTGGAGGACCACAATTTGAATGAATTGCTTCATGCTCAAAAAAGGAAAAATTTTGTTACAAAAAAACGCAACTATGCCTAATTTAGCTCGGGATCCATTTGAAGAATCATGCATGAAGAATTCCACGCAACTTAGTTTATTCTGAAGATGTTTATTTTCTTTTTCTGGTCAAAGTACTTAGATCTAGTTTCCATAAGGTGACCCTTTTTAAAGGGCGCAATGCATTCTATACTCATGCTAGGAAGGAGAACGAGAGACTGTGCTTTGTAAAAGTTTTTATCTCATACAATATTGATATGTATATGACATTTGCACTTATATTTTGAACCTTAAATACAAATCTTGATTCGGCATTAATCTCTATAAGTATTATGGTGCCTATTGATTTCTAAACATCATTGAGTTAGTTTAAGCTTGCTCTAGGAGTGGCAAGGGCCCACCACCACCTGGAAACAATTTATGTAGTCCATTTTAATCATAGGAACTATTCTTGTAGAGTAAACCTTGTTTAAACAAATGTTTAGATATTTCATGTTTTCATATTCTGCACTTAAAATTCTTGCTTGGTTTTATATTTGAATGATGTAGATATGGTTTCTTAGTTATTAAATGATTAGTGAGAATGATGTTGAGAAATGACCCGTGATCTGAATAATATTTTTGGTATAATTGCGTGTCATAGGAGAATAAAGAAACATATTTAACCACCATGTCAAAAGTATAGAACCAAATCACGATTACAGTGTTGACCATACTCTGTTTACTCCTTACAAGTTACCAAGTCTTTGTAGCATTTTGATTATGTGGTAAATGATTAGTGGACAAATGATGATTGCAAATGGAGAATGTGTGTATTATTAGAATAGGATTAGAGTTTGGTTACGATTGAAAGCTAATAGGAATCGAGGTTTCTTGAGTGTGATCATTTTAATTGAATACATGATTGGATTTTTGAGTTAGGTACATAATACCGTTAGTTTAAAAGAGTCGAATAGAGTTTCATTTCATTTTTATGCTTGTTGATTTCTCATGTCCCGAGAGTTAGATTAATTATTGGATTTCATTTAAGAGATTTCCCTACTTTTCCTAGTATAAAGAATGTTTTGATTAAGTATTGTTTTTATTCAGATAAAATTTGGTTACATAGTGAATGCTTAAGGTCCAGTGTGATTTCTTCTTTCGTGTTTTATGCTTAAGGTTCAGTGTGCTTAAGGTTGAATTTTCTGAGTGATCTATCTCATTCAAATTAAGAATTTCCTTATTGAATATTTCTAAGTGGTGAACTGTAGTAATTTGTGATAAGTCTCTCTTAGGTAATGATTATAATCTTCTAATTTGAAAAATGGTTTCTCTTAGATAATGATTAGAAATAAATTCAGTAATTATGTACTAAAAACATCAAATCTGTACTTAAACAATAATTTGATTTCATACTCTAGTTTAGGTTAAATGCTATGATCCTAGGTTACCTACACTTATGCCTCTAAGTCTTACAACCTCGGATTGATAATTTAATGTTGGAATTATAACACATATAATTTCCCCAACATGCACAAATATTTATCTAAGGGAAAACAACTGCTCAAAACCCCTTACTATCTATAAATATTGCATTAATTAGAGAATAGAGATGAAATACATATGCTTGCTCCCATATACATATAGCATCCATAAACCCCAATCCATCAACCCTAGATTAGAACATAACCATAGTTCCCTTGACCGGATCTACAAAATACCATGGGCAGAAAACCATCATGCCCAAAACCATGTGTGAAAACCACGCACAAAACCATAGGTAGGTTTTCCCACCTAATATAGGGTCCAAAAAAAAATTCCCCAAGGCAAGGTCATGGACCCCGTAGAGGGGGGTTACCACTCCCCTCAAACCCCCCGAGAGGGGCAGTTGTCGACCCCCCTGTGACCCCCTTGCTGCGCTTGATGCAACGAACAAGGGGAGCTATCACCCCCCGTGTGACCCCCCCCCCCCCCGTGTGAGGTTAGTCATGGAAAGAATATAACACACACCCAACATTCTCCCACTTGTTGTTTTCTTTCCACGTGAGATTTGATTAATTGGTCCAACCCTGAAACACCCATTTTTTCTTTACACCAATAAAACTTCTCAGTGCTCACAGACATCGCCAATGCATTTGCAACATTCTTCAAAGTGTCCACCTTTACCAGCAACACATTTTCTTCCTCAATCATTTCCCTCACAAAGTGACACTAAACATTAATGTGCTTTGTCCTTGAATGATAAGTAGAGTTCTTTGCCAAGAAAATTAAACTTTGGCTATCATAGTCTATCCTTATAGCTTGTTGTACCAACCCCATACTTGAACACAATCTTTGCAACCAAACTTTTCCTTGCTTGCATGAGTGGCTGCCATGTATTCTGCCTCTGTAGTTGAAAGTGTCAATACAAACTATCTCTTTCTCATCTAGCTGGCTGCACCTCCAAACACATTAAATACATGCCCACTTGTAGATGTTCCCTTATCCAGATATCTAGCCCAGTCTGCATCAACAAATCCATGGATGCCCAAAACCCTATCCAATCTTGGTCTTCCTTGGTAGCACAGACCATAATCACTGGTTCCACACAAATACCTGAAAACCTGCTTCACTGTTGTCCAATACTTCTTCCCTGGTTTTGACATAAACCTGCTCAATACTCCCATTTCATGTGCAATGTATGGTCTAGTACATACCATTGCAAACATTAGGTTACCAACTGCACTTGCGTATGGAACACAGGACATGTCCTCTTCCTTTTCTTGCATCTTGGGACATTGTTCAACAGATAAATTTACACCTACAGGAAAATGAACCTTCATGGTTTTACTATCCTACACATTAAACCTTTCCAATATTGTCTCGACATACTTCCTCTGGTTTAACCAGAGCTTCCTTTTTTCCCAATCTCATTTAATTTCCATGACCAAAATATAGTTTGCAGCACCAAGATCTTTCATGTTGAATTTGGAGGACAATTGGGTCTTCAATTACTGGATAATTTCTTTGTTATTTCCAATTAACAACATATCATCCACATACAAGACCAAATAAATAACACAGTCACCAATTAATTTAAAATACACACAATGATCTACATTGCTTTTGGTGAAGCCAAGTCCCCATATGTATGTATCAAATTTTCGATACCACATCCTTGGTGACTATTTTAACCTATACAAATACTTTTTTAACCTGCATACTAGTTTTTTTTACCCTTCACCACAAAGCCTTCAGGTTGCTTCATGTAGATCTCTTCTTCCAGATCCCTATGAAGAAATGTTGTCTTCAAGTCCATCTATTCTACCTCAAAATCAAAAGCAACAAAAACATATAAAAGTAATCTAATTGAAGTTACCTTGGCAACAGGAGAAAAAATATCACCAAAATCAATTCTCGACACCTAGGAATAACCTTTTTCTACCAACCAAACTTTGTATTTCTCCACCTTGACTTCTACATTCATCTTCTTCTTAAACACCCATTTGTTGCCAATGGGTTTTGTTCCAGCCGGCAACTCCACCAGATCCCAAGCCTCATTTTTTTTCCAAAGATGTCATTTCATCAACCATGGCCTTTTTCCAGAGTTTTCCATCCTATGAATATATTTCTTCCCAAACAGTTATGGGATCATCATCAATAATAGATAACGAAAAATTTGAATAGAAAGTGGATGGACTATGCCTTTATGGATGCCTTCTTTCTCAAACCGATCTTCTCACAGCTGGAGTTTGTGGCTCTTCATCTTCTAATTAATCTTTTGTTGTAGAGTTTGATTCTTCCTCATTTAGCTCAAACTCTATTTTCTCAGGTTCCTTTGGCAGTACTTCATGTTTAATAACATCTTTCACCTCTCTAAACACCACATCGTGGTTGTACACAACCTTCCTTGTTTCTGGGTTCCAAAGCTTATAACCTTTTAAACCATCCTTATACCCAATAAAGATGAACCTTTCAGATTTACTATCCAAATTGGTTCTTTTCTCCTTTGGAACATGTACATATGCATCACATCCAAATACCGTTAGATGTGAAAGAGAGGGTTTCTTACCAGTCCATACCTCTTATGGAGTCTTATACTCCAACGCTAATGAAGGTGATCTATTGACCAGGTAACATGCAGTCTCCACCGCCTTTGCCCATAATTCTTGTCCTAACCCGACACCGCTAAGCATGTTTCTTGCATTTTCCATCAACATCCTTTTCATTCTTTCTATAACTCCATTTTGTTGAGGCATGTATGGAGTATTATTATTTCGTGTTATACCACACTTCTTACAGAATTCTTCAAATTCCTTCTTGCAAAACTCTCCACAGTTATCCGTCCTCGGCACCTTTATCTTGTTCTTTGTTTAGTTTTCCACTGAAGCCTTAAATTATTTAAACATGTCAAATATTTCATATTTCTTCTTGAGAAATATATCCATGTATTCCTTGAGAAGTCATATATAAATGATACATAGTACATAGAATTAACGAGTGATGGAACTGACACGGGTCCAAACACATCATTGTACACAAGCTCTAATATTTGTTTTGCCCTCTTAGCACCAGAGGGGAAACTCACCCGATTTTGCTTCCCGTATACACAATTTTCACAGAAATCAAAATCCAAAGAGAAATTAGACATACCATTACCATGAAGTATTTGAAGGCCCTTCTCTCTAATATGTCCAAGACTTTGATGCCATAGCATGGTCTTTTCTCCAGAGACCACTAGATTTTCTGCTCTACTTTCAAGAACCATAGAAATGTTGCACCCATCAATAAAAGTGCTACCCTGAAGCTTGATAAGAGTTCCAATCTGAACTCCCTGAATAAATACCAGTGCTCCCCGAACCATCTTGCAGTTATATATATCGAACACTATTTTTACACCTACATCATCCAACTTCCTTACAAAAATCAGATTTCGGGCCAATGCAGGAATATGAAAAACACCCAAAAGTGTTCTAATCTTTCCACCTTGCAGCTTCAACTTGACTTTTCCGCATCGATGATTTCAGCCTTCTTGTCATCCCATAAGAAGACATCACCACCATCATATTCATCATACTCGTAGAACCACTCCCTCATGATCTACATGTGTACTTGAAGAAGAAGCCAAGTACACATCCCCACCCTCATCTAAGGTGGTTTTTGCTTCTGCAAAAGAAGAATCATCAGATCCCTTTCCTTTCTCAGGAGCTTTAGATCTACACTCCTTTTTGAAGTGCCCTTCCTTTCCGCATTTCTAGCACACCTTTATAGGTTTTTCTGGAGATTTAGATCTCCCTCTAGATTTAGATCTCCCACTCAAGGATTTATTTTAGTTTCTATTATGGGACCATCCTCATAAAGACAAGACATCACCATTTTGGTCTCCGTATTTTTCCATCTCATCTCCTTTGACAGCAAGGATGAGTCTATTTCATCAAACTGCAAGGCAGTCATATTGCTACCTATTGCAACAACCAGTCTATCCCATGAATCTAGTAGAGAACACAACAAACTGATGCACTTATCTTCATCTGAAACTTTTATATCAACAAATAACAACTGGCTTATCATAGTATTAAAGGTTTTCAAATGCTCTGTCACTGAGTCTCCATCCTTCATCCTCAAGTTATACATTTTTTTCTGTAGGAACAGTTTATTCACCAGAGGCTTAGATTGGTACAAAATTCCTAAATTTTCCAACAAAGCCTTTGCCGAAGCTTCCCCTTATACATTCAACAATACTGAATCTGAGATACACAACTGTATTGTGCTCTTTGCCTTCCGATCCAACTTGTCCCTGTCTTCAATTGAAATTACCATTGGTTTAGTACCCGGATCTACCGCTATCCACTGATATTTATCCACCAGTAGATCCTCCATCTTTCTTTTTCATAACTCAAAACTCTGACCATTAAATTTCTCGATCTGTATCTTTCCACTGCTCGTCATCTTCTTTCACCACAATAATTGATCCTGCAGATCTCCCACTGAACAAGGTCTACCACAGGCCCGAGCATAACCCCTCAGCAGCAAAGGTGTTCCCTTGAAACCAAAACCTGGCTCTGATACCAAATGTAGGTTTTAAACCTGTACACAAATTACTTGCATATGAATTCTCAAAAACAAAAAATAAACAATGGCGAGATCATAAAACATATATACACAGAGATTTTCTCCTAGATCCCAAAACCAAGACTACCAGATTGATTTTCATTATATTCCTTTCAATGTTACAATACATATATATACATTCCAAAGCATTCATAAACCTCAATCCATTAACCCCAGATTAGAACATAACTGTAGTTCCCTCGATCAGATCTACAAAATACCATGGGCAGAAAACCATCATGCCCAAAACCATGTGCGAAAACCATGCACAAAACCATAGGTAGGTCTGCCCACCTAATATAGGGTCCAATTTTTTTTCCCTGGGGCATTACCCCATACCTTGTAGAGGGGGTCTACTTCCCCCTTCAAACACCCCGAGAGAGGGGCTATCGCCCAACCTGTGACCCCCCTGCTACGTCGGTGCAACGAACAGGGGGGGTTATCACCCCCCCATGACCTCCCAATGCGTGGAGCTAGTTGTGAAGAGAATATAACACACACCCTATAGAGATCTTGGCACTAAAGATTTGAGTGTCGATCCTGTTGAACGCCACTTCAAAGAAGGTGGTGTTCTTGTGGCTCTGGTATAATACCTGTAGGGCACCCATCCCGAGTACAAAAGAACCAAAATTTTGTTATCAATACAATACATTCCAATCTGTTTGTTGGGATTCCAGGCCTTTAGATTCACAACGATTTGGCAAGTTGTGTCGAGGTCGACACACTTGATGTTGAAGTTATTGATTCAGATGTTGTGAACAGAGTATTTAGGTATCCTAGGCTCGAAGATCGCATACAGAGTTCCAAAAACAATGGTGATGATCATGACAACTTGGAAAGAAAATGGTGACGAGCAAACATTGGGGACAAAATTTCCGATGCTTCCCTGGCGATGAGTAGTATTTGGAAATTTGTCAAGTCTTTATCATCTACCTGGCCAAAGGAGGTTGGAGGTGGCCACAAATTGAGATCTCTGCTTCACATTTTCATGTTCACCAACGTTATACTATTAATAGTTAACAATTAATTTATTTGAATTATTAAACTATTTATTATAAAAAAATATTTATTAGGAATTCAATATGACTACGTAAGAATCAAATTCAATAAAAAACCTTGTTTTTTTAATTATTAGTAAGTTTTTTTTTTCATATGAGTTTGTAAGCATTATTACTCTAAAGTATTTTTCTTTTGGAATAGGATTTTTAAAATTTTAATTTAATCATCAATAATTATTAGATGGATGATATAAACTTAACCTTAACAACATTATTGTATGATATTTATAGTTTGATTATTAATTCATATATATTTTTGTGAGATATTTATAGTTTAATTATTAATTCATTTATACTTTTCAAAATAAAATTTAAAAAATATATTGTTATATAATTATTTTATTTGAATTATAAAACTAGTAATAATTAACCATTAATTTAAATGCAAAGGCGGTTTGGAGTTTTTTTCATCGAGACCTGGAGTGTTGCCATGAAGCCATAGCCTGCGCTTCGGCGCCTCTGCACCCTTGATCCCTTTGCTCTGCGGCCCATGGCTTTGGGCCCTCTGCCCTCCTGCATCGTTCCTGCGTTCCCCTCTTGAATTCCTACGTCTCTATGCGCTCGTCTGCTGCTGGGTAGGGCTAGTAAGTCGGGCTCGCCCCCATGGAGGTCCTAGGCTCGCCCCAGGCAGGCCCTCTCCCCCCCCACCCCTCCGCCTTCTTCTACCAAAGCCTTCTCTCAGCTCTTGGCCGGTTTGGCACAGAAGAAAAAGAGTGAAGCAGCCAAGTTTGTCAAGAGGCTTGAAGACATTCCTGAAATTTCCTTGTTGCCAGAGACTCTGATTCAAGTTGCCCTCTCCTTGGTTGAGCGGGCTCTCGTTGCCCAGTTCACCGGCCTATGGCCTTCTCCTAAGACCACTAAGACCTGGGTCAACAAGAACTGGGCTCCTTTGATCAAGAGCAGCGTCACCTATTACTTCTTAGGACGAGGGTTCTTCCTCTTCGAATTCACCTCAAAGGACAACAAGGACGTGACCTTTCAGAATGGACCCTATTTCATGGGACCCCAGGGCTTGTATCTCAAGAGATGGATACCGGATTTCGACCCTGCAGTCGATGTTCCCACGGATGTCCCTGTGTGGGTCAGACTCCCTAACCTTCCAGTGCATTGTTGGAACCAGGACTCATTGAAGCACATCGGAAATACCCTTGGGAAATTCATAGATTGGGCAAACAACAAAGATCAATATGACTATGCCCATATCTACGTAGAAGTAGATCTAGAGGTGGGTCTCCTGGAAGCCATGAAAATCAAAGTAGGAAACTGGACTCATTTGCAGAAGCTAGATTACGAGCAATTGCCTTTCAGATGTCGAAAGTTCCATGTCTACAGTCACTTCGCCAGAGGATGCCCAGCCAATGTGGATCCAGACAAGGGTAAAGAAGAAGGTTGGAACCAGGTCAAGCGCGCCAGGAAAACCCAAAATCAGGTTGGTCCAAACGGAAGAGGTCCCCTCCAGGCCCCTCCTCAGCAACCCCCTTCTAGAATGGATCAAGAAAATAAATTCGCCCCTCTAAGCTCATAAATAGAGGAACCACAAGATCCCAACAACCAAAAATCAACCCCACCCTCTAAAAGGTACCTCCTCTTCTCCCAAGGGGGCAAGCCTTGCTGAGAGTTCCAAAGGAAATACTGTCGAAGTAGAGGAAGATGAGCATGAATCGGATGGCTCAGAGGAAGAAGGGGAAATAGGAGAATCCCAAGCTTCGATAAGGAGATCCACAAGAGGACGAAAAACAAATCAGGAAAAAAGAGAGCAGGAAACTTTCAAAGATAAGATCCAAGGCAGCTAGCCAACCCTTGAGAAGTTGTTAGCATCAAAAACAAAGATGGCGAGAAACCAGCCCCAAGGCTCCAAGGGATCCAACCAGAAATACAAATGATGAAGATAGTCTCTTGGAACTGTAGAGGTGTGTGGAGTAGAATCCAAGAAGAAGCCATTAGAAGTTTAATAAGAATATACGCTCCTGACATACTCCTCATCTAGGAGACCAAGCTGGAAGACTCTGTCTTCCTTCAAGCTAGTAAGAAACTTTGGAACAAATGTGAGACGAAAGCAATCTCTGCTCATGGGGCTTCTGGTGGGTTGGACACTCTTCGGAATGCTAGCAAATTCTCAGTCATTTCTGAGACCCTCAACACTCACTGGCTGCTTTTAAAAATGTAGCATCTAGACTCAAAAGAGATTATTAGTCTCTTCAATGTGTACATCCCTGTGAACGCTGGGGAAAAAAGGCTTGCTGGGAATCCATAAGAAACCAAGCAGTTCTCGTTAATCTATAGAATAACATAATTGCAGGAGATCTAAACCTCACTCTCTTATCAGCAAACAAGAGAGGAGGTAACATTGTTCGAGATCCGGCAAGGGAATGGGCAGAGGACCTTATGCAGGACTGGGATCTACTAGACATCAAGCCAATCTCTGGTAAGTATACTTGGTATAATAAAAGAATTGGTCCTGGCCACATTGCTGCCAGATTGGACAAATTCTTACTTCAAAGTTCTTTTCTTCTACTTGGATTAGAGGCTAGAGTTCATATTCTCCCATGCAGCACTTCTGATCATAAACCCATCAAGCTGGAACTGGTGTTTCAGCTTGACCTCGGACCAATTCCCTTCAGATTTAGCCTACTTTGGGCTAAGGAATCAGACTTCATGCAATTAGTTAAGGGCATCTGGATGCATTCAATCAAAGGCTCACCCTTTTTCGTCTGGGAGGAGAAGCTTAGGAGAGTGAAAAGGGCTTTGAAGAGCTAGGCCAAATCTCTGCCCAATCTAGCCAATGAAAGGAAAAAACTCCAATGCACTCTGGAAAATCATCATCTCCATGCTGAAACAGCTGACATAACAAAAGATATTCTAGACAGAGAAGCCCAGCTCCAACAAAACTATCACAATGCTTGTCTAGCTGAGGAAGAGTACTGGAGACTTAAGTCTCGTAGCCTTTGGCTCAAAGTAGGTGACATGAACTCTTCCTTCTTCCACAAACAAGCTCAGGCAAGGAAATTTTCCAACTCCATTTTCGAAATCAAAGATGGCCCCATCATTCACAAAGACAATGCAAGCATCAAAAAAGTTGCGTCCCTTCACTTTAAAAACCTATATAGTGAAGATATAAATCTGGATCAAAACTTTGATATGATGGATGTGGTCCCCTCCCTGATTACTGATGAAATGAATCACTTTCTTGAAGCTAAAGTCACTAAGAACAAATTCAAGGATGCCCTCTTTTCCATGGACCTAGACAAAGCCCCTAGGTTGAATGGATTTTCAGCCAGATTTCTCCAATCTTGCTGGTTGATTGTGGAAAAAGATATGTACAAAATGGTTATTAAGTCCCAAGCTTGCCAGAAAATCGAAGGCAGCACGAACTCTTCTTTTCTTGCTCTCATCCCCAAAGAGAAAGGAGCCAACACCTTCAACAGGTTTCACCTGATTTCGTTATGTAATATTGGCTACAAACTAATTACCAAAGTCATCGCTAACAGACTCAAGCTCATCCTCCCTAAAGTCATTCTGGAAAGCCAAGGAGGATTCATTCAAGGTAGACAGATAGTGGACAATTTCATTCTGGTCCAAGAGGCAATTCACTCAAGCCTGAGTTGCAATGAAAAAGGTATGGTTGTCAAACTTGATTTAGCAAATGCTTTTGATAGAGTTAAGCATAGTTTTCTGCTGAAAGTCTTACATAAGCTTGGATTTGGTGAGAAATTTATAAATTGGATTCGGGCCTGCATTTCGGAGCCTTGGATTGCTCCATTAGTAAATGGAAGAGCTGCTGACTTCTTCAAAGCCACGAGAGGGCTCAGGCAGGGGTGCCCTCTCTCACCCCTTCTATTTGTTCTTCAAGCCTCTGTCCTCAGTTTTTATTTAGACAAAAAAATGATGGATCAGGAAATTGTTGGGCTTTGTATAGCAAGAGGTGTTAAAAACATAAATCATGCCCTCTTTGCAGATGACACCTTGTTATTGGGAGCTGCCTCTGTGCTTATAGCCTCCAGATTTAAAGGAGTTCTGGACAAATTTTGTTTGGTTTCGAGAAGCAGACTAAACAATGGCAAATGCCATATCTATTGCTGGAACACCACTTCCATCTTGCTCAATTCCATTTCCAGAACCTTTGGTTTCGCAGCCTCCTCAAACTGGACTTCCTTCAAGTACTTAGGCCTACCTGTATTTCTTAAAAGAGCCTTCAACAGAGATTGGCTCCCTCAATTGGAGAAATTCAAGAACAAGTTGCTTGCCTGGGGCTTTTCCTGGCTTAACATTGCTGGTAAATCTGTTCTCATAAAATCAGTCCTTAACAGTCTTCCCTTATTTCAGTTTTCTGTCCTTCTCGCTCCCATTGGCATCCTTAGAAAAATGGAGGAGATCATTCAAAAAAAAATTGGAAGGGGGGCAAGCAAAATGAGAATAAGATTCCATTAGTCAACTGGGAATCCATCTCCAAACCGCTCTTGGAAGGAGGCTTGAACTTCAAAAATCTTGGATATCATAATATTGCAATGGGAGCTAAGCTCATCTAGAGAATTATTGCACCTAACCCTGGCTGGGCACAATTAGCTCTTTGGAAAAAATACTTCAAAGGCCAGCGCTCCCGCTGTCTAGATCACCCTCTGCCGCTCCCTAATTTTCCCTTTCTGAAGCTCTGCAACAAAGCCTGTCTGCTTATTAATGCTCATGCCTACTGGATTCCCGGCAATGGAAAAAGGATCAACCTTTGGACAGACAGAATTATGAACAATGAGCCGTTGGGAGACTATCGCTCTCTCCAAGTGATGCGCAGATGGATGAATGATGTTGGATTGCATTCCCTGTGGGACATTTTAGTCTGGCAGGAATCACGCTGGGCTGGCTGGAACCTTGAAACGCCCCCAGATTTGTCTATGGAACAAGAGGTCTTGCTCTCCAAGCTCCACGAATTGGCTCCAATGCAGATGTGAAGCATGGATTCAAGAGGTTGGGGTGTGCAGGCTAGTGGTTATTCCATTGCTCAAGGATATGCCAAGCTGTGTGAGCGCCCCCATGCGGCCACGAATCCAGAGCCGTGGAAAGGGATATGGCATTATCCCTCCTTACCAAAAATTGACTTCTTCAACTGGCTGTTATGCCACTCCAAAATTTTGATAGACGATAATATTCAGAAGCGAGGTTTCCACGGCCCTTCAAGGTGCAGACTTTGCAAGGTAAACCAGGAAAGCATTTCTCATCTAATGCTTGAATGTTCCTTCACTTTGCAGATTTGGATCGAGCTACTGGAACCTTTGAGTTCCAGCTTCGCCTTGCCTTCCTTCATTCCTGATTTTTTTGATAAATGGCTGCAAAGGTATCCTGGTCCTCCTCCAAAAAACAAAATTATCAGAGCTGCTTGGTCTTTTCTCCCTAAAATTATCTGTTGGCAGGTTTGGCTTGAGTGAAACAGAAGGATTTTCAGAAACTGCGAACAAGACGCCAAGCTAGTGGTAGTTAAAATTAAATGCCAGTTAAAAGAGTGCCTGAGAGACCATAAAGATGACTTAAGTCTCAGCCAGCAAGATATAAATTGGGGTTCCTCTCTCGATCTTCAGTTCCAAAAAATTGCAAAGAGTATCTCCCTCCCAAAAGTATGGCAAATAAGGGTTACCGCAAAAGAGTTCCAGGGATGGATTTCAAACCATCAGAGACACTTTCTATTTTTTGATGGGGCTACAAAGGGAAATCCTGGAAGAGCTGGAGCTGGAGGAGTCATTTTGAATCCAGTTGGCTTTAGGATCCATAGTTTTTCCTAGGGTTTGGGCATCGCTTCCAACATTCAAGCTGAGGCTTTGGCTCTTTTCCAAGGTCTCAAGATTTTGAAAGTGCTAAACATCAGGGAGGCTAATGTTATTGGAGACTCTCAGGTTATCATTAACACTATGGTGACTCATTCTAAGCCAATGGACCTAAGGCTAGCAAGGTTGATTCACAGAATTACAGACCTTGGAGACTCTTTCCAGAATTTGAATTTCTATCACATGTTGAGAGCCAATGATAAGGAGGCGGACACCGAAGCTAACAAAGCAGCTTTTCTTACGGCTAGAGCCCTGCTTAGAGGCAAACAGGAAATCAGTTTGTTTGTATCCAAATCTTGGGAAAATCTTGTAAATTGACCGCATAGTAGCAGCTAAAAGGAGATGTGAGCTAATCATAAATGTCACGATCTTGCAAGATTGTACGACACTTCTGGAATTAGACTCACCTTTTGTAATCTTCTCTTTGGCATTAAGGCCAAGTTTCTAATATATCCAATAGCCATTTCTGTAAGAAAAAATAATTAACCATTAATTTATTTGGATCATAAAACTATTTATTATAAAAAATTATGTGTTATGAATTCAATATGACCATGTAAGAATTAAATTCAGTGAACAAAATAACAATATTTTTCTTAATTATTAAACCAGACTTAATTAAAAATATATATTAATAATAAAAATAATTAATTTATAAAAATAATAATAATGAAAAGTGTAATTCATATTTTTATTAAAAATAAATAAAAAATGTTTTTATTAAGTATTAATAAGTTATTTTTCATAATTTAAATTAAAAATAATAATAATAAGTATTAATAAAAAAAATTTCATATGAGTTTGTAAGTATTATTAAGTATATCTCTTTTGGAATAAGACTTAGAATTCTAATTTAATTATCAATAATTATTAGGTAGATGATAGAGACTTAACCTCCATGAAATATTCTCCAATATTTAGAAATCAAAAGATAAAACTTATATATATATATATATATATATATATATATATATATATATATATATATATATATATATATCTAATTAACTGATTAATTAAAAAAATTCATTATAAATAAGTGCCATACAATTGTCTTTTTGGGAACATAGTATTGATAAGTCATGATATTACAATAAAATTTATTTACATATTAAGAATCTCCTATGTAAATCTCCATGATTAAAAATCTTGTTACATTATTTTATTTTAAAATGTATATATATTTAATTTATATATTATTCATTTAATATATATATATATATATATATATGAAATTAATAATAATATTATGAAATAAATATTTTACTTTTTTATGATATATTGATGTCTATTTATATTTATCAACCATTTAATTTATATGATTATGTTAGTACTAACCAGTTCTGATCCAGGATGATTAATAACTTAATTAGTGCTGAAAAGTACCATGTTTATCACATAATTGGTATATAAACCTATTAAATATTGATTACAATATTGGGGCTGATGTCACACAAGATTTTATAGAATAATACTAGTGAGGTGCAATGCATGGCAAACCATTGTAGAATTGTTGATCGATCTTAAACAAAAATGACTAAAAATGATCAAATCATTTTACTTAAAAAACCCTGTCCTTTCATGCTCTCTTCGTATAGGCTTGTAAGAATTATACTAAAAATTCCTTATTAGTCTGATTAATGAGGTCATTATTGCCTTAAAGTAATGTAGACACATGAGAGATCTATATTCCAATTAGCATATGGCCATATTAGATATTAATTACAAATTGGGGCAGATGTCCCAAACCACTGAGTTTCCCTACCTAATCTTGTGATGTATTCATCGTAGACCCTTTGATTGATCTTAAATGGAAATGATGAGTGATGGATTCAACAAATAAGAGTGTTGTTAGATCATTCTTTGTAACAATTTAACAGATGAAAAGAACAAAAAAAAAAAAACTGTAGAGCAAGTTTAATGGTATCACCTTACTGACTAACAACTCCTTCCTTCTCCACAAGGACCACTTGAAAAATACCTTCATAGTTTCCTCCATCCTAACAAAGAAATGGAATGATACCAGCTTGTTGTTGGAAATAATATTGAGAGGGGGTGAATCAGTGCTATCAGGTCAATTATTTTTCATTTCAAATCAGATTTGCATACACTACTTCAGTTAGTAAAAACCGCGTATGTACATAACTGCAGTTAAGGAAACTAGTGTATAACCAGCAGACTTGTAATTTAAATTATTCTTTAGATGTTGTTCATTAATCTGTGCATCAAACCATATAAACAGTAACCAGGATTAGTAAACTAGAACAGGCAGTCACACATAAGAACACAAGATATAAGGTGGAAACCCAATGTGGGTGAAAACCACCTGCTGCAATTCGTCTCTATCTTCCTTTAATTAGAAAGTTCTTTTTACAATGATTCTATACTGGTGCAGTCTTATACCAGTACGCAGGCTACTACCTGTAGAAGGCTACAGCCTTCTCTCATTCTCCAACTTCTCCTGGAAGGGAGCTACAACCTCCTTAGCTCTTGTACTAGCTGAGGTACTAGTACATAGGTGCTGACCTACAGAAGGCTACAACCTTCTCTTTACTTCTAGGGACCACGTTTCATAAATTTTCAGACTGGATCCATGAATAACATCAATCAACCATCAAGTATATCAACATCAACCAATCTCCTTTGCACCAAACAAAACTGAATCAAATAGTCACTTCTCTGAATGTTGTACCCAGAAAACAGTGACAATAACCAGACACCAATTCTAAACCCAGAACACTGCAGCAATAAATAGAAGTAGCTAAAACATATTTCAAGAGACGTACGCTACTTCAATGTGTACAACCTGTGTGCATACGCTTCTGAATTAAGGCCAACCAGTGTATACACTAGTTTGAATTACAGAACCAGTGTGTATATGCGCCTTTTCTTCGCTGAACCTGCATATAGATCTATAAAAGATAATTCATCCTTTTCACTTATTCAAACATCAGTTATACCTAGATTATCGGATTTATAGATCAAGTCATGTGCCAAAAATAACAGATCAAAATCACACAAAGATACTACTATTCAAGCCTTAAGATCTTGATCCATCAATAGTACTTATCCTTCTTCTTGCGCTCGGGTTCCTCCTTGATTCAAATCCAGCTATGCACCATAACCCAATGACCAGTATTCCAGATCTAGTTCTTCATAAGATATTCAATGCTTGAGTCAATGCTTTTACCGGATGATCTCCTTCCTCTTTTTAGTCTTAGGCCTTACACAATACCAAGGTCCAAAACCATAAAGAATCAATACCTTGGACCAAATACTTTGGTTCAACACTTCAAACAAGATACCATGGTCCAAAACCATAGGTCCAAATACCAAGGACTACATACCATGCACCAAAAATAAGTTTTCCCACACGTACGCGCTTTTCTTTGCATGAAAGTGCGTGCATACGTATACGCGCCTTTTCATCGTTTAACCCGCGTGTATATGTGCCTTGGTTAAGAGGAACCTATGTATATCTCTTTTTCCTTCATTCTGAGAGCCTAAACTATGATCTATCATTTGAGTGAGTTGCCATCAAGGACAACACCTATGTCATAGCGCCAAACCTGTGTCATAATGCCAACACTTGCAAGGGAGAAAGACTAGGGTTGAATGTTGCAAGGACCTCTTGCATAATATAATGTAATGATACCATCTTGCAAGGGAGAAAGACTGGGGTTGAATGTTGCAGATTCAATATAAAATCTTGTAAAAATGTCCCCTTTTGTTGTCAACAAAGCAATTCCAGAAGGACGCTTACTACATGGAGCATGGTCCAAGTTTTCAACTTTAAGAGTTGCTACCTTGAATTGACGCAAATCTTCAAAGCTTGAAGGGTTGTGGATATCTTTCTCCATTACATCTCCATCACCGATATGCAAGTTCAATGCATTTTCCTTTACATCCCCATCATTAGGCTTAGGATTTGATTCAGGAGAATTCAGAGACTTGAAAGCCAAGCCATTAAAGTGAGTTTGAAAAATAGGTGGTGTGGTTTCCTCCAAATCATGTGGACCAAATCAATGGGGAAGGAAATACAATAGAGACCAAGTCTCGACATGCTCATCAACTATCAATATGTTAATCTCAGACACACCCCACACTTCTTGCAGAAATTCCTTGCAATGTCCACATGGGGCTGTTGAAATCACAATAAATCTAAGTTGGGCCTCTCCATGTTGTGTTGTATTGGCTACTATAAATTCCTCAGCATGAACATAATGAATGAAAGGAAGACCTTCAAATTCCAAATTTACTCCCTTGAAGATGTGTTCGCTCACTCCAAGGTCAACAACTCTAACAAAAAATCTGGATATGGGAACCCTTGTAAGAAGTTGTAATATTCCATTTTCTAGATATGGTCGAAGTGGACAGAATTTGCCCATGGTATTTACCGTGGTATTTTCCCATGGAATTGGCCCATGGTATTTGCCTTCGTTTTTCAAGAGAAAACAATAAAACAATGTCTCTGGAGAGTCCATCAAGCCTATAGAAGGGCATATGAGCCTGATAGTGTGATCATATGAGTTTGTCTATCTTATTGTGTTTTCTTGAGAACTTAGCGTGGCTAGTTCCAGTTTGAGCCTGGGAGGAAAACCCCATGGTGATCTATGTTGGGTGCATCCATTTAGGATTCATAAGTGGTCTTCAGTGTCTTAGATTTTTTATTGTTGAGAAGCTATGCATGCCATTTCAAGGGTTCCAATCTTATTGTATGGGCATGTGTTATTTCCAGCTAATAATATAAATAAAGGTTTGCATTACTAGATCCCGTTTGTGTTCTTATTCTCGTTGAAAGTTTATTTTTAATCAGAACACTAAGTGTGTTATATCTATTATAATTTTTATTGTTTGGGATATTACAATGGTATCAAAGATGGCTTTCCTACCAGCATCAGGGTTTATTACAAAATAGTTTAGAAGCTACTTTTCGTTGATCTGCCATAATCACCCTAACTAATAATGTATCAATTTCGGTGGCTTATTCACATCAACCCTAGTTGATATGTGTAGAAATATTTCCACATCCATCAATCAAATTATTTGAGGCTTAACATCAAATATTTTGCAAGCTTATGAGCAGATCTATTTATCAAGAGCTGACATCTATTAGCCTTTCACAGATGAAGCTTATTTCAGGAGATTGAAGTTTTGGGAGATCGATTTCTGACATATCTAAGGTTAACTAATTTGAAAGAAGAAAATAGAGAATTGGTTAGGTCAACCTCAAATATGAGAATGAGGATTGAGGACCTTTAATGTGCAAGGTCGGATTCCACCATTAAAAAGGGTTAAAGGCCATACCAATGTGTGTAGGCCATTCTTTGTGTAGTCGCTTGACCTCAAGGCTGACAGCCTATTGGGGAGCGAGGGGTGAATTCTAATTACAATTCGGATCCTCAAAGGCTCAAATACGTGACCGCTGAGAGACATAGGTGTATGAAGTAATTTGCAGAGTAGTTTATCCAAGGACCATATACTTAGTCGCCAAGGACGTGGAGATTGTGAAGGGTTGGATTCATGAAATGGTGCAAGCGATTACTTGTAAGCCACAACAGGAATGATCGTATACACTATTAATTGTCATGTGGCTTTGGAGAGAGCAACAATATATTGGTCACGTGGATAGGTCAAATTTCCAACCAAGGCTTCCGATATATAATTGATCACACACGGTAGGTAGTAGGAGCCCTACGTAGAGCTATACATTCGGATCCACCTTTTGAAAGGGTCGAATGGCACTATGCCAAAGAAAAAAAAAAGTGGGGGAATTAAGAGGACTGTAGAGGCTATCGTCTTATTTAGTGTGGGGAGAAGTGATTGGGAAGCCACCATAGATCCACCAAATCTCCATTGTGAAAAGCGCACTGGAAGATCCCCAGGTCACCACGTCGTGGGAGAGAAAGAAAGTTGGCATCAAAGGCATCATTCCCCTCCACATCAAATCATAGAGCCAACATGTATCATTATTACGCCCTTCGGGGGTCACTCAAGCAGCAAGGTCAACATCTAGGAGCGTGAAATAAGGTGCATGGTGTTGGAGGTCATCACGGTTGGAGATATCAGAGGCATGGCTAAAAGGCCATTAATTTCCAACCATGCGATGCCAAGCAATAGTATTGGAGGTCATCACAGTTGGAGAAAGTAGAGGCAAATCTGAAAATCCATTAAATTCCCAAGCCTATAACGCTGAGCAACTGACCGTGTATCGTTGTTGCAACACCAGTGTGGGGATCAGCCACCTGCAACCCGTCAAAGATTCAAGGCCATATATAAACAGTTCTACACCATTATTCCATTGTTGAAGGTAGGGT
This sequence comes from Pinus tabuliformis, assembly GCA_031772625.1. Lineage (NCBI taxonomy): Eukaryota > Viridiplantae > Streptophyta > Pinopsida > Pinales > Pinaceae > Pinus > Pinus tabuliformis. The sequence continues at coordinate 163,415,381 of CM062815.1, read as the reverse complement.
CGACGATCTACAGACTTGTTGCGAAGGGTATTCGGAGGTCGTGTAGGGGTCAACAGGGTCGACTGGCCTCACAATTAACTTGGCCAAGTAGCGCATATTCCACACAAATCTGTCATATAGGGGATAGAGGTTGAGAGATATGAGCCGGTCATGAGCATTAGTAAGAGGGCATGATATTGTTTTTTTTAATCGAGAAAGATTAGGTGTGTGGGCCATCCGTCAAGAGCGAGAGCACAAGAGCAGTGTGAAAATTCCAAGCCAATTACAACGTAGTAAGAGGTCATCATGGCACTAGAAGGGTGGATCACTTTATGCACATGCAAGGGAAGAAAACAGAGGAATAATTGGGTACAAGCCATTGTTTAAGACATATGCTAGGATTTTACAACAACAGGCCTGCACTGAGTCTACTGAGGGTCGAAGGGTTTTATATAAGGATCTCAAACCTAGAGTTCGGACCACTTCAACTTGAGCACATTAATAGGTGAACATCTCCCATGCGAAATAAAATAGAAGAACGAAAAAACCATACACAATTGTGCAGGCGACGGTCTCAACATACAGAGGTTCTTGGGACCACACTAAAATTCGCATCAAGTATCATGTGTCATTAAGGCAACTAGAAGAGATCCCACAACGACTAGTATATGAGCACCAATAGAAGGAGATTGACTGTCGAGATTTTGGAGTCCCTGTGCAGAAGGGGTATCATTACACCAAGAAAGGAGGACGAGATCCCTGGTGTCACGCCCCTACACCTGCGGTAGTCTTTCAACCGCTTATAGCGAGGTGCGGCACTACCAACCGTTTTCTTTTCACCAATACTTACGATTGTAGACTACGCCTAACATTCCATACTTATTCTTATTTTCGATACCAAGTATTATTAATGTGTTCCTTTATATAAGTGAAATCTCATAACATTCACATAACAACATTATACAAGAGAAATGCACAACAGTATAAAGGGAGGGGCAGCTCCCTGCAATATGAGTCTGCCCGAATCAATATATTTAATATTCTCTTACAAGTATAAGTTAAGCCTTGGGAAACCCCAAATTTACACTTAGCCAACTTTACAAACTTCGGCAAACTTGGTTGCCCAGCTTGTCGGCACCTCTGCACGGTCGTCGCACGACTCAGCAACCCTTCGTTCACCTCGTTTCACGATCGTGTTGTTTGCCCAACTTGGGTGCGCCTCCAAGTCGCCACACACGGGCGCCTCCACCCGAGACACACCTTTGTCCACAATCTCAAAACTTCACCAAGTCACATCATGCACACTTGCACGACAGGCGGGCGCTCACCTGAGTCACCCAAGAACCCGTGCCAAGTCATCGCACAAATCGGGCGCCCACCAACGTTTCACCGTTGGGCACTCCATCGCATAACTCGTGCGCCACACACCCGTGCACGCCCTACTCCAACCGGCGGGCGCTCCTCTACACGTGCCCTTCACCCAACCAAGAAACGCATTCACCTTCATGCGACCTTGCCCAAGAATGGGTGCATTACCCAAACTTCACCTTTCCTTCTTCTTGTTGTGTCCTCACCTTGTTCTGCGCACTTCTTACATGTTGAGCGATGGTTGTCTGTCCAAATGAGAGCCAACGCTCTTCCATATATACACATGGCAGGCCGAGTTGGCTCACTCGACCGACTCGTCCTCCATGTTCCACACGCCATCGCAAATGCCACCAAATGTCATGTCGACCCCTCATCCAATATTGGTCAGCCTCCATATGTGTTAACCCATGCTCCACGCATATATACAGGCTCACCTCCCCTTCCTTATGCGCATTATCTCCACCGCATAACCAAGGAGCTCGCACTTCGTTCAACCGCAGCTCATTCAAGCCTCAACCGTCGCTCATTCAAGCCTCATCCACGGTCGCACTTCATCCGATGGGCGAGTCAGGGACCGCAGGTCCTTACATCCTCCTCCACCTGAAGTCATTGTTGTCCTCGACAACATACCATCCTGGTAGCCATCCACCAAGATCATCAACACTGTCTCATCCATGATGTCAACTCCTCCGCAAACTGCAAACATCCTTGCAACATATGTAGAACCACCGTCTCCATCATGTCTCATCCTGGCAACTATATGTCACCAAGATCACCATACCAAGGTATACACCTCATCGGTATTTCATACATCGGAAATCATCTTAATCCATGACCATCAACCACCCTGTCGCAATCTCCACATGCTGCTCCCCATCGTGGAAGGCTGGCCCTTCCATCCAAGCTACATGCTTCCTGCAACCTCTCGTGTCGACCTCATCATGTGTCATCCTCATGTGAACTGCTGCCATGATACTCCAACATAATGCTAACACATCTCTACACACTACGCGTCCCCATGTTTGAACTAGTCGGGTGATCAGTCCAACTGTCATGCTCAAACCATGTGAGTGAACATCCTCATGCCACCATCAGTCATTTCTCAGAAAATCCCGTCACATCATCAACTCGATCAAGAATCCATCTCCATACAAGTAAGCCATGCTCAGGTCCATGAAGTAGCCCTCATTTCATCTGCAACATGCTGTCCATGATGTCTGGTACTAATGTGTTGCATGAAATCAGCCACATCTTCCCCACATCATCATCCATATGTGTATCTCCTCAATGTGAAGAGACCTTCTCATCAACCCGACTCTCGATGTGCCACATCCAGGTCCATGAAGCAACCTCCATCATATCTGCAATGTGCCATCCCTCAAGTCTGCCATAGAAACAAGTATATACCTGTCTCATCTATCCATGTGTTGCCCATGATCATAGATCAATTAGCCCCCATGTTTCCAAAGTGGTTGAGTCTCGGCTCAACCCATGCCCAAGTGTTGTCACCAAGGCATGATCATCGTCATAACTCCATCACTCCAAAGTGTCTCATATCGATCCTCCACATCAAGTCACTCATCCAAGCCATTCCCATACATGTACTTGAAAGTATGCACCCCATCCTGCATCAAAGTCTCTAACCTCAGCTCCTCAATGCATCAGATCCTTCAAGTCCACCATATATGAAGTCCCTAAAAGTCACAACCACATGTCATCATGAGCTCCATGAGTCATCTCCAACCAACATCTCAGCAAGCATACAAGTCTCGGCCCAAAGGTCTCTGCAAGATGAGAGCTCGTATGTAGAAAGGCTCCATATTCTACTCACAACTCCATCCAAGTCAATGGCCTTGTTGTACATAAGTGCACAACCACTCCATCAGCTCATAAGTAGAACATCTCCATGTCACACCACCAAATCCACCTGCACAACATCCTTGCCTTGGCACTCCTCATTGGATGCCCATAAGTGACACCTCTTCAAGTGATATTGCATCATGTCCCTGCATAAGACTGCCATGCTCCATGTCTCCAACCTGATTTCCATGACTAAGTTTCCCATGTAATCCAACCAAGTAGACCCATCACAACAATCGGTCATCCTCATCCAAGTCTGCAATCTTCGATCTAGTGAACTCGGTCACCCAACCATATCATCATCATCACGAGTCCCTTCCATCATAGCTCCCCCACTGAAGGTTCAACCAAGACTTTCTCTTGGTTTCGGCCATGAGAAGTCCACCCAAGCATCATCATACCTCAAGTGTGTGCCCTCCAATCTGTCCATGAGTCATGCCGGGCACTTAGCCAATTCTCCATGTGGCTAAAGCATGACCCAATCCTTCGCAACGATCATCATGTTCCTCCCTTGTCACGGGCTTTTTTACCTTCTGCCATAAGGTCACAAACAACCCCAACAAGTCCTGCAACAATCAACAATCTTTTCTTCTCCATACAAGGTCTCATCATAGAATCCATGGTAAGATCCTCCCTAGCATCAACAACCTGATTTTACCCTTCCCTGCATACGGTCCATCTACCAAATGCTCAAGTGAAACACAAGCATCAACAATACTTACATCATCATCATGAGGCTCCTCCATGTGAGTATTCTCATCCATCCATGTCTGCAAACTGCATGATCCTGGTCCAACTTGATCAATCTCAAGTTCATCCTCCATTGTTGTCACGTCTGCAACATCCTCAATCATGACGGCTTCCTCTTCCTTGTTAGCATAATCTGCAACTTCATCTTGCTCCATTGTCCAACCAAGTTGAAGAAGTTCGTCTTCAACATTATTTTCCAAGACTTCAAGCTTATCTCGAATCCGTGGATTCTCTTCTTTCATCCACTTCAACCTGTATAAGGTAAGCAAGAGCTTCCCTTCGCATTCTTCCAAACCTGCCATGTCTTGCCGTTCAGCTTGGCCCAAGCACAAAGCTTCTCCTCTGCTAAACCTGTTTCACCATTCACCTGTATCACCCACAAAACTTGAACTCCCTGCCAATTCTTCGGTCTTCGTAGAATCAGCTCCTTGATTCAGTTCACCAGCTCTGATACCAACTGTCACGCCCCTACACCTACGGTAGTCTTTCAACCGCTTATAGCGAGGTGCGGCACTACCAACTGTTTTCTTTTCACCAATACTTATGATTGTAGACTACGCCTAACATTCCATACTTAGTCTTATTTTCATTACCAAGTATTATTAATGTGTTCATTTATACAAGTGAAAGCCCATAACATTCACATAACAACATTATATAAGAGAAACACACAACAGTATAAAGGGAGGGGCAACTCCCTATAATATGAGTCTACCCGAATCAATATATTTAATCTTCTTTTACAAGTACAAGTTAAGTCTTGGGAAACCCCAAATTTACACTTAGCCAATTTTACAATCTTCGGCAAACTCAGTTGCCCAGCTCATCGGCGCCTCTGCACGGTCTCCGCACGACTCACCAACCCTTCGTTCACCTCGTCGCACAATCGTGTTGTTTTCCCAACTTGGGCGCACCTCCAAGTCGCCACACACAGGCGCCTCCACCCGAGACACACCTTTGTCCACAATCTCAACACTTCACCAAGTCACATTGTGCACACTTTCACGACGGGCGGGGGCTCACTCGAGTCACCCAAGAACCCGTGCCAAGTCATCGCACAAACCGGGTTCCCACCAACGTTTCACCGTCGGGCACTCCATCACATAACTCGGGTGCCACACACCCGTGCACGCCCTACTCCAACCGGCGGGCGCTCCTCTACCTGCACCCTTCACCCAACCAAGAAACGCGTTCACCTTCGTGCGGCCTCGCCCAAGAATGGGCGCATTATCCAAACTGCGCCTTCCCTTCTTCTTCCTGTGTCCTCACCTTGTTTTGCGCACTTCTTACATGTTGAGCGATGGTTGTCTGTCCAAATGAGAGCCAACGCTCTTCCATATATACACACAACAGGGCGAGTTAGCTCACTCGGCTGACTCGTCCTCCATGTTCCACACGCCATCGCAAATGCCACCAAATGTCATGTCGACCCCTCATCCAATGTTGGTCGGCCTCCATATGTGTTAACCCATGCTCCACGCATATATACATGCTCGCCTCCCCTTCCTTATGTGCATTATCTCCATCGCATAACCAAGGAGCTCACACTTCGTTCAACCGTAGCTCATTCAAGCCTCAACCGTTGCTCTTCCAAGCCTCATCCGCGGTCGCACTTCATCTGGTGGGCAAATCAGGGACCGCAGGTCCTTACACCTGGCGTAGGACGTAGAGGTAGGGCCGAGAAATCATCGGCTTCCCCAGGAGGTGAAGGGTAACAGTGGCAGCCACATCATATGCTTCCTGAAGTTTCATAACGGTTCAATGCCTGTGTGTTGAAGCGGTGAGTTCAACCATCAATATGTCCATATGTCAAGTCCCCGGAGGTTGAAAAATAGTCAAACTTTTGTTGTAAAAACCCTCATGAATATTTTGGGCCTAGTAAATTAATTTTATGTTGGGTTCAATTTTGTGACTATGGATATTACCATAAAAATATGTTAAATATTCAAAGGCATTCATGCGGGAGATTATCCTTCCTCAATATAAGACATTTTATTTGGATGACAAGAGGGTGAGTTTCCAAATTTATAATAGATGTTGAAATTTGGTACCGGAGGATAGGTGGTTCCCTTAGACTTTGATCTTTGGCCTAGGGAAAAGTGTCCAAAAGAATTTAATTTTTCTCCTAAAGTGACTTTATAATTTTATAAAGTTAAATCTAATTTAAAAGTGACTTTAAGTGATAAAGTTACTAAGTCTAATTTTAAAGTGACTTTTATAAAGTCAATGAAAAATTAGAAATGAAAAGTGACTTTGGAAATAAATGACTAAGTGGGTCTTTATTAAAGTGGGGTGAATTAAAAGATAAAAAGTGAGATTTAAATGAGCATTTAATCTCAGCCATTGATCTAGATCTATTTCAGCCATTGGATTTAGAGATCACCCAAAAGTCACTTGGGTCACCCAAAAGTCATTTGGAGTTATATTAAGGGAGGAAAAGGAGGAAAATATCACATTCGATTCAATTCTTTCATGAGCAGATTTAGAGAAGGAGAGAAAGAGAGCAAGGGAGATTTCTGGGCGGTGTAACAGCTGCGGAGTATCAGCAGCGATGTATCAGCTGCGGAGTATCAGCAGCGATGTATCAGCTGCGGAGTATCAGCAGCGGTGTATCAGCATCAGCAGCAGTGTATCAGCAGTTGTGTATCAGCAACAGTTGCGGAGTATCAGCAGCGGTGTATCAGCAATAGCAGCGGTGTATCAGCAGCTGTGTATCAGCGTCAGCAGCAGCTGTGTATCAGCAACAGCAGCGGTGTATTAGCAACAGTTGCGATGTATTAGCAACAGCTGCGGTGTATCAGCAGTGGTGTATCAGCAACGGTGTAACAGCTGCGGAGTATCAACAGCGGTGTATCAGCAAGGCTGAGATAAGTTGTAAAAGTCTGTTTGCTGATTTTTTGCTGAACATTTCTCTTACTGTAAAAAGGCATTTTCCAGAAATAAAGAAGAGCTCTCAAACTGGTTTTCCCCAAGAATTGTAGGGGGTTTTTCCGGGGTCACATTGACAAAAAATCTCAATGTTTAAATGTGTTTTAATGGCTGTTTATTATTGCTGATTTTTATTTCTGCAATTTCCAGCATTCTGTAAAATTTCCAGAATTTGTGTTTTCAGCAAATTTATTTTTTTCAGCTTGTTAAATGTATGGTTATGGGAAAGAGCATTTAACTATATGGGAGAAATAAGGAGAAACTGAAACCGGGGTGGGAAATGACAAATTTCTACATGGTATCGGAGCTTGAGTGCTGAAGGGCAGTTTGGGACAGCAAAAGGAAAAATTACAGTTGCTGATTTTTCACTCAGAAAATTCCAGCAAGCGGATTTTTCATAAACAACAGTTTTCTCTTTACTACAGCAGTGTTATTTTTCAGTTTTAGGACAGTAGGATGTCATTGGGATTGAGGGTGGAGGATAGGCTGGATGGGCATATAAATTACATCGTTTGGAAGGAGAGAATATGTCACACGGAATCTGTCAAGGGTGCGGACACGACTGACCTTCCTAGAAGTCTAAGACATTCTAATGACAAACAAGACAAAAAGGAGTGATCTTTCTCTAAATACACCTTTTACAACATGAAAACTACAAGTGTTTTAGGCTTACCTTATTCCAAAACGCTGTTGTTGAAGTCCGTTCTTGACGATCCGGATGAGCTCCTCCTTCAAGTCAATTCCTGCAACCACAAACAATCAAACAATTACCAAGCACTTGCATTTCATATAATAAAACATATATTCAACATGCAGACCAAGGAACACATGAAATAACTCATTAACACAAGCTATTGAGAAAAATAAACCAGTTTGTATTAATAACGAAACAAAGAAACTCTTACAACCTGGCCTTGGTGTTGTGCAAGTTCCTCCCAGGGTCCATCAAGGGTTTTCCTCTACTTTGACAAAGCTCACCCTCTCCCAAGTAGAATCAAGTGAAGACAATCTCTCCTCACAAAGGCTCTAATGGAAGACCTAAATCCTGCAGCATTTACCCAAAGAAAATGTATAGCTCCAACCTCCTCTCCTTCTGGCTCAATGCCTTTATTTATAGTGCTGTAAAGAGGTTATTCAGGTCCACTATCAATGGGATCATCCCCCTCTATGGGTGGGATAGCTCCCTTATTGATGGGATAAGTTCCCCCTTAATAGAGATACATGAACCAACTGGAGGCGCATCCATTTCATCAAACCGACCTCTAGAATGTTCTAGAAGTAACCACAAGTAACTTTTTCAAGATAAAACTCGCGCATTTTGCCTTTTACAGAGGGACGCACCTGTCCCTTAACATACAGAGCGTCCATGGACGCATATTTTGTGAACAAGGTCAGCGTCCCCGCAGGTAAGGCTAGAGAGAACCTGCGACCCCAGAGATAAACATAGTTTTTACAAGACTTTCTCTCTTCTTTGAGTTTGAGATGGATAACAGAGGCATGAGACTTGCCTAAGAGGGTAGCATGACTGTTGATTTGAGCCATACTAACTGTAAGTAGTCAAGGTGACATTTTTTAGTGTAACAGATTGCCCCCTAAAGTGCGAAGCCTGGAATAGAATAGGGTTTTGTAATTCTAGGAAGGGTGAAGCGCTTTATCATTTCAAGGATTGCCTTGTGGATGGCCTGGTTGGAACCTGCAATTTTCAACACAAAATACATGGATAAGATTATATCATCACTGAGGTAGGCATTCCCATACTCAGATTCAAAACTTTAACTAATGGACTAACTATTCTGATACAGGAATGATCTTGCAGTACATCATTTTTATAGACTTTTGTAGACACAGTATGGACGCAGCCATCTGTTTATGATTAGTCTACATAGATAATGAATACAAAACTCCTCGCAGCCTGGATGGTAGAAACTAGATCCAGGGTCTTCACTTCTACTTCCCGAATTGGTACGATTCTAGCCATGTGATTAAATGATTCGATGTCGAACATGGTAGAAACCACTTGATTACCAGTCAATGATGTAAACTGTTAACAAGCGTGAGAGAAACCACCAGTAATGTCAATGGTTCTCAAAGTACCAAGCACAACCCGTGAAATGTGAATAGATGTTTTGATGTCGAACACTTCACGGAATCCTCTGATCGAAAGTCAATGATGTAAACTGACGTCAAAGGCGAGAAACCTGCCATTGATGCATGCAGACTTCAAGGTACTGTCGATTCCTAAGTCATCTTTCTAGATAATGTGTCGATGTCGATAGAAAGCGACCCGTTGCAGGCAAGCCCGCAACACGAAATCATTGTTCATTGAAGAAATGTTGCTGTAAGGACTGACTCAGGGATGGTCAAATGGATGACAAGTATTTTGCAGATGAAAGTTTTTGCTTGCAGACCTCTTGAACACATAACGACACAACAGATGGCTTGGTGACGTATAACTCAAAGTTAACCCCTGGAACCCGGTTAAAGACTTTCAAAGTGATTTGGTCAACTGTGAGGTAAAAGATTTCCCAACCCAGGTGAATGAAAAGTGTCGTGTTCAAGAGCGGTAATAAAGTTTCTTCTGAGACAAAAGGTGACAAATAGGTTCATTCTTCTCTTTTTTCCCCCACCATTTCTGGCAAGTACCTCTTTATTTTTAACAAGCTTGAGGAGGATAACATATGCTTGATTATAAGCTCATCCTTCGGACGAGTCCAACCTAGTTTAAATTCGAACCCTAGGAAGGAGTGGTTCGTTCCTGTTTGTAATTGAACAGGTCCTCTACTGTAAAAGTTTAACGAGCCCAGTATAGGAGAAACTCGGCGTTTTTCAATTTTAGAGAGTCTGAAAAAACTAAAGGAGACTCCACGTTGAACTTTTTCGTATATTTGTGTCCCTCAAGCCCGAAAAAGTATAAAATAATACCTGGGGGAACCGCTTGATCTTGCGACCAAGGAGTACTTTCATAATAGTGTCGTTAACCTGAAAAGTAAAAAGCGATCAAGGACACGTCGTTTTATTTCCTTATCGAGTTCGAAACGACAAAAACCCGGCAATCTTTTCCTGATTTTGCGGTCAGAAAAGAGCTAAAAGGGGACCGTCTTTTAATTCGTTTTAACGAGTGAAAAAGAAACACTCGGCGATCTTTTCATGTTTTAGGAGTCAGAAAAGGGCTTAAAAGATGACTCTGATATTTTTGTTTGTGAAAAATTACAATTTCCCTCGAAATCCCTTTGTCCTGCACAAAAGCAACACATTACTCATACCTGTTTAAAATAGGCAAAAATACATTCAAAAACATCTTTTCATGGTAAAAAATGAACTAATTCATCCAAAAAACCTATAAAAAGACCTTTTACCATGTCATTTTTACCGTTTCACTGTTGAGGTTGAAAAAGGAGCTTTTGACAAGAAACTTCCCGTGGTGCTGCGGAAAATCTGACCGTCGGAATCGAACGCCGTCTCATCCAGGTATTTTACACATCCTACTCTGCATTTCTATCCGTTTAGAATCAATTTTTAGGTTTTAGTTTCATTTTTTGGGGGGGTTTTGGTTTTGGAATGCGCCTCTCGGCGGACGCAGGTGCCCTTCGGGTGACCTGCGTCCCCCGACTTTTTCTCATACGGGAAAACGGTCGGAAGACGCAGCCCGCCTTCAGGCCAGCTGCGTCCGGGCGCCCTGTGCTACAAAGCCGGGGTGCGTCCTCCGAGAAACGCGCATTTCAAAACCCCAACTCTCTCAAAAAACCACCAAAAATTCCCAAATCAATTTCTAATTGCTATTTTTGATATGCAGGGCATTAATCATGTTAGACTGGAGAGAAAGAGAGCATGTAGAGGAAGATGAAGCTGCAATAAATCATCAACCTTCCCTGGATGCCCTAAGAGCATGCGGATTATACAAATATTGGACCATACCGGGCATGAGGGGCCAGGTAAGATTCTTGGAATGGCTGGTTGAGCGATGGAACGTACAAGAACAATGCTTTTACATAGGAGGGCACCAGCTCGAGATAGAGCCCTCGGATGTATACTTTCTCACTGGCTTGCCAAACAGAGGTGAGCAACTCAGTCTTGCGGGGACTAGGCCGGGTGGCCAATCCCTTGATAGTCTCCGCGAGAATTGGTGCACACCTGGGGCTCACCATTCAAAAGGCATAGAGATAAAACACATCACTCTGCCGGAACTCAAAGTCATAGCGTTCACGGTTACCAGAATTTGCGGCGCGGCCGCTTTACACATTGCTTCCGGATCCCAAATGCGGATGGCAATTGACTGTTACCAAGGCACCATTTTCAACTGGTGTGAAGCTGTGTCGGCTCATATGAAGAGCCAACTGACCAAGGCAAAGAACGGACGACTAAAGACTTTTGGATATGGGCCTATAGTCGTGAGCTTTGCCTTGGAGAGAATTCCAATGCTGATCCCTCAGCAACTCACTGTTGATATCTTGGGTCCTCAGCAGCCAAAGCTGATACGATGGGTTGCGGTGATGGCCCGGCATCCTGACGAGGGCGCGACAGTAGTTCGATTCTCAGATAGTTATTTTGACTGGTTAGAGGGCCAGCTTTTTGTGATACAGGACTTTCCGTATGCCGGAATGGATTTCAGAGGTGATCCGGACATGGTTCTTCCACAGGGAGAACAATGGGACGACAGAGGTACTTTATTTTCACAAGTTTTCTAGTTATGTATTTTTTGTATTTTTATATATATCGTCTCAAAACTAATAGTAAACTTTTTCAAAATGCAGATGTTGGTCCACAGCGTCCAGCCAACCTCCGGCCTTATGATAGACTACATCCAGCTGCACCGGTACCGGCCCCACAGGATGCGACAGCAGAAGTACTAGCTGAGTTGGAGCATGATCTAGAGCGTCTCACGGCAGATATACCTGAGACTACTATGGACGACATTCCTATCAGGCTTCAGCGCTTCGTAGTCGCGGTCCCTGGACCGTTTAGGAGATTTTTGCGTAAGGTAGCCCGCGCAGTGGTGTCGTACAGAGAGCACCACCAGTGATTGACTAGTCACTTTTGTAGTCACATGTGACATTTTTGACTTTTGTACTATCATTTTGCCGATCATAAGGTGTTTTAAACCTATGATCGAAGACGATGTATATATTTTTTGACACACTTCTATCTATATATATCACTATTACCGGCTTATCTTGTTTAACATATGTGATGAAATGTTTTTAAATTTACTTGCATGATTATCGTAAATGTCTGTCCAACATTCGAGAAGCAATTGCATCTGCTAATGTATTCAAAGACCTTGGAATATGTTGATATTCAATGTAATCAAATTCACGTTCCAAGAGACGCACTCTCAAAAACAACCTTAATAACACAGGATTTCTAATGGCATAAACTCTATTAAGCTGTAATACAACAAGTTCAGAATCTAACCTCACTATCAAACGTCGAATTCCAAATGAAATAGATTCGGATAATAATTCAACCACTGCACTGTATTCTGCAATGTTATTCGTTGTTTGACCGAGGCTTACCCCATGCATAGAAACTAACTCGTCAGAGGGCGAATAGATAACCCAAGCTGCGGAAGAGATATTCCGTGTACTACGACAAGCACCATCAGCAAATCCAATGTATGTTTGGAGAGGCGTCGACATCTACAATATCAAGAGTAAAACCAAGATAAGCCAGAATAATGACGAAAAACCACACTTGCTAAGCTAAGCACACTGACTAAACTAACACACTTGCTAGCTAGAAAGAAAATCTAACCTATCTAAAAATTTCTCCATACCCATCATTTTAAGCATAATACCTCTTTAGGTAAAGTCCATTTCTGGGTTTACCCAAAGAGTCCCCATCAAAATCAACTAACTCATAAGCCCCTTTTGCTAGCTTTCGCTTTACAATGTAGGGCCCATGCCACATGGGAACGAATTTTCCGGCACCTAGCTTATCGTTAGCTTGATCATATAATAGTACTAGGTCTCCTTCCGAAAAACTTCGAGGGGTTACATTTTTATCGTACTGAGCTTTCATTCGTTTCGCGTGAGTCTCGATAGCTAAAGTAGCGTCACGTCGAGTCTCATCTAATTTAGCCAAGTATAATAACCGTTTCCTCTTCGGAAGTAGCTGGAAGTAATTCGACAGCCATTTGAAGTGATGGGATTTCGCATTCAATAGGTAACACAGCTTCTAAGCCATAAACTAGCTGGAAAGGGGTGAAACCTGTTGAATTTTTCACTGAAGTTCGATATGCCCATAGCGCCGAAAATAACATGTTATGCCAATTCGTTCGATGGATACCAATGATCCGTCGAATCATGATGACTAGAACTTTGTTGATTGACTCAACCAAACCGTTGGCTTGCGGATAATAAGGAGTAGAGCTATCGTGGCGCAAACCAAGCTGGCTTGTAAGCTCAGTCATCATGACGTTTCGAAAATGGCTCCCATGGTCAGTAATGATTGCTTGTGGGACACCAAACCTAGTTATGATATGATTGAATACGAAAACTGCAGCTGTCTTGCCGCTTGCGTCGAATGTAGGCATCGCCTCGGCCCATTTTGTAAAATAATCAACCGCGAGGATGATATACGCATGCCCCCCGGCCGAGTGAGGGTTACAAGTAATAAAGTCAATGCCCCATTTGGCGAATGGACCAGCGGCAATTATAGGGTGGAGAGGAGCAGGTGGAGCGCGCATCTTTCGATCAAACACTTGACAGTTGTGGCATGTTCTGACAGCAAGGATACAATCTTTAAACATAGACGGCCAGAAATAGCCAGCGCGCAACACCTTCTGAGCTGTGGCATACCCAGACATATGACCGCCACATGCTCCAGAGTGACAATCATTCAAAACTCTCTCAGCCTCTTCGTGAGTTAAACAACGTCGAAAAACTAAGTCTGCCCCCCGGCGATAAAGTGTATCTCCAATAATTCTGTATTGCTGGGATCGAAACCGAATTTTTCGACGGTCTTCCTTGGAAGCTTCAGGCCGAAAGGTTTGGGTTTGGAGATAGATGATTATATCCCCATACCACGGATCTAAAGTGCTAATAAGAAACAAAGATTCGTCCACAATGGACTCCTCTGCCACAGTCTCTGTGTCAGCACTCGGGAAATCACACATCAATTCCGCAAAAACTAAAGATTTCTTAGACTTGGACTTCTCGAACTCCAAGTCGAACTCTTGCAGGATAACAATCCATTTAGAGTACTTGCCCCCTAGCAGTTGTTTTGTCAAAATATAAATCATAGGGTTGCAATCCGAAATAACTGTAGTCTTTGCGGAGAAGAATGTAGTGACGAAAACGCTGGACAGCTTGAACGGCTGCCAGGGCCAATTTCTCCACATGCGAATATTTTAACTCAGTGGGATTTAAGGTTCTACTAAGATAATATATCACATGCTCTGCTTTGAATTCATCTTCTTGAACTAACACCATTCCAATGGTGGAATGCGAAGCTGCGAGGTATAAGAAGTAGTCCTGGTTGTAGTTGGGAGGATGCAATAACGGTGCATGGGTCAACGCGTGTTTTAGTGCATCAAAAGATTGTTGGGCAATCTCGTCCCAAAAGAATTGTGCGTTCTGTTTCAACAACCGTGTAAAACCTTTAGTGACCTCGGCGTAGTTTGGGATGAATCGGCGTAAAAAGTTCGCTTTCCCTTGCAAACTTTGGAGTTGGCGCAAACTCGAAGGAGGAGGCAATTTGATGATAGCCTCGACTTTCGAGGGATCGACGCGAATGCCGGCTTTTGAAACAACAAATCCCAGCAATCGACCTGTTTCTATACAGAAAACACACTTGTGGGGATTCAACCGAATTCGATAATGCCTACACCTCATAAAGATTGCTCGTAGGTGGACAAGGTGATCAGCTCGTTGTAAAGAATGAGCAGGCAAATCATCGAGATAGGGTTGCACAATGTGCTTGATGTCATGAAATGCATAAGACATCGCCCGTTGAAAAGTAGCGCCGGCATTCTTAAGCCCAAAAGGTAATTTGCAATAAGCAAATGTCCCCCATGGACAAATGAATGCCGTTTTTGGTTGATCGGCAGGTAGAATATTGATTTGATTATAGCCTGAGAAACCATCCATGAAGGAAAACATCTCACTTCCGGCACAATCATCAATAATTTGATCGATATAAGGCGTAGGATAGTTGTCTTTTGGACAAGCTCGATTGATATCCCTATAGTCGATACAGATTCTTATTGTTCCTTGTTTTTTATTGACGGGAACAATATTCGATACCCAATCCGTTAACGGGATCGGATAAATGAAACCTGCTTTCAACAGCTTTTCGACTTCTGCTTTAATCGCAGCCGCTTTTCGAGGGTGAATCTGACGCAACCGTTGCCGAATGGGTTTAGCATCCGGGTAGGTTTTGATTTCATGAACAACAATGGCAGGATCAATTCCGGGCATTCCTCGTAAGACCAGGCAAACACGTCGCGGAATTCTTGGAATAGGGCCTTGTAAGTTTGGATTTCTTCTTCAGTACATGCGGCACCTATATGAATGTTCTCCTCGATTCCGGCTTCACTGAAATATCAATGGGAATAGTACGAGAAATATTCCCTAAATTCAGCTCTGAATCAGAATGTTTCGTTGGATCCTGAGCGTCTTTGACATATTCAGCGGTAAAGATAGATGAAAAATCATTTTCAAATGCATCATCCTTAGGTAAAAACGAAGATCTGTGATGGAGATCTTCCCATGGTAGATCATCTACACTTAGGATTTCGCGAAGTTGTTCGTCAGATGACACTTCTTCGGGAAACGTTATCCGTTCTAAGGGTGAGGTGAAAAGTGACTCTTCACTGACCACATTCATTTGGTCGGTTTCGGTTGAATGAAAGTCGGTAAAAGACATAAGAGCTTCATAAGCAATCTCATACGGACTCAACGGCATAACATCACCGAGTGAGTCTAGCTCAGAGTCAGAGGAACATACCAAGGATCATCATAAATAATGTTTTTGACGTGATCATATGAATTGTTGCAAACGAAGGGTCTGCATTGAGTGGAGGGAGAGGAAAAGTTCCCAGTAAACCGGAATCCTTAACTAAACCTACACCAATGTCCCTATAAGGGATTGTCGTTTTACCAACATGCTGGATAGTTTCTGAAGAGGTGGGTCGGATGAAAAGTATGTCAGCTGATCAATAGTCACGATCTTACCGTTATGTGGAAACTTAATGACTCTGAAGACCGATGAAACGACCGCTGTCATAGCATATGACCAACTTCGACCAAAAGAAGGTTGTAGTCTAGAGGGGCATCAACCACTTCCACATCCAGACTAACGGTTTTACCTTCGACCCCTATAGGCAATTCTTGTAGAATACCAAACGGACGGAACCCACGGCCATCAAAGGCCTTAAGGATGGTGGGGGATTGGTTCAACGAAGGAGAACCAAGCGATCTCCAACATTGAATCGACATAATACACGTAGAAGCTCCCTCATCAATCACAGTCCGATGAATAGGCCTGTTTTTGACTATCACTGGAATTTGGAAAGCCATTTGATGGGGGAGACGCGGTGTACTACTTTCTAGATCAAAGATCATTAGGTTCGGGTCCTGAACATCGACAGCTCCAATAGCCGACAAAAGCAATTTTCGTTGCGCTGGACATGATTGCAGCACTTCGAGTGCCGACATTGCTGAAGGTGAAACAGCTAAGTCTTCAACAATGTTGTAATTCTGGGCTGCTCTCGCATGTGGATTGAAAGCAGACCTTCGAAGTACACCCTTGGCGGGCGGCTTAATCACTAAGTCTGGGTTAGGTTTTTCGATCTGTAGTGGATCGGAACCAGGAGCTGAGGTTGATGGGTTAGAGTGAGAAGATTCTGCTTCCTTACCATCAACAGGAGCCTTACTACCATAATCTTGCGATCGAGTCGCAATCCTGACATGAGACATCATCAAAATGGGTTCTTCACTGGCATTCGAAGAAGAACCTATCATCTTATTCTCCTGCTCTGGAAATGGATTTTTTAACACAGCAGGAGTGGGAGAACCTTTGACTATTTTCACTACCTCGGCCCGATGAGGGCAGTCTCTCGTAAAATGATCTTCTTCACAAATAAGACAAGGATATCGAGGTTTGCGCTTTTCGTCATTGGTTTCCGACTTTTCCGTTTTCTCCTTTGGAGCCTTGTCTGCTTTAGCCTTCTTCTTTCCTTTCTTCTTTCCACCGTTTTTGGATTTGGCCGTAGATGACTCTACAGCGTGAATGTCGGCGGTAAGTTCAGGAGGAGAAGACTCTCCTGTCGGAGAATCAGGCAAAGTGATAATTGGAGTATTGGAGGTCTTGGAAGACTTCTTCTTACTCTTCGTAGTCACGATACCAATCATACCATCAGCGGCATGAGATCCCGAAGGAGCAGCAGCGATTTGGTTTGACTTTGGAAGATCCGGAATTTTCTCGTGTAACGTACCCGACTGAGTGTAAACTAAGTCAAGGTATTGTGCCTGAGCAATGACTTGCTCCTCAGTAACTACTCCGGCCTTAGCTACATCTTCAGTAATTCTTGGTAATAATGATTTGACAAACCATTCAGCTAAGATTTGGTCCGGGATAAAAACTTTCACTAATCTTCTTCGACGTCTCCACTCATGGATGTGATCAGAAATGTACGTGGATGTCGATTGTTTTAGCGAAGTTAATAATTCTGTACCATTATCGTATCTGACTGGTAACTGAAAATGAGTTAAGAACGAGGTAGCTAACTGGCTAAAGTTGTAAAAAGAGGCCCGTGGTAACTCAATGTACCACTTGGCTGCGAGACCAATGAGTGTACGCTGGAAAAGACGTAAGCGGATGGAATCATCTGAGATGGAATTTGATGCACACCAGAGGTGGTAAGTCATCACGTGATTAGACGGATCCTCTCCAGACTTACCTTCGAACTTGGGTATATCGCTGGGCAACTTATTTGGCATTGGCGGCCAGAACTGAAGATATTGAATTGGATCGTTCGTTAGGCGCGTCAAGTCGGGTAAATCTAAAGTCGCAATAAACGGTAACTGCCGGTTAGGATCTCTAAAACTCTGAGTCACAATACCAGCCCCAGGAGGAGGATATCCAGGATAACTAGGAACAGGAGTCGCATTTGGGATATTATATCCTCCTGGAAAACCAGGATTAACTGGGTTTGCTGAGGTGGTTGATAAGTGTACCCAGGATACGGTTGATACTGGTAAACCGGTTGTTGGGCAGCTTGCCCAGGTTGATACTGTCCCTGGTACGGAGGTTGAACAAATTGAGGTTGAGTAGTAACAACCGTACTTGTACCAGGTTGGCCTACAGGCATCTGGACTGTGGTTTGAACGTGGTCCAGACAACGGTACAGATGTCTGAGGAGTGGTTACAGGGACAGTAGAAACCGGAGCTGCGATACTCCAGAAGTAAGCATGGTAGATGAAGCGGTAGTTGCTGCAGCCGTGTGAGGTGGAGTACCAGGTGCAATTGGCGGCTGAGTAACTACGGAAGTTACAGGGGTCTGAACACTTGACTGGACAGGTTGCGGTTGCTGGGGTGGACCAGGAACTGCAGGTTGTCCTGCTTGAGGTACCGACTGTATACTTGGTTGCGACATCTGTTGACCCTGTGACGGATCCCATGTTAACATTCCAGGGTATTGACTCGTAACAGGTTGAGGATACTGAGATCCATAGCCGTATTGAGGATAGGGTTGATAACTGTAAGGTGCAGTCCCATATGATTTGCCCCTTG